>CM048651.1:15918961-17168961 GCA_026413185.1 Pueraria montana var. lobata | reverse complement strand
AACTGGTTCCAACTGGATCTTCAAGTCCAAGGGGCATCAATCCCCTGCGATTTGCTGAACCACAAGGAGTCTCAGAAGATCGTGTTCACGAAATAGTGCAACAGGCTCTAAGGCAGCAACAGCTGGAGACTGAGGCCGCGTTTCAAGCTTTTCAGCAAAGACAACAGGCTGAGGCTGATCAACATCGACTGATGCTGCAAAATGCAATCACTGAGCAGTTCATGAGTCTCTCCCAGACGCTTGTGAACCAGATTCAAAATACCGCAGCCACCTTACTTGGTCACGTTGCTCATGTAGTTCCACAAGTCCAACCTCAACCTCCACAACCAGCACCACCAATTCAAGCACCACCAGAACAACCACCACCACCACCACATGAACCACCTCCACAGCCATAAGGTGACCATGATGGCCATATCATTTTTTTTCCATCTTTCAAACCTTTTTATTAATGACAAAGGGGGAGAAATTGGAATTTTGATGAGAATAAAATGCTAAACAATCTGTATTCAAATATTTTTTGAATATATATATATATATATTGGTTCCTTTATCAAAACATAAGGTGTTTATTTTCATATATTCCGCATCCATATCATTGATATGTCTTTCACTCTGATATCTGTTATACATGATTTATACTTGCCTTTAATATCTATCTGTTATTAGATGCATAAGAAATGTTGAACTCAGGGGGAGTACTTCATTTCACTTTTATACTCTGGCATAACATAATCATCTCTGACTTGACTCATTGTATTCTTATATGATTATGTGTCTGTTAACATCAAAATTTACCATTATTTGTCATCATCAAAAAGGGGGAGATTGTTAGGTTCTAAGACCTTGGACGATGTCCAACTCCTCCTATTTCGGTTTTGATGATAATAACTAAAGGATAAATTTTGAAGTATCTAATGATCTAGTTTGAGTGTTATAGGAATTACGTCGTCCAATCCCGCAATGGTATTGTATCTCTCAAACCTGGACTCTATGTTTTAATAAAGTGAGCGTCCAAATGTGTTTTATAAGAAACCTACAGGCAGCGTCCAATGCTCCTGTGAGAGCAAGCGTCCAACGCTTGAATAACACTCACTGTTGTTACTATCTTGAAAATATGTTTTCTATGATATAAGGCAACGTTCACTCTCTCATATTTTAACATGCCATTCTGTTTGATCTTTTCGAATAGTACTGAACAGGAAAAGAAGAAGCTTCTCTCTGCAGAAAAAGTACGAGTAGGAGAGGCGCTACAAGTACGGCTGTCACTTCCATCACTTCTCTCTAAGTCAAAATGTGACAACGGCCATATGCTACAGAAAGAATCGCTCTTGGAAAAGGAACAGATCCCTCAACGGATATCTTTCAACAAGCTTCCTATATATAGAAGAATGAGCTCACATATCAAAGACGACGAAAAATTGAAAAAGAGCTGAATCCCTGTCAAAACGACTGGACGATCATAAGCGAAAAGAGCATTCATCTTAGCTTTGCTAAGCGAGTCTAAATACTCATTCTTATTGTAATATCCTCTCAGTGAGAGTTAAATTTTACTTACAATATCAAACAATTCTGTTTGGAAAGCCAGAAGTGGCTTAGTGTTAAAGAATACTTTTGTTTGTTTATTGTGTTTAATCTCAAGGGGAGATTAAGGGTGTGCCAGAAGTGGCCTAGAGAATACTTGTAGCCAGAAGTGGCAAGGTTAGAATACTTGAGAGTAATCAGATTCTGATTAGTAGAACCCTTCAAAAGTTTTTGAAGGAGAACTGGACGTAGCTCAGTTGAGTGAACCAGTATAAAACTAAGTATTCTATTCTCTCGCTCTCTAGCTTACTTGCATTTCTTTTAAACTATCTCTTCAACATATTACGAAAAGGTTTCTATACACCTTTTATCTAAGTTTATCTATTACGTGTATTTAAACGAAAAAGAAGAAGAGTAGTTTCTTTGGACTGTTTTTTAATCGGCTGGACGATAGCTTGTTTTTCTATTTTACTAAGTTTCTGTAAAACGTAAAGATACACTATCTTCACATTAGCTAAAGTTTTCCAAAGAATTTTTAAATACACTATTCAACCCCCCTTCTAGTGTATTTCTCTACATTTCATCCAGGTCAAGATGAGCTAGCACCTTTGTTACTTTGGCAGATGCTTCATCCAGCTCTGCCTGTGTAGCTTTTGACTTAGCAACCGTTTCTTCCTTTTCTATGGTTGCAGTCTCAGCTTCCTCAAGAGCCAGCTGCTCTAGACGAGCTTGTTCTGCTGCTGTGGCTTCTTCTGCTTTGTACTCCTCATGCAGAGTTTGGAGTTCCTCCACAAACTCTGTGCGATCCAGTGTTTGAAGGTCAAACACTTTGTTGCTTCTGATTTTTGGCAAAGTCTTCATTAACTCCAGATAATCATCTGAATCTTTCAGAAAGCAGGCAAAGGTGTCTGAGAAGTGATGAGTCTTGACTGGACGCAGCACCTCTATACCATGAGGGGGATGAACAAAGTCATCCTTGGAGCTGCCTGAGGATGAGGCTTGCTGTGAATCGTTCCATAAGATCTGGCGCCAAAAGATAATGGAATCAAAGGTTCCAAGTGAACGCGTAAGCTTACCAGTCTTATCAAATAAATGACCCCAGGTGTGAGAGGATTTTTGCAGGGTTTCAACTTTCTCTTCCCTGCTGGGCATCTCAATGCCGTAGAACTTGTAGCCTTTCTTGCGACCAGCATCATATACAGGTAGTCTAGGACATACTCTGTCCGGTACAAACTTTATTTCTGTGGCGTGGCTTATGTGCAGGTTTGGTGGGTAGGCGATGGCTTGGTTTGGTATATACATTTGTTGCAGAAGTTTTCCAAGTTCATCATAGTCGCCTGGCTGGAAGTTTAGCACTGGAGTTCCAGCTGGTAGAGGCAGGAACTTTGTGATTGGAGTCCAGATTTGAACATCCTTGACCCACCCTGCATCTGGACGCTGCTTCGTTATGGATGGGTCCAGACTTTCTTTAATGGCCAATTGCAATTCTGCAGCCAGTTCAATATCTTTGTTAACAGAGGACTTCTTGGACGGTGCCTTCTTTTTTCTTGGAGCCTTCCCTTTCTGCTCCGCAACCGTCTTGGTGAATTGAGAGGCAACTTCCACCTCTGGTTTCTGCAGATTTTTTGCTGCTGGACGCACTCTTTGCTGAGTTCCAGTTGGACAGGTGTAAGGATGAGGCATGCGTACTAAGTGTGGGTACACTTCTCTCGTCCAATTGGGCAGAGGGTTGCTGATGATCGTTCCTTTTGGCATAGCATAATAAGCAGCTGACAAAGATTCAGTGCAAACATACCTCGTCCACTCTGGTGTTGAGGCAGTAGTAAAATGCCGCTTCAAAGGCTCTTGCAGAGGCCTCTGGATCACATCACCTTCTTTACAGAAATTCTGGTCATTGTGTGTAAGGAATACAACCGGGAAACGTTCTCTGTCTTTCTCTTCTTTGGTTTTCTGCTTGGGGGGTATAGTCCATGGGGACCATGTATCCCTCCATGCATCTCTTGGACGCACAAACTTGGACAGGTCCAAGCGAAGAGGTGGATGCTGGGTTGCTGATGTGGATGGAGCACTGGGTGTTGTTGGTAGTAGGGTGCTGGTGGGTATGTTGTCGGTGTCTTGAGAGGAAGATGGTAGAATTGCAATTCTCTTTGGCCTTATTGCCTGAGTCTTTACTCATCGTGGCACTTTAGTAAGAAAAGGAAGTGTTCTAGCAGGTTGTGCCTTCTGCTTCTTTTGCTGAGGACCCTCTGTCTCCTCTGCCTTCTTCATGATCTGACCAATTGGGATCTGGTCATCATCATCAGAGTCGTCCAGTAATTGAAGCTTTCGTACCTTTTGCTTTTTTGGGGCAACCTTTACTGGTGCTACCTTTGAACGCCTCTCATCTTGAACAGGTTTGGACGTATCAGTCCTTGGACGCTTCCCTGCTGGCGACTGAGCAGCAAATGTCTCAGCATGCCTTTTCTTGGTTCTTCTCTCCTTTTCAGCGTCTTCCTCATGCTTCTGAGACATTTGGCGTGTGATCTTTCTGCCCTCCTGTTCTTCCATCAGCCTTTTGATCTTTCTACCAATACACAGAAGATCAATCTCTTCTTCTTCATCATTGGAGATGATCTTGCTCTGTTCATGACGTTGCTTGTTGATGGTGTCCTCGTCCAGGTCCCTTAAGACCTTGGCTGTTAGCTTGATCTTCATAGGTTTTATGTTGGACTCACCAAACAACTGTTGTGTTGCTACCATTGGCCCTTTCTTCACAATAGCTTCGTAGGCTTCTTCTTCCAGTTCATCAAAGAAGCGTTGATAGACCTTCTGATCCCAGAAGATCTTGTTCATCAGGGCGGCGTAGAAAATGTCATCATTCCCACCCACAGACTTCATCATTCTCACGATATTGACGTAGATGATGTGAGGGAGATTGAAGGGAATGCCTTCCATAAGATGGAATATCACAAACTTGTGTAAGTCTGTGACTGAGTCCTTAGACCCAGCTTTGTGCAAGATACTCTTGTTGCACACATGCTGCCAGATTTTTGCTTCCTCACACAGATTCATGTACTCAATCTTTATTGACTCGGGGGTTTTGGTCTTGCAAAGCACAGTCGCAACGTGATTGCCGTACTGCTTGGCCCAGTTTGTTCTGTACTGGTTCTGCTCCCTAATGCAACCAGTTACCTTTGCAATGGTCTCGATGGACAGAGTCACTTCTCGTCCAAGAATCGTGGCCACGAGTTCCCTTGAGCTCTGGAACTTGGCATTCCTCCAGAACATTCTGATCAACTTAGGGAATATTTTCTGGTTTTCATTGAAGTAGCCTCTGATTCCACACTTTAGAAGGCTCTCGTTCAGGTTCAGTCCCAGCTTCTCAAGCTTTTCGATGTCGAAGAAGTGCTCAATGTGCACTGTAGCAGCTCCTTGGCACACAACTGTGGTTTCAGGGTAGGTGAGGACGTCAAGTTCTGAGTTGCTTGAGTATGCAGAGATTGCCATGCTAGTAAAGTTTGGATTTTTAGGTTTTCTGAGAGGGTTTTGAGAGAGAGAGAGAGAGAGAGAGTTTAGGGTGATGATATTTTCAAAGAAGATTGATATGGTGGTGTTTTTCTATGAGGACTTGATAAGTGTATGTTTGGGCTTTGTTTGGAGGATATGAAGCGGTTTTGGGCTTTTTGAATATTTGAAAAGTAACTGACGCCATAAAACCCGCCATGATGAGACGTGCGAAGGATGTGGGTAACTGTGTACGGTTACTGGCATTTTGGTGACTCAGCATAGAGTATTAGCTCATACTTATTCTTAAAACGATCTGTTTTGATTATTTGAATCAAAAGAAAAGACTAAGATAAAAAAGACATCGTCCATATATTGGACTTAAGTGAAATATATGTAATGCATGTGCATGACTCTAGTGTTCCTTGGACGACATGTCCTTTGGACGCTATGGTTTTATTGGACGCATCATGTAGATGTTAATCATTCCTTTACAGAGTCCATGCCAAGTTTGTCCCTCAGAAGGATTAACTTGTCTTCAGTAAGGGGTTTGGTGAATATATCAGCAAGCTGATTATCTGTGGTTACAAAGTGTAATTCCACAGTACCCTTTTGAACATGGTCTCTTATAAAGTGATGTTTAATCTCTATATGTTTGGCCCTTGAATGCAATATGGGATTTTTTGAAAGATTTATGGCAGCTTTACTATCACAGAAGATAGGAATGTTACTCTCATATATATTGTAGTCCTCAAGTTGATGTTTGATCCACAAGATTTGAGAACAGCAATTTGCAGCTGAAATATACTCTGCTTCAGCAGTGGACAGAGCAATAGTTCCTTGCTTCTTGCATGTCCAGGAGACTAGATTACCACCGATGAAGTGACACCCTCCACTGGTGCTTTTTCTTTCAATTCGATCTCCAGCATAATCAGCATCACAATATCCTATTAGCCTAAAATCTTTCTGCCTTTTGAAATATATCCCAAGGTTAGTGGTTCCAGCAAGATATCGAAAGATTCTTTTAACAGCAGTTAAGTGAACTTCCCTTGGGTCAGATTGAAATCTGTCACATAAGCATACGCTGAACATGGTGTCAGGTCTGGACGCTGTGAGGTATAGGAGTGATCCTATCATACCTCTGTATAGAGTATTATCTACTTTCTTTGAGTTGTCGTCCAGTCCAAGTACTGTTGTTGGATGCATAGGAGTTTTCATTGGTTTTGCATCGTCCAACTTGTACTTCCGTAGCAGCTCTTTGACATACTTAGTCTGATGTATATATATTCCCTTTTCAGTTTGTTTGATTTGGAGTCCAAGGAAGAATTTTAGCTCACCCATCATGCTCATCTCGAACTCTGTTTGCATTAATTTGGAAAAATCTTCACAGAGAGACTCATTAGTGGCACCAAATATGATATCATCAACATATATTTATGCAATAATAAAATCAGAAGAGTAGTCTTTGCGAAATAGCGTAGTGTCTACTTTTCCTCTTGAAAAACCATTTTCTGACAGAAATGTGCTGAGTTTTTCATACCAAGCTCTAGGGGCTTGTTTCAACCCATATAATGCTTTGTTAAGTTTAAAAACATGGTTTGGAAAAACATCACTTTCAAATCCTGGGGGTTGTTCTACATAGACTTCTTCCTTTATGAGTCCATTGAGGAATGCACTTTTTACGTCCATTTGATATAGCTTCATATTGCTATGAGCTGCAAATGACAGTAAAATGCGGATTGCCTCCAGACGTGCAACGGGAGCATAAGTTTCAGTGTAATCTATACCTTCTTGTTGTGAGTAACCTTTTGCTACCAACCTTGCTTTGTTTCTCACAACATTACCTGCTTCGTCCAGCTTGTTTCTGAACACCCACTTTGCTCCTACAGCTTCTTTGTCGTTGGGGAGTTCTACTAGCTTCCAGACATTGTTCTTTTGAAATTGGTCAAGTTCTTCTTGCATGGCTTTGACCCAGCCTTCATCTTCTAAGGCATCGTCCACAGTCTTAGGTTCTATTTGAGATATGAATGCTGCGTGACCTTGCTGTCGTTGAAGTGAAGATCTGGTTTTGACTCTATCTTTTGGATCCCCAATTATTTGCTCCTGTGGATGATGTTTCTTCATTTGCCAGTTACGTCCATTTGGTTCTCTTTGTTCTACGACTGGACGGTCCAGTGATGCATTTGATTCTTCAACTGAGACATCATGGTTGGACGAATCTGATGACTTACTTGCATCATCCAATATGATATCTGCAAATGATTTGTCCAGCTCTGACAATTCCTTATCAGGCTTGTTGTCATTAAACTTCACATGGATAGCTTCTTCAACAACTAAGGTTCTAGAGTTATAAACTCTGTATGCCTTTGAAGTTTCAGAATAACCAAGCAGTATTCCTTCATCACACTTAGAATCAAATTTTCCCAGGTTATCCTTAGTGTTCAGAATGAAACATTGACATCCAAATGGATGGAAGTAGGATATGTTGGGTCTTCTACCCTTCCACAATTCATATGGAGTCTTTTTCATTATCGGCCTTATATAGATTCTATTTTGTAAATAGCAGGCAGTATTCACTGCTTCAGCCCAGAAGTGTTTAGGGGTTGAATTATCATTCAACATGGTTCTGGCCATCTCCTGAAGTGGCCTGTTTTTCCTCTCAACTACACCATTCTGTTGTGGTGTTCTAGGTGTTAAGAAGTTGTGAAGGATACCATTATCCTCACAGAACCTTTGAAAACTTTCATTTTCGAATTCACCCCCGTGATCACTTCTGATCGAAGTAATGCATACTCCTTTTTCATTTTGAACTCTTTTGCAGAGATTATAAAAAGCCTTAAAGGACTCATCTTTGTGGGATAGGAATAAGACCCATGTCCATCTAGTATAGTCGTCCACTATAACTAATCCATATCTTTTACCACTTACCGAGGCTGTTCTTGTGGGTCCAAACAGATCAATATGTAACAGCTCAAGAGGTCTAGAAGTGGAAACAATGTTTTTACTTTGAAAAGAACTTTTCACTTGTTTCCCTTTCTGACAAGCTTCACAAAGAAGATCATCTTTATATGACATACTTGGTAGTCCTCTTACGAGGTTGTGCCTGTTCATCTTTGAGATTAACCTCAAGCTTGCATGACCAAGTCTTTTATGCCATAACCAATGATTTTCTTGTACATAAACTAGACATGATACATTTTGACTTGATAGTTCCCCAAGTTTAATCTTATACAGATTGCCTTGCCTCTTTGCGGTAAAGAGAAGGGATCCATCAGAGTTTTTGACTGTACATTCACCTTTGTTAAAGGCAACATCATATCCACTGTCACATAATTGGCTTATGCTAAGTAGATTATGTTTAAGACCTTTAACATAAAGAACTTTATCAATACAGGGATAGGGTGGTATACCAATCTTACCTACGCCAGCTATCATCCCTTTCTGATTCCCTCCAAAAGTGACTGTCCCACCAGTCTTGGGTAGGAGGCTTTGGAACATACACCTTTCTCCTGTCATGTGATGTGAGCACCCACTGTCCAGGTACCATGATTGGAGTTTCTTTCCTGCTGTTAAGCATGTCTGCAACAGGAACAATTTTATCCTTAGGTACCCAGATTGACTTGGGTCCTTTTTTGTTAGCTCGAAGGGCATTGAATGCTCCCTTCTTAGGCAGGTGTCTGCATTTGGACGTTATATGTCCAGGTTTCCCACAGAAGTAGCAAACATCTGTTTCCTCATCATGAATATATTTCTTTCCCTTATATCCATGTCCTGACCTGTCATTTGGTCTCTTACAACCTTCATATTTTAAAAGTTTTTTTGAGGTTGTCAGAGCCCTTGACAAAGTTTGACAGATCCTTCTTTAGGCTGTCAATTTCTTCATGAAGTTTTACAACATCATGTGGTTGACCTCTTAAGGAAGTATCTGCTTCAACTTTCAGAAGCTTCTCAACTAGCCTTTTGTTTTCTGCGTTGAGATTTTGAATCTCTATGGAAAGATTTCTTTCTCTATCCCTTGAATCCTTATAGGATTTATAGGCTTGAGCAGCATCATTCCAGAGAGTTTGCCTCTCCATATTTGTAGTTTCATTTTGCCTTGAGAGCTCTGTAAACTTTTTCTGTAAATCCTCCTTTTCACTTTCCAATTGTCTAACACTTTCTTCTAAAGCTTCTTTTTCTTTTGAAAGTGATTTGGATGATTTCTTTAAAGTTCTATAGGCCTTTGACAAAATAGAAGAGTTTGAAAGTAGTTCATGATAAGCTTCTTGAATTGAATCTATGTCATTAAAATCTACCTCATCTTCTTCTTCTGGTTCAGAAGAATCAGTTAAGGTGTCTGCCATCAGACATATGTGTGCTTCCTCTTCTTCTGCATCGTCCGATGATGAGTCATCGTCCAGGTCTTCCCATGTGGACATCAGAACTTTCTTGCCCTTTCCTTTGCTGAAGAATTTCTTCTTCTTGTCCTTGCTTTTGTCGAGATCTGGGCATTCTGATTTGAAGTGTCCTGGCTTTTTGCATTCGTAGCATACAATTGGACTTTTCTCCTTCTTTTCTTTGAAGTCTTTCCTCTTTAGGTTTCTCCATCTGGATCCACCTTTCTTCTTCCACATAGCATGTATCCTTTTGGATATAAAGGATAGTTCATCATTCTCGTCTGAGTCATCATCTTCATATTGTTCGTCTGATGATGTTTCAGCTTGCATGACTTTGGACGATGATGCTTTCCTTGGCTTCTGGACGCTGAGCGCCAGAGACTTATTTTTCTTACCATCACTATCTTGATGCAGTTCTAGTTCATGCACCTTGAGGGTTCCCACGAGTTCTTCTAGGGACATATCGTCCAGTTCCTTTTTTTTTCTCAAAGCTGTAACCTGTGGTCTCCATTTCCTAGGCAAACTTCTTATAATTTTGTCAATATGTTCATAGTTATTGTAATCTTTACCATGTGCTCTAAGTTCATTTAGTATGGTTTTAAACCGTCCAAACATACTTTGTATGTCCTCGTTTTCTTCCATACTAAACAACTCATATTGACGAGTAAGGAGACTAAGTTTGTTACGTTTTACCTGAGTGGAACCCTCATATGTTAATGCAAGAGTGTCCCACGTTTGTTTTGCGCTTTTGAGACTGTGCACCTTGTTGTACTCTTGTTCGCTTAGTGCACACATGATGATGTTTCTGGCTCTGGAGTTGAGATAAAATCTTTGTTTTTGCTCTTCCGTCCATCTAGCCTTTGGGATTTCGTTGAGGCTTGCATCAAGTGGAATATAATCGCCCATCTCCACAACTTCCCACATGTCAATATGGCTGGATTCAAAGAATGCTATCATTCTTTGTTTCCAGTAATCATATTTGACACCCTTGAAGAGTGGTGGTCTGTTCACAGCTTGTCCTTCGTTTTCCATCTTTCTCAGGATCTTTCCTCTGTACTGCTAAGTACTCAACCCAAGAGGTCGAGCTCTGATGCCAACTGAAATATAGAGAAATACACTAGAAGGGGGGTTGAATAGTGTATTTAAAATTTCTTTGAAAAACTTTAGCTAATGTGAAGATAGTGTATCTTAACGTTTTACAAGAACTTAGTAAAACAGAAAATCAAGCTATCGTCCAGCAAATTAAAAATAACAGTCCAAAGAAACTACTCTTCTTCCTTTTCGTTAGAATACACGTAAAAGATAAACTTAGATAAAATGTGTATAGAAACCCTTTCGTAGTATGTTGAAGAGATAGTTTAAAAGAAATGCAAGTAAGCTAGAAAGCGAGAGAATAGAACACTTAGTTTTATACTGGTTCACTCAACTGAGCTACGTCCAGTTCTCCTTCAAAAACTTTTGAAGGGTTCTACTAATCAAGATCTGATTACTCTCAAGTATTCTAACCTTGCCACTTCTGGCTACAAGTATTCTCTAGGCCACTTCTGGCGCACCCTTAATCTCTCCTTGAGATTAAACACAAAACCCAAGTATTCTTTAACACTAAGCCACTCCTGGCTTTCCAAATAGAATTGTTTGAGATAGAAAGTAAAACTTAACTCTCACAAAGAGGATATTACAATAAGTACGAATATACAGAATCGCTTAGCAAAGCTAAGATGAAATGCTCTTTTTGCTTAAGTATAGATCGTCCAGTCGTTTTGACAGAGATTCAGCTCTTTATAAATTTTCCGTCAGTTTGATATGTGAGCTCATTCCTCTATATATAGGTAGCTTGTTGAAAGGTATCCATTGAGGGATCTGTTCCTTTTCCAAGAGCGTTTCTTTCTGTAGCATGTGACCGTTGTCACGTTTTGACTTAGGGTGGAGAGATGGAAGTGACAGCCGTACTTGTAGCGCCTCTCCTACTTGTACTTTTTCTGCAGAGAGAAGCTTATTCTTTTCCTGTTCAGTACTATTCGAAAAAATCAAATGGAATGGCATGTTAAAATATGAGAGAGTGATCGTTGCCTTATATTGAATCAACATTGAAAACGTATTTTTAAGATAGAAACTACAGAGAGTGTTATTTAAGCATTGGACGCTTGCTCTCACAGGAGCATTAGACGCTGCCTGTAGGATTCTTATAAAACACATTTGGACGCTTTCTTTATTAAAACATAAAGTCCAGGTTTGAGAGATACAATACCATTGCGGAATTGGACGACGTAAATCCTATAACACTCAAACTAGATCATTAGATACTTCAAAATTTATCCTTTAGTTATTATCATCAAAACCGAAATTCGAGGGGTTGGACATCGTCCAAGGTCTTAGAACCTAACAATATAAACCTGAAGTTGGGAAGGAGGAAGTAACTAGTATTATGACTTGTGGGTTGCATTAAATAAATACTTTTTTTTATCATTAAAATTTATAATAAATAAATATTTTTGAATGTATAAAATATATTGTAGTTAAAATTTGTAATACATAATTTGAATATATAAAATATATTTGATTTTAATAATAAATAATTTGCATAATAATTAATTTTTGGAAACCAAATGATATTTTAATTGGGTCTCTAAGCATTAATTAAAGAATGAATAATAAAATATTTTATTAGAAGGACATAGATTAATTAAAAGTTATTCACATTTTCTTTTAAGTTCTTACTTTTTACTTAGTCAACTTATTAGAAAAATCATTGTTTGTTTTAATTTATTAAAGGTATTTTATATTTAATTAATTAAAGGTATTTAATGCTTAATATTGAATATAAATCTTGATAAAAATATGAAACTAAAAGGGGAATTTAAAATCTTGAATATTCTATGAGAATTTTACTTTAATGCTTTTTTCTTATATTTCATACGAATAACAACATTAATATTTATTATTTTGATACGCTAGTAATTTTTTATTATATTTATTACATCTTAATTTTAATAATAAAAAAGAGACATAAAATCAAAAAAATATTTAATCTGTTTATAAAAATAACAAAAATTAATATGTAAAAAATACTACATAACCATATAGACATTTTTTTTTAATATGTTGGGCTCCCTCAAACCATAAGCTCTGAACGGCCGCCCCTTTGGAAATAGCCCAAGGCCGGACCCGTGCCAGGTTGATGTGTCTATGAATCATGTCTTGAATCCAACCACAAAATCACACTAACAACTTCATTAAACCTGACACACTTTTTACTTTTATTTAACGACATTGATGCTTTGGTATCCTTATTTGTTTTTGGAGTTCTCATGGATGCTTCTTTACCTTTGTGTTTTTTCCCCTGAAGATGATCATTCAACCCTTTCTCACTTGTGGTTGTTATCTAACATAAGCCACAACTCCACTGCTTCTTGGGTTTCTTCGCCAAACTCTCACTATCCTCAATTGCAGGAGGTGCCAACGCTTTGCGGTTTGCACCATAACGACCAGCATCTGGCTTAGCCTTTAATGGGATAAACTAAAAGAGAAAACCTTTCCTTAAAGAAGAAGCGGAAAAAAAATTGAAGTGAAAAGAAAGTTAAATTAAACATGACACTTTAGACTAACCGATACAATCACTTTATCCTTGTTAGTATCATTATGCATATAAGGTTGTTTGATATCAACATGGCAAGGTAACGGGGACTGTGGCCCACAAAATATGCTTTTGTTATTAACTGGGTTGTTCATTCTTTGATTCAAAATCACTTAATTAACTAAAGCTCGTTCTCGAATCGAGAACTGCTCCATGCTTTGCATTGGGATGTTTGCCATCCTCTCCGCCGCCATTTCCCTCCTGACTTCTTCTTCTAGACTTCGTTGTCGTCCCAAAGCGATCTCGTCGGTGAGTATCTCTCTCCGAATTTCCTCCTTCTGCAGTTCCCGTTGTATTTTCTCTTTCGCCAACTCTCCCTGAAACACTTCCTCAGTGTTGATGGGCACTGTTGTTGGGAAAATTGTAGGCGCTCGAACATTGTCGACAAAAACTACTTGGTGCAAACTTGAACCCTACAAAGTGAATAGTGAATAAAATGAACTTGTGTGACAAAGGTTTTGTTTTTTAAAGTAGCCAAACAATGGGTCTCTTGAAAGGAACACAAAGAATAGCGAGCTTTACCTTGCAATGAGCGTCCAAAGATATCTGAATTCAGTAGGCGATGGTGGAGAGAGGGCGCGACATTGGAAATGGTGTCCTTTGGCTCTGGCCATCATGATATTCGAACTCCATGGAAAAAGTTGGAACGTGAAACAAAGGGAAAGGCAAAGTGAGGAGAAAGAAAAATAGTGCTTATCAAATGAGGGACAATGATTATGTGTGTGCAATGTTAGTTTGAGAGAGTGATTAAATAGTGTTTGTACCTTTTTTTTTTGTCATGATGTGATTTGTGGTCAAATATTGGGAATTTACCCAATTTATCTTTCAATGCTTGAAAAGGGAAAGAAAAGGAAAAAGATTTTGTTCGAATTTTGAATGGGACATGCATACCATTTTGACCTATTGGGATTTTCATTAGGAATTTCTTACACTTTTTAACAAATCAGTTATAGGTTGACTTGGAAAAAAAGCAATTAATATGAATAAATTTTTATATGTTAAAATTTGAAATATTTATTCTGTAAAGATTCAAGCATTAAATATGTATCGACTACAACATTTGATATTATTAACAAGTTAACCAAGTGGATAACCCATAAATACAAATTAAACAATTGTCATCAAATTAATATTGCTAGTATTTTGACTTGTGGGTTGCATAAAAGAAAGACTTTTTTTATAGCAATTAAATTTTTTAATAAATAAATATTTTTGAATGTATAAAATATATTATAGTTAAAAATTATAATTTATAATTAAAAATATTTTGACTATATAAATTATATTTTATATTTGCATAAGAATCTGAGGAAACCAAATGATATTTTAATTGGGTGTCTAAAGCTTAATTAAAGAATTTATAATAGAATATTTTATTAGAAAGCCATTAATTAATTAACAATTGTTTACATTTTCTTTTAAGTTTTTACTTTTTACTCAGTCAACTTATTAGCAAATTCATTATTATTATCTTAATTTATTTAAGGTATTTTATCTTTAATTAATTATCGGTGTTCAATGCATAATATTGGATATAAATCTTGACAAATATATGACACCAAAAGAGAATTTAAAATGTTGAACATTAAATGAGGGTATCATTTTAATGTTTTTTCCTTATGTTTCATATGAACAACAACATTCATATTTTGTTATATTGATAAGCTAGTCTTTGTACCCTTGTTATGAATGGAATTTTTTTCACGTTATACGTACGTTATAATAATAATTATTATATTCATTATAATTTATACTTTTTGCTTATATTTTTAAAATTACTTTTGTAATTAAATATCATTAGTGAAAGTTAAAGAAATAATTCATCAAATCTTTTATATTCTTATAAATATTTAATTATTTAAATTGACTATCTTTAACTTTGTGGAAATATATAATTTCTTTTTAGTAAAAAATTATAATTCCTCATATTATAATCATTCCTTTTCATGTACTAATTATTTTTTTAAAAAAATTCTTCTATCTATATATTATGTTGATTTTTTTTGCATACTATTAATTTTATGAGGATATAAATATTTTTTTTATCATTTTGCTAGACATGTAGAATTTTGATAATATTTCAGTTAAACATGATTATCCGCACACCATTAAATTTATAAATAGATAAAAGAAAGAAACATAGCATGAGGGACATAGACCAAACCCATGAACAATCATATAAACCTGAAGTTGGGAAGGAGGAAGTAACTAGTATTTTGACTTGTGGGTTGCATTAAATAAATACTTGTTTTTTAATAATTAAAATTTATAATAAATAAATAAATTTGAATGTATAAAATATATTATAGTTAAAAATTATAATTCATAATTTGAATATATAAAATATATTTGATTTTTATAATAAATAATTTGTATAATAATTAATTTTTGGAAACCAAATGATATTTTAATTGGGTCTCTAAGAATTAATTAAAGAATTAATAATAAAATATTTTATTAGAAGGACATAGATTAATTAACAATTATTTACATTTTCTTTTAATAAGTTCTTACTTTTTACTTAGTCAACTTATTAGAAAAATCATTGTTTGTTTTAATTTATTAAAAGTAATTTATATTTCATTAATTAAAGGTATTTAATGGTTAATATTGAATATAAATCTTGATAAAAATATGAAACTAAAAGGGGAATTTAAAATCTTGAATATTAGATGAGAGTTTTACTTTAATGCTTTTTTCTTATATTTCATACGAAGAATAACATTAATATTTATTATTTTGATAAGCTAGTAATTATTTATTATATTTATTACATTTTAATTTTAATAAAAAAAAGAGACATAAAATGAGAAAAAACTTTAATCTGTTTATAAAAATAACATAAATTAATATGTAAAAAATACTACATAACCATATAGACATTTTTTTGATTATGTTGGGTTCCCTCTAACCATAAGCTCGGAACGGCCACCCCTTTGGACATAGCCCAAGGCCGGACCCGTGCCAGGTTGAAGTGTCTCTGAATCGTGTCTTGAATCCAACCACGAAATCACACTAACAACTTCATTAAACCTGACACACTTTTTACTTTTATTTAACGACATTGATGCTTTGGTATCCTTATTTGTTTTTGGAGTTCTCATGGTTGCTTCTTTACCTTTATGCTTTTTCCCCTGAAGATGATCTTTCAACCCTTTCTCACTTGTGGTTGTAATCTGACCTAAGCCACAACTCCACTGCTTCTTGGGTTTCTTCGCCAAACTCTCACTGTCACCAATTGCAGGAGGTGCCAACGCTTTGCGCTTTGCTCCATAAGGACCAGCATCTGGCTTAGCCTTTAATTGGATAAACTACATGAGAAAACCTTTCCTTAAAGAAGAAGCCGAAAAAAAATTAAAGAGAAATGAAAGCTAAATTAAACAAAACACTTTTGACTAACCGATACGATCACTTTATGCTTTTTAGTATCATTATGCACATAAGGTTGTTTGATATCAACATGGCGGGGTAACAGGGATTGTGGCCCACAAAATATGCTTTCTTTATTAACTGGGTTGTTTGTTCTTTGATTCGAAATCATTGAATTAACCAAAGCTCGTTCTCGAATCGAGAACTCCTCCATTCTTTGCATTAGGATTTTTGCCAGCCTCTCTGCCGCCATTTCCCTCCTGACTTCTCCTTCTAGAATTCATCGTCCTCCTAAAGCCATCTCGTCGGCGATTATCTCTCTCCGAATTTCCTCCTTCTGCAATTCCCGTTGTATTTTCTCTTTCGCCAACTCTTGCCGAAACGCTTCCTCAGCGTTGATGGGCACTGTTGTTGGGAAAACTGTAGGCGCTCGAACATTGTCGACAAAACTACTTGGCGGAAACTTGGAACCTACAAAGTGAATAGTGAATAAAATGAACTCGTGTGACAAAAGTTTTGTTTTTAAAAGTAGCAAAACAATGGGTCTCTTGAAAGGAACACAAAGAATAGCGAGCATTACCTTGCAATGAGCGTCCAAAGATATCTGAATTCATGTAGGCGATGGTGGAGAGGAGGTGCGGCATTGGAAATGGTGTCCTTTGGCTCTGGCCATCATGATATTTGAACTCCATGGAAAAAGTTGGAAAGTGAAACAAAGGGAAAAGGAAAGTGAGGAGAAAGAAAAATAGTGCTTATCAAATGAGGGACAGTGATTATATGTGTGCAATGTTAGTTTTTTTTTAATAAGGCTAGGTATGCGAAGCATCAAGATAGCTCCAAAGATCCCAACTAGGTTGGCACCATAGAAGCTAGCAATCGTTTGCTGCAAACCCAAAATTTATTCATTAAATAGAAAAGATAAGAAAAGAGCATGGGGGGCCAAACCAAACCCATGCAAATACAATCAACAAAATCTGTATAAAGGTAAACCTACCTTATTACGACTAAATTCCTTTCTAATAAAACTAGGAGTCAAATCCCACCATGTAAAACCAACATTTGTGATACCATAATTTGCCAATTTGTCAACGCAACCATTTCCTTCCCTGTAAATATGAGTAGCTATAAAATGCATTTTTCGAACTCTAATAAGACAATTGTCCCATTGAATACGAAGACGCCAGGGCACTAAGTCAGGATTTTGAAGTGCAGCAAGAACCAAGGAAGAATCACTCTCCAGCCAAATGACATTCCAATTCTTCTCATGTGCTATATCAATTGCCTTCAAGACTGCCATGAGTTCTTCATAAAATGAAGAAGAGATCCCTAAGTGCATCACAAAGCCACCCAGAAAATTACCATTCGCATCTTTAAAAATGCCCGCGCATGCAGCAAGTCTAGGAGAACCATGAGCTGTGCCATCTGTATTAACCTTAATCCAACCTGCTGAAGGAGGCTTCCAAAGGGCTTGTATAATACGTGGAGCCTTAGACACATGTCCTGCCATAGAGAAATATTTAAGAATGATGAATTCATGCATGTTGGAACACAGTACTCCTTGAGAAAGGTTCCCCGAAAGAGAGACAGCCGCACCAATTTTATATTGTAGGGATCTCTCAGAAATTGTAGCATTTTCAAATCGAATTAAATTTCTGCTTTGCCATAAAAACCAAACAACATTAATAATACCAGCCACAATGACATCCATAACCTGTGAACTAAAATTTTGTCTGCAAATAGACAACAAACTAGTGGGAGAAGATAAGTCAAGACCAACTTTGAATGCACTACTTAACCACTGCCAGACTCCCATGGCAAACGAGCAATTTAAAAATAAATGTTATGCAGTTTCATAGTCCATACCACAATGAGGACACATTGAGACCATAACCAGTCCTCTTTTGCGCAAGGAATCATCAGTTGGAAGTTTCCCAAGAATGAATCTCCAATAGAGGAAGGAGCGAGAAGGAGGAATAGACACCCTCCAAATCCACTTATGCCAATAAACTATTGGTTGGTTCTACTCTAAATACAAGAAAGCTTCCTTAAAAGAAAGTTCCCCTGAAGAAGCTGGAGCCCAAGTAGCTTTGTCTTCCTGAGGCACAATTGAAAGTACTTTTTGTTTAATTGTAGCACAAATATCAGGATAGTGAACTTCCAATGACCTCGGGATGTTCCAAGATCCATTTAATATAAAGTCACAAACTTTGGCACACAAAAGAGAGCTGACCGAATCAGGTATATTGGCAAGATCAATAATAGGACTGGTAAGCCACTTGTCCTTCCAAAACAAAATAGACTCCCAATTTCCAATTTGCCAGAAAAGATTATCTTCAACAGTAGACAACCAAGGCCGGATACCTGGCCAAATTGAAGACTTTGTATATGAATTAACATATCTCCCATCTCTAAAATAACGAGCTCTAGAAAGTATAGCCCAAGATTCCTGAGATGTAACCAAGTGCCAACAAAGTTTGAGAATGGCAGCCTTATTAATACTTTTCAGTGGTCTAATTCCCAATCCCCCAGAAGATATCGGAGAACACAATTTGCTCCAAGCCACCATTACTAGCTTTTGCTTATTAATGTCCCATGTCCAAATAAAATTCCTAATGCAGGAATCTAAATTTTTAAGTAATGCAGGGGGCCATGCATAAATAAAAAAACTGTGCAGTAGCATGCCTTGTATCGTAGACTTGACCAACTAGACACGTCCCATGTATGACAGTAACAAACCCTTCCAAGACACCAGTTTGAACTTTATTCTATCAGCTATGGGCTGCAAATGACATCTTTTAGGCTTACCTTGAAAAATAGGAACACCAAGATAAATAAAGGGGATGGAGCCTTCTGTAAAACCAAGAATTTGACGAATGCAAGCAACTCTAGCATGAGATAAACCTCCATGAAAAAAGTGACACTTTGTTGCACTGATCAATTGACCAGAGGCCTCACCATACTCATTTAATAGTGTCATCAAATTATGCAGACCTCTCTTTTGACCCCTACAAAAGAGCATAATGTCATCTGCAAAGAACACATGACTAGGGACTTGTGATCGTCTTGGACCATTCATTTGCAGTAGTAGACCCTTCCTTACTAGCATAGTTATCCCCCTACTAAGGACTTCTTCTGCTAGATAGAAAAGCAAAGGTGAAAGAGGATCACCTTGCCTCACACCACGTTTACAAGCAAAAAAACCAGCTTGTTTACCATTCACAACAAATGACAATTTAGTTGAGTGAAGGATTACATTGATCCAATGGCGAAAAGTGTGATTGAAGCCAAATGCCTCTAGAACAGATAGTAAGAAGCTCCAATCCAAAGTATCAAAAGCTTTGCGATTGTCAATTTTCAAGGCCAAATTCCCACCAAAAGCTCTATTATTAAGCAAATTTATTGCCTCCGAAGTAGTGGCTATACATTCTCGAATCTGTCTACCCTGCAAAAATCCACATTGTTGGTTCGAAATTAATGTTGGTGCAACCTTTGCCAATCGATCAGCTAAAACTTTGGAAATAATCTTGAATTGGAAATTTGCCAAAGCTATTGGCCTAAAATTTTCAATGATGTCTGCACCCTGCACTTTGGGAATGAGGACCGCAAGATTTGAATTCAGATTAGGCAAAAGCCATCCATGTGTAAAAAATTGATTAACAAAATTGAAGACATCCAAATCCACAATATCCCAATATTGTTAGAAAAAGCAAGCACCAAAGCCATCTGGACTGGGGGCTCCATCACCATTAGAACTAAAAACTGCATAACGAACCGCATGAAAAGATGGGGCTTTTGTCAAAAACTCATTATCCACAGAATCTATCAAAGTAGGAATCGTTTCATGAATAAGATTATTTTGTTTACAAACATTATTAGAGGCATATATATTAGAAAAATAGTCAATAACAACCTCTTCTAATTCCTCCTGCTGAGTTATATTCCTCCCATTTTTTCTCAAATACGAAATTTGTTGAGTAGCTCTACGCACCTTTGTTAGCTTGTGGAAATATGTTGTATTCCTGTCACCTTGGCAATGCCAATTGACCCTGGCCTTATCATGCCAAAATGACTCTTGAAGAATAAGTGCCTGTTGTAATTCCAGTTGAGCCCCAATCTCCTCTTCATAAAAATCATCAGAAAATCCATGAATCTGAATCTTCTTTTGAATCTCATCCACCTTTTCCATAGCATGGCGAACCTTAAGATTGACATCTCCAAAAACTACCTTTTTCCAACTTCTAAGCTCAACCTTCAATGCTTTGAGCTTCTAGCTTAATACATACATGGGACAACCCACCAAATCTTTCTTCCAAACCTCCTCAACTAGCCTTTTACAGTCAAGGTGTGTGGTCCACATCTTTAGGAATCTAAAGGGCGATGCAAACATTTTTTGACCTTTCTGAAAGTGAATAGAAATAGGGAAGTGATCCGAACTAAATCTTGTTAGCAATGAACATGAAACACTGTTCCAAAAATCAAAGCTCTCAACAAAGCACAAGGCTCTATCAAGACGCATATCAATATGACTACGACCTTTCCTACCATTTGTCCACGTGTATTCTGCTCCCATAGAAGGAATATGAATAAGACCATAACTATCTATCCAACCTCTTAACTCATCACAAGAAATCTGGGAAGGAGGACGTCCACCCCTCTTTTCATGAGAGCCTAATACAGCATTAAAATCACCTGCATAACACCAAGGACCAACCACATTCTACTGCAAGGAAGCAAGTTCAGTCCATAGCTGGCGACGATGACAGTAACTAATACTAGCATACACCGCTGAAAAATAGAGCTTTGTGTTATCCGAATCAAGAGAAAAAGAGATATGTGGATTAGAAGACAATAATAAAGTAGGAGACAAATGTTCTACACAAAGAACCCATAGATTAGGTTCAAGATTCTCTCTATTATTCATAGCAAAAAGCTTAAATTAAGTTTAAACCAAAAGCTAACTAAGTTCTTAGCCTTAGTCCAAGGTTCTGCCAGAAACAAGAGATCTGGTTTATGATCCATACAAAGCTGAGATATGAAGGCCTGGGTTGCTTGATTAGCAACCCCTCTCGCATTCCAAAATATCACCTTCATTATGCAAAATTTTTAGGTCCAACCCTTACACGGGTTTTATGAACATTCTATTTTTTCAATTTTTTCTTCTTGGACCTTGAGACAACTGGTGTAAACTCATCTTTTTGGTAGTCTGCATCCTCAGAAGGATTTTTTTCCACCACATCCTCATCATCCTCAACATCACCCCACAAACGAGAGATAATTCGCATGTCTTGCTGCACTACTTGGTTCAAAGAATCCTGGACAATTTCATTCTCAGAACCTGCAGGAGGAGAACCTTGAGGACTCATATCTGGTTGCCTCACATCTTCACCCAGAACAGGTGATTCTGGATGTAATGACTCGTCACATGAGTCATCTTGATGATCAATAGAATTGTTATGTTGACTATGCTCTGGGATAACAATGTTCTCCACTAACATCTCAGCATTATTAACCTGAACATCATCATTTACTACCACTGCATCTGCATCTTTATTTGCATAACTTGGACCAGCTGCAATAACAACATCATCTTGGACTACAACTTTCTTGTTTTTGGGGATGTATTTAGCAACCATCTTCTTTTTCTCTTCACCTCCCCCTTCTTTAAGTTCCAAAGGCTTCCTTTCACAAACATCAAATGAATGACCAATTATATTGCAAGCATGACAAAAAGCAGGAAGTTTTTCATAAACAATATCTACAAAGAAAGCATAACCTGACCGCTCCACCAAAATTTGATCATGAAGATGACTCGCCAGATCAACATCAACGAGTACCCTCACAAAGTGTCCAACAGAACGATTAATTGTGGCATCATCCAAAGCAAGAGGAATCCCAACTCCCCGCGCAATAGAAAAAAGAATTTTAGGATGCGAATACTCTTGAGGAAGACCAAAGATCCGAATCCAGCATTGGGTGTTGATCTGTCTCACCTGATTTGGATTAAAATCAGGTGACCAAGAGAATAATCTCAACATACCGGGGTCTAGGTTCCAAGAACGCACTGCAAGAACACGCCTGAGGTCCTCAATAGATGAAAAAGAGAACTCAAAATAGCATTTTTCGATGGGAACCATTCTCCATTGTGTAAGAGGTTGTCGTTGCTTAGCCAATTTTGCTCGCAAATCTAGATACTTCAAGGGTTGAGTACCTTTAGGGAGGAGAAGCCGCCCATGCAGATTATTTTTACATCCTTCCAAGCCCGCTTGATATTCCTCTTCAGGAATTGTTACCACTAAAGCATCCCCTTTCAAGCAAGGGATGGGGAGTTGACTAATAGGAATGTCACAAGCATTCTTCAAGGCTTGGGCAAAAGTCCTTTGCTTTGGAACAGAAACTGTTTGGGGCTGTTGGGGCAAAACATGAGGAGATACGTCAATATCAAGGAATCCCCAAGGGACAAACGTAGCAGGAGAAGAAGCCATAATCACATGCAACCCTAGATGTTTACGAAGAAACCCTAGAGCAGCCAAACCCTAGATATTCAGTTTGCATGTGTGCAATGTTAGTTTGAGAGAGTGATTAAATAGTGTTTGCATATGTGTGTTTGTACCTTTTTTTTTTCATGTCATCTGTGTTTTTCAGTTAAATATTGAGAATTTACTAAATTTTTCTTTCAATGCTTGAAAAGGGAAAGAAAAGGAACAAAAAGATTTTGTTCCAATTTTGAATGGGAAATGCATACCATTTTGACCTGTTGGGATTTTCATTAGGAATTTCTCAAACATTTTTAACAAAGCTTATCAATTATAGGTCGACTTTGAAAAAAAAAAAGCAATTAATATGAATAAACTGTAAATATGTTAAAATTTGAAATATTTATTGTGTTAAGTTTCAAGCATTAAATATGTATCGACTACAATATTTGATATTATTAACAAGTTAACCAAGTGGATAACCCATAAATACAAATTAATATAGCTAGTATTTTGACTTGTGGGTTGCATAAAAGAAATACTTTTTTATAGAAATTAAATTTTTTAACAAATAAATATTTTTGAATGTATAAAATATATTATAGTTAAAAATTATAATTTATAAATAAAAATATTTTGACTATATAAATTATATTTTATATTTGCATAATAATTTGCGGAAACCAACTGATATTTTAATGTGGTCTCTAAACCTTAATTAAAGAATTGATAATAATTTTTTTTATTAGAAAGCCATAAATTAGTTAACAATTTTTTACATGATTGGCCACACACCATTAAATTTATAAATAGATGAAACAAAGAAAGACAGCATGAGGGACATAGACCAAACCCATGAACAATCATATAAACCTGAAGTTAGGAAGGAGGAAGTAACTAGTATTTTGACTTGTGGATTGCATTAAATAAATACTTGTTTTTTATAGAATTAAAATTTATAATAATTAAATATTTTTGAAGGTATAAAATACATTATAGTTAAAAAATTATAATACATAATTTGAATATATAAATTATATTTGATATTTATAATAAATAATTTGCATAATAATTTTCGGAAACCAAATGATATTTTAATTGGGTCTCTAGGCATTAATTAAAGAATTAATAATAAAATATTTTTGTAGAAAGACATAGATTAATTAACAATTTTTTACATTTTCATTTAAGTTCTTACCTTTTATTGAGTCAACTTCTTAGAAAAATCATTGTTTATTTTAATTTTTTTTTATATGAATTTGTAGCAAGCAAACCTCACAGTTGGACAAGGACATCTCAACAACGTTGGCACCCCCTCACCAACTAATCACCGGCAGCAAACCACAATTTATTAATAAAAAGAAAAAAGACCAACAAAAGGCATGGGGGGACTAGGCCAAAACCCATGATAACAATCAAGAAAAGCGGAAAGAAGGCAATCCACAATGATTGCGAGCAAAACTATCCCTAACAAACAAGGGAATATGATCCCACCTAATTAAATCAACCCTATGATCAACCCCATAGTTAGCTAATCTATCTGCACAACAATTACCTTCTCTATATATATGAGAATACAAAAATTGCATTTGAGAGCATAATTTAAGGCAACGAATCCAACGGCTTCTGAGATCCCAAGGAACTATATCCACCTTATCAAAAGCAGCAAGCACCAGCTTGGAATCACACTCCAACCACAGCTTATCCCAACCAACAGAATGAGCATATTCAATAGCTAAAATAGCAGCAAAAAGCTCAGCATGCAGCATTGTTTTAATGCCAATATAAGCAGCAAAACAGCCACGAAAAACCCCAAAGCTGTCTCGAAAAATACCACCACCCGCAGCATGCCCAGGAGAACCTCTAGATGCACTATCAGTGTTACATTTGATGTAACCACAAGCAGGGGGAAACCAACTCACTTGCTTAATCTGAACAGGCTTAGGAGGCTTAGCTGAGACTAAGAACTTCTGAAGAAAAGTAAATTCAGAGATAGAATTTGAAGCATGGCCCTTAGAAAGAAAATCGGAAAGCTATGAAACTAAAAGGTATTTATTAAAGGTATTTTATAATTAATTAATTAATTAAAGGTATTTAATGCTTAATAGTGAATATAAATCTTGATAAAGATATGAAACTAAAAGGGGAATATAAAATCTTCAATATTAGATGAGAGTTTTACTTTAATGCTTCTTTCTTATATTTCATACGAAGAACAACATTAATATTAATTATTTTGATAAGCTAGTAATTATTTATTATATTTATTGCATTTTAATTTCAATAAAAAAAAAGAGACATAAAATGAGAAAAAACTTCAATCTGTTTATAAAAATAACATAAATTAATATGTAAAAAATACTACATAACCATATAGACATTTTTTTAATATGTTGGGCTCCCTCTAACCATAAGCTCGGAACGGCCACCCCTTTTGGTCATAGCCCAAGGCCGGACCCATGCCAGGTTGATGTGTCTATGAATCATGTCTTGAATCCAACCACGAAATCACAGTAACAACTTCATTAAACCTGACACACTTTTTACTTTTATTTAACGACATTGATGCTTTGGTATCCTTATTTGTTTTTGGAGTTCTCATGGTTGCTTCTTTACCTTTGTGCTTTTTCCCCTGAAGATGATCATTCAACCCTTTCTCACTTGTGGTTGTAATCTGATCCAAGCCACAACTCCACTGCTTCTTGGGTTTCTTCGCCAAACTCTCACTATCATCAATTGCAGGAGGTGCCAACGCTTTGCGCTTTGCACCATAAGGACCAGCATCTGGCTTAGCCTTTAATGGGATAAACTACAAGAGAAAACGTTTCCTTAAAGAAGAAGCAGAAAAAAAAATTAAAGAGAAAAGAAAGCTAAATTAAACATAACACTTTAGACAAACTGATACGATCACTTTATCCTTGTTAGTATCATTATGCATATAAGGTTGTTTGATATCAACATGGCAGGGTAACGAGGATTGTGGCCCACAAAATATGCTTTTGTTATTAACTGGGATGTTCGTTCTTTGATTCGAAATCACTGAATTAACCAAAGCTCATTTTCGAATCGAGAACTCCTCCATTCTTTCCATTGGGATTTTTGCCAGCCTCTCCGCCGCCATTTCCCTCCTCACTTCTCTTCTTCTAGACTTCGTCGTCGTCCCAAAGGAATCTCGTCGGCGATTATCTCTCTCCGAATTTCCTCCTTCTGTAGTTCCCGTTGTATTTTCACTTTCGCCAACTCTCGCTGAAACGCTTCCTCAGGGTTGATGGGCACTGTTGTTGGGAAAACTGTAGGCGCTCGAACATTGTCGACAAAACTACTTGGCGAAAACGTGGAACCTACAAAGTGAATAGTGAATAAAATGAACTCGTGTGACAAAAGTTTTGTTTTTAAAAGTAGCAAAACAATGGGTCTCTTGAAGGGAACACAAAGAATAGCGAGCATTACCTTGCAATGAGCGTCCAAAGATATCTGAATTCATGTAGGCGATGGTGGAGAGAGGGTGCGGTGTTGGAAATGGTGTCCTTTGGCTCTGGCCATCATGATATTTGAACTACTTGGAAAAAGTTGGAAAGTGAAACAAAGGGAAAAGGAAAGTGAGGAGAAAGAAAAACCGTGCTTATCAAATGAGGGACAGTGATTATGTGTGTGCAATGTTAGTTTTAGAGAGTGATTAAATAGTGTTTGCATGTGTGTGTTTGTACCTTTTTTTTTCGTGTCATGATGTGTTTTTCGGTCAAATATTGAGAATTTATCAAATTTTTCTTTCAATGCTTGAAAAAGGAAAGAAAAGGAAAAAAAAAGATTTTGTTCCAATTTTGAATGGAAATGCATACCATTTTGACCTGTTGGGATTTTCATTAGGAATTTCTCAAACATTTTTAACAAAGCTTATCAATTATAGGCCGGCTTTGAAAAAAAAGAAGCAATTAATATGAATAAAATGTTTATATGTTAAAATTTGAAATATTTATTGTGTTAAGTTTCAAGCATTAAATATGTATCGACTACAAAATTTGATATTGTTAACAAGTTAAACAAGTGGATAACCCATAAATACAAATTAAACAATTGTCATCAAATTAATATAGCTAGAATTTTGACTTGTGGGTTGCATAAAAGAAAGACTTTTTTTTATAGAAATTAAATTATTTAACAAATAAATATTTTTGAATGTATAAAATATATTATGGTTAAAAATTATAATTTATAAATAAAAATATTTTGACTATATAAATTATATTTTATATTTGCATAATAATTTGAGGAAACCAACTGATATTTTAATTTGGTCTCTAAACCTTAATTAAAGAATTGATAATAAAAGATTTTATTAGAAATCCATAAATTAGTTAACAATTTTTTACAGTTTCATTTAAGTTTTTACTTTTTACTGAGTAAACTTATTAGCAAATTCGTTATTATTATCTAAATTTATTAAAAGTATTTTATCTTTAATTAATTATCGGTGTTCAGTGCATAATATTGAATATAAATCTTGACAAATATATGACACTAAAGGAGAATTTAAAATCTTGAACATTAAATGAGGGTATCATTTTAATGTTTTTTTTTCCTTATGTTTCATATGAACAACAACATTAATATTTTATTATATTGATAAGCTAGTCATTGTACCCATGTTATGCATTGAATTTTTTCACGTTAGACGTACATTATAATAATAATAATTATTATATTCGTTATAATTTATACTTTTTGCATATATTTTTAAAATGAATTTTGAAATTACATATCATTAATGAAAGTTAAAGAAATAATTCTTTAAATATTTTATATTCTCATAAATATTTAATTATTTAAATTGACTATATTTAATTTAGTGGAAATACATATTTTCTTTTTTAGTTAAAAAATTATAATTTCTCATATTATAATCATTCTATTTCATGTACTAATTACTTGTTAAAAAAATTCCTCCTTCTGTATATTATGCTGATTCTGTTTGCAGCCTATTAATTTTATAACAATATAAATATATATTTTTTTCATTTTGCTAGACACATAGAATTTCGATAATATTTTGGTTAAACATGATTGGCCACACACCATTAAATTTATAAATAGATGAAACAAAGAAAGTCAGCATGAGGGACATAGACCAAACCCATGAACAATCATATAAACCTGAAGTTGGGAAGGAGGAAGTAACTAGTATTTTGACTTGTGGATTGCATTAAATAAATACTTGTTTTTTTATAGAATTAAAATTTATAATAAATAAAAATTTTTGAAGGTATAAAATACATTATAGTTAAAAAATTATAACACCTAATTTGAATATATAAATTATATTTGATATTTATAATAAATAATTTACATAATAATTTTTGGAAACCAAATGATATTTTAATTGGGTCTCTAAGCACTAATTAAAGAATTAATAACAAAATATTTTTTTAGAAAGACATAGATTAATTAACAACTTTTTTACATTTTCTTTTAAGTTCTTATCTTTTACTGAGTCAACTTATTAGAAAAATCATTGTTTATTTTAATTTATTAAAGGTATTTTATATTTAATTAATTAAAGGTATTTAATGCTTAATATTGAACATAAATCTTGATAAAGATATGAAACTAAAAGGGGAATTTAAAATCTTGAATATTAGATGAGAGTTTTACGTTACTGCTTTTTTCTTATATTTCATACGAAGAACAACATTAATATTTATTATTTTGATAAGCTAGTAATTATTTATTATATTTATTGCATTTTAGTTTTAATAAAAAAAGAGACACAAAATGAGAAAAAAACTTTAATCTGTTTATAAAAATAACATAAATTAATATGTAAAAAATACTACATAACCATATATGCATTTTTTTTAATATGTTGGGCTCCCTCTAACCATAAGCTCGGAACGGCCGCCCCTTTGGACATAGCCCAAGGCCGGACCTTTGCTAGGTTGAAGTGTCTATAAATCTTGTCTTGAATCCAACCACGAAATCACAGTAACAACTTCATTAAACCTGACACACTTTTTACTTTTATTTAACGACATTGATGCTTTGGTATCCTTATTTGTTTTTGGAGTTCTCATGGTTGCTTCTTTACCTTTGTGCTTTTTCCCCTGAAGATGATCATTCAACCCTTTCTCACTTCTGGTTGTAATCTGACCTAAGCCACAACTCCACTGCTTCTTGGGTTTCTTCGCCAAACTCTCACTATCACCAATTGCAGGAGGTGCCAACGCTTTGCGCTTTGCTCCATAAGGACCAGCATCTGGCTTAGCCTTTAATTGGATAAACTACATGAGAAAACCTTTCCTTAAAGAAGAAGCCGAAAAAAAATTAAAGAGAAATGAAAGCTAAATTAAACAAAACACTTTTGACTAACCGATACGATCACTTTATGCTTGTTAGTATCATTATGCACATAAGGTTGTTTGATATCAACATGGCGGGGTAACAGGGATTGTGGCCCACAAAATATGCTTTCTTTATTAACTGGGTTGTTTGTTCTTTGATTCGAAATCACTGAATTAACCAAAGCTCGTTCTCGAATCGAGAACTCCTCCATTCTTTGCATTGGGATTTTTGCCAGCCTCTCTGCCGCCATTTCCCTCCTGACTTCTCCTTCTAGAATTCATCGTCCTCCCAAAGCCATCTCGTCGGCGATTATCTCTCTCCGAATTTCCTCCTTCGCCAACTCTTGCCGAAACGCTTCCTCAGCGTTGACGGGCACTGTTGTTGGGAAAACTGTAGGCGCTCGAACATTGTCGACAAAACTACTTGGCGGAAACTTGGAACCTACAAAGTGAATAGTGAATAAAATGAACTTGTGTGACAAAAGTTTTGTTTTTAAAAATTGCAAAACAGTGGGTCTCTTGAAAGGAACACAAAGAATAGCGAGCATTACCTTGCAATGAGTGTCCAAAGATATCTGAATTCATGTAGGCGATGGTGGAGAGAGGGCGCGGCATTGGAAATGGTGTCCTTCGGCTCTGGCCATCATGATATTTGAACTCCTTTGAAAAAGTTGGAAAGAGAAACAAAGGGAAATCGAAAGTGAGGAGAAAGAAAACCAGTGCTTATCAAATGAGGGACAGTGATTATGTGTGTGCAATGTTAGTTTGAGAGAGTGATTAAATAGTGTTTCCATGTGTGTGTTTGTACCTTTTTATTTTGTGTCATCATGTGTTTTTCGGTCAAATATTGAGAATTTACCAAAATTTTCTTCCAATGCTTGAAAATGGAAAGAAAAGGAAAAAAAGATTTTGTTCCAATTTTGAATCGGAAATGCATACTATTTTGACTTGTTGGGATTTTCATTAGGAATTTCTCAAACATTTTTAACAAAGCTTATCAATTATAGGTTGACTTTGAAGAAAAAAAGCAATTAATATGAATAAACTGTAAATATGTTAAAATTTGAAATATTTATTGTGTTAAGTTTCAAGCATTAAATATGTATCAACTACAATATTTGATATTATTAACAAGTTAACCAAGTGGATAACCCATAAATACAAATTAAACAATTGTCATCAAATTAATAAAGCTAGTATTTTGACTTGTGGGTTGCATAAAAGAAAGACTTTTTTTTTATAGAAATTAATTTTTTTAACAAATAAATATTTTTGAAAGTATAAAATATGTTATAGTTAAAAATTATAATTTATAAATAAAAATATTTTGACTATATAAATTATATTTTATATTTGCATAATAATTTGAGGAAACCAACTGATATTTTAATTTGGTCTCTAAACCTTAATTAAAGAATTGATAATAAAAGATTTTATTAGAAAGCCATAAATTATTTAACAATTTTTTACATTTTCATTTAAGTTTTTACTTTTTACTGAGTCAAATTATTAGCAAATTCGTTATTATTATCTAAATTTATTAAAGGTATTTTATCTTTAATTAATTATCGGTGTTCAGTGCATAATATTGAATATAAATCTTGACAAATATATGACACTAAAGGAGAATTTAAAATCTTGAACATTAAATGAGGGTATCATTTTAAAATTTTTTCCTTATGTTTCATATGAACAACAACATTAATATTTTATTATATCGATAAGCTAGTCATTGTACCCATGTTATGCATTGAATTTTTTCATGTTAGACCTACATTATAATAATAATTATTATGTTCGTTATAATTTATACTTTTTGCATATATTTTTAAAATGAATTTTGAAATTACATATTATTAATGAAAGTTAAAGAAATAATTTTTTAAATCTTTTATATTCTCATAAATATTTAATTATTTAAATTGACTATCTTTAATTTAGTGGAAATATATTTTTTCTTTTTTAGTTAAAAAATTATAATTTCCCATATTATAATCATTCTATTTCATGTACTAATTAACGGTTAAAAAAATTCCTCCTTCTATATATTATGCTGATTCTGTTTGCAGACTATTAATTTTATGAGGATATAAATATATATTTTTTTCGTTTTGCTAGACACGTAGAATTTCGATAATATTTCGGTTAAACATGATTGGCCACACACCATTAAATTTATAAATAGATGAAACAATGAAAGACAGCATGAGGGACATAGACCAAACCCATGAACAATCATATAAACCTGAAGTTGGGAAGGAGAAAGTAACTAGTATTTTGACTTGTGGATTGCATTAAATAAATACTTGTTTTTTATAGAATTAAAATTTATAATAAATAAATATTTTTGAAGGCATAAAATACATTATAGTTAAAAAGTTATAATAACTAATTTGAATATATAAATTATATTTGATATTTATAATAAATAATTTGCATAATAATTTTCGGAAACCAAATGATATTTTAATTGGGTCTCTAAGCACTAATTAAAGAATTAATAACAAAATATTGTTTTAGAAAGACATAGATTAATTAACAATTTTTTACATTTTCTTTTAAGTTCTTACCTTTTACTGAGTCAACTTATTAAAAATATCATTGTTTATTTTAATTTATTATAGGTATTTTATATTTAATTAATTAAAGGTATTTAATGCTTAATATTGAATATAAATCTTGATAAAGATATGAAACTAAAAGGGGAATTTAAAATCTTGAATATTAGATGAGAGTTTTACTTTAATGCTTTTTCTTATATTTCATACGAAGAACAACATTAATATTTATTATTTTGATAAGCTAGTAATTATTTATTATATTTATTGCATTTTAGTTTTAATAAAAAAAAGAGACACAAAATGAGAAAAAACATTAATCTGTTTATAAAAATAACATAAATTAATATGTAAAAAATACTGCATAACCATATAGACATTTTTTTTTAATATGTTGGGCTCCCTCTAACCATAAGCTTGGAACGGCCGCCCCTTTGGACATAGCCCAAGGCCGGACCCGTGCTAGGTTGAAGTGTCTATAAATCATGTCTTGAATCCAACCACGAAATCACAGTAACAACTTCATTAAACCTGACACACTTTTTACTTTTATTTAACGACATTGATGCTTTGGTATCCTTATTTGTTTTTGGAGTTCTCATTGTTGCTTCTTTACCTTTGTGCTTTTTCCCCTGAAGATGATCATTCAACCCTTTCTCACTTGTGGTTGTAATCTGACCTAAGCCACAACTCCACTGCTTCTTGGGTTTCTTCGCCAAACTCTCACTATCATCAATTGCAGGAGGTGCCAACGCATTGCGCTTTGCACCATAAGGACTAGCATCTGGCTTAGCCTTTAATTGGATAAACTACAAGAGAAAACGTTTCCTTAAAGAAGAAGCGGAAAAAGAAATTAAAGAGAAATGAAAGCTAAATTAAACATAACACTTTAGACTAACCGATAGGATCACTTTATCCTTGTTAGTATCATTATGCACATAAGGTTGTTTGATATCAACATGGCGGGGTAACGGGGATTGTGGCCCACAAAATATGCTTTCTTTATTAACTGGGTTGTTCATTCTTTGATTCGAAATCACTGAATTAACCAAAGCTCGTTCTCAAATCGAGAACTCCTCCATTCTTTGCATTGGGATTTTTGCCAGCCTCTCCGCCGCCATTTCCCTCTTGACTTCTTCTTCTAGATTTCGTCGTCGTCCCAAAGCCATCTCGTCAGCGATTATCTCTCTCCGAATTTCCTCCTTCTGCAGTTCTCGTTGTATTTTCTCTTTCGCCAACTCTCGCTGAAACGCTTCCTCAACGTTGATGGGCACTGTTGTTGGGAAAACTATAGGCGCTCGAACATTGTCGACAAAACTACTTGGCGGAAACTTGGAACCTACAAAGTGAATAGTGAATAAAATGAACTTGTGTGACAAAAGTTTTTTTAAAAATAGCAAAACAGTGGGTCTCTTGAAAGGAACACAAAGAATAGCGAGCATTACCTTGCAATGAGTGTCCAAAGATATCTGAATTCATGTAGGCGTTGGTGGAGAGAGGGCGCGGAATTGGAAATGGTGTCCTTTGGCTCTGGCCATCATGATATTTGAACTCCTTTGAAAAAGTTGGAAAGTGAAATAAAGGGAAAAGGAAAGTGAGGAGAAAGAAAAACAATGCTTATCAAATGAGGGACAGTGATTATGTGTGTGCAATGTTAGTCTGAGAGAGTGATTAAATAGTGTTTGCATGTGTGTGTTTGTACCTTTATTTTCGTGTCATGATGTGTTTTTCGGTCAAATATTGAGAATTTACCAAATTTTTCTTTCAATGCTTGGAAAGGGAAAGAAAAGGAAAAAAAGATTTTGTTCCAATTTTGAATGGGAAATGCATACCATTTTGACCTGTTGGGATTTTCATCAGGAATTTCTCAAATATTTTTAACAAAGCTTGTCAATTATAGGTTGACTTTGAAAAAAAAAAAAGCAATTAATATGAATTAACTGTAAATTTGTTAAATTTTGAATATTTATTGTGTTAAGTTTCAAGCATTAAATATGTATCAACTACAAAATTTGATATTATTAACAAGTTAACCAAGTGGATAACCCATAAATACAAATTAAACAATTGTCATCAAATTAATATAGCTAGTATTTTGACTTATGGGTTGCATAAAAAAAGACTTTTTTTTTTATAGAAATTAAATTTTTTAACAAATAAATATTTTTTAATGTATAAAATATATTATAGTTAAAAATTATAATTTATAAATAAAAATATTTTGACTATATAAATTATATTTTATATTTGCATAATAATTTGAGGAAACCAACTGATATTTTAATTTGGTCTCTAAACCTTAATTAAAGAATTGATAATAAAAGATTTTATTAGAAAGCCATAAATTAGTTAACAATTTTTTACATTTTCATTTAAGTTTTTACTTTTTACTGAGTCAACTTATTAGCAAATTATTATTATCTAAATTTATTAAAGGTATTTTATCTTTAATTAATTATCGGTGTTCAGTGCATAATATTGAATATAAATCTTGACAAATATATGACACTAAAGGAGAATTTAAAATCTTGAACATTAAATGAGGGTATCATTTTAATGTTTTTTCCTTATGCTTCATATGAACAACAACATTAATATTTTATTATATTGATAAGCTAGTCATTGTACGCATGTTATGCATTGAATTTTTTCACGTTAGACGTACATTATAATAATTATTATTATATTCGTTATAATTTATACTTTTTGCATATATTTTTAAAATGAATTTTGAAATTACATATCATTAATGAAAGTTAAAGAAATAATTCCTTAAGTCTTTTATATTCTAATAAATATTTAATTAATTAAATTGACTATCTTTAATTTAGTGGAAATACATATTTTGTTTTTTAGTTAAAAAAATTATAATTCCTCATACCATAATCATTCTATTTGATGTACTAATTAATTGTTAAAAAAAATTCCTCTTTCTATATATTATGCTGATTCTGTTTGCAGACTATTAATTTTGTGAGGTTATAAATATATATTATTTTCATTTTCCTAGACATGTAGAATTTTGATAATATTTCGGTTAAACATGATTGGCCACGCACCATTAAATTTATAAATAGATGAAACAAAGAAAGACAGTATGAGGACATAGACCAATCCAATGAACAATCATATAAACCTGAAGTTGGGAAGGAGGATGTAACTAGTATTTTAACTTGTGGATTGCATTAAATAAATACTTGTTTTTTTATAGAATTAAAATTTATATTAAATAAATATTTTGAAGGTATAAAATACATTACAGTTAAAATTTATAATACATAATTTGAATATATAAATTATATTTGATATTTATAATAAATAATTTCCATAATAATTTTTGGAAACCAAATGATATTTTAATTGGGTCTCTAACCATTAATTAAAGAATTAATAATAAAATATTTTTTTAGAAAGACATAGATTAATTAACATTTTTTTACATTTTCTTTTAAGTTCTTACTTTTTGATGAGTCAACTTATTAGACAAATCATTGTTTATGTTAATTAATTAAAGGTATTTTATATTTTATTAATTAAAGGTATTTAATGCTTAATATTGAATATAAATCTTGATAAAGATATGAAACTAAAAGGGGAATTTAAAATCTTGAATATTAGATGAGAGTTTTACTTTAATGCTTTTTTCTTATATTTCATACGAAGAACAACATTAATATTTATTATTTTGATAAGCTAGTAATTATTTATTATATTTATTACATTTTAATTTTAATAAAAAAAAGAGAGACATAAAATGATAAAAAAAAAATTAATCTGTATATAACAATAACATAAATAAATATGTAAAAAATACTACATAACCATATAGACATTTTTTTAATATGTTGGGCTCCCTCTAACCGTAAGCTCTGAACAGCCGCCCCTTTGGACATAGCCCAAGGCCGGACCCGTGCCAGGTTGAAGTGTCTATGAATCATGTCTTGAATCCAACCACGGAATCACAGTAACAACTTCATTAAACCTGACACACTTTTTACTTATATTTAATAGCGTTGTTGCTTTGGTATCCTTATTTGCTTTTGGAGTTCTCATGGTTGCTTCTTTACCTTTGTGCTTTTTTCCCTGAAGACGATCATTCAACCCTTTCTCACTTGTGGTTGTAATCTGACATAAACCACAACTCCACTGCTTCTTGGGTTTCTTCGCCAAACTTTCACTATCATCAATTGCAGGAGGTGCCAACGCTTTGCGCTTTGCACCATAAGGCCCAGCATCTGGGTTAGCCTTTAATGGGATAAACTAAAAGAGAAAACCTTTCCTTAAAGAAGAAGCGGAAAAAAAATTGAAGAGAAAAGAAAGTTAAGTTAAACATAACACTTTAGACTAACCGATACAATCACTTTATCCTTGTTAGTATCATTATGCGTATAAGGTTGTTTGATATCAACATGGCAAGATAACGGGGATTTTGGCCCACAAAATATTCTTTTTTTATTAACTGGGTTGTTCATTCTTTGATTCGAAATCACTTAATTAATCAAAGCTCGTTCTCGAATCGAGAACTCCTCTATTTTTTGCAATGGGATTTTCGGCAGCCTCTCCGCCGCCATTTCCCTCCTAACTTCGTTTCTAGACTTTATCGTCGTCCCAAAGCGATCTCGTCGGCAATTATCTCTCTCTGAATTTCCTCCTTCTGCAGTTCTCGTTGTATTTTCTCTTTCGCCAACTCTCGCTAAAATGCTTCCTCAGCATTCATGGGCACTGTTGTTGGGAAAACTCTAGGCGCTCGAACATTGTCGAGAAAACTACTTGGTGCAAACTTGGACCTGACAAAGTGAATAGTGGATAAAGTGAACTCATGTGACAAAAGTTTTGTTTTTAAAAGTAGGAAAAACAATGGGTCTCCTGAAAGGAACACAAAGAATAGCGAGCATTTCCTTGCAATGAGCATCCAAAGATATCTAAATTCATGTAGGCGATGGTGGAGAGAGGGCGTGGCATAGGAAATGGTGTCCTTTGGCTCTGGCCATCATGATATTTGAACTCCATGGAAAAAGTTGGAAAGTGAAACAAAGGGAAAAGGAAAGTGAGGAGAAAGAAAAACAGTGCTTATCAAATGAGGGACAGTGGTTATGTGTGTGCAATGTTAGTTTGAGAGAGTGATTAAATAGTGTTTGCATGTGTGTGTTTGTACCTTTTTTTTTCGTGTCATGATGTGTTTTTCGGTCAAATATTGACAATTTACCAAATTTTTCTTTCAACGCTTGAAAAGGGAAAGAAAAGGAAAAAAAAGATTTTGTTCCAATTTTGAATCGGCAATGCATACCACTTTGACCTGTTGGGGTTTTCATTAGGAATTTCTCACACTTTTTTAACAAAGCTTATCAATTATAGGTTGACTTGGAAAAAAAGCAATTAATAAGAATAAAATGTTTATATGTTAAAATTTGAAATATTTATTGTGTTAAGTTTCAAGCATTAAATATGTATCGACTACAAAATTTGATATTATTAACAAGTTAACCAAGTAGACAACCCATAAATACAAATTAAACAATTGTCATCAAATTCATATAGCTAGTATTTTGACTTGTGGGTTGCATAAAAGAAAGACTTTTTTTATATAAATTAAATTTTTAAACAAATAAATATTTTCGAATGTATAAAATATATTATAGTTAAAAATTATAATTTATAAATAAAAATATTTTTGACTATATAAAATATATTTCAGATTTGCATAATAATTTGAGGAAACCAACTGATATTTTAATTTGGTCTCTAAACCTTAATAAAAGAATTGACAATAAAATATTTTATTTGAAAGCCGTAAATTAATTAACAATTTTTTACATTTTCATTTAAGTTTTTACTTTTTACTGAGTCAACTTATTAGCAAATTCATTATTATTATCTAAATTTATTAAAGGTATTTTATCTTTAATTAATTATCGGTGCTCAATGCATAATATTGAATATAAATCTTGACAAATATATGACACTAAAAGAGAATTTAAAATCTTGAACATTAAATGAGGGTATCATTTTAAAGTTTTTTCCTTATGTTTCATATGAACAACAACATTAATATTTTATTATATTGATAAGCTAGTCATTGTACCCATGTTTTGCATTGAACTTTTTCATGTTAGACGTACATTATAATAATAATTATTATATTCATTATAATTTATACTTTTTCCATATACTTTTAAAATGACTTTTGAAATTACATATCATTAATAAAAGTTAAAGAAATAATTATTTAAATCTTTTATATTCTAATAAATATTTAATTACTTAAATTGACTATCTATAATTTAGTGGAATTACATATTTTCTTTTTTAGTTAAAAAATTATAATTCCTCATATCATAATCATTCTATTTGATGTACTAATTAATTGTTAAAAAAAATTCCTCTTTCTATATATTATGCTGATTCTGTTTGCAGACAATTAATTTTATGAGGATATAAATATATATTATTTTCATTTTCCTAGACAAGTAGAATTTCAATAATATTTCGGTAAAACATGATTGGCCACGCACCATTAAATTTATAAATAGATGAAACAAAGAAAGACAGTATGAGGGACATACACCAAACCAATGAACAATCATATAAACCTGAAGTTGGGAAGGAGGATGTAACTAGTATTTTGACTTGTGGATTGCATTAAACAAATACTTGTTTTTTGTAGAATTAAAATTTATATTAAATAAATATTTTTGAAGGTATAAAATACATTATAGTTAAAATTTATAATACATAATTTGAATATATAAATTATATTTGATATTTATAATAAATAATTTCAATAATAATTTTTAGAAACCAAATGATATTTTAATTGGGTCTCTAAGCATTAATTAAAGAATTAATAATAAAATATTTTTTTTAGAAAGACCTAGATTAATTAATAATTTTTTACATTTTCTTTTAAGTTCTTACTTTTTGATGAGTCAACTTATTAGACAAATCATTGTTTATTTTAATTTATTAAAGGTATTTAATATTTAATTAATTAAAGGTATTTAATGCTTAATATTGAATATAAATCTTGATAAAGATATGAAACTAAAAGGGGAATTTAAAATCTTGAATATTATATGAGAGTTTTACTTTAATGCTTTTTTCTTATATTTCATACGAAGAACAACATTAATATTTATTATTTTGATAAACTAGTAATTATTTATTATATTTATTAGATTTTAATTTTAATAAAAAAAAGAGACATAAAATGATAAAAAAAACTTTAATCTGTTTATAAAAATAACATAAATTAATATGTAAAAAAATACTACATAACCATATAGACATTTTTTTAATATGTTGGGCTCCCTCTAACCATAAGCTCTGAACGGCCACCCCTTTGGAGATAGCCCAAGGTCGGACCCATGCCAGGTTGAAGTGTCTATGAATCATGTCTTGAATCCAACCACGAATTCACAGTAACAACTTCATTAAACCTTACACACTTTTTAATGTTATTTAACGACATTGATGCTTTGGTATCCTTATTTGTTTTTGGAGTTCTCATGGTTGCTTCCTTACCTTTGTGCTTTTTCCCCTGAAGATGATCATTGTCTCATAGTCTGTTCTAGTCCTCACATGTACTCGTGCCCGAGTCTTGTGAACACATCACACAGACAAACAACATTGTCACATTGTTGAATCTACTGTCAAAAGACTGTATCACCAAAGCATACAAAAATCACACTTTCAAAGGTTATGTACCCAAGATTCACATCTCTGGGACTTAAACCAAAATAGAATAGGTCAATGGATATTACATATCCACTGCCTTACAAAACCACAATGAATAACTAAAATCGCTATAATCAAAGCAACATGTATTATATTACTAAAATTGATCAATTAGTCAAATTTTCTTTTGGCAGTACTGAATGTGAGCTCTCACTGACAGAAGCAAATGACCTCGGAATTGAGAACTTTTTATATGAAATCGAAGCTCTTGAAATCTAGTTTTTAGAGATGTATCCCAATTGCAAAATAGACATCTAGAAAAAATTTCTAAAACTTCTATAAGTTGACAGTACTCAAAATTGACTTCTCACTAAACATGGTTCAAAGAAGTGTGAATTTCTACCACTTCCCAAAACTAAATTGAATGTAACTTTTTACAGCTCAAAGATGACATCTTTATCTTTTCAAAAGGTATTACTTGCTTTCAAATTCCTTCCCTAGTATTCCCAGTAAAATTTTCTCTAATAGCCTAAGTTTCGAACTCCAAACAGAGCTCCAAACCCTTGCCCTATTTCTTTTCAAAAAGTTAATTTAGAAATTGTGCATGATAATTTTCGTAACTTATATGGTTAAAAGTAGTTTTTTGTCTAGTTTTTAATGGTGCAAAAATGAAAAGAAACATCAAGTACACAACTGGGAATTTGAGAAAATCGAGACATGTTCCAAGGGAACTTGAAAACAGAACAACCATTTTGCGAGCCATGGATGAACCTCGAGATGAGGTTTTCTCTCCAAGGTGTCAAAATTAAAGTTTCTCCATTTCGTATCTATTTTAATTAAAAATAAATTTTGTGAAAAAAACAACTGTTCGATCTCCAAAAAATTGCAAAACCGTGGGGGTTGTTCAAGACTACTCGAACCTACAGCCACTGCCACTTCATTTTTGGCAGTGGGGGTTTGTTTTTACATGCAACCTTCACCCATTTAATTTCAAGAAAATTGGGCATGGCTTCCCTAGTTCCAGGGGCCTTCCCACTCAGTTTCAAAGAAAACAAAAACAACACTAAGGCCAGGACATCACACACACAGCCACTGCCAAGGGTTTCAACCCATTTCATCAACTTTTCACATTCAAGCATTCAAACAAAACACACACAACTACCAAGAGAGGGGCATGCATGCAAGATGTAGTTGAGACCCCTAACCCTCAACCACATTTCCACTGAAAAACTGAATCCACAAAGGAGTTTCCCTAAGGTTGTTCGAGCTTTTCCTGGGAGTATGGCATGGATTACTTCAGCGCTGTAGCGCCTGACCGTGTGAGAGGGAAGAGAGAGGAAGGGAATGAATGATTTCCATTTAGTGTGTAACACCCTAAATCCGGGTTCACTTATAATCCATTTATTTTATTTTATTTTAATAAAATGTGATTAATCTATTTAATATCACAATCGTTGGAACATGAAAGAGATAAGTAATTAAACAAAAATAGTAGTAGATTTTAAAACGTTTTCAAAATCGACTTGCAATTAATCGTTTTCAAACTCAATTAATCACTAACTATATTTAATTACTCAAAACATATCTTTTTCTTATTTAAAACAAACAATTAATTCTCATTAATTCCTAATTAAATCGCTCACGTACCTATTTACTAGGTTGTAATTTTTGGAGTGTTACATTGCTCAAATTGATGTTGGGTTAACTAAAACTTGTCAATCTATTGAGTCTAGCAAGTGCAATTTTTGGGCAGAGTGGAAATCTCTAGATGCAAGTTGTCTTATCTAGAACCAAACAAGGAGCATATCTAGATAATTGTGTGAACCTAATATCATACTTTACTACTAACATGTCAGAAGTCTTCCTCAAACTCTCAAACTCCCTTGCCTTTGCCTCCCTTATGATTTAAGGTAAAAATCGATCCAAGAATGCGATTTTGAATTCCTCCCATGTCATAAGAGGTAAGCCTACAACTCTTCCTCTAGTCAAATTATCAACCATATCCTTCAATCTAAAAGCGGCCAACTCCACTATTTTTTTACTTGAACATCCCAAAGCTCTAGCTACAACACCTGTCTATCTCATTAATAAATTGATTAGGATCCTGACACATTTGAACAAAAAAATAATGGTGGCCCAAGTCATAAGAAATCCCTAAATTTAGTTGTATCCATTAATGATGGCTCGCACTATAAGACACTTCACTCAGCTTCCTCGTTGGTCAGAACCCTCCACCAGTCAAAAACCCTTTGTAGGTAGTCCTTTCCGAGGCATCAACAAATACCTCCGATACCACTTGTAATGCGCCCTAAATGTCCCCACTAACCAAAACAAGACTTTTCAACGTGCTTTGGCCTCACTGACATGCTTCCGAGGAAACTTCCTAGAAGGTCACCCATCCCATAATTGCTCTAAGCTAAGCATGCTTAATTATAAAGTTCTTAACTGATGGGCTACTGAAAAGTATATGCATCTTATTGGTATTAGTGGTACTAATTAATTCCTTTAAGCCATCCTCAATTGTACAGTCTTATACCTGCACAACTTATGGATCTCTCATTTGGGTGTGTATTTGATTCATTCATGTATCCCTCCTGCTAGAAGCCTACTAGGAGCCACTCCTTGTCTGTGCCTCATCTCTTTTGCATTGACAATCACTCCTCACCCTCATCGGTGCCTTGAATGTTATACCTTTCTCCTTGCCAATCAAGTGGAATGCTTTGTCAGTGCCATCACACCAAAGAATCACCTTGTCGTGCACGGTGGATCAGTCAAGGTGCCCAAGGTCCTCACCAACAACGATGAGTCTATCGTTGGCACTGTCAACATCGACCTCAACTTCAACCTTCAAACACTATGTTTGGATATTGCTCAAATTGTTATTGGGTTAGCTGAGACTTATCAGTCTTTGAGTTGTTAGCAAGTGTAGTTTTTGGGCAGAATCGACGACCCATAACTCAGGAAAAGGTTGGTGAATACAACTACATTGAGGAATTTCTTATGACTTGAGCCACTATTATTTTTTGGTTCAAATGTGTCAGAGGATCCTAATCAATTTATTGATGAGATAGACAGGTGTTGTAGCTAGAGCTTTAGGATGTTCGAGTAAGAAAATAGTGGAGTTGGTCGCTTTTAGATTGAAGCATATGGCAAGGATACGATTTGATAATTTGACTGGAGGAAGAGTTGTAGGCTTACCTCTATGACATGGGAGGAATTCAGAGTTGCATTCTTGGATTAGTTTGTACCCTAAAGCATAAGGGTGATAGAGGCAAGGGAGTTTGAGAGTTTGAGGCAGAATTCTGACATGTCAGTAGCAAAGTATGATATTAGGTTCACACAATTATCTAGATATGCTCCTTATTTGGTTCTAGATTAGACAACTCGCATCCAGAGATTTGTTGATGGATTAGAAAGATATTTATTTGCATTAGTATTCTCTCGGAGGAATTAGTTTCCATCTTATGCTACTGCAATTGATAGTGCAAGACGGATTGAGGCTATGAGATTGGAGGAAGCAGTCCACTAAGGTAAACATGAGAAGGCTATGAGTTGATGCATCATTTCATGGTCTGAGTGGTGACTCACATTGTCTTTCTTAAATGGGTAAAATATGTTTTTGGTCCTTGTACTTTTGGTCAATCGTGGATTTTGTGTGATTTGATTAGTATAAATAGTTGTGGATGAGACTATATAAAGGACCTTTAGATCAATCAATCCAACTACTTTACTTTTTTCTAGCAGATTTACAAATTCTGTTTGTTATTCTTTGAGCTTTTATTATTTCGAATTTAAGTTTCATAAGTTATCTTTTGTTTATTTTCTTTTTTCACTTATTTCAAAATTCAAACACTTTCTAGAATAGTTTGAGAACCCATAGTTGAAAGGCAGATTTCCCCTAGTAGAGGTGTAGTTTTCATTGCAATTTTTGCTCAAAATTTAAACTTATTTTTGGACAGAACTTAATTTGGACAGACCTAGTCTCTTTGGGCTGCTCTATTAGGTTAATATATGGATTAGTTTGTAGCAGGGCGAATGCAAATTATTTTAAACAAATTTGTTTATTATGAAAAAAAACTAATTCCTTTATTGACAAAAAAATAAAACTGATTTGTTTTTGGATTAAAAAAGTTGATATGTTAGTATGCATTATTTACTTATTTATTGATCTAAAGGGATTTAATATGTTTTAATTATATTCTTCATTTTGTTAGTCATATATATTAACACTAAACTAATTAGAGTTAATGATAAAGACTAAAAAAACACTTTTCAATTTCAATTATATTCTTTATTTATTTGAAAATGTCAGGAATTTAAAAGTAACAATTTTTTTTGTAAGGATTAAAATCAGACATGGCCATATTTGCAAGATTTAAAACATATTTAGGCATACTTAAAATCTAATATTATCAATTTCAAATAAAATGTAATTAAATTGTATTAAAATTTAAAATTAATTTATATTTCAAATATTTACAGTTAACTTTTATATAATAAAATATATGCTTGGTTCTTGTAAATAAGATAATATATTGTTTGATTCTATTTTTTTTTAAGATATGCAATTTCATTGTTATTTAATACTTTTTAAGACATTGAAGAAATAATGTTTCGAGTGAATGGACATGTGTATTTCTCCCTTTCATTACATTGTTTGCTCAAAAACTTATCTCGCGTGTAGTATGTGTCAGAATTTCATCCTTTTGTAATTGTTGCTTGGAATCTATTGTGAATTTTGTCCTGCTCAATGGACTTACAAGAATAGATCCTCCCAAAATATATCAACCGTGGAGATAGTGCCACGTCATCACTTAATTGATGGCAGAGACCCAAAACAAAAGTTTTCATATATCAGGAACTCAAAACAACAAAAAAATTTATCAGGGACTCTGAGCAAAATTTGGACATTTATCAAGGACTTAAAAGTTATTTAAGCCTATATTTAATTATTATTGTTTTATCACAATAAAACCAATAAACTGTAAACTGGATAGTACTTTTACCAATTTCTTAAACATTTCGATTCTAAAACTCAACATAAAAGGTTGTAAACATATATGATAAACAGGTCTTCGGTAATTAAGCTCAGCATCAGCATGCACTTGGAACCCAAAACATCGTTCAGAAATTTATTACATCATGAGTCCAACATCATCTGGCTTTATGGAAATTTCCAAAATGAGTCAAAATTTCCAAGATTATTAGTGTCAATATCTTCTTCAAGCATTCTGAAGATGTCTTCATATTCTGTTTCAGGTAGGTTTTGAAGTGTTGAAGAAACATCTGGAAGAGAGTTTCCCACTGTAGCACCATCAATTTGGCTGGCCAATGCTGTTGGAAATTCATTTGCAACAGATGAATTGCTTAGGACACTCTGCACTTTGTGAATATCTGATGTTTCAGCATAGTTCAGCTCTTGTTTTGGGCTTGCATTTAAGGGAGCAAATGATGCAGGGATACCTGCAGCAAATTCAGCTGTTGATTGATTTATAGACTCATGCATATGCTCTTCTTGTTCTACTGTCATGATCAACAAAAGAGAAAGAGAAATGTCAGTAATATATTCTTTAACACATTTGATTATTGACTGAAATTTATTGGACTCATAAAATCAAGTATATATATCCCACTTCTTATTTAATGATACTCAGCTCATAATTTCGTGCCTCTTAATAAATTCCAGTCAATAAGAAAAAAATGTGTTACAAATGTGTTGCTATCATTTTTCTTAAAAATTGCCAATTTGTAATCTAAGATAACCAAAGGGAATTTATCTTATTGTATTTTGTTCAACACCTATGCACATGGTCACCTACCTTGGTAACTTGGGCTCCCTAACGAGGAGGGAAACATAGTCTTGCCATTGATGTTTGATGATGTACTCGCTTGACAAGAAGCATAACTGCTGGTTACCTTATTACGCTTTAGTTGACGTTTGTAATTCTGTGCATTGGTGGTTGATTATATACAGAATGGAAAGCAAAGAACATGTTAATTTCTCATAGCAATAAGTGTTGTGAGATTCAAACAAGAATCGTGAAAGCAAGTGAGAAAAGGAAGAATAAAGTAACAATGTGCATCATTGCATCCCAATTTTATGCAGTGACACTCTGTTAAACTATTAACTATATAGTACTACAACCCATTTATCTTTTAAATGATACAAGTTGCAATTAAAAGTAGCAGCTATATTATTTATAAGAAGAAAACAGGCGAATACAAAAATCATGGGGGACTAGACCATTTCCATCTCAGAAGAACTCATGTCTAATTAAATTAGGAACTAAATCCCACTAAACCAAACCAATTCTATTGTGATGTCTTTGTATTCCTTCATTTTTTTTAAAAAAAAAAAAAATTAGCAGCTATATGATATTAACAAAGTACTATATATATATAAACTACTAGTCATAGTCAAACTTGTGGGTTAAAATCATGCATATATATATATATAGGGACAGAAAAAACCTGCATATGACTTGCAATCTGGTTTAATGTCAGATCAGGCACTTTCATTAATCTTTGTATCGCTTTTGGACGAGCAGCTGAATACAAAAACAAACAAAGGGTTGATATTAAACTGTGATTAGTGATTATTTATTATCAAGGATATTTGGAGCAGAATCCATGATTGATAGATTATAATATTAATGAGAATTCGATATAGAATGGGAGAAAACGTACTTTTACTCTCATGGCCGCCTAGCAATGCAAGGGCTTCTGTAAACTTTAGATGCAACTCAGGAGTCCAAAGGATATGCCTTTTCTTGGCAAATCCAATTTTGTGTTCTCTTCTTTTCCCAGTCTTCTTTGGTATATGGTTGTAGTTGTCAAAGTTCATCAGGGCTGGCCTATGTTCAGCTCTCTTCTCTCCTTGCTTGCTTTCATTAGCATCATGATCAATCTTCCTTTCTTCCTTTTCTCCACAAGCCTGGCATTGTGTGGTTATTATTAACTGTTCAATGCAAGTATATATCTTGGAATTTGTTTAATAGATTTTCCTCAACCAGCCTTCTCTCTTTTTATTTTTGAATCCATTGTCATGTTTAAAATGTTAATGCCATGCATGGTATTTACTATTTTATTACCAGTAAACCTAGTTGGTCTTCCAAAACTTACAACTATTGTCATATATTAGTCTTTGATGATCAAATTAGTTTCGCAAAAATCTAGAAGGTCACCATAATATGATGACACATTTCAAATCATTAAGGGATTAATTATTTGATAATAAAATTTTTGGAGGATCAATTAGTATGATGATATTGTAGATGTTTATGGAACTAATTCAATTAGTAACTTTTTTTTTTTTTAAAAATGTAGTAACATGTGTAATTTCAAAAACCAACTCGAGGGTTTACCATAAATTATTTATCGTTTGGTTTTTCTAAATTGTAATCCCTATTAACAACATACCTTGTTTGCATATTGAGCATCTTTTGCTGACTTAGGTTGTGATTGATATGCAAGTTGCCACAAGTTTATGAGATCCTCGAAAAGGATTGGTTCCTCAAGGAAATAACAAGATCCTTTAGCTAATGTTTTCCAAATAGCATCCTCAAACCCTCCAGATGAGATGACTGGACATGATAAATATAGACAGAAAAAAAGTAATGAGATCAGAGAATGAAATTGCTAGAAGAAAATTTAAGTACATTGAAAACCTGAAATTCAAACTCACAGACAACAGGAATGTTCTTCTCATGCAATAAATCCAGAAACGCAAGGTCATGTATGCTAGGCTTGCTGTGTTTAATCATGACAAGTCTGAACTGGCTTTCATGATTGGAAATCATGGACATAGCCATTGATACTTCATCTGTCGCAGTAACTGAGTAGCCAAACAATTATAACAATTAGTAATTATTCACATCAATTACTCAAGTAATGGGATTAGCACTAGATTCAGAAGAAAAAAAAAATAGCATTTTATGAAGATAATTTTTTGTAGAGTAGCTTCCTCAGCTAGCTCAACATACATAGACGTCCTGATTAATACCACAAACATATCTATTTAAACTCTGGCAGAATCATTTGAAGTAAGTTATTTGTTGATTTGTTGCTGAGAGAATTAAATGAACAAATAGATGAGGCAAATGCTAATATAGTGAAAAAAAGTTAATTACTATGTTTTAAGAAGCTCGATGGGTATCTTAATTTAGTTGAAAACAGTTTCATAGTTTAGGTTAAATTCGAAAAAGTTGGTTATTAATTGGTGTTGGAGATCCCACATTGACTAGTGATATGGCAAAGTTAGTCTATATAAGTGGGGGCAACCCTCACCTTACAAGCCGATTTTGTAAGGTTGAGTTAGGCCCATAACCCACTTTCTAAGATGATATCAGAGACTATCCTAGCAATATAGCAATATGTTGTTGGGCCTATTGTGCCTTGTTGTGGGCCTATCGTGCCACCCACTATCGGGCCACTATCGGTTCACCCGCAGATGTCCAGTCCTCGCTTGAGGGGGTGTGTTGGAGATCCCACATTGACTAGTGATATGACCAAGTTAGTGTATATAAGTGGGGGGGGGGGGGGGGGGGGGGCAACCCTCACCTTACAAGCCGGTTTTGTAAGTTTGAGTTAGGCCCATAACCCACTTTCTAAGAATTGGGTTTTCAGAAATGACAACATTTTAAGAACCCAACAAAGAGGTGGAAAAAAAAGAAAAAGAAATGACAACATTCAGCTCTGTCTTGTACATTATTTCACTTTAGTCCAACGACCTTTTTCTCATTAGTGTGATTGATTCTAAACTTTTTGTCTCAATCGTCTTTATTATATAATATTCTTACTAAAACAATTTAATTATGAATAGTATTCAATTTATGTATTTTGTTTTGAATAATATAATGATAACATTTTAAGCCAATCATTATTGGGTCATGACTGTTTGGTACAGGTCTAGAAAAATGACATGATAAAAATATATGGCTGAGAATATAGATTCTGGTTAATAACCGTGCTTGTCTAATTACCCATTAAGCACTTCTATGGTTTGTTCTTGTCCTAGTCTATTTAGTATCTAGTGTATATAACATCAAAAACATGAAATGAAAACATGAGTATTCTTGATGCACACTAAGTCACCAACAAAGTAAAACAAGACAAATAATTAAAACTTAAACAAAATGATAGGGTTTATGAATGAATTATATTGGATTAGTAATGTTTTTAGTTTTTGAAAATTTTCTAAGATTTGGTTTTTATCTCCAACTTTAAAAATCAATAGTTTCCGTCCTTGTATTTTTAAAAATACCCTAATTTTAGTCATGGAAGCTAACAAATTTTCCCTTCTACAGGGACCAAAGTTTTGGTATTTCGAAAAGCATAGGGACTACAAAAAAAATAATGTTTTAAAAGTTAGTCACAAAAATCAAAATTTGAAATTCTTTTGGGATTAAAAACACCATTAACTAAGTAATCACTGTAAGAAATACTAAAATTAATTATGAAACAATTTAGGATAAAATATGCTTTTGGTCCCTCTAAAATATGTAAAATTTGGAATTGGTCCCTCTTTTTCTTCTCATTTTAGTCCTCCTCAAATTTTAATGTTTTTGTTCATCTAGTATGTTAACTCTGTTAGTGAATATGCTTACGTGGTAGTGGTGCATGTTAAAATACTATATGAATATACAGGATTTATTAACAGAGTTAACAGAGAGGATAAATAATAACATGTTAAAATTTTAGAAGAACTGAAATGAGACGAAAAGTTTTGGAGGAACCAATTCTGGATTTCCCATATTTTAGAGAGACCAAAAGCATACTTTACCCAATAATTTATATATAATTTTTTTAAATTGTCTCTAAAATTTTTGTAACCTCAATTACTTAGGATAAAACAATTTTCATCACTATATTTTGCCACAAATCTATTGATTTTTATTATTTTTTTGTGAAACAGATTTTAAACCAAATTAAATTGATATGAAACAAAGTAATGTAGGGAAAAAAAAAAAGGCTTCAAACTATACCTTTGAATGCATATTGCTTCAGCAGTGATGACAGGTACACGAGAGACAATGTGTTGTTATCTAATAGCAGAAGGTTAAGGTCTGTTGCAAAGGAAGGGGAGTAATTGACCACTGATATTGACTCATCATCCATCTTTAGGACAAAAACTTTAAAGAAAACAAGTGATACAAGAAGTTTCAACAAGTAAGAAAATTATTAGACCATGGAGAGAAGAGATAGAGGAAGTATTTGTAATTGATGTATGCCAAGGGGTTGTGCCAATTAAATAGAGTTGAGTAGCAAAGATTGGCTAGACTTTTGGATGAATATAAATATTTTCTATTAGCAGTTTTATGAAGTTTCTTTTAATTTCTATATCAATTCTATAATTTCTTTTTTTTTTTAAGAAAAATCAAAGATAATATTTTTGTACTTTTCAAAATTCACCATTTAATTCTTATATGTTTTAAAAAGAAGACACACATTTAGTGATATTATTAATAGTTTTTCAATATATTCTAGCAATATAAATATTGATTGATAGTTAACTGTTAATAGTTAATAATGATTATTAAATTTCTAGTAAATTTGGCATATAAATATATAACATGTGCTAATGATGTTAGGTAAAACTATTAATATTCTATCCAACTAATTAAGAATTTTTGACCTTTATAATTGGTATGAGTTGAAGAATTATGTTTGATTGTAACTTGTTACCTATAATAAATAAGTCAAGAATTTGAAGTCTATTGACCATTATAAAAAGTCAAAACACACAAATACTGGTACAATATTACCACCTTCCCATTAAATGTTGATTATTTTCCTTTTGTCTCTACCATTTAATTTTCTAAAATTATAGTCTCAGTTTAAATGTATAATGACAATTAAACTTTTGACTGATGAGTGAGTGCTATTGTCTACATGCTTTGCATTTATGTTGCTAAAATTTTGTAACCCTATGAAAATTTTGAAAAAGGCAAGAGGACTTTTAAAATAACTTGTCAAATTCAAACATTATGATTATATTATATCATTGTTTATTCAAAGCATTAAATTTTGGGTATTTTATAATAAGAAAGTCAAAAAAGGAAAAAGAAAATTTAATTTGTTGATTTCATAATAGTTTACTAATTTTTATTTTTCATTTCTTACTAAAATATATATAATATTTATTTTAATACATTGTAATGCTATGCAAAATGGGTGGGGCTAGTCGTACTGACCCGAACCTGCCCAATAAAATATAGGGCTTGGGTTCTAAATTTTTAACCCGATTTGAATGTGGATCTTTTTAGCCTGATCTGATAAAGTCCGTGTCACAATTGGGCTTAGGTTGGGCTAGCCTAGTTTGGCTCAGGTTATCTATTTTTTTTCTTTTTAATTTTGTTTAGAGAGAATAAAACTAAGAGAAATTTAGGAAACTAAAGATAATTACTAATTTATTGTCTCAAATTTTCATTTGTTTGACATAAGCTTTGATATTTGATTTTGCCAAAGATCACTTATCATTGTCGCAGATTATGCTTTTTACATCGATTAAAAATGACCTTTTTACATTAGTTATCAAGGCATTATAGATTCAAGCAATGTAGAAAGTGGAGACTTTTTGTCAATTAAGCCTTTCGGAATTTTAATTTCCTAATTGATATATGATTTTGATATAGGCTTTGATATATATGTATATATATACATATACATGGATCGGGATCCTCTCTTGCCTACTTTTAAAAGGAGAGGTCTTGTTAAGCAAATCCAAGCCGTTGCTTATATATTAAATATAATCTACGGTGGAAATTAAAACCTTGAAACTCACCGTTTCATTAAAACCAAATTTCATTCTTCTTTCAGGTTTAACATAGTCACAAGTTCGCAACCCTTTCCGTTCCTTCTGCTCCACACATTTCTGCTTCTGAAATTCGTGTTGCAGCCACCATCATCACAGATTCATGTTGGAGAATATATGTAAGAGAATATTTGGCTCTTTTGTTAAGTTTAGTTTTTTACTCTGAATGTATAGAGGGGCATATATGTTTCGTGGGAGATACTAAGGCTTGGCGCAGTGCTTTATACCCCTTGTACCCATGTTAATATAAGATGTTTCTCTTTGTTGATAAAAAAAAAAAAAAAAAAAAAAAGAAGAAGTGAAGAAGACTCTTTGAAAATAGCTCAATTTGGAAATTCGTTCCTGCACACAAAGTAAACTCATTGGCATTACTTTTTCCAAATCATATGCTGAACAATACAATGCCTAGAACAGTGAACAACACAATTTTAGAATTTTTTTTATTAAATCAGAAACTTGAATTGAACATAAGTGGTGCTCAAACAAGATGAAGCAGTGACCACAGAATTGTTAGATACACAATAACTCCCAGCCCCATTACATTGATATATCTCCTAAAGCAAGTTCCCAAAGTTGATGTTAGCTAATAATTTGCCTCCTCATACGCTCCGTCCATGCTGCCACAAGTTTTCACTTTCCATCAATTGAAAAAGAGAAGACGACATACCATAGACACCTAAACTGTCATCACTTGATGCTGCCTCACCGCCACGATGCCGCTGGAATCCTCGCAAAACGCTGTCAACTCCCTTTCTTTCTTCTCTCATTCGGTCCACTTGGTCCGTGAAAGAAGAGGGGAAATGCATGTGACATTACTGGTTTAGTGGATTAATGAAACGGTAAGTTTAATGAGTTTTAATTTTCACCGTAGATTAGATTTAATATTAAGGCAATGGCTGAGATTTGCTTAACAGGACCTTTACTTTTAAAAGTAGACAGGAGAGAATCCTGATCCATGTATGTATATATATATATATATATATATATATATATATATATATATATATATATATATATATATATATATATATATATATATTTCCCTCAATATTCATTGCAAAATCATGATGACGACACGGTACTGATTGCTTCCACCACATTGCATAACGTGTGGTAACATTTCCCTCAAAAAGCTTAGCAGGAAAATACAAAATCCCATCAGATATGGGCCTACAGTAATTTTCCCATGCAATGGCTTTGGTCCCAGAGAATGTAGGCACACAATCTGGAACTTCTTGATCCATTCCAAATTGCATAGCCACTCTATGTGGCAGGTAGTTCTCTATAATAGACTATGAGCCAACAAGCACCGAAACTCTCAAGCATATAACAAAATAGACTAATTTTTTTATCCAAATCTGATTCAAATGGTTCCCAAGTTTCATTTTCTGGATAAAAGCCCTTGAACTTACCAGCATGTTGAACATAAGGGCGCCAACGAAAATAATTCATAGCTAAGTCCAAGGTAGGGGTGGCAAATCAATCTGTTTATCCATCATCCATCCACTAGTAAATCCATCCAATCCATCCATTACAAAAAATAAAAACTAAATGGATTGGATCCAATCCATCCATTTAATTTCATGGATGGTTAATGATCCATCCACTATTTTTCAAAATCCAACGGATCCTCTAATCAATACCTAATGGATCAAAATTAATCCAACTGATATTTTCATATTTAAATCTTTCTTAAATTGATATTTTAAAATTTGTTTATAAAATATTTTTAAATATTATTTTAAAACTATATTTTTCGGCGGACGTCTACCGGGAAAGTTATTGACCAATGTCGGGCATGGTTTTTTTCGATCGATGTCGGTCAGGGCTATTTTTCGGCAGACCTCAGCCAGGGTTTTTTTGGCTGATGTTGGCCAGGGTGGTTTTCGGCCGACATCAGCTAGGGTTTTTTCGGCCGACCTCGACCATGATTTTTTCGGCCGACATCGACCGAGGGTGTTTTTCAACCGACCTCAGCTAGGGTTTTTTTTCAGTCAACATCGGCCAGGATTTTTTTTTGGCTTACATCGGCTAGGGCAATTTTTGGCTGACCTCGACCGGCATTTTTCGGCCGACATCAGCTGAGACTATTTTTTGGCCGACCTCAACCAAGTCTTTTTTCGACCGACGTCGCCCAGGGCAGTTTTCGGCTGATGTCGGCAAAGACAGTTTTCGACCGACCTTGACCATGATTTTTTTTGCCGACCTCAACCATCGTCGTCCAGAGCTATTTTCAACCGACATCGGCTGAGGCTATTATTATTTTTAAATATGTTCTTAATTTTTAAAAATATATTATTTCTAAATTAAAAATAATTATTTTTTAAAAAACATATTATTTTTATGGATGGATTGGATATCCATCCATGAAAATTTTGTTAATGGATGGATTGAATGAATTTTTATCAAATGGGTCGGATTGGATCAGATTTTTTAAATAAATTTTTAATGGATCCAAATGGATTAATGGATTGTTTCTATCCGATCCATTTTGATTCGGATTAAAATTTATCCGATCCATCCATTTTGCCACCCCTAGTCCAGGGCCAATCTCACATTGTCAATTTTCAAGGGATTAACCTTGTGCCACCTAAACATCATAGGTTCTTCATGGTTGATCAACCTGGGCTGGTTGCAAATTTGTGAACTGCTCCCACACCCAAATTTGGACCAAGTAAAAGGGTGACCTAAGAGTTACCTCTTCCAATTTATCACTAGTCCATAGTCACATAATTCGTGTCTTCACCAGAGAACCGCAAATTGGTTCACATTGGTTCGTGTGAACCAATTCGCGGTACGATTCTGAACCGGTACGCCATAATTCGTTAATGAATTTGTCGAGCAGAAGAACCATGGAAGATGAAAAGAGTGCAAGCAGGGAACTTTTAGAAAATCATGAAGGAAAAGAGAATATCAGACAAGAAAGTGGAAACGCAAATTGCAAACCGTTGTTGGGTTTCAGAAAACCATTAACAAGTTATGTGAATATTAGAAGAGAAGAATGAAAACGAAAAGACAACAGTCTACCCATCACAAACAGATAAGAAGATTGTAGATGAAGAGTTAAAGGCAGAAGAGTAGAAGACGAAAGGATTTCTTTATTTTTTATTTTTATTTTTATAAACTACCGCTGGTTTCAAGAGGAGTTATTGCCATCGTGCTGGTTTCTAGGAAAGTTGCACGTGCACCTCGACAAGAGGAGTTAGTGGTGCTTGTTTAAAACATGATTTATTTAAATAAATTAAAGAATTAATTATTTTTACATCCATATCACTATTTTTTTGGTGTTATATAGTAATTAATTGAGATTTTAATTAAAAATAAAAATTAAATAACTTATAAGAATAAGACAATAAGTTAACTTATATTTTTATAGAAACTTAAAAAAAATTAATCTATTGACTAATTTGTAATTGAAAAATTATATTAAAATATTTTAGGAAAAACATAAATAATAAAATTTAAATATATACTAATTTATATATTAGAACTTATTGTAAATTTAAATAGCGTACCGATGCATACCATGTATACCCCTCACTTACCAATACTTTACAAGGTCGCGTACCGCGTACCCGAACCCGTACCACGTACCAAAGAGTACCAAGAATTATGTGACTATGCACCAATCAAACCAATGATTGTTTTCTTCAGCAGACTTAATCATTATATATGCTGGCCAAAACTGCTGGTCCCAAAGCAATGGGATTCCCTCTAGCAAGATGAAAAGCAATAGGGAAAACATACTTGTTCATGAAGCTATTGGGAGAAAAACCAATCATTGTCAACCAAGTTGCAAGGAATGCTTCATGCTCGATTTCACTCCCACTATTGACAAAAAGATCCATCCATGTTGATGTATAAACGCCACCCATTTCCTCTGACTTTGCTGTCTTGCTGCATGAATCAATTTCTTCTCCACCTCTATCATGTCCTCGCTTTGAAGTGTTGTGAAGACAGGATCACCAACAACTAGAAAACCCTCCAACACCATCATATCCTCCAAGGTGATTGTTGCCTCACCCTAGGGAAACAAAAAGGTTTTTGTCTCAAGACACCACTTCTCAACAACCCCAAGACACAAGTTTTGGTTTTTCGCTATGAAGCACTTGGTGCTCATGATGGCTTCAAAGATGCCAACTCTCTTCCACACTGATTCATACCTGAGTTGAAGGGCATCCACCCATTCAACCCACTTCTGCTTTGGGTAGCGCCAGCCTTTGAAATGGATCACCAAAGGCCACTCCTTTGGTTCAAATTAACACAGGTGGCAGTGGCACAGTCGTAGAAGATGAAGGACCTCAGAAACTGGTCCATCAAGGGACTATGCAAGGGGTTTAAGAAAATAAGCAGTTCTAAAGGCTGGTTCACTGTCACCAATAGGTGAAACCATGAAATCTTCCCTCACCTCCATGATGTTCAACGTTGATTCATCCATGATGGATACTTGACTCAAAAACTATAGTGCTTGGTTGTTCAATGGAATGTGACAATGTTACAAAATGGGGTGGAAGCTTAAAAAAATGAACCAAATTTGCCAAAAAATGATTACTGTCAATGTGTTGCTTTGGCCTAGAAATTGGACACTTAATTATGCTCATGTCTGTGTCGTGTACAACTTTATAACCATAAGCACTTTTGCACAAGAATGTTGTTGCAGGTGATTGTCTCATTGAGTTTAAGTAAAATATTAAAGATATTAAAAGTAGCATATGACTTTGACAGCTTATGTGACATTGAATTAGCTAGTTTGACTAACATATTGACTCGGTCAACAATCAAAATAACTTCATACCAATAATATGTTTTAAAAAAATCCTATTTTGATATTTCATTTTTAAAAGTGCTCGAGCTTGGTGAATCAATCTCGTCTCATTGAGTTTAACTAAAAAAAAAAAAAAAGTACCATGATTGTGGCATGTAGGATATTTCCCCCACAATATTAAAATCAAAGTCACACTCGCTAGTTTGACTAAGAGTTTCACTTTGACCACCTATTTGATATAGGAAATCTAAGAATTAAGTTGATAATGATATTAGTTGAGTAAAAAATACTCACAAAAAGTAATTACTTCTAATGAATAAAAAAGAATGCGTCGAGAATAAAATGTATAAGTCCTGTAAACAATAAAATAGTAAAATAGATACCTAATTAGCCTAGATAAAAAAATTAATATTATATTGTATGGTTTAATTATGCTTATTAAATAAAGTAAACAACAATGATAAAAAATATTGAAATAAAGCTTTAAAAGAATTAAACAATAAAATAGTTCTTTTGATATAATATATAATGATAAATAAAGATTTTGACGCTTACTTATAGGTTTGGAAAACCTCTTTAAACACAACATTGGTAGTTATGTTTAAGGGTTTGCACTCTTTATCATATATTAAGATCTTTAGTCTAAGCTTGCTTTTAACTCTAAAAAATTTCACATATAATTGTTCATGTCTAAAGAAAGACACCAACATGAGAAGATAATTTTTCTATACAAATTATTTACCTATCATGGCAAATATATATACTTTGAGAAAATTTACTTCTACATGTTATATATATATATATATATATATATATATATATTTATATATATATATATATATATATATATATGGCATATCTTATGAGAGGAAGACATCTTATATGAGAGTGAAAGAATTAAATCTTGACCATATAACCATACATGGAGGGTTAAGATTTAATGTCATGTGACTGCTTAAAAAGTCATGTAAGAACTCATATGACTTATTTTGTTTTAATCTTAACCATTCAAGATAAATCTAGTGGTCAATATTTATTCCTTTCACTCTCATATAAGATAAGTCCTCTCACTATATATATATATATATATATATATATATATATATATATATATTACTTCTGCACGTTATATATTTATATTTTACAATTAGAAGAAGAAAAAACAGAGAAAGTCGAAATAAAGTAAATAATGCGACAGACATAGAAAAAAAAATATACACTAGAAAACATGAGTGGAATCGTATGACTCAAATAATTATTATTGTGGATATACATATAAAAAACAGAACTCACTATCTTTCTTTTATTTTGAATGATGGGTCATATTGATAATTTTTAAAATATAAAACATAATTGAGAATTCTAAACAAATATATCACCTACAACTTTTATTTTATATTTAAAATTCTAAGTTTGTATTTTACTTTAAAATAGTATAAATGATTAAAGCTGTTTTTATCTTTTGGGCCAAAAATAGCCTTAACTTTTGTATTTTTATTGTAATCATAAAAGTTGTTTGCTCTCTAGGTGACTATTAGAAACAATAGGAAAACGCTTTGGTTATACTGTAGGAAGTTTTTTTTTTCGGAATTATTGCATTTTTTTAGGAGGCAATTTAGAGCTGTCAAATGGGCCAGCCCGGCCTGGCCCATGCGGGCCATTCAGTTTTTCGGGCTAGCCTGGCCCGGCCTGCATCAGATTCAGGTTGCTATTTATTGGGCCCAGCCTAGCCCAATATTGGGCCACCGAGCCAATTTGGCCTGAATTTAAAATAAATAAAAAATTCCAAAAAAAAAAGCTGGACCTTAAATTTTTCCTTTTGGCTGCTGCATACAAGCATTTGTAGACTTTTAATGTGTTTTTATCACCAAAATCACAGCCATCCAGCATCAACATGACAAGGCTCCATACATTAATACTACCAAAGGAATAATTAAAAACTAACAACAATAATATTAATTAACAAGTTCCATAAAGCACTACAAATTCATAATTTCAATCTTCAAAATCAAGAAAAGTAAACAATGCAAAAAGTAAACAAGTTCAGTCACGAGTCACAATTACTAAACAAGTTCCAAAAAAGTACTACAAATTCATAAATTCAGAAACAAGTAACAAGTTCAACAACAATTCAACAAATATCTCCAACAACAAATTAAGATGTTGGGATTTCTCCTTGATCATTTTGTTCTGTAAACAGCGGTATCTCCACCACTTCTTTGACATTTGCAATTCATAATACAAAACTAAAGTAAATAACTAAAATTAAATTAAAATTTCAATTTTTGAAAACAAAAGAAGAATTATAACATACTACTAATTTAATATTACCAGAAGATCCAACTTCTGAATAACCATACAACCAATTTCGGGTACAAGTGAGGGCTTGCACAGTTTCAGGAAGTAGAGAATTTCTATACTTATGCAAGATGTGACCTCCAATACTAAATGAAGATTCTGAAGCCACTGTTGTGATTGGAATACTTATAACATCAAAAGCCAAAGTGTAAGTTGAGGGAATTGAAGTTTATTCAACCTCCAATATTAGAGGACATCAATATCATTACCAACAATGCATTCTTCTTTCAAGTATATGTCAAGTTCAGACTTGCCATCATTTGAAGTCTTTTGTCTTATTTCTTGATGGTATGCCTAAAATTAAACAATCACATTACAACTAAATTAGAGACATTAATTGAAAACTAAATATAATGTAATCAATAGAAATTAGTGAATTACTCAAACTTACATTAAGAATGGATGATGAGAAATTTCCACTTGACATTGGAGGATGAGATTGAGTGTCTCTTGATGAGCTAGGTAGAGATGAGTTTGATGCATTGGCTTGGCTTACATATTCAGCAAAGAGTTTATACAAACCCTCCTTCACTTTTTCCACCTTCTCTTCATAATCATTTGGATAAAGCCTCTTATAACAAAAGGTTATAAAATTCAACTTTTGTTAGGACGGATTGGCAAGCGCACCAGTCGCACAAGTAGTAAATGGACAAGTCCAAGTATCGTTTTCCCAAGGGATTTGCTTGATATAGGCGATGTTCACATAAATACTAGCTAGACTGAACTGATTTTCACAATAAAGCTATAAAAACGTGAACTTTGGTTGGTTTTGTGAAAGATAAAATAGAACTAATGCATAACAGAAATTAAAGAAGATATTTTTGTGGTTTTTAAGACAAACACAGCAGTAGACAGAGGTTAAAATAGAAAAATGAAGATGTTGCAGGGGTTAGATCTCACCATTCTCTACTCTCTTCTTGCATGCACACAATATACATTCTATTTGCATTTAAAAGTTAAAATCAGTCAATAAAAACATTCTCAGCCTAATTCCTTAGGTGCAGAGAGTCTTAGATTATTCCCCCAAGCCTTGATTCCTCAACAACTTAACGAAGCAACTAGCTTTAAGTCTAGAGACCACAAGATAACCCATGAACTAAGTTCCATTCCTAGACACGAAGTTCATGAGGTATATTGCTTCAGTTCTAGACAACGAAAGTGTTTCCCAACAACAGTCATGTCCAAGGATCATGCTATGGGTGATCAAGCCACAATAAGCTTTAAGAAAAGAAGCAAAATACTAACTTTAAACACAAATATGCATAATATATATAGATAAAATCAAAAGATACAAGAGAGTTTTGAGAATGGTTACATCTAACCCCTAACAACTACAGAACTCAGCCACTCATGGGTGTGAGCAGCTGGAAATTATACATGGAGGGGAAGGAGATGAAGAGACAACTAAGAACTAAGGAGAGAGCTTTTCTCTCCACTATAACAGTACAAACGAGCTACAAAGTTTGCTTCTCAAAAATGTCCAAGCCCCCTGAACTTCTGAAGGTCAGTCCTTTATATACAAGTGCAGAATTGCTCTTAAGTGACATTTGGCTCAGCCTGGAATTTTGGCTTGGCTGATTTGAAAATTTTGCACTTCAACAGATTTCTCTTGCAAATGACCTTCCACTGCTTCCAAAGCTCAGAATGCAGCTCCAAAACGTGTTCTTCAACTTCAATCTCCATTTCCTACAAAAAGTGGGGCAAGACTCTAAGATATAACCATAAAACTAGAAAAACTAAAGAAATTCTAACTAATTTGCAATATTAATAGAAATTGAGTAAAACAACACTCCAAATGAGAGAAAAGGATAGATAATTGCCTCAAAAACCACTTGAAAAGTAAGTAATTATAGCAACTAACAACTCCCCCAAACTTGGAGTTTTGCTTGTCCTCAAGCAAAAAATAAAGACACCAATAAAGGAACTAATAAAGCTGAAAATAGCTACCACTAAAACAGAAATCATGGATCAAGATTAATCCCATCCTAACAAATCCAAAACATGCTTCCTTCTAAGAATTGAAAAAGACCAAACCAATGATTCGAATTTCAAGCATGGTGCCTTAAACCGAAACCATAACAAGGATGCAAGTACCTAATTTCTCAAGAAATGAACCAAGCATAACAATCAAAATTTGGCAAAATCCAAGAATGTTTGATTCTTTTCACTCAAGTGTCTCACTCAAGCACCAAGTGGTATGGGTGCTGAATTCTCTCACAGTCAACACACAATGGAAACTACAAAATCAGTTTTGCCTTCCTTCTCAATGCAACACAATTATGCACACAAAATAAGATCACAAGGGCTGAAATGTGGCTAGGCTTGAAAAGAAATTGGTTTTTCTAGATAGACAAAACACCATGAGATAAAGAGAGCAATCAATGCATTTTTCAGATTTTTTCCAATCCCTCTTATTTTCTCATAATGACAAAGATACCAACTCCTTGCATTTCTCAAATTTAATGCTCACAAAAATGCCACTATAATCACAACAAGTACCACAGCTTTTATTTCTTTTTGTTTTCCTTGATCTTCTTTTTCTTTTTTTCTCAGAATTTTTTTTTTTTTTTACTTTACAGAACAAAAGATAAGCACAGCTGTGACACTTCTTTAATTTCAATGACAGTGACCCATAATTGTTCCCAAGTTCTTCATTTCATGCAAGATTTCCCCCAAACTTATTCTAAACCCAACATATGCAATTGCTCTCCTATCCAATGGTAAGGAAAGTAAATTGTTTTTCATTTAGGCTCTTGGGTTATCATGACAGAAATTAATTTCAATTAAGGCTCAAAGGGGCTGCACAAAAAGGATGACAGTAACCGGGATGGCTTTTTGGCTCTAGGATTCACAATCATCAAACAATATTTGCCTTGATCATTTCTTTATTAACATGCAACGATCATCACAAGAGAATTGCTCAAAACCAACAGTGGTGCCAAAGGTGGCACTCATAATCATTTGAGACAACACACAACTCACAAGAATCATTTCTCAAACATTATCAAATCTGTCCTCATAATCAGATCATGCTTGAAACTTTTCTCAAAAACATACATGCATCCAAGCTTGCTGACGAAACGCGCAGCCACAAAAATCGATCAAATCAAGGTTTCGCAAACGCATTTTTCTTTTTAAAAAACGTGGGAAGCAAGCAAGGATAACGCACGATGGAATTTTTCTAAAACCATGAACAACCACAACATAAACATTAAACTTGCAAACACAACAAAAGTACCAAGTTCAGCAAACAACAAGGCCTTGGCCAACATCACCAAAATAACAACTAAACTAACAACACCTAACTAACAGCAAACCCACAAAGTACTAACATGCACTGAAATTAAAATACTGAAATGTAAAAACAGAAAAAAGAAAAAAATTTGTCCTGTTGCAATGGGAATTAAACCAGCAAATCCCCCATCAAACATCATCATCCTCTTCGGCCTCCGAACTGCCGAATTCTTCATCCTCCTCTTCTGTTCCTTCTTCCTCCACTTCAGTTTCCTCCTCCTCTGCTACAGCCTCCTCCTCTGCTCCTTGGTCAGCAGCAGCTGCATCATTTCCAGCAGCAGCAGCAGCATCTGGGGCAGCAGCAGCTCCAGCACCCCCCAAAAAAGGAGGTCTGTCCCCAGGCCATGCGATGATAGCTTTAAACTCAAAAGGTGATGGCCAATGGAGACGACCATGAGGTCGTGGTGCTGCAGGGTTCAGATAATAATAAATGGAAGAATTTAAAGTTTGTTGGCCGCGATGAACTGCTGCCAGTTGCTGGAAAAGGAACATGAAAGCAGTTGCCATTTAGGATCTGTTAAAGGGCTCCACTGCAGGAGGAATGGGAGGTTGAGGAGCATCCACTTCCGCGGGGTTGCGGCAATGCTGGTCAATGAAACGCATGTTGATTGGCTCCCGGAGGTTGAGGAGGGGAGGACGGCAGACATTCACTCCTTGGCTCTCACATAATGCAGTGATAAGGGCTGGAAACCCGAGAGGCCTTGGTGGAGAGGTAGGAGCTTTGGCAGTCACAAATTTATGGATTTCTCTTGATATTATCCTCCCAATGTTGATGTCAATGTCATTCATGATGCAGTACACCATGAAGGCTCGTGACATGCTGAGCTCTGAAGTATGGGTGGTAGGTGTAATGTTAGAGAAGAGGAATGAGGCCCAAATTTGTGAAATAGTTTTCAGAGCAGCTCTCTTGAAGTGTAATGCCTTTCCAACATCATTTTCTACAAAGGATCGCCCTGGAATGCAAAGATTGTTGCTCACAGTGGTGTTGGTAACAGGGGTTCTCTTAGTAGACATCAAGAAATAGCCACAGTCTTGGCTGTTGGGATCAGTGAAGTCATTGGCCAGAAACTGATTGATGGACAGGGCATCATAGTGGAAAAAGCGGCCCCTCACCCAAGACCTACGGGCAGGATCACTGGCACGCCTTGGAATAGCATTCGCGTAGAACTCGCGCGCCACTTCCTCATTGATTTTGAGGGGGAAGGTGGTAAGCTTCTGCCACTTCCTTCGAATGATCTCATCTTGAAAATCTTGAAAATCTCCAGCCAGCAACTGCACTTCTCGCTCCTTAATCAAATTCCGATTGGCATTGTTCTTGAAACGCTCTTAGTTAGGAGGGGCAAGGAAGCGGTTCTTCTGAAGGGGCTCACGAGGAGTTTCAGGTTGCGGTGGTGGGGGTGGAATCTCCTGCACTTCATCGTCTTCTCGTGAGGCTTGAGGAGGAGCACGGGAAGAAGAACCCCTCCTTGTGACTCTTTGCTTCTTGGCAGAGGAGGTGGAGTCAGCAGCAGGTTGCTTGTGCTTAGGAGCCATGCTACAAAATAGAACAGAATAGAATAGAACAAAAGGCACAAGAAATTAAATCAGTTAATGACACAAATGAGAAACAAGAAACAGAAAAATGGAAATCACAAGAAATAGAATAATAGAAATCAAAACATAATTGAAAAACAACACGTAGAAAAGAAAAGAAAAACAGAAAAAGGAATTGATGAAAAGCTAAATATAGAACTGAGAATCCACAAAACAGCAAGGATATTTCGTCACATGCAAGTGCAGGAACAGAAAATGGACACAGCAATGTGCAGGGAATTTGGCTTGGCATCCACAAGCTGGCTTAGCCAAATTCTACTTAATCTGAAATTTTTACAATTGTGCAGGGAGATGCAGTTCCAGCACTGGTGCGTTGAGAAATCCAAAGAAAGACACAGTGGTCCCAGTTCTTAGGTAGTGAAAACACACGTGCAAACAAGAAAGAACACAAAAAGAAAAGAGAAAAAGACAAAGGGGAGCTTTTTGGGTAAAACAAGAGAATTCACAAAGGGTCATGTGCTCCCCTTTTAGCACACAGAGCAGCAGTACACAGAAGAATATTTAAACTTATCACAGCAGTACAGGGACCCAAAACATGGTCCCAGATCACAGAGAAAATAAGAACCTTCAAAGAATAAACAGAAAAACCAGCACAAAACCATCAGTGGTCCCAAAAACAACGAAAGAGGCAAGGTCTACACAGATCCTAAACATGAACAGAAACTAAAAGGGAAAAAGAAAACAACACGTGCCTGCACCCAAAAGGGAAAGATATCCCAAAACAGCAAAAAGAAAAGAAGTTTCTTACAAAAACTTTGACCTTTGTCAACGAAAAGGTAAGAAAACACAACATCCAAACACAAAAGGTCAAAGCTTTAAAAAAAACATAATGAAAATAACAACAACAGAGAAATTTTAAACATGCACATGCTTCAAGAACTGAAACAAAAATCAAAAACGAAAAAGAGAAAGGAAAAGGACACTGCAGAGATGCATATGGACAAAACCCTATAATCTTTTTCTGAAAAGAGATGAGAGTGATAAGCTGAAAAGGGAAAAGGGAATGACAGAAGCAACACTTACAAGTGGACAGAGTAGGGTTGTGCTCGAGGTGGAGATGGAAAGCAGATCAAGAGGGAGAGGTCTCAGTCCAGATGAGGGTGGCTGAGTTGAAGGATGAAGAAAGTTGTAAGCTTTGGAGGTATGATGGGATTGCAACAGCCTAGGGAAGACGTGAGGGTGTGGGGGAAAAGGTAGGTAAGGTGAAAAGTAAAGACTGATTTGTGAGGGTAGGTAGTTGTACTTAATGGTGTCAGAAAATTCTGATTGGAGGGGAAAGATGGTGAGGCAATGTGATTGGAGGAGAAGAGAGGTGAATAGGAAAAGGTAATAGTAGTGGTATAGGGAAATGTGACTAGAAAAGGTGATTGGGACTTAGTGGAGGCGTTATGGGGTAAGTCAAGGGTCTTGGAACGTGGGAAAAATTTGAAAAAAAATCAGAGGGTTTGCATAAGTGGAAAATCGCTTGGCCCTGAGGCATGGCTTGGCAGAAAGCTCGAATTTGGACAGGGATCACAAAGTGGCTTTTGGCTTAACCATGGAACGTGGCTGGACTCAAAAATGCATGGAATTGAATTTATTGCTTCCAGTGGTTTTGGCTTGGAGCCAGTATCAGTGGCTTGAGCCAAAAGTCACTTAACAGCAAAAATTCTTGTACAGACATGACCAAAATGCGAATTATGCAGAAATGAGCCTAAGTACTGCACTGTAACAGCTAAATGGGACATATGCAACTACTGAATGATGCTTCTAATTGATCACATTACAAAGAAACAAAATCACCACAAACTACACACAACATTCACACAAGGAACAAACACATGAACTCTAAATAATCAAAACACACAACCAACTAAATTTAACAATTCAAAATGCAAAATGCAGAAATAAAAATGGTAAGAAAACTGGGTTGCCTCCCAGGTAGCGCTCTTTTACTGTCATTAGCTTGACATTTGGTGACCTCAAGGATCACTTAGATGTAGAATTGTGGTCAGCCTTTCAATTTCACCCCCCAAATAGGGCTTTAATCTCTGACCATTGACTGTCCAGTTTCTTCCTGTTGAAGGATCCTCCAAAATAACAGCACCATGAGGCTTCACCTCCTTAATGATGAAAGGGCCAGACCATTTGGACTTAAGCTTGCCTGGAAATAATTTCAGCCTTGAATTGAACAACAGAACTTTTTGATTAGGCTGCAAGTTTCTCTTCACAAGCTTTTTGTCATGATAGGCCTTGACTTTCTGTTTGTAGTGCCTTGAAGAATCATATGCATTGAGTCTCATCTCCTCTAACTCATGAAGTTGGATCTTTCTCTTCTCACCAGCCAAGGACTGATCAAAATTAAGGAACTTAAGAGCCCAATAAGCTTTGTGCTCCAATTCCACAGGGAGATGACAGGCTTTTCCATAGACCATTTGGAATGGAGATAGGCCAATTGGAGTCTTGAATGCAGTCCTATATGCCCATAGAGCATCATCAAGCTTTACAGCCCAATCCTTTCTTGAAGAAGCAACTGTCTTCTCAAGGATCCTCTTGATTTCTCTATTAGAAACCTCAGCTTGACCATTGGTTTGAGGATGATAAGGAGAAGCTACTTTATGTTTGACTCCATAATGCTCCAAGACTTTCTTCAATTGTGCATTGCAAAAATGGGAGCCTCCATCACTGATTAAAACTCTAGGAACACCAAACCGAGAGAAGATATTCTTCTTGAGAAATTTAATGACTGTTTTGGAGTCGATTTTGGGACAAGCAACAGCTTCTACCCACTTTGAAACATAGTCAACAGCCACCAAAATGTATTCATTGGAGAAGGAGGAAGGTAAGGGGCCAACAAAATCTATACCCCAGCAATCAAAGACCTCCACTTCAAGAATGTTTTGAAGTGGCATCTCATTCCTTCTTGATATCCCTCCAGTTCTTTGGCATTTATCACAGCTCTGCACATGCTCATGAGCATCTTTAAAAATTGTAGGCCAATAAAATCCAGACTGGAGGACCTTTGCAGCAGTCCTCTCTCCACTGTAGTGCCCTCCATAAGGTGAATTATGGCAGTGCCACAGGATGTTCCTTGCTTCCTCCTTAGCAACACACCTTCTAAGTAAATTGTCAGCTCCAATTTTGAATAAATGAGGATCATCCCACACATAAAAGCGAGAATCCTTGAAAAATTTCTTTCTTTGGTGCCAATTCATTTCTGCTGGAATAATTCCACCAGCTTTATAGTTAGCCATATCCGCAAACCATGGCCTTTCTTGCACCGCAAGCAATTTCTCATCAGGAAACTCTTCCAGAATTTCTTTCTCAAGAGTGGTCACCTCATCATTCACAAGTCGTGACAAGTGATCAGCAACTTGGTTTTCACTTCCTTTCTTGTCCCTAATTTCAAGATCAAATTCCTGCAGCAGCAAAACCCAACGAATGAGTCTAGGCTTGGAATCGGGTTTGGACAGCAAGTATTTAATTGCAGCATGATCAGTGTACACAACTACTTTGGAACCAATTAAATAAGAACGAAATTTTTCCAAAGCATACACTATTGCTAGCAACTCTTTTTCAGTTGTTGTATAATTCACTTGGTGTTCATTGAGCACCTTGCTAGCATAATGTATGGGATGGAAAATTCTGTTCTTTCTCTGGCCTAGGACAGCCCCTACTGCATAATCACTAGCATCACACATGAGTTCAAAATCAATTTTCTAATTAGGTGCAGTGAGTATGGGAGCAGAGACTAAACTAGACTTCAAAAATTTGAAGGCACTTAAACATTCAGCATCAAAATTAAATTGTGTGTCCTTGTTCAGTAGATTGCTCAATGGTTTGGCAATTTTGGAGAAATCTTTGATGAAGCGCCTGTAGAATCCAGCATGCCCGAGGAAGCTTCGAATTCCTTTCACATTTGCTGGTGGTGGAAGCTTTTCAATGACATCTACTTTGGCTTTGTCAACTTCAATTCCTCTTGCTGAAATCTTGTGGCCAAGAACAATTCCTTCTGTCACCATAAAATGGCATTTTTCCCAATTAAGAATGAGATTTGTCTCAGTACACCTCTTCAAAACAGTTTCCAAGTTGGACAAGCACAATTCAAATGATCCACCAAAAATAGAAAAGTCATCCATGAAGACTTCTATGCATTTCTCCACCAAATCCGAGAAGATAGCTAGCATACACCTTTGGAAAGTGGCAGGTGCATTGCATAGCCCAAATGGCATCTTCCTATATGCGAAAACTCCAAAAGGACAAGTGAATGCTGTCTTCTCTTGGTCTTGAGGATCCACAGCAATTTGATTATAGCCTGAGTAACCATCCAAAAAGCAATAGAAAGCTTGACCAGCCAGTCTCTCCAACATTTGATCCATGAAAGGAAGGGGAAAATGATCCTTCCTTGTTGCTTTGTTGAGCTTTCTATAGTCTATGCACATCCTCCATCCCGTGACAGTTCTTGTAGGAATTAATTCATTCTTCTCATTGCGGATCACTGTCATGCCACCCTTTTTAGGAACAACTTGCACAGGACTCACCCATGCACTGTCGGATATAGGGTAGATCAATCCAGCTTCCAAGAGCTTTAAGACTTCCTTTCTCACTTCTTCCTTCATCACAGGATTAAGTCTTCTTTGAGGTTGAGCCACTGGTTTAAAATCATCCTCCATGAAGATCCTATGCATGCAATAAGAAGGACTTATCCCCTTGAGATCAGAGATAGACCATCCAATGGCTCCTTTGTTAGCTTTCAAAACCTCAATCAATTTTTCTTCCTCTGCAGCAGATAAGGAATTGCTAATGATGACTGGTTTGCCACCATTTTCTTCAAGGAACACATACTTTAAATGTGGAGGCAGCACCTTCAATTCAGGCTTGGTTTCCTCCACCTTCTCATCTTTCTTTAAATTTTCAACAATTTCTTCATTTGGAGGAATTTCCTTCAAAGTATCAAGGCTTTTCAAGCATTCCTCAATTTCCTTCTCTTCCTCCTCATTAAGTAGCTCAAATGCATCAATTAAAGCTTTCTCAAGAGGAGAGGAACTGAGTACTTGCTTTCTAGAGGTGGTATAGATTTCATCAAGAACATCCACTCTAAAGCATGATTTATCTTCACTAGGGTGCTGCATAGCTTCAAACACATTGAAAGTGACTTCTTCATCTTGCACCCTCATCTTGAATTTGCCATCACTGACATCAATCAAGGCATGGGCTGTCATCATGAATGGCCTCCCCAAAATGAGAGGAACTTCAGCATCCTCTTCCATATCCATAATTACAAAGTCAGCTGGGAATATAAATTTGTCCACCTTCACTAGCAAATCTTCAACAACTCCATATGGAAGCTTAATGGTACGGTCTGCTAGTTGAAGTGTCATCCTTGTAGGCTTGATTTCTACATCTCCCACTTTGCTAAGCATGGACAGTGGCATAAGATTGATGCTTGCTCCCAAATCTAACAAAGCTTTTCCAATGGACAGATTTCCAATGGTGCAGGGAATGGTAAAGCTACCAGGAACTTTGTGCTTGAAGGGCAATGGCTTTTGAATTATAGCACTGCATCCAGCTTCTAATTCAATTGTATCTTTCTCAATGTACTTTTTCTTCTTGGTGAGGAGTTCCTTCATGAACTTGGCATAAGTTGGAATTTGCTCAAGTGCATCCGAGAAAGGTAGATTGATTTGCAATCTCTTGAAGATGTCTAAGAAACGTACAAACTGCCTTTCTCTGTCCTTCCTTGTTGGCACATGAGGATAGGGTAATCCATGTGGAGGAACAGAATTTGACTCCTTCTTCTTCTTCTCTTCTCGCACCCTCTGGTGTTTAGTCATTTTTGGCTCAGCCGCCTCACTGATTTCACTTGGTTCTGCATTTTTCTCACTGATTTTCTCACTCTCACTCAATTCTTTTTCACTCAGCTCATTTTTTTCTTCCTCATCATCTTTTACATCCTCCACAACTACCTCTTGCTCACTTTTCTCTCTACTCAAATCTCCCACAATTGTACCTCTCCTTGTAGCTATAGCCTTGCATTGCTCCTTGGGATTTGCTTGAGTGTTGGCTGTAAATGCTCCACTTTTAAGTTCTGCCAAATCTTTAGCAAATTGTCCCATCTGCACTTCAATATTTTTGATAGAAGAATCCGTGTTCTTTTGGTTGGTTAGAGAGACTTGCATGAATTGATTGAGAGTGTCCTCCAACTTAGAAACACGGTCTTGATGAAGAGGTTGGTATTGTTGATGACTTTGGTAAGGAGGTCTGTTCGAAGGGCCAGCTTCTTGCTTCCAACCAGCATTGTTGTTTCTCCAACCTTGATTGAAAGGTTGAGCATAAGAATTGCCTTGCCGGTTTTGGTTCCCCATATAATTAATTTCTTCTTGGGAACTTGTTGGCATGATGCATTGGCCACTTGGATGACCACCTCCACAAAGTTCACAGCAAAGAACTTGTTGAGTGTTGGACTGAATATCTTGTAAGCCTTGGAGTTGTTGAGGCATCTTAGCAAGTTGCTTGGTGAGTGCATCAAGTTGCTGCGTGAGAAGCTTATTTTGAGCTAGGAGGGCGTCCTGAGAATTTAATTCCAGAACTCCTCTCTTCTGCACTTGCACGAGAGTTCTGTCATGCTGCACCTCATAGTCATTAGAGGCCATATTTTCAATAATTTCCTTAGCCTCATCCAGTGTCTTGTACATGATTTTGCTTCCAGCTGAAGCATCAAGCATAAGCTTGGTTTGAGGTCTAAGTCCAGCTAAAAAGGTGTTGATTTGAGCTGCCTCATTGAAACCATGAGCTGGACATTTCCTTATCAGGCCATTGAATCTCTCCCATGCTTCACACAAAGGTTCATCAGCTCCTTGAGTGAAAGTGGAGATAGCTGTCTTCCTCTGGTTGATCTTAGATTGAGGAAAGAAACGGTTCAAAAATCTGTCAACCAGCTCGTCCCAAGTCAAGGGAGTGTTGGGAGGAATGGCTCTGTACCAATCATTTGCCTTTCCATCAAGAGAGAATGGAAAGAGACTAATCCGGATATAATCATCATTAACTTGATGTAGCTTCACAGTGTTGCAGATATCAACAAAAGTAGTCAAATGAGCATAAGGGTCTTCATGGTCAAGGCCATGGAATTTGTTTTACTGAATCAAGTGGATGAGAGATGCCTTCATTTCAACATTGTGAGCCTGCACCTCTGGTCTGGCTATGGTGTTGAAGAATCTTGGCCCTGTGTTGGCACAATAATCATTCAAAGTACGCCTTGGTTGATTCGCTTCCCCTTCTTCTGCCATTATAAATTCTTCTTCTTCAGGGATGGACGTCAAAGACAGATCTGGTGAAGTAGGAGAAAGTGGTTCTTGGCTAGCAAGTCTTTCTAGAGCCTTCCTCTTCCTTGTCCAGCTGTTGGTAAGTCTTGTTGTCCTCTCAATCTCCGGGTCGAAATACAAAGGATCAGCTGAACTTCTTGTGTGCATAAACAGAGAAAAAGAACAAAACACTAGAACAGAAAGTTAGCACAAGAAAACAACAACCACAACAGAAATAAAATTGCAAAGAATAAAAGAATAAAGAATAAAGCCTAAGATAATATGAATGTGAAGTTGCCTAATATTCAGATGCAAATCCCCGGCAACGGCGCCAAAAACTTGTTAGGACGGATTGGCAAGCGCACCAGTCGCACAAGTAGTAAATGGACAAGTCCAAGTATCGTTTTCCCAAGGGATTTGTTCACATAAATACTAGCTAGACTGAACTGATTTTCACAATAAAGCTATAAAAACGTGAACTTTGGTTGGTTTTGTGAAAGATAAAACAGAACTAATGCAGAACAGAAATTAAAGAAGATATTTTTGTGGTTTTTAAGACAAACACAGCAGTAGACAGAGGTTAAAACAGAAAAATGAAGATGTTGCAGGGGTTAGATCTCACCATTCTCTACTCTCTTCTTGCATGCACACAATATACATTCTATTTGCATTTAAAAGTTAAAATCAGTCAATAAAAACATTCTCAGCCTAATTCCTTAGGTGCAGAGAGTCTTAGATTACTCCCCCAAGCCTTGATTCCTCAACAACTTAACGAAGCAACTAGCTTTAAGTCTAGAGACCACAAGATAACCCATGAACTAAGCTCCATTCCTAGACACAAAGTTCATGAGGTATATTGCTTCAGTTCTAGACAACGAAAGTGTTTCCTAACAACAGTCATGTCCAAGGATCATGCTATGGGTGATCAAGCCACAACAAGCTTTAAGAAAAGAAGCAAAATACTAACTTTAAACACAAATATACAGAATATATATAGATAAAATCAAAAGATACAAGAGAGTTTTGAGAATGGTTACATCTAACCCCTAACAACTACAGAACTCAGCCACTCATGGGTGTGAGCAGCTGGAAATTACACATGGAGGGGAAGGAGATGAAGAGAGAACTAAGAACTAAGGAGAGAGCTTTTCTCTCCACTACAACAGTACAAACGAGCTACAAAGTTTGCTTCTCAAAAATGTCCAAGCCCCCTGAACTTCTGAAGGTCAGTCCTTTATATACAAGTGCAGAATTGCTCTTAAGTGACATTTGGCTCAGCCTGGAATTTTGGCTTGGCTGATTTGAAAATTCTGCACTTCAACAGATTTCTCTTGCAAATGACCTTCCACTGCTTCCAAAGCTCAGAATGCAGCTCCAAAACGTGTTCTTCAACTTCAATCTCCATTTCCTACAAAAAGTGGGGCAAGACTCTAAGATATAACCATAAAACTAGAAAAACTAAAGAAATTCTAACTAATTTGCAATATTAATAGAAATTGAGTAAAACAACACTCCAAATGAGAGAAAAGGATAGATAATTACCTCAAAAACCACTTGAAAAGTAAGTAATTATAGCAACTAACAACTTTGCCTTGGGGTCAAGAACACATCCAAATGCAAGAGTGACACTATATTCACACCAATACTGATCAAATTTCTCCTTCATCCTTGGTGCCATTTCTTTGATTACCTTATCTTCACTAGTCAAATTTTCATTCAATCCCATATCTATAATTGCAACTTGCATGAAATATAAGTTTGAGGTGGGGTAATGTGACCCAGAGAACAAGTTAGTAATATCATAAAACGGGGCCAAGAATTCACACATCTTCTCTGCTCTTTCCCATTCTTCATTGGTTGGGCAAAAATTGTAATTTCTATCACTATATCCCAAACTAGTGAATGCATGACGATACCTAATAGCACTTTCAAGCATCAGCACTTTCAAGCATCAAGTATGTAGCATTCCATCTAGTAGCCACATCCAACCTCAAGCCGCTACCTACATCAGTCAAGTGCACTTCTTCAACGCATCTTTGGAAATCCCTCATCCTTGACTCCGAGGCCCTCACATACTTGACACTTTGTCTAATTTTCCACAAAGCTTTAGCACCTGCAGCCTTCAAACCTTGTTGAACTATCAAATTCAAGATATGTGCACAACACCTTACATGAAAATAATCACCTTTACATAACAAGGCATTTTGCAAATTAAGCCTCCCTTTCAAAATTCTTACCAAGACATCATTAGAAGAGGCATTATCCAATGTGATAGAAAATATTTTTGCTTCTATCCCCCAATCCTTAAGCTCTCCAAGTATTTTTTATGATAATTCTAACCCAGTATGTGAAGTATCCAAGTGACCAAATGAAATTAGTTTACTATTTAACTTCCAATTTTCATCAACATAATGTGCAGTCACTGTCATATAGCCTTGAGTAGTTACAACTGTCCATACATAAGAAGTTAAACATATTCTACCAAGAATAGAAGCTAATGCACTCTTTAGCTTTGCCTTTTCAGTTAAAAACACTTTCATGCAATCAGATGTTATAGTGTTTCTACTAATGGGTTTAAAATCGGGATTCAACAACTTATTCACTGCCCAAACCCCCTCATACTCATCATAGCTAAATGGAAGATCATGATTGATAATACATTTAGCAAGTGCATCTCGATAAGCCTTAGAATCAAATTTCCACTACTTCAAGAAGGTAGCTTTGTTATCCAACATGACCCCCACATCTTGGTACTTAGGACAACCCCCACATTTGATAATATGACGTCTTAAACGGTTGGTACCAGAAATAGCTTTACATGTATACAGTTTCGCACAACCCTTACATTTACATTTCTCCACACCATCAACTAGGCCAACCTTTTCAAAATAATTCCATACCTCACTAGAGCAAGACTTACTTTTCTTAGCTTGTACACTATCTGGGTCATCATTAGCATCCCTACCCTTACTCTTATTTCCAGCAGTAGTGGTACTACGATTAACAGAAGGGTTGCTATTTGGGGTAGGCTGAGGCTCTCTATTTTCAGGTGCAGTTTCCATTTTATCAAACTCATCCTCCATATTTTCTAAATTTTCAACGAAATCCATGTCTACAATATAAAAAATTAACAAGATTCACTAACCAATTTAACAAAAAACAGAATAGATAGGTATGATTATTGTAACATTAAATCGCAAATCTCAATAAGGCAATAACAGTCCAGTATTTAACAATAAGGCAATAACAGTCTAGTATTTAACAAAATAAGAAGTCATAAGCATAACAGGAAAAAATTACACAAACATTAAATCGCAAATCGAAAAAATTAGAAGCAAAGGTATGATTTTTGATACCTGAAAAGTTAGAAGCAAATCGCAAATCTCCTTCGCACCCTTGCAGTCCTGCAGCCTCGCAGTGCTTGTGTCGCACCCTCGCACTTGCAGGCTTGTAGTGTTCGCGTCGTAGTCGTACCCTCGCACTCGCAGGCTTCGAGGCTCACGTTGCACCCTCACACACTCTCACAGTCTCACCCTTGTAGTGTTGCGCCGTCGCGTCGCAAGTCTCGCACAGTCACACTCGCACCCTCGTCTTTGGGAGAATTAGGTTGTGTTTGTGGCTTTGTGTGTGCCTCTGTGGAGTCACTAGAGTGTCATGACTCACGAGTATGGATTGTGGGTGGGGACTGGGATGCAGTGCAGCTGGAAGGGAAGGGAAGGCCCAATACCATTTACGGTAGGTGGACAATGGGCCACGGACCATTTACGGAAGGGAAGGCCCAATAGCCAATACTAGTGCTGTTGGGCTGGCTGCTGCATATAATTTTTTTTATATTACATTAGTCTCTCGGGCTAGCCCATAGCCTATGGGCCAGCCCGGCCTTAGGCCATTTGCCTGTGGAGCCTATCGGGCCAGGCCAAAACGGCCTGAATCTATTTAGGTTGCCATTTTTAAAGCCTGGCCTGGCCTAAATTACGGCTGGCCGGGCCGGGCCCAAATTGACAGCTCTAGGAGGCATGTTTATTACGTATAAATTGTTTCTTGGATTTATTTTCCTACCATGTAAATTTTCCACAATTGCCAATATTGGTTATTGACTTCACCGTTAACGATAGCAATAAGAATGAAAGTAGCAGAAGGAACAACATATGTGCTTCTTCTCTAATCCTGTCCCATTACCAAACTCTATATAAAGCAATCTACCAATACAAACATCTACCTGCAGCCTTCAATTCCTCATCACAATGAAGCAATTTTTTCTCATCTTACTTGCCTTTTGGTCTTTATATGCTCCCCTCTTTTCTCTCTATACATTCTACTCACTATGCATCTTTACCCCAAACTTGACTGCCTTTGCATCAAGAAATGAAACTGATCATTTGGCACTGATCAAATTCAGGGAATCCATATCCACTGACCCATATGGAATCTTCCTCTCTTGGAATACTTCTACTCACTTCTGTAACTGGCATGGAATCACTTGCAATCCCATGCTTCTAAGAGTTACGGAGTTGAATTTGGAAGGATACAAGTTGAAGGGATCCATATCTCCTCACATAGGCAATCTCTCGTATATCAGAACCTTCAACCTCGCAAACAACAGCTTCTACGGGAAAATCCCACAAGAATTGGGACGTTTGTCTCAACTGCAGCAACTCTTTCTCGTAAATAACTCATTTGTAGGAAAAATCCCTACAAACTTGAAAGGTTGCACTCATCTCACACACTTATACTTATATGGGAACAATCTGATTGGCAAAATACCAATCGAGATTGGCTCACTTCAGAAGCTTACACATTTGAGCATTTGGAACAACAAGTTAACTGGAGGGATCCCACCATTCATAGGGAATCTTTCATCCCTAACTGTTCTCGGTGTCGATAGGAACAACTTAGAGAGAGATATTCCACAAGAAATATGCAGTCCCAAAAGCTTGACATTCATATCATTCCATGTCAACAAACTGGCTGGAACATTACCTTCTTGTCTTTATAATATGTCATCTCTTACTCTAATCTCAGGTGCAGCAAATCAAATTAATGGCTCTCTTCCACCCAACATGTTCCACACCCTACCCAATCTCCAAGTATTTGCAATTGGTGGCAATCGAATCTCAAGTCCAATTCCACCTTCCATCACAAATGCATCTATCCTTCATTTCTTGATTTCGGTGATAACCATTTCGTGGGACAAGTTCCAAGTCTGGGGAAGCTACAATATCTTTATTTCCTAAATTTCGAGGAAAATAATCTTGGTGACAATTCAACTAATGATTTGGAGTTTTTAAAATCATTGACAAATGGTAGTAAGTTGCACATGTTATCTATAGCCTTAAAAAATTTTGGAGGTCATTTGCCAAATTCCTTGGGCAATTTATCCACCCAACTCAATGAACTACATCTCGGATTTAATCAGATATCAGGAGAAATCCCTGTTGCAATAGAAAATCTAATTGGCTTAATGCTCTTGACTATGGAATATAACCGCATTGATGGGATTATCCCAACAACTTTTGGGAAGTTTCAGAAGATGCAAGTGTTAGACTTAAAGTGGAAACAAGCTGTCAGGAGAGATAGGAGCCTTCATAGGCAACCTTAGTCAATTGTTTTATTTGGAAATGGGAGCAAATATGTTAGAAGGAAATATTCCTCCAAACGTTGGAAACTGCCAAAAGTTACAATATCTAGGTCTTTCGCAAAACAACCTTAGAGGAACCATACCTGTAGAGATTTTTAATCTTTTCTCTCTAACAAACTTGTTGGATTTATCACTAAACTCATTGAGTGGTAGTATACCGGAAGAAGTGGGCAACCTAAAACATCTGGATTGGCTAGATATGTCTTAGAATCATTTGTCTGGTGACATTCCTGGAACCATCTGAGAATGCATAATGTTGGAGTACCTCTATTTGCAAGGGAATTTCTTACATGGCATCATACCACCCTCATAGGCATCACTCAGAGGACTTCAACGTTTAGACCTCTCACAAAACCGTTTGTCTGGTTCAATTCCTCATGCTCTGCAGAACAATTCTTTCTTACAATATTTCAATTTTTCTTTTACATGTTGGATGGTGAGGTACCAACTGAAGGCGTCTTTCGAAATGCTAGTGGGTTAGTGGTTACTGGAAACAATAAGCTTTGTGGAGGTATTTCAGAACTGCATCTACCACCATGCCCTATCAAAGGTAAAAAAACTTGCAAAACACCAGTGTGGTTGCCTTTCTTCTAATAATGTCAATTATTCTAACTATCTACTGGATGAGGAATATGAGTAAGAAACCATCTTTGGATTCACCAACAATTGACCAGCTGGCTAAAGTTTCATACCAAAGCCTACACAACAGAACTGATGTGTTCTCAACTACAAACTTGATAGGGTCTGGAAATTTTAGCTCTGTCTACAAAGGAACTCTTTAGTTAGAAGACAAAGTTGTTGCCATAAAGGTCCTAAACCTTCAAAGAAAAGGAGCTCACAAGAGTTTCATTTCTGAATGCAATGCACTCAAAAGAATTCAACATTGAAATCTGGTTCAGATTTTAACATGTTGTTCCAGCACCAATTACAAAGGTCAAGAATTTAAGGCTCTAATTTTTTAGTACATGAGAAATGGAAGCTTAGAGCAATGGCTGCATCCTATGACACTAAGAGCAAAGCATCAGATAACATTGAGCCTTGATCAAAGATTAAATATCATGATTGATGTTGCTTCTGCATTGCATTATCTTCATCATGAATGTGAGCAATCAATCATTCATTGTGATTTAAAGCCAAGCAATGTCCTGCTTGATGATGACATGATTGCTCATGTGAGTGATTTTGGCATAGCAAGACTTCTCTCAACCGTTAATGGTACCACTTCTATGCACACAAGTACAATTGGAATAAAGGGAACGGTTGCTCCTCCAGGTATTTACTAAATTGGATCAGTGTTTCTTTGAATTCCCCCATCTTTCGATGAAAGCTTGATATTTATTTATGAATTACAAAGTATTGACTATTTTTGCTGTATATGTTAGAGTATGGAATGGGTTCTGAGGTGTCTAAGAATGGCGACATGTATAGTTTCGGGATTCTTATGTTGGAGATGCTTACTGGAAGAAGACCCACAGCTGAAATCTTTGAGGATGGTCAAAATTTGCATAATTTGTGGTAAATTCATTTCCTGGTAATCTTTTACAGATTATGGACCCATCACTTGTACCAAAACATGAAGAAGCAACAATAGAAGAAGAAACAGTCAGAATCTTACTCCGACTGTTGAAAAGTGCTTAGTTTCACTCTTTAAGATTGGGCTTGCTTGTTCAGTGGAATCTCCAAAAGAAAGAATGAATATGGTGGATTTCACCAGAGAGCTGAGCAAAATAAGAAAAGCCTTTCTTGCTGGTAAGATAAATGGAAAATGACTTAATTCTCTGCATATTATTACTAGAGAACAAATGTAGATGTGTCATACTACTTCTTCTGCAAAATTTTAACAGCAGCTCTGTTTATAATAATACTTTTTTGTCCTTTGTTTTTTATTTTATTTTTTGAATTATTTCACACGTTTTTCTTTTCAAACTTAACAACATAATAAAATTGAGATATCTAGATGCTTAATTGCATATGCTACTGGCTTCAGCTCTTACCTGATAAATTGCTTATGTAGTTACAATTTCATTTTCTGCCATTTTTCTATGTATTTCAAAATTCCAAAACTAAGAAGGTAACCGGCTGCTTCTTGATTTCAGGTGTTGACACTTGAATAATCAAAGCTGAGATCGAATGCCATAGCTATTTATGCTGTATGTTGTATGCTGAACTCTAGTAGAGTTAATCACCAGGGTGCTGAACCGTTTAATTATTTTACCCATTATATTACTCATATGAATGCATCATTCAAGTAGTGAACTTATTGTTTGTACTGTTATTTTGTTTGATAAATGTACCTTGAAGTAGTACTTGATGGATGTAATACTCCATCTTAGTAGTGGACTTATTCTTCTTCTTCTTTTTTTTGTCAAATGTACTCCCTTAATTCTCATGATTTTCCAAATTTAGATGCAGAGCATCAAAATGCTTTCAATCTAGATCCATATTCACCATACCGGATTTTTATTTTATTTTATATTTTTCGGGATTCATAAACTTATCTTCAATATTCAGGGGCTAAATAGCAGAGAATTCTTTCTAAATTTGGTTTATGAGACCTGACATTCATAAAGGTAAAAATATAAAAACTTCCATATGAAAAAAAACCAATGAGTATAAACACAAAATACATGGGCCATAATAAAAAGTGGACTCCAACAATATAAGTTGACGTAGTGACTGCATGTGTTTCACAGAGACCTTCAATCAATCTCTCTAGTAAAGGATTGTCACATTTCTTACTCCAAGTCTTACCTAAAATCATGTTGTAGATTCAATGTTTAAATATCAAGATGACAAAGGAAAAAAATACTTTTGAATTTATCCAAGAGGTAGTACTTGTAATATGTAAAAGCAGTAAAAGAATTCAGTAACAACTTTTCTAGGAGTCACACAAAGATCAATCTAATGGTTCTGCTAGTTTGACACAGCAAGTCAGCAATTGTGGTTGAAATGTAGTTTATGAAACATTGCATTGCCTAGATAAAATTCCACTTCCTACTCATTCCTCACTTTTTAAATGTTTCTGTTATTGGAATACTTCCTAATAAAAAGGCTGACATTGACAATGCTATAATAGAAGATGTAAACTGCACCTGAACTTACTGCATCTTGTTAATACTTGATACTTTAATATGATGAATGGTAGCAATCATTATCTTTGATACATATGCACAGAAAGCCTCAATCTTTGTTCTCTTGAGCCCGTTCGCAGAAGCAAGCCTCTGCAGCTTGTTAATACTTGATACTTTAATATGATAAAGGCGTTTCAGAGAGATATGGTTCATAGACATATGGTGCACCTGATAAAAGTTTGGTCTAAAGATGGTTGATATTTGGGAGAAGCATGTATGAAGGTGTCTATTAGGGTTTGGGCCTGGCATGCATCAGAGTGGTTTATTTTGAGCTATTTCACACCAGTAAGCAAAAAACTTACCAAAGGAACAGGCATCACCTAATGTATGATCAAAAGTAAATGCTATGGAAATGCCTCCACAAGTGTACTCTGTCACCTGATTTCGCAAGGGAAAGTCTGGTTCAACCAAGACTACCTTTTCTTCAAGAGTTTCATTGAGATTATAAAAATCTAAATTCTTTAATGGGAGGGACATGTGCGTGTGATTCAATGACTAGAGTACCATTGTTGCACAAATGATTTCAGGCTCACTAGTTTTGGGATTTTGAGAAGTTTGGCCAGCAAAGGATAATATTGATCAAGTATTTGTGTTAGAGAGCTTTTAAGAATATCGAATACTTGATCAATGACCTGAAAACAGGTCAAGATTTGAGAGTCACTGAAAATTGGCTCTGGAATAAGATTGAGTGCCTTTACAATACTTTTCCTACTAAACTTGACTTCAAATTTTCCATACTTTCGGACTGCAAGTTTTTGAGATTGTCTGAAAATTTTCAAATGAGGATAGTGTTTCTCTTTGATATTTTCTTTGTTTTGAGGATAAGGTTTCAAAATGTTTCTGAATTAATTGAACCTGGCATATACTACTTATTTAGCATAATTTAGCAGATATTTTCTAATCGCACATTATGAATCGTAGTGATCAGCCTGTGATGATACCATTACCATGGATCATGATTAAGAGTTGATCTCATGAGGCCACTCTTCTGTTGGTAACTTTGTGCTTGTTCCTTTCCAAATTGTAATAAGTGAACATATTCTTCAACTAAAATGTTGATTTGATGTTAATAGATAAGACTGATCTCTCTTCAACTATTATATCAAACTGTTATTTCATTCTACTTTCTAACTCAACTATAATCCTTATTTACTACAAATTCATCTTTCTTTATGGATTTAAACTTGTGTTATTTTGTGTACTGAAGCATGTAATACTAGTAGTACGTGTAATTTGGGTTCAAATATGTTGTATTGTTTTAAAGCCTTTCCCCTGTTACAAATTTGAGAAGTGCTAGCAATTTATTTACTACTATTAGTTAAAGTTTATTAAAAATTACAAAATTATGATTGAGACTTATTAAATAAGGAGTGGGATCCATAGAAATTTGAGATTTCAAATAAATTTCAGTAAAAAATAGTGTTTAAAAAGGTATAATACAAAATATATTACTAACATTTCTGTACAATTTTTTTTATTTTTTCTTATAATTCAAAGGTTATCCTTGTTTTAAGTTACCACTGCTTCATTTATTCAGTTTGTGAAATAAATTTTTGTGTAGATGCCGGAACACCTGTCACATAAATAGGAAAGAAGAGGGTGATTGAGTTCCTGACCGACACATAAAGCATTTGTCTCTAATTACATTTAATAATGTGCTTTTTGTTAACAATTGCCTTACCATTAAATATTGCTTATTTTCAAATCTGATTTTAACAACTGATCTGCAATTTCAGTTTTCATGTATTAGTTCATGTTATATTACACTGAAAGCAATAAAGATATAATCAAGTTATTATTAGATATTATTTTAGTCAGTCAGATCATGATTGTTAGGCACTTTTTTAAAAATTTAAAAAATGGTTATCAAAAAAATTGTCAGATCGAAACATAAATTATGCTACAAATGATTTTCAAATATAAATTTATTTTATTTTTATACTTTCATATATAAATTTCAAGTCACCGCTTTATTTTTAATAAATCATTAACTATTGTAAAGCACAAATGTTAATTAGCTTTTAGAATTTAAAAGTGGAAAAATGGATTTGAATCCTCTGAGTAAAATTAATTAAAACATTTATTAATTTATCATTTATATTACTTTATATAAAATATTATAATGTAACTAAATTAACAATATTTGACAAATGGGGATAAAACTTTATCATTAAAATAACTAGATAGAATCTCATGTTACATGATTTTCTTTTGGTCGCCATGACATTTGAGTTGAGTATTCACCAGTTTTACTGACGACTTGATTGACCTTTAGTGGGGTCTCCTCTTCTATCCACGAGTCTCGAATCCGAAACCTTGCTTAACAGGACCGAGCCCAGTTCCACTCGGACTAACAACATGTTGGTATGTTACTTGGATGAATAAATGAATATATTATATTATTAAGAAATTAGTATAAATAAAAATTCATATAAATATTTAATGACTAGATGTGCCCTAAAGTTTATAATTAGAATTGATGCAAGGATTGATGATGATGAGAAGCTTGGTGAGGAGTGAATAAGGAATTGAAAACATAAAACGTAAACGATTACGTGGTATATTGAATTATTGTGAAAGGGTAATCAAGTTGTAGTATCTTTATGTAGGAATGTTATGCATTAAATGATTGGTATGTTGTAAGTGTCATGAAGATGAGTGACACTAAGAAGACAAGGATTAATTCCTTTCTTCTTTTGATTTGAATTTGTGCATTTGATTGAACGGAAGAACCTATCTCATACGACACAAGTAGGAATTGGAAGTGAATCATGGGCACCGAAATGAAATGAGAAGTGGTCTTGGATGTAAGACGAGTTGGCAAGAGCCGCAAGGTGCACATAGAGATAGCATGACATTCTGTGCAAGGACATGAATGAGAAAATAGCTAGTGAGGTGTGATAGTCAATATGGCGAAAGATGTCCAGTAAAGGCATGCCTATTGAGGCAAGGTGACGATGGTTCAATATGAATGATTATTATTATGAATGGTTTCTCTATGTGCTTACATTGGTTTCTCTATTGGGTGTGTGTGTTCATTTCCTTGTTGATGGATCATTTTTTTTTTTTCTGTTTTACTCCTTATGTCAGTTGCCTAATCATTGTTTCCTTCTATCATCGGTTACTGGTTGTATCAATAAAAATAATTACCTCTTCATATATATTGTTAATGGTATGTTAATATAGTCTAATGAAAACAAAACAAAAATAGAAAAACTAAGCATCGTCTAGCCACCTTGGAATTAACCTTGGTGCACCCAAGGCCATGACTTCATGCCAGCATCTTGCCATGCTATTTACTTTCACTAAGCGTAGACCACCTTTCACATACAACACAGAGGCTCACATTCTCGATATGTTTTCCTTCACGAATGACAAAAGTCATATTCCATCCACCAAGCCACATGTCCCACCAAACACCACGTCTTCACCCTTTTGTTTTTGTGTCTTTTTGTATTTCTTTTACCTTTTCTTTGTGATGTGTGTTTTTATCTTTTTCTGCCTTTGTTTTTTACTTTCCCATCTAATCGGATCAATACCAAAAGCCCATGCACATATGGTTTGTTTATTTTGTTTTCTTGGCCTATGATAATGAATTCTGATTGACAAACAAAAAAAAAACAATTACATAATATTGAAAAGCATATGCCCATTTTCTTTTCTCGATTAGGTCCAAGTCTTTATATACTATTGCATAATTGAATTTAGGTAAATATATAGAACATATAATAAAATAAACAAACAAAGAAAAAACAATAGTAAAATTATGAGAGTAAACTTATAATTATTAAAATAGATAATAATTAATAGAAGTAATAAAATCCAACAAAATAAATAAATAAATAAAAACAGTAAAAAGTAATGATCCTTAAAAAATTTGAATTACAAAATTATTTACTTAACATAGATAAAATAAAGACTTAATTAGTGATGACTACTGTGGATGCACTTCTAATTTACTTATTACTTAACATTCTCTCGCTAAGTGAGAATAAGGATAGAGTGAGAGGTTAATTGTCGCTTAGCTGGAGGTTGATTTCGCTAAGCAAATATCAGTCTAGAGAGCAGAAATTGTCACTTTGTGGCGCCTCGCTATGTGAGAGTCTTCCTTGCTAAGCAAGAAGAACTCTAGAGAGCTAATTGAAGGTCCGCTCAGCGAGACTTTAGTCCATAAATCATGGAGGAAAAGGAATTCCACCTCTGGTGCCTATATCTCTTCATATTCCGAGGCTATGAGCATTGAGTTGATGCCAACCAGCTGAAGCTCCCTTCTAGGCACAGCCTTCACAGACAGGAACCGATCAACAATGTTTAAGGTCAAATATAAAGTTTCTGGCATGAGCTCAAGTTTCCTATGCACTTCTATCAACCAGTCCACAAGGATTCATCTCATCTTGGCATTAATATCTGGCTGTGAACCCATGTAGTCATGCACACAACCGTCTTCCTGTATCATCAAAATCAAATATATGTAATGTATATATAGCAAGTGCATATAAAAAAAGGGAACATCTTGATAAGCGAGAAAAGCCTTAGAGAGTGAAGTCTGGAGCAGAGTGTATTTATGGAAGTAATATGGAAGTGTTGAGGGGTGGCGCTAAGACCCAAAGGCACCTCGTTAAGACAGACCCCTTGGACAACAAGTGTTGTTCTAGCCTCAAGGATTGTGTATGTGTGTGTACACTTATGTAATTGCCTTTTATGCTTGCTTGTTTACATGATTGACATTGTTTGATACCTTGTTGTGCTAGAATCTTGATGATCGTAATATTGTTGATTTGTATTGATTTCTATGTTTATGATTAGTATGGTGTTGCGTGAGTATAATGATGAACCTTATGTAAGAAAAGGCTTAAGACATTTAAAATGTAATAGGATGCCTCCTTAGCAAAGGAAGGGGATATTTCTTGTGTTTCAAGGAAAAGAAATGTTTTAAACGAAAAGAATATGTTTTCAAGGAAATAATATGTTTTATGAAAATGATGTTCCTTAGTAACTGTAGGGTAGAACCTACTTGGTTCTTGTCTTGTCTGAGTCGCACCCTCAACTTACAATGATTGTTTAACCTGTAGAGAGGTCCCCTAGGTTACCAAGGTGAGATAAGGATTTAAACCATTTACAAAATGTTGTATAAAAAGAATGTCACAGAAAAAAGGAAAGGTTTATACAACTCCATATGAGTTGTAAAGAAAGGGCTAGGAAGCCCCCTTGGCCAAATAGGAAAGGACGGTCGCTTTTCGACCAAGGGGTAAAGGTAACATCTTCGAAAAGGGAAGAATTGAGATAGGCCACTCAGACCAAAGTGGTATATAAGTAAAAGGTCAATGAACCCCTTTGATAACGAAATGTGGTTCAACCACTTGGACTGGTGATAGTACCAGATAGTAAGAAGGACACTTCTTGACGGCTAGAGCTTAGCCAACTGATTAAGAGATGAAAGTCAAGTGAAAGATAATAATAAAGTTAACCAAAACCAAACAAAAACTAAAAATGAAATTATGAAACGTATGATATAACTGATTATTTTAACTATGCATGGCTCCTTGACTAGTGCGGTAAACCTATTCATTAGGTGAGGATGTTAGTAAAAAATGCTTCTATGCTACCTTAGGGGTATGCAAGGTATTAACCAATAGTAAAGGTAGATAACGAGATAGAAATCACAAAGATAAAGGAAAGGTAAGTCCTCACATGTATCATAGGAGAGTAATGGGTCAAGAGACATGGGTATGTTGATGATGGTAAAAGAGAATAAGTACAAAAAGGAAAGGATTCAGGTTTCAAGGAGAGGCTAAAACCATATCAATTATGAAGAAATCTAAGATAGATGAGTTGGCCTAATCCTAAAGTCTCAGAGCACTCGCTGAGGCATACGTCTCATTCCTTTAAGTTTATATGATTTTCAAGTGTAGGTGGATGTGATAAATCAAATTTTGTATGTGCTCAAGTGGGAGTTTTTTGGCTTTGATTTGCTTTATTTCTGAGTAAATTTCTTAGCAAAACTCAAGAATTTGTGTTAAGTGTGTAATAGATAGGACATAGTTGAAAAAATGTGAAAAAGAGCAAAAATAAGCTGAAAAAGAGGCAGGAAAAAGCACCATTGATGAGAACGGTCGTGCTCTATGTAGCATAGCCGTGCTAATGTTCTGAGGAGAGAACACCCATGCTGATTATGAGGAAACTGTTCTCTGATTTTCAAAATTGGCAAAGTAGCATCAACCATATCCGAGAACTGCGATGCTTTGAAGAGAACATGCATGCTCTAAATTGCTCAAAATCACCAATCATTGGTTTCCGAGAACGGTCGTGCTCCTCAAAGCACGACTGTGTTACATCTAGGATTTTGAAATTTGAATTTTCCGCCCAAAGAGAACGGCCATGCTTCCCCGAGCATAGGGAGCACGACCATGCTACCTGTCACGCGTCAGTTACATTTCTTGTATTATAAATAGAAAACTGGAAGTGAAGGTTTGGGTATCTTTTGTTCTGGTTCCAAATTGAGATGTCTTAAATGAGTTAGTCTCTGTGTAAGGAACTCTTAGCTGAAAGGAAGGATAAAGATCATCATTGGGGTTCATTACTGTAAGGTTCTAACTCCTTTGTAATTTCTATGCCTTTAATGGGGAATATTTGTTGTCGTTTAATCATAAGTGGCTAATTTTCTCAAAGCCCAAACTATGATGCAATTGTACCTTGACCCTTGGTTCTGTTTTAATGGAATTCCTTGATGCATTCAGTAGTTGTATCCCCTTTACTATTTTATTTGATAATCAGAACTAATCATTCTATATTCTCATTAGTCACATGTCAATGATCATCTGTTTGTGATCAATTGATCTGTAAATGGATCGAATTAGTATAGTCTGAATGACCAGACTAGTTATGTTAATTTCCAATAGATTAATTGTTTTTAATCAATCTCTTTGTGCTTGATCATTTTCCCTAAATTAATTTATCTATGATCAATTGAGAATTAATTTAGAGAAAATAGTTTTGTTAGACCTTGGCCATAGGCTGGTTAATAATTTAAGAGAATTGACAATTGCAAAATCATTTGAATTTTTTCTTAAAATATGAACTGAGGGGAATTGGGTACAAGTAAAGTCACAGTCTTGGGTTGTTTATCTGAAATTGTTCCTGCTTAAACATTGTTTGCTTATTCTTTTCTTTTTATACGGAATATCTGATACCAAATTCTTCTCAAATTGACAATCACTTTGGATTGTTTAGTCTTTATAAAATTAAATTATTTTGGGAACTCTTCTATTCCTTTGGGTATGATATCCGGACTTAGATCCACTGTAACTACTACGTACCTTGCCCTTAAGCAAACATATTTTACACATCAGGATGTCTTCTAGGAGGAGCTTGGAGCCGCCTGCAACGAAGATGTTTGGGTTCGATATCTCCTAGTGAATGGGAGTTTGTTTTAAGTTTTATGTATCTTTTGAGACAAAATTATGATTTTCCAATTTGGCGATAAAGCATGATATAAAGTTATCTCTCAATTTGAAAATTAATATTTTTTGTCAAAATTAAAAAGTCAAATTGACGTTTCCAAATTAATCAATCAGTTAAAAAATATTTATACTTTAATATTCAAACAGAAACAAATAGTTAGCAACTTAAGTACTTAAGATGAAATGAAAAACTAAATTATTAAAATATTCAAGTTATTAAGCATACATTTTTTTTCTAACACATTCTTACTTTGAATTTTGAAAAAGTAAAGAGAGAGATATAAAAAGGGAAGAAATTAATTTGACGAAAGTGTTAAGATATATAATATTTAATAAAGTTTAAAATTAGAAGAAAAAAAAATTAATTAAAAAAGCATTTGTATAATTGGGTTGAGTTTATAATATAAATAGATAATAAATTGAAAATAATTATATCTTAATACTCTATTTATTTATAAGTAAAAGATTAAAGATATACAGTTGTTTATATAATGAAGCATGACTAGTGCAGTTTGAATAACACAAAAATAATTTTGAAAATTGATAATTTGTAGTAATTAATTACTACCCTCTTTAACATGTCTTCACAAAAACGTAATATTTTAGTCTACTATATTACTATTTTAAAAAGAATTTAGTATACTATATTACTTCAAAAGCTAGTCTATGATCTTTCATTATGTTCCATATTGTATTGCGCAATTGATTTTTAATGAAATGCTTTAAGCCTTGTTAGTCGAAAAGAAAAAAAGAAAAAAAAATTGTTACCTGTGAAAGTCATTAATTGCAAGTCAAGCATCCAAAAAAAAAAGTCACTGGAAGTCAAGCATCCCTAAAAGAAGTCACAGTCAGTCAAGCACCCCTTGCCCATATAAAACGTCACTGCAAGTCAAGTGTACCAAAAAAAACGCCATTGGCATTTGTTTCGGCGATGGTTGATGAGTTATCTTTGAATTGGACAAAGATTCTCTTTTGGATATAAACACTTATATAAATAAAATTAAGGTGGTAATATGAATTAACAGACTGAATTTCATTCTATAAATTAATTTATGAATAAGTTAATTTTAATTTATGAGTATATTTTATGCTACCACTTAGTCCTTTAATAAATTCTTTATTTGATGTTTGTGCGTGATGTATGTAGATGAATTTTTCTTTTAAAATCTACTATTTTATTAATCCATTCAAATTTTCTTATATTTTTCATTAATCATATGTTAGACATTTTTCAGTTTTAATAAATTTTTAATATTTTCAATCATTGTTAATTTTTAATCTTTTTTTACAAAATTTCAATTGTTTTATTGGACATGCGGACTAAGTGGGTTGCACAGGAATTAGGCAAAAACATGGTCTGTATAATAAGCGGATTAGCTTACTTCAATCAATTTAATTGTGAACCAAAATAGACTGAGCTAAACAAACTAGACTGATCTATACACCAACCTATAGCAAGGACTAATTTGGTCTAACTACAACACTTTGAGAGATTATCAAAGTGAAACTTTTTAATCATAGAAGACCAATCAAAAATTAAAAAAATTAGATGCGAGACTAGAAGAGAATTTTAACCCAAAAAGGTATCTTTAATGGAGAATAAAGAAATGCAAATTTCTTTTATTTTAAAGTTTTTTTATTTTATTTTCACATAATTCTCTTATACTATTATTTAATTATGAATTTACCAGGTAATTAAAAATATAATATTTTAGTTAACCATATTTATTTATATTGTTACAAGTTAATTGAAATGAAAATTCTTTTAATATTTTAATTAGTAAATGTCATCAAAAGATACACTTTCAACACACAAACATGTAAAATTAAGGAAGGATGATGATGAGATTTGATCTTGTAATAAATATGCTATGTAAATTGGTAAATAAAATAAATATTTTGTGCTTTCAATTATAAAGTATGAGTTTCATTTTTATTGTAATACCCTTAAGGGCATTACCTTAATTACTATGCCTAGGTTTTCAAGACATGGAAGTTTTGAATATACAAACATTATAGGTCAAGCGGAAACTAAAACATAAAGACTATTATAAAACTTAATACAAACTCTTGGCATAAAGCGCCGTTCATTACATAAAAGAAAGATACATTTTTTTTTTGACAGTATCAAACTTATGGCATTTCATTATTTATCAAATCTGCAATACATGAAGGAACTGCTGAGAAAAATTGGAAACAAGGATAGGATAGAGCTACTCTTCCAAGAGCATGGGCAACTCTATTGACTTGTCTCCTCACAAAGCCAAAAAAAAAAAAAACTTAAAAAATGATTAAAAGTTAACAATGATTGAAAATATTAAAAATTGATAAAAACTGAAAAATGTCTAACATATGATTAGTGAAAAATATAAGAAAATTTGAATGGATTAATAAAATAGTAGAATTTAAAAGAAAAATTCATGTACATACATCACGCACAAACATCAAATAAAGAATTTATTAAAGGACTAAGTGGTAGCACAAAAGATGCTCATAAATTAAAATTAACTTATTTATAAATTAATTTATAGAATGAAGTTCTCTCTTAATTTTAATTCATTTTAGCTCCTTAATTTTATTTATATGTGTTTATATCCAAAAGAGACTCTTTGTCCAATTGAAACTACGAAAGATTACCCTGAGGTAGTTTTGGTCCACATATAACGACTGATCTTTGTAGTAAACTAACAATATCAACTTGTGCACAGTGACATAGAACAAGGATAACTCACCAACCAAATGCCAATGACGTTTATTGTGGTACACATGACTTGACTTACTGTGACCTCTTTTAGGGATGCTTGACTTCCAGTGACTTTTTTTTTTTTTTTTTTTTTTTATGCTTGACTAGCTTGCAATTAATGACTTTCACAGGTAACACTATTTTTCTTTTTCTTTTTGACTAAGAAGGCTTAAAGCATTTCATTAAAAATCAATTGCGCAACAGAATATGGAACATAATGAAAGATCATAGACTAGCTTTTGAAGTAATATAGTATACTAAAATCTTTTTAAAATAGTAATATAGTAGACTAAAATATTACTTTTTTGTGAAGACATGTTAAAGAGGTTAGTAATTAATTACTACAAATTATCAGTTTTCAAAATTATTTTTGTGTTCTTCAAACTGTGCTAGTCATGCTTCATTATATAAAAAACTCTATTTTTAACTTTATTAAATATTATATATCTTAACACTTTCGTCAAATTTAATTTCTTCCCTTTTTATATCTCTCTCTTTAGTTCTTCAAAATTCAAAGTAAGAATGTGTTAGAAAAAAAAATAATGTATGGTTAATAACTTGAATATTTTAAGAGTTTAACGGTGATGCAATGACAGTGTAAAACTATTTTACACTGTCATCCAATCACAAACCACTGTTGGTATGATTTTTAAGATAATTAAGATAAAGTCTACAAACTTACCTTACATGAGAGATAACTTTATATCATGCTTTATCGCCAAATTGGAAAATAATAATTTTGTCTCAAAAGATAGCTTTATATTTAACGAAAGAAAAAATAGGATATAAACTGATAGTGTATTTGTTACACTGTCATTCAATCACAAATAACTATGTATAGTAAATTTGTTGATTTTGATAATAACTACTTTAAAAATCATACCATGCATGATTTCTAATTGATTTATAGTATAAAAATTTTTACATTGCAATGCATACTTATTAAATTCGTAACAAAAACTGTAGATTTCAATCATGTTTAATATACAATAGTGTTCTTATCTAATTTTCTTAAAAAAAAAATGTTGTAATTGGATGACAGTATAAAACTACTTTACATTCACAGTGCCTTATTTTCTCTTACTCTAAGAGTCTAATGGTTATGCACTATCGGTGTAAGAACTTTTACACTGTCAAGCAACTCAGAAATCATCGTTAGTATGACTTTTAAGGTAGTCATTTAATATTAAAGTCAACAAACTTACCACACAAGATGATTTGTGATTGGATGACACTTTTACTATCATTAAAAGACCTACTTTCTCTTATACTAAGATTTTAATAGCTATGCATTGTCAATGTAAAAACTTTTACACTGTTAACTTATTAAAAGTGACTGTTAGTATGACTTTTAAGGTAATTTGTAATTGAATGACAATGTAAAATCATTTTACATTATCGGTGCATAGTTCATCTCTTATACTAATGTTATGCATAATTATTCTATCTTTTATGTTAGCCAGAAATATAATTTAAATTTCTAAGAATTAATTCATCCCTTTCTAATTATAAAAATGAGATAATTATATGATTAGCTATCTAATAACATATTTTTTAAAGAAAGTTAAATATATACAATATTTATTTTATAAAAATTAAAATAAATTTTATAATTGAAATCATACAATACACAATGTGCGAGTTTATACCTATTTCAAGTACGAATTTCACCATCAACCTTCCTTAAATGTAAGTGTTCATGAGAAGTAACACATTGTTAAAATATAAAAGATTTTTTTATATTAATTAACTTGAAACAATATAAATAAATAAATTAAATTAAAATAAAGTAAACTAAATGTTATATTTTTATTACTTATTAATACAAAATTAAAAAAAGAAAAAGACAAAAGAAAATTACATGAAAAATAAAATCAAAATTAGACTCTAAAATGAAAGATATGTAAATTTCTTTAATCATAACTTATTAAAGATACTTTTGTTTTTATCTACTTTCATTCTTGCTTCCAGTTGCATTCCTCTCATTTTGTCTGATTCAAACTATGTTGGAGCGAGAGGTGACTCGTAAACTACTCATCGTCGTTAATGCAGCAATATTAGTAGTGTGGTCAACATAAATTTCTTTAAGTTGTTTGTAAAGTAATAGTTTTGGGACCAACTGAGTAATTTATCCTAAAATAAAGTTATTTCCCATAAATATATAATTCTTTCTTTTTGTAAGTACGTACCTAAAATAAAGTTTTGGGACCAACTGAGTAATTTATCCTAAATGTAATAATATAAACTTTTGTTTAATTTTATAAACATTATCCTCTTAATTTAAAATAAAAAAATTATCCTTCATTCTCTTTTGGTCCAAAATTCTACTCTTAAACATACCTTAAAAGAAAGGACTGAATTTCTTTAGTTTTAATTATATTTTTGGTCCTTTTAGTTTGAATTATCAGTAGCTTTGGTCTTCTAAGATTTTCTTTGAGTTAATTAAATCTCTCTATTTTTAAAAATTAACCAAATTTAATTTGTTCTGACACTTTTCTTCTACCTCAAATCCTCATTTTCTATTAAATATTTTAGAAAATAAATCAATTAAATTATTTAATGCTTCTTTTGCTCAAAACTCACTGGACAAAACATCAAATTTCAGCCAAATAGAAAATTCTCAAATTTTCTACTCTTCAAACATTAATCTCATATCCTATAATTTTTTTTAAAAAATTTGATTAATATCTTCATTAATTTTTCTAATCTTTTAAAATTTGTTCATATCTTAAATTTACAATAAATTCCTAAATTAATAAATAAAGAATAATAATTTAAGGATTTTAAGAAGAAATTGAGAAAAGAATTAAATTTAGTTATTTTTAAAATAAAATAATTAATTAGTTAAAAGATTAAAATTATATACAATTCAAACTTTAAAACTAAAAGTACAGCTAAGCCTACATTATTGGCGAATGTCTCTATCAGAAGATGTCGTACCAAATGGGGCATGAGAAGAGAAACTTAATGGGAAGAAAAACTACAGTTATAAGACTATTCACGATATAAGAAACAGTTGCTAAAGTGGCAAACATTTACCAGTAATAATGATATAGGTTAGACTTGGTCATATGTATGGAAATGATTTTACTAGGAGAAGCAAAACCTATTTTGATAATTACACATCATTCAAAATTCTTTTCTAAGCAATAAAATAGTAGACTTAAATATTACGTTAGACAATTCTCCGGAGACTTTTTTATAATACTAATATTTCATAACTATTAATACAGATCAATTTAATAACTTAATAACTATTAAATATGACCAGTTCAGAACTAATTTTATTTTAAAAATGAATCAATCAAATTTATGAACACCCCTATTAATAATAACACTGTCTAAATAAAAATACTTTTTTTATAGAAAAAATAAGACTACTTTTTACTATACATAATCATGAAAATTGAAATTTAATAACCACTTGTTGTAAATGTTGTTGATATTTCAAAAGGTTAATATTTCTATTTAATTAAATATAGAGTTTTAGATGATTTTAGAGAGCCCTTACATATCAATTTCTCTCTACTTTTTTACTGTGAATCCTGGGTTATTCTCATAAGGAAAACTTGCTAGTTTTGGTGCTCCAAATTATTACTGGGAAGAACCTATTAAATCTTGAGGTACTTGCGCATCACGCGGATATGTCCTTGAAGGCCTTGTGTCTAACACAAGTCTCAGACTTAATTTGTTGGTGACCATACATGTTTGTAGAGCATGGTTTGTGATTAATCGGTATTCGTGAGTAGTTCGTGTTTGATTGTGATTTAGGACTTATTTTTGTTGCTGTCCATGTCAATCCCTATTTTTCTTTTCTTTCCCCAAATCTCCGATGCTGGTGTGATTGGAATCCATGGTTTAGGTCGCATGAGAGCTGCCAAATGTTTTTGTTCCCTGCTTATTCAAAACTCCGGGTAATTTCTTTTCTTTTTAATTTAAAGGAAAATTAGGTACGTTTTCCATTATAGCATATAATATTATTAAATTTTATTTTGGCTAAACAGAGAATCAAGGAAATAAGAGCACTTTCTTTCATTATACGGTGCTGTTTGTGTTGTTATGTCATGTATCTAATTAAAATTTGAGTGCATTTTATTAATGAAAGTATATATGGATTTTACATATCATGATGACATTGAATTCTGTGATTTGGATCTCCCCAAGATATCATATATTTGTCTTGAGGATTCTCAGGTTGAAGGAGCAGGGCATTAATGAGGAATAAGCAATGGCTATAATGATTGGAAGCATTCAGAATTGGGTTTAATTTGTTATATATATAAATTACAACTTCTGTTAGAACACTTTTTTATGTGAGAACATGAGAACAACGGATAACAACTATCAGATTAAGATTAAAAATAATAAACAATTAACATTTAAATATTTAAAAATTCAAATTAAAATCTATTATAACCATCAAACCTCTAAAAGATTCACCATACAAAAACCGATCTATAAACAATCTCAATTATCACATCCTAAAATATCTCAATTATCATGTCACCATTCTTCAAGATTATCGTTAACTGTTAACCCATCACCATTACCATCACCACCATGACCGCCACCACCTCCACTGCCATGACCGTCGTTGCTATCGCCACCGCCGCCGCCGTTGGCAGTGGCAGCAGCGACGATGGTCATGGCAGTGGAGGTGATGGCGTTCATGGTGGTAAAGGCATGCGACAACAGTCATGGCGATGGTGGTTGTGGTGGCGGAAATCTTGGTGGCGGTTGCAGCAGTGATCATGGCGGTGGCAACGACAGTCATGGTGGTGATGATAATGGTTAATTGAGATATTTTAAAAAGTGATAATTGAGATCTTTTATAGATTTAATTTTTGTTTGGTAAATCTTTTAGAGATTTGATGGTTATATTAAATTTTAATTTTAATTTTTAAATATTTTAATATCAACCATCTATTTTTTTTTAATCTTGATCTGACTATTGTTATTAGTTGTTCTCATGTTCTCACATAAGAAACTGTTCTCATAGTAGTCGTACTTTCTCTCTCTCTCTCTCTCTCTCTCTCTCTCTATATATATATATATATATATATATATATATATTGCAATTATGAAAGATCATTAGCTTCAATCCGAGCATAGTTGTGAGAGGAATTATAGGCATCTTGAGGTCAGAAACATAACTATGCACTTAATCATTCCTTTCAATATTTTGTTCAGTATATTATATTGATGCGAGGTTGGCATTCGTGACTTGCATTGAGAGAGAGGCTTTATATGAGCGTTGATTAAAAGCCTTTAAGGAGAACTAATATATATATATATATATATATATATATATATATATATATATATATATATATATATATATATATATATATATATGAGATTAGACTCACTCTTGAACCAATATGTGTTTGAAGTTTTGTTTGATCTTATATGCATCGTGTTATGAGATGTTGTGTATATTTGTTCTATGATTTGGAGATATTGGTTCCAAAATTTCCTCACAATTTTGTCACCACGTATTTGGTTTGACAATTAGCATTTTCTTTTATTTGCTTTTGAGGCAATACTTTAAGTGAGAAAATGCTACGAGGAGGTAGCTAGTGACAGACAATTGATTGAATGTGTGTATTTAATTAGGATTGCATTTTTTTTCTAAATGAGACAAAATTCACTACAGGTTGTGTCACTACACTTGGTTGTGGTACATTACTTAGAGATTTATCAAACAAATAAAAATTGAGTTAGAGTTTATTACTCTAGAGATGGTTGATTATGAGGCTTAGTGGTTGAAAAATCACTTAAGCAAATATTCCTTTGGAATATAAATTGAGAAATAATGTGATAAAGCAATTGCTTAAAAGAAAAAATTATTGTTTATGTGAAGTCAATAATGAATTCGGCCGATCCTCAGACATAAATCCCCAGGGAAGAAATTATTGTATGAAACATTGAGGAGAATGAGACTTTATTAAGCCACTTGAAAACAAACAAGTGATGGTAACACAACCTCTGTGATTGGAGATCCTATGAAGAAAGTTTATATGGGTAAGAACAAGTCAGTTGTCAGTTCTGCTAGCACTAAATTGATTTTAATCAATTTTAATTTTTAGTCCCTTCCTATGGTGTGAGAAAGTACTAGACACTGCATTGATGAGAGGTTAAACTTTATAGTTAAGTTTTATGTCGTTGTGAGAAAGCTTGACAATATATAAAGTTTTTAATGATTTTCATATCCCTTATAGGTGGTGTATGATTTGAAGCATGCACTTGATGAAATCACCTATATGAGTGTCAAGTGGGGCTGCTTGTATGAGATCTTGGCGAGATCTCTAGAACACTCATGAATATTAGGCGCGCGTATGGCCTATTGGCGCACAACAGTGATAACAAAAAGGATTGTGGGGGTGTAGTGTGATTGGTAAACCTCTAGCTAACATACACCAAGTGTCTCTGGTTCATATAGTTTGTTACACTAATTACATTGTGTGTTAAGTCTTATCAATCTAGGTCTTATTCATTTAGTTTACTACATCAGGTCCAATGCATTACATCCAATAGGAAGAGAATCCAGGAATTTCTTATATTTTCTGAAAACTTTTTCTTTAACCTTTTTAAATATGTGGAGGATTGTTGTAAATTTTGTTGATATTTCAAAAGGTTAACATTTCTATTTAATTAAATATATAATTCTTTTTGTAAATTAATTTACTATTTATTAAAAACAAATATTTTGTTTGTTAGACTAAGTATCACCTTATCGTTGGTTTGGTCTTGGGTGGTTTTAGAGACCCTATCTTTTCATTATAAATATTTATGCTTCAAATGGTTTTAGAGAGCCCTTACATATCAATTTCTCTCTACTTTTTCATTGTGAATCCTGGGTTATTCTCATTAGAAAAACTTGCTAGTTTTGGTGCCCCAAATTATTATTAGGAAGAACCTATTAAATCCTTGGGGACTTACACATCACGCGGATAAGTCCTTATGGATATTGTGTCTAACACATGTCTCAGGCTTAATTCGTCGGCGACCATACATGTTTGTAGAGCATGATTCGTGATTAATCGGTTCGGGATTCGTGAGTAGTTCGTGTTTGATCGTGATTATGGACAGCAAGTACAACACCACTAACTCAATTTTCAATGATCAATTTTATAAGGGGTCAATTCTATTTTCCGGATTATATTTGACTTCTTTAAACGCCATTAGTCACATGCTACTGTATAAATAATAATGGAAATTGAGAATGAAAATTGAGTTAGTTGTGATTAAATTTCAATTTCCAGAATTATGAATAGTAAAAAGTAGTCTTATTTAGGCTGTTGTTATTATTATTAGGGGTGTTCGTAAATTTCATTGATTCATGTTTAAGATAAAATTAAATCTGAATGGCCATATTTAATTAATTCAGTTAGTTTGGTTTTGGTTTTCGATTTTTTTTATAATCCAAACCAAACCAATCCAATCAACATCATATTGATTTGGTTTTGGTCTTGGGTTATGATAAAAAAAAAACGCAAATTATTATATATATATATTTTTAAAGTTTTATCTTCATTTATTGTTGATTTTATTTTATTTTTAATTTCATATTAAATCAAGGTAAAAATATTTTTTATTTTTAATAACTAATTATATGTTTTGTTAAATATTTAGTTTTTCCAATAATTATCACTTTACATATCTCATTTTTTTACCAAAAATATGATAAAAAAAAATAACACATAATAAATGTGGTCAAATTAAGAAAATTCGTAATAAGATTGTAAGAAGATTAAAATGAATGAAAAATAAAGAAAAGACAAAAGCTGGAGAAAATTTTAAGTACTAAAGTAAAAAATATATTAATTTAAAAGTTAAAAATAATTGAATGGGGGCATAAGATTAAAAAAAAAAATCTGACAATTGAACTAATTATAATTGATTTAGTTAATATTTGAACTAAAAATAACCAATTAACCAAACCTGTATAAATTAATTTAATTGATTTAGTTTGAAGAATTTAATTGGTATACTAACAATGTAAATATTTTTTACACCAACAACTAATCACAAAATGTCACATCTTTAAAATTTTGAATTTTATCTTAACTACCTTAAAAGTCAAACATATTATAAATTGTAATAGGTTAACAATGTAAAAAACTTTACACCAACATTGCATAGCAATTAAACTCTTAATTTAAATTGTCAGATTCATCAAAGTAGATCATTTTGATTCAAGACATCGTGGTTTTATGGATAAGACACTACTTTGATGATTATATTGAAATATATAATTAAACCACTTGTTAATAATAAGCACTCTAGCAATGTCATCTTTTTAGTATGTGTGGTTGTGCGGGTGGGTGGGAAGGGGAATTGTTTGACTAGCAATGACTTTTTATTGCTAACACTAAATATTAAATTGGCAGATCATTCTCCACTCATAGAATTTTTGTAATACTAAATATTAAATTGGTAGAACATTCTCCACTCAGAGACTTTTTGTAAAGCTAATTAACATTTTTTTTGACAGCATGATACTAACATTTTATTTTATTTTAAAATGTATTTTTAGCCCCCTATAATGTCTAACCTACAATTTTTGTCCCTCCATTCTTCATTCAAATTTTTAGATAGACCCTTTTTGTAATACTAATTCAATATTTTTATTTAGTTTCCTATCAGATTGTGCCACACACACATATGGAGGGACAAATCGTAGACAGAGAGATAATCGCGATTTTCCTTTTTTATACGTCGATAGAGAAAGGAATTGTAGATTTCCGTCTTTTTTTTTATTTGAAATATTAGATTCTTTATATTTTTATCTTATTTGAAAAGTTGGTATTTTTTATTTTTGTTTTATTAGTCGACAATTTTTTATTGATTGTGTGTAAAGATGAAGGGCTGAGTTTGTGCTCATGAAAGAACTTCTCATCATGTAGAATCAATTTCATCCAAAATCAATTTTTCAAATGCACATTCAATCGAACACTTAATGTCATATCTAGAATGATTTCTAATTCATTAATTGTGTAAAAAATTTCATGATAGTGTACCGAAATTAATTTCATTTTTAATGATTTGATAAAACGTAATTATAAAATCAAAATTAAACTCAAAATCAAAGGTGTCACGTACATTAGCTACAATAATGGAGAAATTATTTTATGCATAAATTTATGTATTCAAGTACTTTAGGTTATAATACAACATATATATTAATTTGAGAAATTTTACTTCTACACGTTATTTATATATATATATATATATATATATATATATATATATATATATATATATATTTTACAATTAGAAGAAAGATAAGAGAAAAGAGAGAGAGAAAGAGAGAAATGCGAAATAAAGTGAATAATGCAATAGAGAGAATGAGAAGAAAAAAAATATACCCTAGAAAACATTAGTGGCATAGGATAACTCTAATAATTATTATTGTGGGTATACATGTAAAAAACAGACCTCGCTATCTTTCTTTTATTTTTAACAATCGGACATATTGATATACTATATAAAACATAATTGGAAATTCCAAAAAAAAATAATAATCACCTACAACTTTTATTTTATTTTTAGGATTCTTAGTTTGTATTTTATTTTAAAATAGTTTTTTTTAAAAAAATTGGGTAAAAAATAGCCTTATCTTTTGTATTTTTATTGCATTCATTGTTGACAAAAGCTGTTTGATTTTTGGGTGATTATTAAAAAGAGTAGGAAGGGTTTTTTGCCGAATATTGTATATGGCATTTTTTTTTTTTTTTGAGGAGGCATGTTTATTTTTCCTCCCATATAAATTTTCTACAACTGCCAATATTGGTTATTGACTTGACCTTTAATGATGGCAATCAAAATCAAAGTAACAGAAGGAGCACCATGCGATTCTTCTATGATCCATTCCAATTACCAAACTGTATATAAAGCAATCTAACCATAGAAACACTACCACATCTAGCAGCCTTCAATTCCTCATCACAATGAAGCAATTTTCTCTCATCTTACTTGCCTTTTGGTCTATATATGCCCCTCTGTTTTCTCTCTATACATTAAACTCACTATGTTTCTTTACCCCAAACATGACTGCCTTTGCATCAGGAAATGAGACTGATCATTTGGCACTGCTCAAATTCAGGGAATCCATATCCACTGACCCATATGGAATCTTGCTCTCTTGGAATACTTCTACTCACTTCTGTAACTGGCATGGAATCACTTGCAATTCCATGCTTCAAAGAGTTACAGAGTTGAAGTTGGAAGGATACAAGTTGAAGGGATCCATATCCCCTCACGTAGGCAATCTCTCTTATATGAAGAAGTTCATCCTTGCAGACAACAGCTTCTACGGTAAAATCCCAGAAGAATTGGGACGGTTGTCTCAACTGCAGCTACTCGCTGTCGTAAATAACTCATTGGTAGGGGAAATCCCTACAAACTTGACATCTTGCACTCATCTCACACACTTATTCTTATATGGGAACAATCTGACTGGCAAAATACCAATCGAGATTTGCTCACTTTGGAAGCTTAGAATTTTGAGCGTTTGGAACAACAAGTTAACCGGAGGGATCCCACCATTCTTAGGGAATCTTTCATCCCTAACTTCTCTCGATGTCGATACTAACAACTTAGAGGGAGATGTTCCACAAGAAATATGCAGTCTCAAAAGCTTAACATTTCTATCATTTCTTGACAACAAACTGACTGGAACATTGCCTTCTTGTCTTTATAATATGTCATCTCTTACTGTAATCTCAGGTACAGACAATCAAATTAATGGTTCTCTTCCACCCAACATGTTCCACACCCTACCCAATCTCCAAGTATTTGAAATTACTAACAATCAAATCTCAGGTCCAATTCCACCTTCCATCACAAATGCATCTATCCTTTCAATACTTGATTTTGATAGTAACCATTTCATGGGACAAGTTCCAAGTCTGGGGAAGCTACAATATCTTTATCTCCTATCTTTGGGGATAAATAATCTAGGTGACAATTCAACTAATGATTTGGAGTTTTTAAAATCATTGACAAATTGTAGTAAGTTGAAAGTGATATCTATAGCCGGCAATAATTTTGGAGGTCATTTGCCAAATTCCTTGGGCAATTTATCCACACAACTCAGTAAACTATATCTGGGAGGTAATCAGATATCAGGAGAAATCCCTGCGACAATAGGAAATCTAAATGGATTAATTCTCTTGACGATGGAATTAAACCGCATTGAGGGGATTATCCCAACAACTTTTGGGAAGTTTCAGAAGATGCAATTGTTAAGTTTAGCTGGAAACAAGCTGTCAGGAGAGATAGGATCCTTCATTGGCAACCTTAGTCAATTGTTTCATTTGGAAATGGAAGCAAATATGTTAGAAGGAAATATTCCTCCAAGTATAGGAAACTGCCATAAGTTACAATATCTAGATGTTTCACAAAACAACCTTAGAGGAACCATATCAGTAGAGATTTTTAATCTTTTCTCTCTAACAATCTTGTTGAATTTGTCACAAAACTCATTCAGTGGTAGTATACCAGAAGAAGTGGGCAATCTGAAACATCTCGATTGGCTAGATATGTCTCAGAATCATTTGTCTGGTGAAATTCCTGGAACCATCGGTGAATGCATAATGTTGGAGAACCTCTATTTCCAAGGGAATTCCTTACATGGAATTATACCATCCTCTTTGGCATCACTCAGAGGGCTTCAACGTTTAGACCTCTCACAAAACCGTTTGTCTGGATCAATTCCTAATGCTCTGCAGAACATTTCTTTCTTAAATTATTTCAATGTATCTTTCAACATGTTGGATGGTGAGGTACCGACTGAAGGTGTCTTTCGAAATGCAAGTGGGATAGTGGTGACTGGAAACAGTAAGCTTTGTGGAGGTATTTTAGAACTGCATCTACCACCATGCCCTGTCAAAGGTAAGAAACTTGCAAAACACCACAAGTTCAGGTTGATAGCAGTGATAGTTAGTGTGGTTGCTTTTCTTCTCATATTGTCAATTATTCTAACTATCTACTGGATGAGGAAAAAGAGTAAGAAACCATCTTTGGATTCACCAACAATTGACCAGCTGGCTAAAGTTTCATACCAAAGCCTACACAACGGAACTGGTGGTTTCTCAACTACAAACTTGATAGGGTCTGGAAATTCTAGCTCTGTTTACAAAGGAACTCTTGAGTTAGAAGACAAAGTTGTTGCCATAAAGGTCCTAAACCTTCACAAAAAAGGAGCTCACAAGAGTTTCATTGCTGAATGCAATGCTCTTAAAAATATTAGACACCGAAATTTGGTTCAGATTTTGACATGTTGTTCCAGCACAGATTACAAAGGTCAAGATTTTAAAGCTCTAATTTTTGAGTACATGAAAAATGGAAGCTTGGAGCAATGGCTTCACCCGAGGACACTAAGTGAAGTGCATCCGAGAATGTTGAATCTTGACCAAAGATTAAATATCATGATTGATGTCGCTTCTGCATTAAATTATCTTCATAATGAATGTGAGCAATCGGTCATTCATTGTGATTTAAAGCCAAGCAATGTCCTTCTTGATGATGACATGATTGCTCATGTCAGTGATTTTGGCATAGCAAGACTTCTCTCAACCATTAATGGTAACAATTCTAAGCAAACAAGTACAATAGGAATAAAGGGGACTCTTGGCTATGCTCCTCCAGGTATTTTCTAAACTCTTGGATCAGTGTTTCTTTGAATTCCCCTATCTTTCAATGAAAACTTGATATTTATTTACTAATTACAAAGTATTGACTATTTTTGCTATATATGTTAGAGTATGGAATGGGTTCTGAGGTGTCTATGAATGGCGACATTTACAGTTTCGGGATTCTTATGTTGGAGATGTTTACTGGAAGAAGACCCACAGATGAAATCTTTGAAGATGGTCAAAATTTGCATAACTTTGTGGAAAACTCATTTCCTGGTAATCTTTTACAGATTTTGGACCCATCACTTGTACCAAAACATGAAGAAGCAACAATAGAAGAAGAAAACAGTCAGAATCTTACTCCATCTGTTGAAAAGTGCTTAGTTTCACTCTTCAAGATTGGACTTGCTTGTTCAGTGGAATCACCAAAAGAAAGAATGAATATAGTGGATGTCACTAGAGAGCTAAGCAAAATATGAAAAGCCTTTCTTGCTGGTAAGATAAATGGAAAATGACTTAATTCCCCGCACACAGTTACTAGAGAACAAATGTAGATGTGTCACACTGCTTCTTCTGCCAAATTTTAATAGCAGTTCTGTTTATAATATTAATCTTATGTCCTTTGTTTATATTTTATTTTTTGAATTATTTCACACCTATTAGTTTTGCTTTCCAAACGTAGAATAATAAAATTGGGATTTTAGATACTTAATTGCATATGCTGCTGGCTTCAGCTCTTACCTGATAAATTGCTTATGTAGTTACAATTTCATTTTCTGCCATTTTTCTATGTATTTCAAATTTCCAAAACCACGAAAGTAACCGGCTTCTTCTCGATTTCAGGTGTTGACACTTGAATAATCAAAGCTAAGATCGAATGCCATAGCTATTTATGCTGTATGGTGTATGCTGAACTCTAGTAGAGTTAATCACCAGGGTGCTGAACTGTTTAATTATTTTACCCCAGTTATATTACTCATGAATGCATCATTCAAGTAGTTGTTTGTACTGTTATTTTATTTGATAAATAATGTAGCTTGAAGTAGTACTTATGGATGTAATACTCCATCTTATTAGTGGACTTATTGTTTGTACTTCTTTTACTTGTTTTGATAAATGTACTTCCTTTATTCCCATGATTTTCCAAATTTTAATGCAGAGCATCAAAAGGCTTTCAATCTAAATCCATACTCACCATTACAAATTTTTATTTTATTTTATTTTTTTTTTTGGGGATTCATAAGCTTGTTTTTAATATTCAGGGGCTAAATAGCAGAGAATTCTATCTAAATTTGGTTTACGAGACCTAAAATTCATTGATCTAAAAATATAAAACCTTCCATATGAAATATAATCAATGAGTATAAACACAAAATACATGATGGGCCATAATAAAAAGTGGACTGCAACAAAATAAGTTGACCCAGTGAGTGCATGTGTTTCACAGAATATTAAGATAACAAACAAAAAAAATTACTTTTCAATTTATCCAAGAGGTAGTACTTGTAATATGTAAAAGCAGTAAATGAATTCAGTAACAACTTTTCTAGGAGTCATACAAAGATGAAACAATTTAATCTAGTGGCTCCGTTAGTTTGACCCAGCAAGTCAGCAAGTGTGGTCGAAAATGTAGTATACGAAACATTGCATTGCCTAGATCAAATTCCACTTCCTACTCATTCCTCACTTTTTAAATGTATCTGTTATTGGAATATTTCCTAATAAAAAGACTGACATTGACAATGCTATAGAATCATATAGAAGATGTAAACTGCACCTGAACTTACTGAGCTGATATAATTCTTATCAGTTTCAGTATTCTGGTTTTCTAATTCTTAGTACGCTAGAAAGTTTTAGTATGCATATCTATTAAGTGTGATACCTGTCAAAAACATTCTCATCATGTAATGTGACGACAGTGTATTTTAATTAAATTCTTCAAGGTTTATATTTATTTTATGAACTTTAGTCCCCAGAATTAGCTATATTTAGGATTTGGATTCAGCATGGTCACTGTGTTCACAATGTCCAATATAGAAGCTTCCTTCAGTTCTTGAATGCTTGCCTCCCCAAAAGCGAAAGACAGGACATTACCAATGCAATTTGGCATGGAATTCTTTCCTTTTCAACCCATCTTGTACTTTTTATGCCTTTGATCAATAGTACCAGTAATTATCTTCCATACATATGCCGAAAAAGCCTCAATCTTTATTCTCTTGATCCCATTCACATAAGCAAGTCTCTGCTGCTTTGATATGATAAAGGTGTTTCAGAGAGATATGGTTCATTGGCATTTTCTGTATCTCTTTGATATTTGGGAGAAGAACATGTATATGCATGAGAGTGGTTCATTTTGAGCTATTTCACACCAGGAAGCAATAAACTTACCAAAGGAACTGACCAAAAGTAAATGTTCTACAGAAATAGCTCCACAAGTGTACTGTGTCACCTGAATTTGCAAGGGGAAGTCTGGCTCAACCAAGACTACCTTTTCTTGAAGAGTTTCATTGAGATTATAACAATCTAAATTCTTTAATGGGAGGGACATGTGCGTGAGATTCAATTACTAGAGCACCGTTTTGGGATTTTGAGCAGTTTGGCCAGCAAAAGGATAATATTGATTTGAGTATGTGTTAAGAGAGCTTTTAAGAGCATCAAAAAAGGTTTTACAAGTATGTAACAAGAAAATGATCTGAAAGCAGGTCAAGATTTGAGAGAGTGATTGAAAATAGGCTCTGGTATAAGATTCAGTTCCATTACAATACTTTTCCTACTAGACTTCAAATTTTCCATACTTTGGGACCGCAAGTTTTTTGAGAATACTTTTCCTACTAGACTTCAAATTTTCCATACTTTGGGACAGCAAGTTTTTTGAGAATGTCTCACATTTTTCAAATGAGGATAGTATTTCTCTTTGTATTTTTCTTTCTCTTGAGGTTAAGGTTCAAAATATTTCTGAATTAATTGACACCAATGCTTCAGATATAATTAACTTAGCAGATATTTTATAATCCCACATTATGAATCATGATACCATTACCATGGATCATGATTAAGAGCTGATCTCATGAGGCCACTCTTCTGTTGGTAACTTTGTGCTTTTTCCTTTCCAAATGGTTCAGTCATACTATAGAAGAAAACTCGATCTATGGTATAGTTTGGCAGGCAACTTAATCGTGGGATTCAAATAATCAGCAAACTGATTCAACAGAAAAGAAACTAACTACTCACTTGGTACATTTGGCTTGCACAGAATCATCCCCTGCATATATACTTCTAACAGTCTTAATTTTTCTTTTAATTGCCGGATATCAGACTTCAACCACCTAAACCTTTGATTAATAGTAACTGGATATAAACCCGCACGTTGTGTGGCTACTTAATATCTTTGAAAAAAATAAAATTTATATTATAAAATATTTTTATTTAGATGAATTTTTTAAATAATTAAACAATCAACACATGATTCTATTGATGTGAATGCTTTAGTGTTCAATAGTTTAATGCTAGTAATAAGAAGAAAAGATTTATTTAAAAAATCTATTTGTCCAAAAAAAAAATAATACAAAATATATTTCAAAATCACAAGATTATTCATCTTTTACTAATAAATACACTGGTATCATAGAAGACTTTCACTTATATATTGAACTTGAAAATGTTAAAAAAAAAAAAAGTTATAAATATGTAGTTAATTTTCAGAAACAAAATTTTCTATATCGCCACAAAGTTTTCTATATCGTTGCATGTTGTGGAGTTTGTTGTTGCAATGTTTTTAAAAGTACAAATTGGATATAAGACTTGGAAATATTAAATAAATTAGATTAATATAAAATTTGTTCAAAATAGTTTAATGTTGAAAATTATCTTGCATTATATGCAATGTCAGTGAGTATTTGTTGAAATATAAAAAAATTAAATTAATTTTAATATAAAAATTTTCAAATAGAGTTGAGTAGCAAAGATTGGCCGGACTTTTGGATGAATATAAATATGTTCTATTAGCAGTTTTATGAAGTTTGATTTTAATCGAGTAGACCAATTACCACTCGTCCAACCCCAAATGAAAATGAAAGATGTCAAGAAAGGAACAAAAAATAAAAAGCATCTTAACGATATTTAATTTACTTATAATAAATGACTAGACCTTCCTTTTATAGAAATTCTTATATTCAACCATGATATGGGATAATACATTTATGTGAAATCAATGCGTGCTATTTATGTTTGCAAATATTGTTTCACATAGATTATAAAATCATTATAATATTCTTTTAATCTATCTCAATATTTAGTTAGTTATGGCCAACACAAAAGAAGGTTAAAAAATATATATATTTATTGGTATGGCAGAGTATTATTATTGTTGTTGTTGTTGATGTTGTTATTATTGTTATATGCTAAAAACAAACTCTTTTGTAAGTACAATTATTACTTTCGATTAATTTTTAATGAAAACTTAATCTTTAACATTGTTTTCTTTTTTAATTTTTTTGTCCTAGGTCAGAGAACACGAGTGTCCCCCAACTTACTGGGTCAGAGACTAATCCCGCTCGCGGTGCGTGGCTGCCGCTGGCTCAAGGGAATTTTGCACACGGAGGGAATTGAATACGGGTTCTCCCGCTAAATAGATCGTTCTCCCTCATGTGAACGTAGTAGGGCCTTACACCACTGTGCCAACCCTTTGGGTTGTTTTCTTTTTTAATTTTAACATTCTATTATTTTATGTTAAAAATTAACACAATTGTTTTAATAATTATAAAAAAATAATATTATTACTTCTCAAGGAATTTTTTATAAACTCCTGAAGTTAATTTTACCATTATTATTTCAATAATATTTTATTAATTTCTCTTATCATCACATATACATTTTAATATTATCTTTCTTTTAATTTCTATATCAATTCTATAATTTCTTTTTTTTTAAAGAAAAATCAAAGATAATATTTTTGTACTTTTCAAAATTAACCATTTAATTCTTTTATGTTTTACAAAGAAGACACAAATTTAGTGATATTATTAATAGTTTTTCAATAAATTTTAGCAATATAAATATAGATGGATAGTTAACTGTTCATAGTTAATAATGATTATTATATTTCAAATTTGGCATATAAATATATAACACGTGCTAATGATGTAATGTAAAAGTATAAATATTCTATCCAACTAATTAAGAATTTCTGACCTTTATAATTGGTATGACTTGAAGAATTAGGTTTGATTGTAACTTATAATAAATAAGTGAAGAATTTGAAGTCTGTTGACCATTATAAAAAGTCAACACACACACAAATACTAGTACAATATTACTACCTTCCCATTAAATGTTGATTATTTTCCTTTTGTCTCTACCATTTAATTTTCTAAAATTATAGTCTCAGTTTAAATATATAATGACAATTAAACTTTTGACTTATGAGTGAGTGCTATTGTCTACATGCTTTGCATTTATGTTGCTAAAATTTTGTAACCCTGTGAAAATTTTGAAAAAGGCAAGAGACCTTTTAAAATAACTTGTCAAATTTAAACATTATGATTATATTATATCATTGTTTATTCTAAGCATTAAATTTTGGGTATTTTATAATAAGAAAGTCAAAAACGGAAAAGGAAAATTTAATTAGTTGATTTCATAATAGTTTACTAATTTTTATTTTTCATTTCTTACTAAAATATATATAATATTTAATACATTGCAAGGCTATGCAAAATGGGTTGGATTAGTCAGACTAACCCGAACCCGCCCAATAAAATGTAGGGCTTGAGTTCTAAATTTTAAGTCCATTTGAATGTGGATCTTTTTAGCCTGGTAGAATAAAAAGTCCGGGGCAATTACTATTTACACTCCTGCTCTTTACTAATACACTCCCCTTTTCTTTTTATTTTCCTAAATTAATCTTGTAAACTCACACTCCTCGCATGTCTTATTTCTCCCTCACATCTTTTAGGAAAACACACACTCCCTTTATTTGCAAATTTACCAATTGCATCATAACCTCATTTGCAACTGTAATTCAAAATCATTCTCCCAATAGCATCATAACCCAAATTGCAATTTTAATTTAAAATCATTCTCCCTTGCAGCTTGATAGTTCGTTGATTCTTGAAATTGCATAACACATATCACGGTTCAGTGAAGCCAACCAAAGGCGAGATCATTACCTCGAGAGGGTTTCAAGCTATTGGGTGAAGAATAGGACACCATTTGCATTTGTGCGGAAGAATGAAGCGGACATGCACTTCATTGCCACATCAAATTGGCATTTGTACAATATGAATCTGTCCATTAATTACAAAATTGTAATTTTACAATGTTGATAACATGTACATGACTAGTTGGAGTGAATTAGATATCGATGGAATTAGAACATAACCTATTAAGATAGATAGTATGGAACAAATCTTAGGGGAGAGAAGGGGGTTTCTTTGATTGAAACAACGTTTAAGGTTTGGTGAAATCAATTAAGAACAAGATTGACTATTAAGGGTTCACAGGATTCAGATTTTCCACAACATGGCTCTTGTGCATGCAGAGAAGGCAGGGTTTTGGGCACAATTATGATGCAATTGGTAAATTTGCAAATAAGAGGAGTGTTTTTTTTTTTTCTAAAGAATGGGAGGGATAAAGAGACGAGGGAGGGGTGTGTGTTTACAAGGATAATTTAGGGGGAAAAAAGATAGTGGGGAGTGTATAAGTAAAGATGGGAAGTGTAAATAGCAACTGCCAAAGTCCGTGTCATCATTGGACTTAGGTTGGGCTAGCCTAGTCTGGCTCAGGCTATTTGTTTTTTTGTCTTTTTTTTTTTTTTTGTTCAGAGAGAATAAAACTAAGACAAATTTAGGGGACTAAAGATAATTACTAATTTATTGTTTCAAATTTTCATTTGTTTAACATAAGCTTTGATATTTGATTTTGCCAAAGATCACTTATCACTATTCCAGATTATACAATTTATATTGGTTAAAAATGACTTTTTTACATTAGTTATCAAGGCATTATAGATTCAGGCAATGTAGAAAGTGGAGACTTTTTGTCAAAGAAGCCTTTTGAAATTTTAATTTCCTTGATATATGATTTTGACATAGGCTTTGATATATATATATATATATATATATATATATATATATATATATATATATATATATAATTTCATCAAGCTACTTATAGAGTTATATTACACGCTTCCAAATTATGTTTTGTATTTTTTGAGATACATATATTTACAATGGTATAAGACCTTTACAAATGTTTACAAAATCATGTGTAAACAATTAAATATATAGATACTCTACTATAACTTTTATAAAATGATGAATGATATTACTTTTTTTGGATAACCATGTAATTGGTGGAAAGTATTTACCAGCTTTGCTAATGAATAATCTCTGTTGGAGAACTTGACTAGCCGTTTTTAAAATTGTTTTGCACCTAACCTCTAATCATAAAGGAATTAGGTATCTTCAAATATATTTGATTTAGTGAGAAAGATAATAATTATCCCAAACCCTAACCCCGCATATATCGCATATAAACTAATAAAGCAATTTATCAAAGCGATAAAGACAATATAAGAGTAAGGGTTAGAAGAGAGTGCACCAGTGATTTTTATATTGGTTCGGTCAACTTTACCTACATCCAGTACTCAAGTCGCAACTTAAGATTTTTCACTAAGAAAAGCAATTAAAGAAAGTGAGCTAATCATGTCACCACTTGTGACAACAAGTCAAATGGACACTCCTCCCCAAATCCGAAACCAAGCCACCAAGTTAGCGAATTACAAAAAGCAAGCTAATTATGTTACCACTTGTGACAACCTGTCAAATGGACATTCCTCCCAAATCCTAAACTTATCCACCAAGTTAGAAAATTACAAAAATTGAGTTAATTATGTCACCACCTTTGACAACCCCTCAAATGGACACTTCTCTCTGAACCCTAAACCCAATCCCTAAGGATCACACACCCTAGTGAATCTAACCAAGAAGTGGCGAGCTAGCTATTATGTGACCACCTGTTACAACTCATCAAATGGACACTCTCCTTTCCCCCAGATGTAAACTCCACCTAAGTTAGTGAATTGCAGAGCAACGAGAAAACTATTAAGATCGATATTTCATTACAAGGAGTTTTAATATGTTGATAAGTTCTTATGGATGATTGTCGTTTGGAATTTGAAATAATAATGTTTTGAAGGAAAAATAATTTTCCCCTTATTTTAAAGGTTATTTTAAAAAATTGGATATCAAATTACTTCACAAATTTCAAAATTAATAATAAAATCTTTAATAGTAACTAAGGGTGTTATAGAATCTAATTTCTTCCAATCAATTTGAAGCAATTTCTAATCTTTATGAATCTGTTCTAATATCTTATAATTTGAATTAATCTCTTAGGAATTTCCTAGATACACATTCCTAGTTATTGAATCCCTATATAGGAAATCTTTTACTATTGAGAAAAGCATCCAAGTTATCCTAATAACCAGGCAAAAATTAGAGTCTAGGAGCAATTAGTGTGCTGATAATGAATAGAAACTTGGATCATGTTGTGCATTGCTTGGTAGAAGAAGAGAGAGTGCTAGTGCTTATCTGTGGCTTTATTTGCTTTTGAAGTTGTTGTTAGCCAATTGTGTTGATACAAGGGGGATGTCCCTTGGGTTTTCTGTCTGAGAGATATAGGGAGAAGTTTGCTTGAGCGTTAAAGAAGTTTGCTACTATATCTTCAGATTCACTAGCTAGGATGTGTGATCCCTAGGGGCTAGGTCTAGGGTTTAAGTAAATTATTGAATTGAAAAGTAAGAACAATAATAAAAGCAATAAAAATTAATATTTATAATATATTAAAATTAAAAATAAATTATAAAAGTAAATTACATGTTTTTTGTAAAGTAAATTATATGTAATTATCTTATTTATATAAAATAAGAATTACAATACTTAATTAAATTACGTGCCAAAAAAATAATCTAATTATCTTAATTTAAAGGCTAAAATACACTCATTTTTCACACGATTGTCTCTATGTTTGACCCTTTTTTATTCAGACATCAGTTGGATTCCATAGTTTTCATTTAAGTGAATCTAATGAGACAAGTTTCGTGTCTTGAATTAGTGAAAAAATGATTCAAATTCACATCCCAAAATCGAAAATGATCATTATTTTAGAAAGACCATTTTGACTCACTTTAAAAACATAAAAGACTAAATTGAACTTTTTCAAACATAAAGGACCAAACTGAATATAATTTAAAAATAAAAGACTAAAAGCGTATTTTAGCCTAAAAAAAAATTATAAGTTACTGGAACTATAAGAAGTAAATTAAGATTGGAAGAGAGAACTGTGCATCAGATATGGCCTTATAAGCGCAGGTGTGCAAAACCTATTAGTTTTCTGTGTCCTACTTCTCCTTCCGCCATCAGTGCCCTTCACTTCCTACTGAACATTCTTCTTAACAATCTAATGTGTTCGATCCTTCTAACACTACCTCTATGAACTTATAGGTTTAGTTCCCTTCCTTTGATTCAGCTTGTTCCGTACAAGTGCTTCTATTCATTGATTCCCTCATCTTCAACGACCTTCCCATTTTTTCCTATTCCCACACACTCTCTTCTTTCACCAATCGCATTCATCTTCAACTTCCTCAACCTTCATCAGTGGCAGTGATGCTCAATTCCTTGATTCCATAAAAAATCTCGCAAGTTTAGATCCTGCTTTGGATCTATTCCACAAAATGGTTGCCATGAACCCCTCTCCCTTGTGCCAAGGACTTCGCCGTAATTCTCGGCGTTATTGCGGAGATGAAACATTACACAACTATGATTTCCTTGATTAAACACATGTGTTATCATCAATTGTCTCTGCATGGGGCTTACGTTCAAAGTTGAAGCGGAATCTCGCGTTTTGTGCAGAAGGCAATGTGACTCGAGCAACAAAGTTTGTTGATTTGATAGTTACACCTAAGGATCAATGATTAATGGATTCTGTAAGAATGGCAACACATTTGTTGCTATCAGATGTCTCAAGAAGATGGAAGAAAGAAATTGCAATTTGGATGCTACAGCTTACAACACAATTACGGGCAGTCTGTGACTTTGTGACTTTGGTAGAGGGAAAGAAGCTGCAACTCTATTTGGTACAAGACCAAAAGAAACAACCATACCACCGTCATTTTGCCTCTTCATCATAGTCAATGGTTGAGTCTGCATTTTCCATTGACCGAATTTTATACTAGCTTGTTAGTTATAGCTTTGTGATTTGATTTTGTGACTCACAAGGGTTACCAAATGTTGTTGTTACTTATAATTCTTTAATCCATGGATGGTTTAAACCCAAACATTTTTTATTACCTTAATTAATTGTCTTAATTAATATTCTTCATTCTATTAGCCATGTTAGCACTAAACTAACTAGAGTTAATGATAAGGACTAAAATAGAACACTAAGAAAATGTCAAGAATCTAAAAGTATCAACTTTTTCTTTTGTAAAGACTAAAATCAAACAAAATCATATTTGCAGGGATTTAAAACATATTTAAGCCTGCTTAAAATCTAATATTATCAATTTCAAATAAAATGTAATTAAATTGTATTAAAATTTAAAATTAATTTATATTACAAATATTTACAATTAACTTTTATATAATAAAATAGACTTTTGGTTCTTCTAAATAAGATAATATATTGTTTCATGTTTTTAAGATATGCAATTTCATTGTTATTTAATACTTTTTAAGACATTGAAAGAATGTATCGAGTGAGTGGACAAGTGTAGTTCTCTCTTTCATTGTACAATTTTTGCTCAAACAATTATCTCCCGTGTAGTATACGTGTAAAAATTTAATCTTTTTGTATTTGTTGCTTGGAATCTATTGTGAATTTTGTCCTAATTAATGTTAGAAATTCAAAATAGCTTTGTAGTAATTTCACTTCGAATAGCACCAGTTTACTAGGATAGTGAACAACATGTTCATGTATATAATATATATATAACAAATTATATATTTAATTATTATCATTTTATCACAATTAAACCAGTAAACTATAAACTGGATAGTACTTTTACCAATTTAATAAACATTTGATCCTAAAACTTAACATAAAAGGTTGTAAACATATATATTATAATTACTATATGATAAACAGGTCTTCGGTAAGCTCAGCATCAGCATGCACTTGGAACCCAAAACATAGTTAAGAAATTTATTACATCATGAGACCAACATCATCTGGCTTTACGGAAATTTCCAAAATTATCAATGTCAATATCTTCAAGCTTTCTGAAGATGTCTTCATATTCTGTTTCAGGTAGATTTTGAAGTGTTGAAGAAGCATTTGGAAGAGAGTTTCCCACTGTAGCAACTAGCACCATCAATTTGAGCAAATGATGCAGGGATACCTGCAGCAAGTTCAGCTGCTGGTTGATTTATAGACTCATGCATATGCTCTTCTTGTTCTACTGTCATGATCAACAAAAGAGAAAGAGAAATGTTAGTAATATATTCTTTAGCACACATTTGATTATTGATTGAAATTCATTGGACTCATAAAATCAAGTATATATATCCCACTTCCTATTTAATGATACTCAGCTCATAATTTCTTGCCTCTTAATAAATTCTAGTCAATAGTAAAAAATTGTGTTACAAATGTGTTGCTATCATTTTTCTTAAAAATTGCCAATTTGTAATCAAAGATAACCAAAGGGAATTTAGCTTATTGTATTTTGTTCAACATCTATGCACATGGCAACATACCTTGACTTGGGCTCCTTAACGAGGAGGGAAACATAGTCTGGCCACTGATGTTTGATGATGTACTCGCTTGACGTGAACCATAACCGCTGGTGACCTTATTACGCTTTAGCTGAAGTCTGTATATCTGTGCATTGATGGTTGATTATATACAGAATGGAAAGCAAAGAAGATGTTAATTTCTCATAGCAAGAGTTGTGAGATTCAAACAAGAATCGTGAAACCAAGTGGGAAAAGAAAGAAAAAAGTAACAATGTTTAAACTATTAACTATATAGTACTACCACCCATTTATCTTTTAAATGATACAAGTTGCAATTAAAAGTAGCTGCTATATTATTAAGAAGAAGAAAACAGGCAAATACAAAAATCATGAAAGGATCACCGAAACCTATAGTTAGGAAGTCCATTCCTATCACAGAAGAACTTATGTCTATTGAAATTAGGAACTAAATCCCACTAAACCAAACCAATCCTATTGTGATGTCTTTTCATTCCTTGATTTTTTTTTTTTAAAAAAAAAGTAGCAGCTGATATTAACAAAGTACTATATATAATATAAACTACTAGTCATAGTCAAACTTGTGGATTAAAATCATGCATATATAACTGCCTAGTATTGCTAGTAGCAATAGTAAACATTATTAGAAACTGTTGCATGTCTAATTAAGTTGAAGGGACAGAAAAAACCTGCAAATGACTTGCAATCTGGCTTAATGTCAGGTCAGGCACTTTCATTAATCTTTGTATCGCTTTTGGACGAGCAACTGAATACAAAAACAAACAAAGACTTGATATTAAACTGTGATTAGTGATTATTTATTATGAAGGATATTTGGAGAAGAATCCATGATTGATAGATTATAATATGAATGAGAATTCTATATAGAATGAGAGTAAACATACTTTTACTCTCATGGCCACCTAGCAATGCTAGGGCTTCTGTAAACTTTAGATGCAACTCAGGAGTCCAAAGGATGTGCCTTTTCTTGGCAAATCCAATTTTGTGTTCTCTTCTTTTCCCAGTCTTCTTAGGTATATGGTTGTAGTTGTCAAAGTTCATCAGGGCTGACCTATGTTCAGCTCTCTTCTCTCCTTGCTTGCTTTCATTAGCATCATGATCAATCTTCCTTTCTTCCTTTTCTCCACAAGCCTGGCATTGTGTGGTTATTATTAACTGTTCAATGCAAGTATATATCTTGGAATTTGTTTAATAGATTTTCCTCAACCAGCCTTCTCTCTTTTTATTTTTGAATCCATTGTCATGTTTAGAATGTTAATGCCATGCATGGTATTTACTATTTTATTACCAGTAAACCTAGTTGGTCTTCCAAAACTTACAACTATTGTCATATATTAGTCTTTGATGATCAAATTAGTTTCGCAAAAATCTAGAAGGTCACCATAATATGATGACACATTTCAAATCATTAAGGGATTAATTATTTGATAATAAAATTTTTGGAGGATCAATTAGTATGATGATATTGTAGATGTTTATGGAACTAATTCAATTAGTAACTATTTTTTTTTTTTTAAATGTAGTAACATGTGTAATTTCAAAAACCAACTCGAGGGTTTACCATAAATTATTTATCATTTGGTTTTTCTAAATTGTAATCCCTATTAACAACATACCTTGTTTGCATATTGAGCATCTTTTACTGACTTAGGTTGTGATTGATATGCAAGTTGCCACAAGTTTATGAGATCCTCGAAAAGGATTGGTTCCTCAAGGAAATAACAAGATCCTTTAGCTAATGTTTTCCAAATAGCATCCTCAAACCCTCCAGATGAGATGACTGGACATGATAAATATAGACAGAAAAAAAGTAATGAGATCAGAGAATGAAATTGCTAGAAGAAAATTTAAGTACATTGAAAACCTGAAATTCAAACTCACAGACAACGCAAGGTCATGTATGCCAGGCTTGCTGTGTTTAATCATGACAAGTCTGAACTGGCTTTCATGATTGGAAATCATGGACATAGCCATTGATACTTCATCTGTCGCAGTAACTGAGTAGCCAAACAATTATAACAATTAGTAATTATTCACATCAATTACTCAAGTAATGGGATTAGCACTAGATTCAGAAAAAAAAAAAAAAAGCATTTTATGAAGATAAATTTTTGTAGAGTAGCTTCCTCAGCTAGCTCAACATACATAGACGTCCTGATTAATACCACAAACATATCTATTTAAACTCTGGCAGAATCATTTGAAGTAAGTTATTTGTTGATTTGTTGCTGAGAGAATTAAATGAACAAATAGATGAGGCAAATGCTAATATAGTGAAAAAAAGTTAATTACTATGTTTTAAGAAGCTTGATGGGTATCTTAATTTAGTTTAAAACAGTTTCATAGTTTAGGTTAAATTCGAAAAAGTTGGTTATTAATTGGTGTTGGATATCCCACATTGACTAGTGATATGGCAAAGTTAGTCTATATAAGTGGGGGGGCAACCCTCACCTTACAAGCCGGTTTTGTAAGGTTGAGTTAGGCCCATAACTCACTTTCTAAGATGATATCAGAGCCTATCCTGGCAATATGTTGTTGGGCCTATTGTGCCTTGTTGTGGGCCTATCGTGCCACCCACTATCGGGCCGCTATCGGTTCACCCGCAGATGTCCAGTCCTGCAAACTTCATGCTTGAGATGTCTAGTCCTCGGCTTGAGGGGGTGTGTTGGAGATCCCACATTGGCTAGTGATATGGCCAAGTTAGTGTATATAAGTGTGGGGGGGGGGGGGGGGGGGGGAACCCTCACCTTACAAGCCGGTTTTGTAAGGTTGAGTTAGGCCCATAACCCACTTTTTAAGAATTGGGTTTTCAGAAATGACAACATTTTAAGAACCCAACAAAGAGGTAGAAAAAAAAATGAGAACATTCAGCTCTATCTTGTACATTATTTCACTTTAGTCCAACAACCTTTTTCTCATTAGTGTGATTGATTCTAAACTTTTTGTCTCAATCGTCTTTATTATATAATATTCTTACTAAAAAAATTTAATTATGAATAGTATTAAATTTATGTATTTTGTTTTGAATAATATATTGATAACATTTTAACCCAATCATTATTGGGTCATGACTTTTTGGTACAGGTCTAGAAAAATGACATGATAAAAATATATGGCTGAGAATATAGATTCTGGTTAATAACCGTGCTTGTCTAATTACCCATTAAGCACTTCTATGGTTTGTCCTTGTCCTAGTCTATTTAGTATGTAGTGTATATAACATCAAAAACATGAAATGAAAACATGAGTATTCTTGATGCACACTAAGTCACCAACAAAGTAAAACAAGACCAATAATTAAAACTTAAACAAAATGATAGGGTTTATGAATGAATTATATTGGATTAGTAATGTTTTTAGTTTTTGAAAATTTTCTAAGATTTGGTTTTTATCTCCAACTTTAAAAATCAATAGTTTCCGTCCTTGTATTTTTAAAAATACCCTAATTTTAGTCATGGAAGCTAACAAATTTTCCCTTCTACAGGGACCAAAGTTTTGGTATTTCAAAAAGCATAGGGACTACAAAAAAAATAATGTTTTAAAAGTTAGTCACAAAAATTAAAATTTGAAATTCTTTTGGGATTAAAAACACCATTAACTAAGTAATCACGATAAGAAATACTAAAATTAATTATGAAACAATTTAGGATAAAATATGCTTTTGGTCCCTCTAAAATATGTAAAATTTGGAATTGGTCCCTCTTTTTCTTCTCATTTTAGTCCTCCTCAAATTTTAATGTTTCTGTTCATCTAGTATGTTAACTCTGTTAGTGAATATGCTTACGTGGTAGTGGTGCATGTTAAAATACTAGATGAATATGCAGGATTTATGAACAGAGTTAACAGAGAGGAAAAATAATAACATGTTAAAATTTTACAAGAACTGAAATGAGACGAAAAGTTTTGGAGGAACCAATTCTGGATTTCCCATATTTTAGAGAGACCAAAAGCATACTTTACCCAATAATTTATATATAATTTTTTTAAATTGTCTCTAAAATTTTTGTAACCTCAATTACTTAGGATAAAACAATTTTCATCACTATATTTTGCCACAAATCTATTGATTTTTATTATTTTTTTGTAAAACAGATTTTAAACCAAATTAAATTGATATGAAACAAAGTAATGTAGGAAAAAAAAAAAAGGCTTCAAACTATACCTTTGAATGCATATTGCTGCAGCAGTGATGACAGGTACACGAGAGACAATGTGTTGTTATCTAATAGCAGAAGGTTAAGGTCTGTTGCAAAGGAAGGGGAGTAATGGACCACTGATATTGACTCATCATCCATCTTTAGGACAAAAAGCTTAAAGAAAACAAGTGATACAAGAAGTTTCAACAACTAAGAAAATGATTAGACCATGGAGAGAAGAGATAGAGGAAGTATTTGTAATTGATGTATGCCAAGGGGATGTGCCAATTAAATAGAGTTGAGTAGCAAAGATTGGCTAGACTTTTGGATGAATATAAATATTTTCTATTAGCAGTTTTATGAAGTTTCTTTTAATTTCTATATCAATTCTATTATTTCTTTTTTTTTTTAAGAAAAATCAAAGATAATATTTTTGTACTTTTCAAAATTCACCATTTAATTCTTATATGTTTTACAAAGAAGACAAACATTTATTGATATTATTAATAGTTTTTCAATATATTCTAGCAATATAAATATTGATTGATAGTTAACTGTTAATAGTTAATAATGATTATTAAATTTCTAGTAAATTTGGCATATAAATATATAACATGAGCTAATGATGTTAGGTAAAAGTATTAATATTCTATCCAACTAATTAAGAATTTTTGACCTTTATAATTGGTATGAGTTGAAGAATTATGTTTGATTGTAACTTGTTACCTATAATAAATAAGTCAAGAATTTGAAGTCTATTGACCATTATAAAAAGTCAAAACACACAAATACTGGTACAATATTACCACCTTCCCATTAAATGTTGATTATTTTCCTTTTGTCTCTACCATTTAATTTTCTAAAATTATAGTCTCAATTTAAATGTATAATGACAATTAAACTTTTGACTGATGAGTGAGTGCTATTGTCTACATGCTTTGCATTTATGTTGCTAAAATTTTGTAACCCTATGAAAATTTTGAAAAAGGCAAGAGGGCTTTTAAAATAACTTGTCAAATTCAAACATTATGATTATATTATATCATTGTTTATTCAAAGCATTAAATTTTGGGTATTTTATAATAAGAAAGTCAAAAAAGGAAAAAGAAAATTTAATTTGTTGATTTCATAATAGTTTACTAATTTTTATTTTTCATTTCTTACTAAAATATATATAATATTTATTTTAATACATTGTAATGCTATGCAAAATGGGTGGGGCTAGTCGTACTGACCCGAACCTGCCCAATAAAATATAGGGCTTGGGTTCTAAATTTTTAACCCAATTTGAATGTGGATCTTTTTAGCCTGATCTGATAAAGTCCGTGTCACAATTGGGCTTAGGTTGGGCTAGCCTAGTTTGGCTCAGGTTATCTGTTTTTTTTTTTCTTTTTAATTTTGTTTAGAGGGAATAAAACTAAGAGAAATTTAGGAAACTAAAGATAATTACTAATTTATTGTCTCAAATTTTCATTTGTTTGACATAAGCTTTGATATTTGATTTTGCCAAAGATCACTTATCAGTGTCGCAGATTATGCTTTTTACATCGATTAAAAATGACCTTTTTACATTAGTTATCAAGGCATTATAGATTCAAGCAATGTAGAAAGTGGAGACTTTTTGTCAATTAAGCCTTTCGGAATTTTAATTTCCTAATTGATATATGATTTTGACATAGGCTTTGATATATATGTATATATATACATGGATCGGGATCCTCTCCTGCCTACTTTTAAAAGGAGAGGTCTTGTTAAGCAAATCCAAGCCGTTGCTTATATATTAAATATAATCTACGGTGGAAATTAAAACCTTGAAACTCATCGGCCAGGATTTTTTTTTTGCCTACATCGGCTAGGGCAATTTTTGGCTGACCTCGACCGGCATTTTTCGGCCGACATCAGCCGAGACTATTTTTTGGCCAACCTCAACCAAGTCTTTTTTCGACCGACGTCGGCCAGGGCATTTTTCGGCCGATGTCGGCTAAGGCAGTTTTCGACTAACCTCAACCATGATTTTTTTTTGCCGACCTCGACCATCATCATCCAGAGCTATTTTCAACCAACATCGGCTGAGGCTATTATTATTTTTAAATATGTTCTTAATTTTTAAAAAGATATTATTTCTAAATTAAAAATAATTATTTTTTAAAAAACATATTATTTTTATGGATGGATTGGATATCCATCCATGAAAAATTTGTTAATGGATGGATTGAATGAATTTTTATCAATGGGTCGGATTGGATCGGATTTTTTAAATAAATTTTTAATGGATCCAAATGGATTAATGGATTGTTTCTATCCGATCCATTTTGATTCGAATTAAAATTTATCCGATCCATCCATTTTGCCACCCCTAGTCCAGGGCCAATCTCACATTGTCAATTTTCAAGGGATTAACCTTGTGCCACCTAAACATCATAGGTTCTTCATGGTTGATCAACCTGGGCTGGTTGCAAATTTGTGAACTGCTCCCACACCCAAATTTGGACCAAGTAAAAGGGTGACCTAAGAGTTACCTCTTCCAATTTATCACCAGTCCATAGTCACATAATTCGTGTCTTCACCAGAGAACCGCGAATTGGTTCACATTGGTTCGTGTGAACCAATTCGCGGTACGATTCTGAACGGTACGCCATAATTCGTTAATGAATTTGTCGAGCAGAAGAACCATGGAAGATGAAAAGAGTGCAAGCAGGGAACTTTTAGAAAATCATGAAGGAAAAGAGAATATCATAAAAGAAAGTGGAAACGCAAATTGCAAACCGTTGTTGGGTTTTAGAAAACCATTAACAAGGTATGTGAATATTAGAAGAGAAGAATGAAAACGAAAAGACAACAGTCTACCCATCACAAACAGAGAAGAAGATTGTAGATGAAGAGTTAAAGGCAGAAGAGTAGAAGATGAAAGGATTTCTTTATTTTTTATTTTTATTTTTATAAACTACCGCTGGTTTCAAGAGGAGTTATTGCCATCGTGCTGGTTTCTAGGAAAGTTGCACGTGCACCTCAACAAGAGGAGTTAGTGGTGCTTGTTTAAAAAATGATTTATTTAAATAAATTAAAGAATTAATTATTTTTACATCTATATCACTATTTTTTTGGTGTTATATAGTAATTAATTGAGATTTTAATTAAAAATAAAAATTAAATAACTTATAAGAATAAGACAATAAGTTAACTTATATTTTTATAGAAACTTAAAAAAAATTAATCTATCGACTAATTTGTAATTGAAAAACTATATTAAAATATTTTAGTAAAAACATAAATAATAAAATTTAAATATATACTAATTTATATATTAGAACTTATTGTAAATTTAAATAGCGTACCGATGCATACCAACTATGTATACCCCTCACTTACCAATACTTTACAAGGTCGCTACTGCGTACCCGAACCCGTACCACGTACCAAAGAGTACCAAGAATTATGTGACTATGCACCAGTCAAACCAATGATTGTTTTCTTCAACAGACTTAATCATTATATATGCTGGCCAAAACTGCTGATCCCAAAGCAATGGGATTCCCTCTAGCAAGATGAAAAGCAATAGGGAAAACATACTTGTTCACGAAGCTATTGGGAGAAAAACCAATCATTGTCAACCAAGTTGCAAGGAATGCTTCATGCTCGATTTCACTCCCACTATTGACAAAAAGATCCATCCATGTTGATGTATAAACGCCACCCATTTCCTCTGACTTTGCTGTCTTGCTGCATGAATCAATTTCTTCTCCACCTCTATCATTTCCTCGCTTTGAAGTGTTGTGAAGACAGGATCACCAACAAATGGAAAACCCTCCAACACCATCACATCCTCCAAGGTGATTGTTGCCTCACCCTAGGGAAACAAAAAGGTTTTTGTCTCAAGACACTACTTCTCAACAACCCCAAGACACAAGTTTTGGTTTTTCGCTATGAAGCACTTGGTGCTCATGATGGCTTCAAAGATGCCAACTCTCTTCCACAATGATTCATACCTGAGTTGAAGGGCATCCACCCATTCAACCCACTTCTTCTTTGGGTAGCGCCAGCCTTTGAAATGGATCACCAAAGGCCACTCCTTTGGTTCAAATTAACACGGGTGGCAGTGGCACAGTCGTAGAAGATGAAGGACCTCAGAAACTGGTCCATCAAGGGACTATGCAAGGGGTTTAAGAAAATAAGCAGTTCTAAAGGCTGGTTCACTGTCACCAACAGGTGAAACCATGAAATCTTCCCTCACCTCCATGATGTTCAACGTTGATTCATCCATGATGGATACTTGACTCAAAAACTATAGTGCTTGGTTGTTCAATGGAATGTGAAAATGTTACAAAATGGGGTGGAAGCTTAAAAAAATGAACCAAATTTGCCAAAAAATGATTACTGTCAATGTGTTGCTTTGGCCTAGAAATTGGACACTTAATTATGCTCATGTCTGTGTCGTGTACAACTTTATAACCATAAGCATTTTTGCACAAGAATGTTGTTGCAGGTGATTGTCTCATTGAGTTTAAGTAAAATATTAAAGATATTAAAAGTAGCATATGACTTTGACAGCTTATGTGACATTGAATTAGCTAGTTTGACTAACATATTGACTCGGTCAACAATCAAAATAACTTCATACCAATAAAAAATTCCTATTTTGATATTTCATTTTTAAAAGTGCTCGAGCTTGGTCAATCAATCTCGTCTCATTGAGTTTAACTAAAATAAAAAAAAAAGTACCATGATTGTGGCATGTAGGATATTTCCCCCACAATATTAAAATCAAAGTCAAACTCGCTAGTTTGACTAAGAGTTTGACTTTGACCACCTATTTGATATAGGAAATCTAAGAATTAAGTTGATAATGATATTATTTGAGTAAAAAATACTCACAAAAAGTAATTACTTCTAATGAATAAAAAAGAATGCGTCGAGAATAAAATGTATAAGTCCTGTAAACAATAAAATAGTAAAATAGATACCTAATTAGCCTAGATAAAAAAATTAATATTATATTGTATGGTTTAATTATGCTTATTAAATAAAGTAAACAACAATGATAAAAAAAATACTGAAATAAATCTTTAAAAGAATTAAACAATAAAATAGTTCCTTTTGATATAATATATAATGATAAATAAAGATTTTGACGCTTACTTATAGGTTTGGAAAACCACTTTAAACACAACATTGGTAGTTATGTTTAAGGGTTTGCACTCTTTATCATATATTAAGATCTTTAGTCTAAGCTTGCTTTTAACTCTAAAAAATTTCACATATAATTGTTCATGTCTAAAGAAAGACACCAACATGAGAAGATAATTTTTCTATACAAATTATTTACCTATCATGGCAAATATATATACTTTGAGAATATTTACTTCTACATGTTATATATATATATATATATATATATATATATATATATATATATATATATATATATATATATATATATATATGGCATATCTTATGAGAGGAAGACATCTTATATGAGAGTGAAAGAATTAAATCTTGACCATATAACCATGGGGTTAAGATTTAATGTCATGTGACTGCTTAAAAAGTCATGTAAAAACTCATATGACTTATTTTATTTTAATCTTAACCCTTCAAGATAGATCTAGTGGTCAATATTTATTCCTTTCACTCTCATATAAGATAAGTCCTCTCACTATATATATATATTACTTCTGCACGTTATATATTTATATTTTACAATTAGAAGAAGAAAAAACAGAGAAAGTCGAAATAAAGTAAATAATGCGACAGACATAGAAAAAATATATATACACTAGAAAACATGAGTGGAATCGTATGACTCAAATAATTATTATTGTGGATATACGTATAAAAAACAGAACTCACTATCTTTCTTTTTTTTTTTGAATGATGGGACATATTGATAATTTTTAAAATATAAAACATAATTGAGAATTCTAAACAAATATATCACCTACAACTTTTATTTTATATTTAAAATTCTAAGTTTGTATTTTACTTTAAAATAGTATAAATGATTAAAGCTGTTTTTATCTTTTGGGCCAAAAATAGCCTTAACTTTTGTATTTTTATTGTATTCATAAAAGTTGTTTGCTCTCTGGGTGACTATTAGAAACAATAGGAAAACGCTTTGGTTATACTGTAGGAAGTTTTTTTTTTCGGAATTATTGCATTTTTTTAGGAGGCAATTTAGAGCTGTCAAATGGGCCAGCCCGCTTGGCCTGTGCGGGCCATTCAGTTTTTCGGGCCAGCCTGGCCCGGCCTGCATCAGATTCAGGTTGCTATTTATTGGGCCCGGCCTGGCCCGATATTGGGCCACCGAGCCAATTTGGCCAGAATTTAAAATAAATAAAAAAATTCCAAAAAAAAAAGCTGGACCTTAAATTTTTCCTTTTGGCTGCTGCATACAAGCATTTGTAGACTTTTAATGTGTTTTTATCACCAAAATCACAGCCATCCAGCATCAACATGACAAGGCTCCATACATTAATACTACCAAAGGAATAATTAAAAACTAACAACAATAATATTAATTAACAAGTTCCATAAAGCACTACAAATTCATAATTTCAATCTTCAAAATCAAGTAAAGTAAACAATGCAGAAAGTAAACAAGTTCAGTCACGAGTCACAATTACTAAACAAGTTCCAAAAAAGTACTACAAATTCATAAATTCATAAACAAGTAACAAGTTCAACAACAATTCAACAAATATCTCCAACAACAAATTAAGATGTTGGGATTTCTCCTTGATCATTTTGTTCTGTAAACAGCGGTATCTCCACCACTTCTTTGACATATGCAATTCATAATACAAAACTAAAGTAAATAACTAAAATTAAATTAAAATTTCAATTTTTGAAAACAAAAGAAGAATTATAACATATTACTAATTTAATATTACTAGAAGATCCAACTTCTGAATAACCATACAACCAATTTCGGGTACAAGTGAGGGCTTGCACAGTTTCAGGAAGTAGAGAATTTCTATACTTATGCAAGATGTGACCTCCAATACTAAATGAAGATTCTGAAGCCACTGTTGTGATTGGAATACTTAAAGCATCACAAGCCAAAGTGTAAGTTGAGGGAATTGAAGTTTATTCAACCTCCAATATTAGAGGACATCAATGTCATTACCAACAATGCATTCTTCTTTCAAGTATATGTCAAGTTTAGACTTGCCATCATTTGAAGTTTTTTGTCTTATTTCTTGATGGTATGCCTAAAATTAAACAATCACATTACAACTAAATTAGAGACATTAATTGAAAACTAAATATAATGTAATCAATAGAAATTAGTGAATTACTCAAACTTACATTAAGAATGGATGATGAGAAATTTCCACTTGACATTGGAGGATGAGATTGAGTGTCTCTTGATGAGCTAGGTAGAGATGAGTTTGATGCATTGGATTGGCTTACATATTCAGCAAAGAGTTTATACAAACCCTCCTTCACTTTTTCCACCTTCTCTTCATAATCATTTGGATAAAGCCTCTTATAACAAAAGGTTATAAAATTCAACTTTGCCTTGGGGTCAAGAACACATCCAAATGCAAGAGTGACACTATATTCACTCCAATACTGATCAAATTTCTCCTTCATCCTTGGTGCCATTTCTTTGATTACCTTATCTTCACTAGTCAAATTTTCATTCAATCCCATATCTATAATTGCAACTTGCATGAAATATAAGTTTGAGGTGGGGTAATGTGACCCAGAGAACAAGTTAGTAATATCATAAAATAGGGCCAATAATTCACACATCTTCTCTGCTCTTTCCCACTCTTCATTGGTTGGGCAAAAATTGTAATTTCTATCACTATATCCCAAACTAGTGAATGCACGACGATACCTAATAGCACTTTCAAGCATCAAGTATGTAGCATTCCATCTAGTAGCCACATCCAACCTCAAGCCACTACCTACATCAGTCAAGTGCACTTCTTCAACTCATCTTTGGAAATCCCTCATCCTTGACTCCGAGGCCCTCACATACTTGACACTTTGTCTAATTTTCCACAAAGCTTTAGCACCTACAGCCTTCAAACCTTGTTGAACTATCAAATTCAAGATATGTGCACAACACCTTACATGAAAATAATCACCTTTACATAACAAGGCATTTTGCAAATTAAGCCTCCCTTTCAAAATTCTTACCAAGACATCATTAGAAGAGGCATTATCCAATGTGATAGAAAATATTTTTGCTTCTATCCCCAATCCTTAAGCTCTCCAAGTATTTTTTATGATAATTCTAACCCAGTATGTGAAGTATCCAAGTGACCAAATGAAATTAGTTTACTATTTAACTTCCAATTTTCATCAACATAATGTGCAGTCACTGTCATATAGCCTTGAGTAGTTACATCTGTCCATACATCAGAAGTTAAACATATTCTACCAAGAATAGAAGCTAATGCACTCTTTAGCTTTGCCTTTTCAGTTAAAAACACTTTCATGCAATCAGATGTTATAGTGTTTCTACTAATGGGTTTAAAATCGGGATTCAACAACTTATTCACTGCCCAAACCCCCTCATACTCATCATAGCTAAATGGAAGATCATGATTGATAATACATTTAGCAAGTGCATCTCGATAAGCCTTAGAATCAAATTTCCACTACTTCAAGAAGGTAGCTTTGTTATCCAACATGACCCCCACATCTTGGTACTTAGGACAACCCCCACATTTGATAATATGACGTCTTAAATGGTTGGTACCAGAAATAGCTTTACATGTATACAGTTTCACACAACCCTTACATTTACATTTCTCCACCCCATCAACTAGGCCAACCTTTTCAAAATAATTCCATACCTCACTAGAGCAAGACTTACTTTTCTTAGCTTGTACACTATCTGGGTCATCATTAGCATCCCTACCCTTACTCTTATTTCCAGCACTAGTGGTACTACGATTAACAGAATGGTTGCTATTTGGGGTAGGCTAAGGCTCTCTATTTTCAGGTGCAGTTTCCATTTTATCAAACTCATCCTCCATATTTTCTAAATTTTCAACGAAATCCATGTCTACAATATAAAAAATTAACAAGATTCACTAACCAATTTAACAAAAAACAGAATAGATAGGTATGATTACTGTAACATTAAATCGCAAATCTCAATAAGGCAATAACAGTCCAGTATTTAACAATAAGGCAATAACAGTCTAGTATTTAACAAAATAAGAAGTCATAAGCATAATAGGAAAAAATTACACAAACATTAAATCGCAAATCGAAAAAATTAGAAGCAAAGGTATGATTTTTGATACCTGAAAAGTTAGAAGCAAATTGCAAATCTCCTTCGCACCCTTGCAGTCCTGCAGCCTCGCAGTGCTCGCGTCGCACCCTCGCACTTGCAGGCTTGTAGTGTTCGAGTCGCAGTCGCACCCTCGCACTCGCAGGCTTCAAGGCGGTCGCACCCTTGCACACTCTCACAGTCTCACCCTTGCAGTGTTGTGCCATCGTGTCGCAAGTCTCGCACAGTCACACTCGCACCCTCGTCTTTGGGAGAATTAGGTTGTGTTTGTGGCTTTGTGTGTGCCTCTGTGGAGTCACTAGAGTGTCATGACTCACGAGTATGGATTGTGGGTGGGGACTGGGATGCAGTGCAGCTGGAAGGGAAGGGAAGGCCCAATACCATTTACGGTAGGTGGACAATGGGCCACGGACCATTTACGGAAGGGAAGGCCTAATAGCCAATACTAGTGTTGTTGGGCTGGCTGCTACATATAATTTTTTTTATATTACATTAGTCTCTCGGGCCAGCCCATAGCCTATGGGCCAGCCCGACCTTAGGCCATTTGGCCTGTGGAGCCTATCGGGCTAGGCCAAAACGGCCTGAATCTATTTAGGTTGCCATTTTTAAAGCCTGGCCTAGCCTAAATTACGGGCTGGCCGGGCCGAGCCCAAATTGACAGCTCTAGGAGGCATGTTTATTACGTATAAATTGTTTCTTGGATTTATTTTCCTACCATGTAAATTTTCCACAACTGCCAATATTGGTTATTGACTTAACCGTTAACGATAGCAATAAGAATGAAAGTAGCAGAAGGAACAACATATGTGCTTCTTCTCTAATCCTGTCCCATTACCAAACTCTATATAAAGCAATCTACCAATACAAACATCTACCTGCAGCCTTCAATTCCTCATCACAATGAAGCAATTTTTTCTCATCTTACTTGCCTTTTGGTCTTTATATGCCCCCCTCTTTTCTCTCTATACATTCTACTCACTATGCTTCTTTACCCCAAACTTGACTGCCTTTGCATCAGGAAATGAAACTGATCATTTGGCACTGCTCAAATTCAGGGAATCCATATCCACTGACCCATATGGAATCTTCCTCTCTTGGAATACTTCTACTCACTTCTGTAACTGGCATGGAATCACTTGCAATCCCATGCTTCTAAGAGTTACGGAGTTGAATTTGGAAGGATACAAGTTGAAGGGATCCATATCTCCTCACATAGGAAATCTCTCATATATCAGAACCTTCAACCTCGCAAACAACAGCTTCTACGGGAAAATCCCACAAGAATTGGGACGTTTGTCTCAACTGCAGCAACTCTTTCTCGTAAATAACTCATTTGTAGGAAAAATCCCTACAAACTTGAAAGGTTGCACTCATCTAACACACTTATACTTATATGGGAACAATCTGATTGGCAAAATACCAATCGAGATTGGCTCACTTCGGAAGCTTACACATTTGAGCATTTGGAACAACAAGTTAACTGGAGGGATCCCACCATTCATAGGGAATCTTTCATCCCTAACTGTTCTCGGTGTCGATAGGAACAACTTAGAGGGGGATATTCCACAAGAAATATGCAGTCCCAAAAGCTTGACATTCATATCATTCCATGTCAACAAACTGGCTGGAACATTACCTTCTTGTCTTTATAATATGTCATCTCTTACTCTAATCTCAGCTGCAGCAAATCAAATTAATGGCTCTCTTCCACCCAACATGTTCCACACCCTACCCAATCTCCAAGTATTTGCAATTGGTGGCAATCGAATCTCAAGTCCAATTCCACCTTCCATCACAAATGCATCTATCCTTTCATTTCTTGATTTCGGTGATAACCATTTCGTGGGACAAGTTCCAAGTCTGGGGAAGCTACAATATCTTTATTTCCTAAATTTCGAGGAAAATAATCATGGTGACAATTCAACTAATGATTTGGAGTTTTTAAAATCATTGACAAATGGTAGTAAGTTGCACATGTTATCTATAGCCTTAAAAAATTTTGGAGGTCATTTGCCAAATTCCTTGGGCAATTTATCCACCCAACTCAATGAACTACATCTTGGATTTAATCAGATATCAGGAGAAATCCCTGTTGCAATAGAAAATCTAATTGGCTTAATGCTCTTGACTATGGAATATAACCGCATTGATGGGATTATCCCAACAACTTTTGGGAAGTTTCAGAAGATGCAAGTGTTAGACTTAAAGTGGAAACAAGCTGTCAGGAGAGATAGGAGCCTTCATAGGCAACCTTAGTCAATTGTTTTATTTGGAAATGGGAGCAAATATGTTAGAAGGAAATATTCCTCCAAACGTTGGAAACTGCTAAAAAAGTTACAATATCTAGGTCTTTCGCAAAACAACCTTAGAGGAACCATACCTGTAGAGATTTTTAATCTTTTCTCTCTAACAAACTTGTTGGATTTGTCACTAAACTCATTGAGTGGTAGTATACCGGAAGAAGTGGGCAACCTAAAACATCTGGATTGGCTAGATATGTCTTAGAATCATTTGTCTGGTGACATTCCTGGAACCATCTGAGAATGCATAATGTTGGCGTACCTCTATTTGCAAGGGAATTTCTTACATGGCATCATACCACCCTCATAGGCATCACTCAGAGGACTTCAACGTTTAGACCTCTCACAAAACCGTTGGTCTGGTTCAATTCCTCATGCTCTGCAGAACATTTCTTTCTTACAATATTTCAATTTTTCTTTTACATGTTGGATGGTGAGGTACCAACTGAAGGCGTCTTTCAAAATGCAAGTGGGTTAGTGGTTACTGGAAACAATAAGCTTTGTGGAGGTATTTCAGAACTGCATCTATCACCATGCCCTATCAAAGGTAAAAAACTTGCAAAACACCAGTGTGGTTGCTTTTCTTCTAATAATGTCAATTATTCTAACTATCTACTGGATGAGGAATATGAGTAAGAAACCATCTTTGGACTCACCAACAATTGACCAGCTGGCTAAAGTTTCATACCAAAGCCTACACAACAGAACTGATGGGTTCTCAACTACAAACTTGGTAGGGTCTGGAAATTTTAGCTCTGTCTACAAAGGAACTCTTTCGTTAGAAGACCAAGTTTTTGCCATAAAGGTCCTAAACCTTCAAAGAAAAGGAGCTCACAAGAGTTTCATTTCTGAATGCAATGCACTCGAAGGAATTCAACATCGAAATCTGGTTCAGATTTTAACATGTTGTTCCAGCACCAATTACAAAGGTCAAGAATTTAAGGCTCTAATTTTTGAGTACATGAGAAATGGAAGCTTAGAGCAATGGCTGCATCCTATGACACTAAGAGCAAAGCATCAGATAACATTGAGCCTTGATCAAAGATTAAATATCATGATTGATGTTGCTTCTGCATTGCATTATCTTCATCATGAATGTGAGCAATCAATCATTCATTGTGATTTAAAGCCAAGCAATGTCCTGCTTGATGATGACATGATTGCTCAAGTGAGTGATTTTGGCATAGCAAAACTTCTCTCAACCGTTAATGGTACCACTTCTATGCACACAAGTACAATTGGAATAAAGGGAACGGTTGCTCCTCCAGGTATTTACTAAATTGGATCAGTGTTTCTTTGAATTCCCCCATCTTTCGATGAAAGCTTGATATTTATTTATGAATTACAAAGTATTGACTATTTTTGCTGTATATGTTAGAGTATGGAATGGGTTCTGAGGTGTCTAAGAATGGCGACATGTATAGTTTCGGGATTCTTATGTTGGAGATGCTTACTGGAAGAAGACCCACAGATGAAATCTTTGAGGATGGTCAAAATTTGCATAATTTGTGGTAAATTCATTTCCTGGTAATCTTTTACAGATTATGGACCCATCACTTGTACCAAAACATGAAGAAGCAACAATAGAAGAAGAAACAGTCAGAATCTTACTCCGACTGTTGAAAAGTGCTTAGTTTCACTCTTTAAGATTGGGCTTGCTTGTTCAGTGGAATCTCCAAAAGAAAGAATGAATATGGTGGATTTCACCAGAGAGCTAAGCAAAATAAGAAAAGCCTTTCTTGCTGGTAAGATAAATGGAAAATGACTTAATTCTCTGCATATTATTACTAGAGAACAAATGTAGATGTGTCATACTACTTCTTCTGCAAAATTTTAACAGCAGCTCTGTTTATAATAATACTTTTTTGTCCTTTGTTTTTTATTTTATTTTTTGAATTATTTCACACGTTTTTCTTTTCAAACTTAACAACATAATAAAATTGAGATATCTAGATGCTTAATTGCATATGCTACTGGCTTCAGCTCTTACCTGATAAATTGCTTATGTAGTTACAATTTCATTTTCTGCCATTTTTCTATGTATTTCAAAATTCCAAAACTAAGAAGGTAACCGGCTGCTTCTTGATTTCAGGTGTTGACACTTGAACAATCAAAGCTGAGATCGAATGCCGTAGCTATTTATGCTGTATGTTGTATGCTGAACTCTAGTAGAGTTAATCACCAGGGTGCTCAACCGTTTAATTATTTTACCCGTTATATTACTCATATGAATGCATCATTCAAGTAGTGAACTTATTGTTTGTACTGTTATTTTGTTTGATAAATGTACCTTGAAGTAGTACTTGATGGATGTAATACTCCATCTTAGTAGTGGACTTATTCTTCTTCTTCTTTTTTTTGTCAAATGTACTCCCTTAATTCTCATGATTTTCCAAATTTAGATGCAGAGCATCAAAATGCTTTCAATCTAGATCCATATTCACCATACCGGATTTTTATTTTATTTTATATTTTTCGGGATTCATAAACTTATCTTCAATATTCAGGGGCTAAATAGCAGAGAATTCTTTCTAAATTTGGTTTATGAGACCTGACATTCATAAAGGTAAAAATATAAAAACTTCCATATGAAAAAAAATCAATGAGTATAAACACAAAATACATGGGCCATAATAAAAAGTGGACTCCAACAATATAAGTTGACGCAGTGACTGCATGTGTTTCACAGACACCTTCAATCAATCTCTCTAGTAAAGGATTGTCACATTTCTTACTCCAAGTCTTACCTAAAATCATGTTGTAGATTCAATGTTTAAATATCAAGATGACAAAGGAAAAAAATACTTTTGAATTTATCCAAGAGGTAGTACTTGTAATATGTAAAAGCAGTAAAAGAATTCAGTAACAACTTTTCTAGGAGTCACACAAAGATCAATCTAATGGTTCTGCTAGTTTGACACAGCAAGTCAGCAATTGTGGTTGAAATGTAGTTTATGAAACATTGCATTGCCTAGATAAAATTCCACTTCCTACTCATTCCTCACTTTTTAAATGTATCTGTTATTAGAATACTTCCTAATAAAAAGGCTGACATTGACAATGCTATAATAGAAGATGTAAACTGCACCTGAACTTTCTGCAGCTTGTTAATACTTGATACTTTAATATGATGAATGGTAGCAATCATTATCTTTGATACATATGCACAGAAAGCCTCAATCTTTGTTCTCTTGACCCCGTTCGCAGAAGCAAGCCTCTGCAGCTTGTTAATGCTTGATACTTTAATATGATAAAGGCGTTTCAGAGAGATATGGTTCATAGACATATGGTGCACCTGATAAAAGTTTGGTCTAAAGATGGTTGATATTTGGGAGAATCATGTATGAAGGTGTCTATTAGGGTTTGGGCCTGGCATGCATCAGAGTGGTTTATTTTGAGCTATTTCACACCAGGAAGCAAAAAACTTACCAAAGGAACAGGCATCACCTAATGTATGATCAAAAGTAAATGCTATGGAAATGCCTCCACAAGTGTACTCTGTCACCTGAATTCGCAAGGGAAAGTCTGGTTCAACCAAGACTACCTTTTCTTCAAGAGTTTCATTGAGATTATAAAAATCTAAATTCTTTAATGGGAGGGACATGTGCGTGTGATTCAATGACTAGAGTACCATTGTTGCACAAATGATTTCAGGCTCACTAGTTTTGGGATTTTGAGAAGTTTGGCCAGCAAAGGATAATATTGATCAAGTATTTGTGTTAGAGAGCTTTTAAGAATATCGAATACTTGATCAATGACCTGAAAACAGGTCAAGATTTGAGAGTCACTGAAAATTGGCTCTGGAATAAGATTGAGTGCCTTTACAATACTTTTCCTACTAAACTTGACTTCAAATTTTCCATACTTTGGGACTGCAAGTTTTTGAGAATGTCTGAAAATTTCCAAATGAGGATAGTGTTTCTCTTTGATATTTTCTTTGTTTTGAGGCTAAGGTTCAAAATGTTTCTGAATTAATTGAACCTGGCATATACTACTTATTTAGCATAATTTAGCAGATATTTTCTAATCGCACATTATGAATCGTAGTGATCAGCCTGTGATGATACCATTACCATGGATCATGATTAAGAGTTGATCTCATGAGGCCACTCTTCTGTTGGTAACTTTGTGCTTGTTCCTTTCCAAATTGTAATAAGTGAACATATTCTTCAACTAAAATGTTGATTTGATGTTAATAGATAAGACTGATCTCTCTTCAACTATTATATCAAACTGTTATTTCATTCTACTTTCTAACTCAACTATAATCCTTATTTACTACAAATTCATCTTTCTTTATGGATTTAAACTTGTGTTATTTTGTGTAGTGAAGCATGTAATACTAGTAGTACGTGTAATTTGGGTTCAAATATGTTGTATTGTTTTAAAGCCTTTCCCCTGTTACAAATTTGAGAAGTGCTAGCAATTTATTTACTACTATTAGTTAAAGTTTATTAAAAATTACAAAATTATGATTGAGACTTATTAAATAAGGAGTGGGATCCATATAAATTTGAGATTTCAAATAAATTTCAGTAAAAAATAGTGTTTAAAAAGGTATAATACAAAATATATTACTAACATTTCTGTACAATTTTTTTTTTCTTATAATTCAAAGGTTATCCTTGTTTTAAGTTACCACTGCTTCATTTATTCAGTTTGTGAAATAAATTTTTGTGTAGATGCCGGAACACCTGTCACATAAATAGGAAAGAAGAGGGTGATTGAGTTCCTGACCGACACATAAAGCATTTGTCTCTAATTACATTTAATAATGTGCTTTTTGTTAACAATTGCCTTACCATTAAATATTGCTTATTTTCAAATCTGATTTTAACAACTGATCTGCAATTTCAGTTTTCATGTATTAGTTCATGTTATATTACACTGAAAGCAATAAAGATATAATCAAGTTATTATTAGATATTATTTTAGTCAGTCAGATCATGATTGTTAGGCACTTTTTTAAAATATAAAAAATGGTTATCAAAAAAATTGTCAGATCGAAACATAAATTATGCTACAAATGATTTTCAAATATAAATTTATTTTATTTTTATACTTTCATATATAAATTTCAAGTCACGGCTTTATTTTTAATAAATCATTAACTATTGTAAAGCACAAATGTTAATTAGCTTTTAGAATTTAAAAGTGGAAAAATGGATTTGAATCCTCTGAGTAAAATTAATTAAAACATTTATTAATTTATCATTTATATTACTTTATATAAAATATTATAATGTAACTAAATTAACAATATTTGACAAATGGGGATAAAACTTTATCATTAAAATAACTAGATAGAAACTCATGTTACATGATTTTCTTTTGGTCGCCATGACATTTGAGTTGAGTATTCACTAGTTTTACTGACGACTTGATTGACCTTTAGTGGGGTCTCCTCTTCTATCCATGAGTCTCGAATCCGAAATCTTGCTTAACAGGACCGAGCCCAGTTCTACTCGGACAAACAACATGTTGGTATGTTACTTGGATGAATAAATGAATATATTATATTATTAAGAAATTAGTATAAATAAAAATTCATATAAATATTTAATGACTAGATGTGCCCTAAAGTTTATAATTAGAATTGATGCAAGGATTGATGATGATGAGAAGCTTGGTGAGGAGTGAATAAGGAATTGAAAACATAAAACGTAAACGATTACGTGGTATATTGAATTATTGTGAAAGGGTAATCAAGTTGTAGTATCCTTATGTAGGAATGTTATGCATTAAATGATTGGTATGTTGTAAGTGTCATGAAGATGAGTGACACTAAGAAGATAAGGATTAATTCCTTTCTTCTTTTGATTTGAATTTGTGCATTTGATTGAACGGAAGAACCTATCTCATACGACACAAGTAGGAATTGGAAGTGAATCATGGGCACCGAAATGAAATGAGAAGTGGTCTTCGATGTAAGACGAGTTGGCAAGAGCCGCAAGGTGCACATAGAGATAGCATGACATTCTTTGCAAGGACGTGAATGAGAAAATAGCTAGTGAGGTGTGATAGCCAATATGGCGAAAGATGTCCAGTAAAGGCATGCCTATTGAGGCAAGGTGACGATGGTTCAATATGAATGATTATTATTATGAATGGTTTCTCTATGTGCTTACATTGGTTTCTCTATTGGGTGTGTGTGTTCATTTCCTTGTTGATGGATCATTTTTTTTCTTTCTGTTTTACTCCTTATGTCAGTTGCCTAATCATTGTTTCCTTCTATCATCGGTTACTGGTTGTATCAATAAAAATAATTACCTCTTCATATATATTGTTAATGGTATGTTAATATAGTCTAATGAAAACAAAACAAAAATAGAAAAACTAAGCATCGTCTAGCCACCTTGGAATTAACCTTGGTGCACCCAAGGCCATGACTTTATGCCAGCATCTTGCCATGCTATTTACTTTCACTAAGCGTAGACCACCTTTCACATACAACACAGAGGCTCACATTCTCGATATGTTTTCCTTCACGAATGACAAAAGTCATATTCCATCCACCAAGCCACATGTCCCACCAAACACCACGTCTTCACCCTTTTGTTTTTGTGTCTTTTTGTATTTCTTTTACCTTTTCTTTGTGATGTGTGTTTTTATCTTTTTCTGCCTTTGTTTTTTACTTTCCCATCTAATCGGATCAATACCAAAAGCCCATGCACATATGGTTTGTTTATTTTGTTTTCTTGGCCTATGATAATGAATTCTGATTGACAAACAAAAAAACAATTACATAATATTGAAAAGCATATGCCCATTTTCTTTTCTCGATTAGGTCCAAGTCTTTATATACTATTGCATAATTGAATTTAGGTAAATATATAGAACATATAATAAAATAAACAAACAAAGAAAAAACAATAGTAAAATTATGAGAGTAAACTTATAATTATTAAAATAGATAATAATTAAAAGAAGTAATAAAATCCAACAAAATAAATAAATAAATAAAAACAGTAAAAAGTAATGATCCTTAAAAAATTTGAATTACAAAATTATTTACTCAACATAGATAAAATAAAGACTTAATTAGTGATGACTACTGCGGATGCACTTCTAATTTGCTTATTACTTAACATTCTCTCGCTAAGTGAGAATAAGGATAGAGTGAGAGGTTAATTGTCGCTTAGCTGGAGGTTGATTTCGCTAAGCAAATATCAGTCTAGAGAGCAGAAATTGTCACTTTGTGGCGCCTCGCTATGTGAGAGTCTTCCTTGCTAAGCAAGAAGAACTCTAGAGAGCTAATTGAAGGTTCGCTCAGCGAGACTTTAGTCCATAAATCATGGAGGAAAAGGAATTCCACCTCTGGTGCCTATATCTCTTCATATTCCGAGGCTATGAGCATTGAGTTGATGCCAACCAGCTGAAGCTCCCTTCTAGGCACAGCCTTCACAGACAGGAACCGATCAACAATGTTTAAGGTCAAATATAAAGTTTCTGGCATGAGCTCAAATTTCCTATGCACTTCTATCAACCAGTCCACAAGGATTCATCTCATCTTGGCATTAATATCTGGCTGTGAACCCATGTAGTCATGCACACAACCGTCTTCCTGTATCATCAAAATCAAATATATGTAATGTATATATAGCAAGTGCATATAAAAAAAGGGAACATCTTGATAAGCGAGAAAAGCCTTAGAGAGTGAAGTCTGGAGCAGAGCGTATTTATGGAAGTAATATGGAAGTGTTGAGGGGTGACGCTAAGACCCAAAGGCACCTCGTTAAGTAAGACCCCTTGGACAACAAGTGTTGTTCCAGCCTCAAGGATTGTGTATGTGTGTGTACACTTATGTAATTGCCTTTTATGCTTGCTTGTTTGCATGATTGACATTGTTTGATACCTTGTTGTGCTAGAATCTTGATGATCGTAATATTGTTGGTTTGTATTGATTTCTATGTTTATGATTAGTGTGGTGTTGCATGAGTATAATGATGAACCTTATGTAAGAAAAGGCTTAAGACATTTAAAATGTAATAGGATGCCTCCTTAGCAAAGGAAGGGGATATTTCTTGTGTTTCAAGGAAAGGAAATGTTTTAAACGAAAAATATGTTTTCAAGGAAATAATATGTTTTATGAAAATGATGTTCCTTAGTAACTGTAGGGTAGAACCTACTTGGTTCTTGTCTTGTCTGAGTCGCACCCTCAACTTACAATGATTGTTTAACCTGTAGAGAGGTCCCCTAGGTTACCAAGGTGAGATAAGGATTTAAACCATTTACAAAATGTTGTATAAAAAGAATGTCACAAAAAAAAGGAAAGGTTTATACAACTCCATATGAGTTGTAAAGAAAGGGCTAGGAAGCCCCCTTGGCCAAATAGGAAAGGACGGTCGCTTTTCGACCAAGGGGTAAAGGTAACATCTTCGAAAAGGGAAGAATTGAGATAGGCCACTCAGACCAGAGTGGTATATAAGTAAAAGGTCAATGAACCCCTTTGATAACGAAATGTGGTTCAACCACTTGGACTGGTGATAGTACCAAATAGATAGTAAGAAGGACACTTCTTGATGGCTAGAGCTTAGCCAACTGATTAAGAGATGAAAGTCAAGTGAAAGATAATAATAAAGTTAACCAAAACCAAACAAAAACTAAAAGTGAAATTATGAAACGTATGATATAACTGTTTATTTTAACTATGCATGTGTGCCTAGCTCCTTGACTAGTGTGGTAAACCTATTCATTAGGTGAGGATGTTAGTAAAAAATGCTTCTATGCTACCTTAGGGGTATGCAAGGTATTAACCAATAGTAAAGGTAGATAACGAGACAGAAATCACAAAGATAAAGGAAAGGTAAGTCCTCACATGTATCATAGGAGAGCAATGGGTCAAGAGACATGGGTATGTTGATGATGGTAAAAGAGAATAAGTACAAAAAGGAAAGGATTCGGGTTTCAAGGAGAGGCTAAAACCATATCAATTATGAAGAAATCTAAGATAGATGAGTTGGCCTAATCCTAAAGTCTCAGAGCACTCGCTAAGGCTTACGTCTCATTCCTTTAAGTTTATATGATTTTCAAGTGTAGGTGGATGTGATAAATCGAATTTTGTATGCGCTCAAGTGGGAGCTTTTTGGCTTTGATTTGCTTTATTTCTGAGTAAATATCTTAGCAGAACTCAAGAATTTGTGTTAAGTGTGTAATAGATAGGACACAGTTGAAAAAATGTGAAAAAGAGCAAAAATAAGTTGAAAAAGAGGCAGGAAAAAGCACCATTGATGAGAACGGTCGTGCTCTATGTAGCATGGCCGTGCTAATGTTCTGAGGAGAGAACACCCATGCTGATTATGAGGAAACTGTTCTCTGATTTTCAAAATTGGCAAAGTAGCATCAACCATATCCGAGAACGGCGGTGCTTTGAAGAGAACATGCATGCTCTAAATTGCTCAAAATCACCAATCATTGGTTTCCGAGAACAGTCGTGCTCCTCAAAGCACGACTGTGCTACATCTAGGATTTTGAAATTTTAATTTTCCGCCCAAAGAGAACGGCCATGCTTCCCCGAGCACAGGGAGCACGGCCATGCTACCTGTCACGCGTCAGTTACATTTCTTGTATTATAAATAGAAAACTGGAAGTGAAGGTTTGGGTATCTTTTGTTCTGGTTCCAAATTGAGAGGTCTTAAATGAGTTAGTCTCTGTGTAAGGAACTCTTAGCTGAAAGGAAGGACAAAGATCATCATTGGGGTTCATTACTGTAAGGTTCTAATTCCTTTGTAATTTCTATGCCTTTAATGGGGAATGTTTGTTGTCGTTTAATCATAAGTGGCTAATTTTCTCAAAGCCCAAACTATGATGCAATTGTACCTTGACCCTTGGTTCTGTTTTAATGGAATTCCTTGATGCATTCAGTAGTTGTATCCCCTTTACTATTTTATTTGATAATAAGAACTAATCATTCTATATTCTCATTAGTCACATGTCAGTGATCATCTGTTTGTGATTAATTGATCTGTAAATGGATCGAATTAGTATAGTCTGAATGACCAAACTGGTTATGTTAATTTCCAATAGATTAATTCTTTTTAATCAATCTCTTTGTGCTTGATCATTTTCCCTAAACTATGATCAATTGAGAATTAATTTAGAGAAAATAGTTTTGTTAGACCTTGGCCATAGGCTAGTTAATAATTTAAGAGAATTGACAATTGCAAAATCATTTGAATTTTTTCTTAAAATATGAACTGAGGGGAATTGGGTACAAGTAAAGTCACAGTCTTGGGTTGTTTATCTGAAATTGTTCTTGCTTAAACATTGTTTGCTTATTCTTTTCTTTTTATACGGAATATCTGATACCAAATTCTTCTCAAATTGACAATCACTTTGGATTGTTTAGTCTTTATAAAATTAAATTATTTTGGGAACTCTTCTATTCCTTTGGGTATGATATCCGAACTTAGATCCACTGTAACTACTACGTAGGGTACGCTTGCCCTTAAGCAAACATATTTTACACATCAGGATGTCTTCTAGGAGGAGCTTGGAGCCGCCTGCAACGAAGATGTTTGGGTTCGATATCTCTATTTATTTATAAGTAAAAGATTAAAGATATACAGTTGTTTATATAATGAAGCATGACTAGTGCAGTTTGAATAACACAAAAATAATTTTGAAAATTGATAATTTGTAGTAATTAATTACTAACCTCTTTAACATGTCTTCACAAAAACGTAATATTTTAGTCTACTATATTACTATTTTAAAAAGAATTTAGTATACTATATTACTTCAAAAGCTAGTCTATGATCTTTCATTATGTTCCATATTGTATTGCGCAATTGATTTTTAATGAAATGCTTTAAGCCTTGTTAGTCGAAAAGAAAAAAAGAAAAAAAAATTGTTACCTGTGAAAGTCATTAATTGCAAGTCAAGCATCCAAAAAAAAAAGTCACTGGAAGTCAAGCATCCCTAAAAGAAGTCACAGTCAGTCAAGCACCCCTTGCCCATATAAAACGTCACTGCAAGTCAAGTGTACCAAAAAAAACGCCATTGGCATTTGTTTCGGCGATGGTTGATGAGTTATCTTTGAATTGGACAAAGATTCTCTTTTGGATATAAACACTTATATAAATAAAATTAAGGTGGTAAAATGAATTAACAGAGTGAATTTCATTCTATAAATTAATTTATGAATAAGTTAATTTTAATTTATGAGTATATTTTATGCTACCACTTAGTCCTTTAATAAATTCTTTATTTGATGTTTGTGCGTGATGTATGTAGATGAATTTTTCTTTTAAAATCTACTATTTTATTAATCCATTCAAATTTTCTTATATTTTTCATTAATCATATGTTAGACATTTTTCAGTTTTAATAAATTTTTAATATTTTCAATCATTGTTAATTTTTAATCTTTTTTTACAAAATTTCAATTGTTTTATTGGACATGCGGACTAAGTGGGTTGCACAGGAATTAGGCAAAAACATGGTCTGTATAATAAGCGGATTAGCTTACTTCAATCAATTTAATTGTGAACCAAAATAGACTGAGCTAAACAAACTAGACTGATCTATACACCAACCTATAGCAAGGACTAATTTGGTCTAACTACAACACTTTGAGAGATTATCAAAGTGAAACTTTTTAATCATAGAAGACCAATCAAAAATTAAAAAAATTAGATGCGAGACTAGAAGAGAATTTTAACCCAAAAAGGTATCTTTAATGGAGAATAAAGAAATGCAAATTTCTTTTATTTTAAAGTTTTTTTATTTTATTTTCACATAATTCTCTTATACTATTATTTAATTATGAATTTACCAGGTAATTAAAAATATAATATTTTAGTTAACCATATTTATTTATATTGTTACAAGTTAATTGAAATGAAAATTCTTTTAATATTTTAATTAGTAAATGTCATCAAAAGATACACTTTCAACACACAAACATGTAAAATTAAGGAAGGATGATGATGAGATTGGATCTTGTAATAAATATGCTATGTAAATTGGTAAATAAAATAAATATTTTGTGCTTTCAATTATAAAGTATGAGTTTCATTTTTATTGTAATACCCTTAAGGGCATTACCTTAATTACTATGCCTAGGTTTTCAAGACATGGAAGTTTTGAATATACAAACATTATAGGTCAAGCGGAAACTAAAACATAAAGTCTATTATAAAACTTAATACAAACTCTTGGCATAAAGCGCCGTTCATTACATAAAAGAAAGATACATTTTTTTTTTTGACAGTATCAAACTTATGGCATTTCATTATTTATCAAATCTGCAATACATGAAGGAACTGCTGAGAAAAATTGGAAACAAGGATAGGATAGAGCTACTCTTCCAAGAGCATGGGCAACTCTATTGACTTGTCTCCTCACAAAGCCAAAAAAAAAAAAAAGTTAAAAAATGATTAAAAGTTAACAATGATTGAAAATATTAAAAATTGATAAAAACTGAAAAATGTCTAACATATGATTAGTGAAAAATATAAGAAAATTTGAATGGATTAATAAAATAGTAGAATTTAAAAGAAAAATTCATGTACATACATCACGCACAAACATCAAATAAAGAATTTATTAAAGGACTAAGTAGTAGCACAAAAGATGCTCATAAATTAAAATTAACTTATTTATAAATTAATTTATAGAATGAAGTTCTCTCTTAATTTTAATTCATTTTAGCCCCTTAATTTTATTTATATGTGTTTATATCCAAAAGACACTCTTTGTCCAATTGAAACTACGAAAGATTACCCTGAGGTAGTTTTGGTCCACATACAACGACTGATCTTTGTAGTAAACTAACAATATCAACTTGTGCACAGTGGTCCACATGACATAGAACAAGGATAACTCACCAACCAAATGCCAATGACGTTTATTTTGGTACACATGACTTGACTTACTGTGACCTCTTTTAGGGATGCTTGACTTCCAGTGACTTTTTTTTTTTTTTTTTTTTTTTTATGCTTGACTAGCTTGCAATTAATGACTTTCACAGGTAACACTATTTTTCTTTTTCTTTTTGACTAAGAAGGCTTAAAGCATTTCATTAAAAATCAATTGCGCAACAGAATATGGAACATAATGAAAGATCATAGACTAGCTTTTGAAGTAATATAGTATACTAAATTCTTTTTAAAATAGTAATATAGTAGACTAAAATATTACTTTTTTGTGAAGACATGTTAAAGAGGTTAGTAATTAATTACTACAAATTATCAGTTTTCAAAATTATTTTTGTGTTCTTCAAACAGTGCTAGTCATGCTTCATTATATAAAAAACTCTATTTTTAACTTTATTAAATATTATATATCTTAACACTTTCGTCAAATTTAATTTCTTCCCTTTTTATATCTCTCTCTTTACTTCTTCAAAATTCAAATTAAGAATGTGTTAGAAAAAAAAAATAATGTATGGTTAATAACTTGAATATTTTAAGAGTTTAACGGTGATGCAATGACAGTGTAAAACTATTTTACACTGTCATCCAATCACAAACCACTGTTGGTATGATTTTTAAGATAATTAAGATAAAGTCTACAAACTTACCTTACATGAGAGATAACTTTATATCATGCTTTATCGCCAAATTGGAAAATAATAATTTTGTCTCAAAAGATAGCTTTATATTTAACGAAAGAAAAAATAGGATATAAACTGATAGTGTATTTGTTACACTGTCATTCAATCACAAATAACTATGTATAGTAAATTTGTTGATTTTGATAATAACTACTTTAAAAATCATACCATGCATGATTTCTAATTGATTTATAGTATAAAAAATTTTACATTGCAATGCATACTTATTAAATTCGTAACAAAAACTGTAGATTTCAATCATGTTTAATATACAATAGTGTTCTTATCTAATTTTCTTAAAAAAAAAAAATTTGTAATTAGATGACAGTATAAAACTACTTTACATTCACAGTGCCTTGTTTTCTCTTACTCTAAGAGTCTAATGGTTATGCACTATCGGTGTAAGAACTTTTACACTGTCAAGCAACTCAGAAATCATCGTTAGTATGACTTTTAAGGTAGTCATTTAATATTAAAGTCAACAAACTTACCACACATGATGATTTGTGATTGGATGACCCTTTTACTATCATTAAAAGACCTACTTTCTCTTATACTAAGATTTTAATAGCTATGCATTGTCAATGTAAAAACTTTTACACTGTTAACTTATTAAAAGTGACTGTTAGTATGACTTTTAAGGTAATTTGTAATTGAATGACAATGTAAAATCATTTTACATTATCAGTGCATAGTTCATCTCTTATACTAATGTTATGCATAATTATTCTATCTTTTATGTTAGCCAAAAATATAATTTAAATTTCTAAGAATTAATTCATCCCTTTCTAATTATAAAAATGAGATAATTATATGATTAGCTATCTAATAACATATTTTTTAAAGAAAGTTAAATATATACAATATTTATTTTATAAAAATTAAAATAAATTTTATAATTGAAATCATACAATACACAATGTGCGAGTTTATACCTATTTCAAGTACGAATTTCACCATCAACCTTCCTTAAATGTAAGTGTTCATGAGAAGTAACACATTGTTAAAATATAAAAGATTTTTTTATATTAATTAACTTGAAACAATATAAATAAATAAATAAAATTAAAATAAAGTAAACTAAATGTTATATTTTTATTACTTATTAATACAAAATTAAAAAAAGAAAAAGACAAAAGAAAATTACATGAAAAATAAAATCAAAATTAGACTCTAAAATGAAAGATATGTAAATTTCTTTAATCTTAACTTATTAAAGATACTTTTGTTTTTATCCACTTTCATTCTTGCTTCCAGTTGCATTCCTCTCATTTTGTCTGATTCAAACCATGTTGGAGCGAGAGGTGACTCGTAAACTACTCATCGTCGTTAATGCAGCAATATTAGTAGTGTGGTCAACATAAATTTCTTTAAGTTGTTTGTAAAGTTATTTCTCATAAATATATAATTCTTTCTTTTTGTAAGTACGTACCTAAAATAAAGTTTTGGGACCAACTGAGTAATTTATCCTAAATGTAATAATATAAACTTTTGTTTAATTTTATAAACATTATCCTCTTAATTTAAAATAAAAAATTATCCTTCATTCTCTTTTGGTCCAAAATTCTACTCTTAAACATACCTTAAAAGAAAGGACTGAATTTCTTTAGTTTTAATTATATTTTTGGTCCTTTTAGTTTGAATTATCAGTAGCTTTGGTCTTCTAAGATTTTCTTTGAGTTAATTAAATCTCTCTATTTTTAAAAATTAACCAAATTTAATTTGTTCTGACCCTTTTCTTCTACCTCAAATCCTCATTTTCTATTAAATATTTTAGAAAATAAATCAATTAAATTATTTAATGCTTCTTTTGCTCAAAACTCACTGGACAAAACATCAAATTTCAGCCAAATAGAAAATTCTCAAATTTTCTACTCTTCAAACATTAATCTCATATCCTATAATTTTTTTAAAAAATTTGATTAATATCTTCATTAATTTTTCTAATCTTTTAAAATTTGTTCATATCTTAAATTTACAATAAATTCCTAAATTAATAAATAAAGAATAATAATTTAAGGATTTTAAGAAGAAATTGAGAAAAGAATTAAATTTAGTTATTTTTAAAATAAAATAATTAATTAGTTAAAAGATTAAAATTATATACAATTCAAACTTTAAAACTAAAAGTACAGCTAAGCCTACATTATTGGCCAATGTCTCTATCAGAAGATGTCGTACCAAATGGGGCATGAGAAGAGAAACTTAATGGGAAGAAAAACTACAGTTATAAGACTATTCACGATATAAGAAACAGTTGCTAAAGTGGCAAACATTTACCAGTAATAATGATATAGGTTAGACTTGGTCATATGTATGGAAATGATTTTACTAGGAGAAGCAAAACCTATTTTGATAATTACACATCATTCAAAATTCTTTTCTAAGCAATAAAATAGTAGACTTGAATATTACCTTAGACAATTCTCCGGAGACTTTTTGATAATTCTAACATTTCATAACTATTAATACAGATCAATTTAATAACTTAATAACTATTAAATATGACCAGTTCAGAACTAATTTTATTTTAAAAATGAATCAATCAAATTTATGAACACCCCTATTAATAATAACACTGTCTAAATAAAAATACTTTTTTTATAGAAAAAATAAGACTACTTTTTACTATACATAATCATGAAAATTGAAATTTAATAACCACTTGTTGTAAATGTTGTTGATATTTCAAAAGGTTAATATTTCTATTTAATTAAATATAGAGTTTTTTTTAGATGATTTTAGAGAGCCCTTACATATCAATTTCTCTCTACTTTTTCACTGTGAATCCTGGGTTATTCTCATAAGGAAAACTTGCTAGTTTTGGTGCTCCAAATTATTGCTGGGAAGAACCTATTAAATCTTGAGGTACTTGCACATCACGCAGATATGTCCTTGAAGGTCGTGTGTCTAACATAAGTCTCAGACTTAATTTGTTGGCGACCATACATGTTTGTAGAGCATGGTTTGTGATTAATCGGTATTCGTGAGTAGTTCGTGTTTGATTGTGATTTAGGACTTATTTTTGTTGCTGTCCATGGCAATCCCTAATTTTCTTTTCTTTCCCCAAATCTCCGATGCTGGTGTGATTGGAATCCATGGTTTAGGTCGCATGAGAGCTGCCAAATGTTTTTGTTCCCTGCTTATTCAAAACTCCGGGTAATTTCTTTTCTTTTTAATTTAAAGGAAAATTAGGTACGTTTTTCATTATAGCATATAATATTATTAAATTTTATTTTGGCTAAACAGAGAATCAAGGAAATAAGAGCACTTTCTTTCATTATACGGTGCTGTTTGTGTTGTTATGTCATGTATCTAATTAAACTTTGAGTGCATTTTATTAATGAAAGTATATATGGATTTTAGATATCATGATGACATTGAATTCTGTGATTTGGATCTCCCCAACATATCATATATTTGTCTTGAGGATTCTCAGGTTGAAGGAGCAGGGCATTAATGAGGAATAAGCAATGGCTATAATGATTGGAAGCATTCAGAATTGGGTTTAATTTGTTATATATATAAATTACAACTCCTGTTAGAACATTTTTTTATGTGAGAACATGAGAACAATGGATAACAACTATCAGATTAAGATTAAAAATAATAAACAGTTAACATTTAAATATTTAAAAATTCAAATTAAAATCTATTATAACCATCAAACCTCTAAAAGATTCACCATACAAAAACCGATCTATAAACAATCTCAATTATCACATCCTAAAATATCTCAATTATCATGTCACCATTCTTCAAGATTATCGTTAACTGTTAACCCATCACCATTACCATCACCACCATGACCGCCACCACCTCCACTGCCATGACCGTCGTTGCTATCGCCACCACCGCTGCCGTTGACAGTGGCAGCAGCGACGATGGTCATGGCAGTGGAGGTGATGACGTTCATGGTGGTAAAGGCACGCGACAACAGTCATGGCGATGGTGCTTGTGGTGGCAGAAATCTTGGTGGCGGTTGCAGCAGTGATCATGGCGGTGGCAACGGCAGTCATGGTGGTGATGATAATGGTTAATTGAGATATTTTAAAAAGTGATAATTGAGATCTTTTATAGATTTAATTTTTGTTTGGTAAATCTTTTAGAGATTTGATGGTTATATTAAATTTTAATTTTAATTTTTAAATATTTTAATATCAACCATCTATTTTTTTTAATTTAATCTTGATCTGACTATTGTTATTAGTTGTTCTCATGTTCTCACATAAGAAACTGTTCTCATAGTAGTCGTACTCTCTCTCTCTCTCTCTCTCTCTCTCTCTCTCTCTCTCTATATATATATATATATATATATATATATATATATATATATATATATATATATATATATATATATATATTGCAATTATGAAAGATCATTAGCTTCAATCCGAGCATAGTTGTGAGAGGAATTATAGGCATCTTGAAGTCAGAAACATAACTATGCACTTAATCATTCCTTTCAATATTTTATTCAGTATATTATATTGATGTGAGGTTGGCATTCGTGACTTGCATTGAGAGAGAGGCTTTATATGTGCGTTGATTAAAAGCCTTCAAGGAGAACTAATATATATATATATATATATATATATATATATATATATATATATATATATATATGAGATTAGACTCACTCTTGAACCAATATGTGTTTGAAGTTTTGTTTGATCTTATATGCATCGTGTTATGAGATGTTGTGTATATTTGTTCTATGATTTGGAGATATTGGTTCCAAAATTTCCTCACAATTTTGTCACCACATATTTGGTTTGACAATTAGCATTTTCTTTTATTTGCTTTTGAGGCAATACTTTAAGTGAGAAAATGCTATGAGGAGGTAGCTAGTGACAGACAATTGATTGAATGTCTGTATTTAATTAGGATTGCATTTTTTTTCTAAATGAGACAAAATTCACTAGAGGTTGTGTCACTACACTTGGTTGTGGTACATTACTTAGAGATTTATCAAACAAATAAAAATTGAGTTAGAGTTTATTACTCTAGAGATGGTTGATTATGAGGCTTAGTGGTTGAAAAATCACTTAAGCAAATATTCCTTTGGAATATAAATTGAGAAATAATGTGATAAAGCAATTGCTTAAAAGAAAAAAATTATTGTTTATGTGAAGTCAATAATGAATTCGGCCGATCCTCAGACATAAATCCCCAGGGAAGAAATTATTGTATGAAACATTGAGGAGAATGAGACTTTATTAAGCCACTTGAAAACAAACAAGTGATGGTAACACAACCTCTGTGATTGGAGATCCTATGAAGAAAGTTTATATGGGTAAGAACAAGTCAGTTGTCAGTTCTGCTAGCACTAAATTGATTTTAATCAATTTTAATTTTTAGTCCCTTCCTATGGTGTGAGAAAGTACTAGACACTACATTGATGAGAGGTTAAACTTTATAGTTAAGTTTTACGTCGTTGTGAGAAAGCTTGACAATATATAAAGTTTTTAATGATTTTCATATCCCTTATAGGTGGTGTATGATTTGCAGCATGCACTTGATGAAATCACCTATATGAGTGTCAAGTGGGGCCGCTTGTATGAGATCTTGGCCAGATCTCTAGAACACTCATGAATATTAGGCGCGCGTATGGCCTATTGGTGCACAACAGTGATAACAAAAAGGATTGTGGGGGTGTAGTGTGATTGGTAGCCCTCTAGCTAACATACACCAAGTGTCTTTGGTTCATATAGTTTGTTACACTAATTACACTGTGTGTTAAGTCTTATCAATCTAGGTCTGATTCATTTAGTTTACTACATTAGGTCCAATGCATTACATCCAAGAGGAAGAGAATCCAGGAATTTCTTATATTTTCTGAAAACTTTTTCTTTAACCTTTTTAAATATGTGGAGGATTGTTGTAAATTTTGTTGATATTTCAAAAGGTTAACATTTCTATTTAATTAAATATATAATTCTTTTTGTAAATTAATTTACTATTTATTAAAAACAAATATTTTGTTTGTTAGACTAAGTATCACCTTATCTTTGATTTGGTCTTGGGTGGTTTTAGAAACCCTATCTTTTCATTATAAATATTTATGCTTCAAATGGTTTTAGAGAGCCCTTACATATCAATTTCTCTCTACTTTTTCATTGTGAATCCTGGGTTATTCTCATTAGAAAAACTTGCTAGTTTTGGTGCCCCAAATTATTATTAGGAAGAACCTATTAAATCCTTGGGGACTTACACATCACGCAGATAAGTCCTTATGGATAGTGTGTCTAACACATGTCTCAGGCTTAATTCGTCGGCGACCATACATGTTTGTAGAGCATGATTCGTGATTAATCGGTTCGGGATTCGTGAGTAGTTCGTGTTTGATCGTGATTATGGACAGCAAGTACAACACCACTAACTCAATTTTCAATGATCAATTTTATAAGGGGTCAATTCTATTTTCCAGATTATATTTGACTTCTTTAAACGCCATTAGTCACATGCTACTGTATAAATAATAATGGAAATTGAGAATGAAAATTGAGTTAGTTGTGATTAAATTTCAATTTCCAGAATTATGAATAGTAAAAAGTAGTCTTATTTAGGCTGTTGTTATTATTATTAGGGGTGTTCGTAAATTTCATTGATTCATGTTTAAGATAAAATTAAATCTGAATGGCCATATTTAATTAATTCAGTTAGTTTGGTTTTGGTTTTCAATTTTTTTTATAATCCAAACCAAACCAATCCAATCAACATCATATTGATTTGGTTTTGGTCTTGGGTTATGATAAAAAAAAACGCAAATTATTATATATATATATATATTTTTGAAAGTTTTATCTTCATTTATTGTTGATTTTATTTTATTTTTAATTTCATATTAAATCAAGGTAAAAATATTTTTTATTTTTAATAACTAATTATATGTTTTGTTAAATATTTAGTTTTTCCAATAATTATCACTTTACATATCTCATTTTTTTACCAAAAATATGATAAAAAAAATAACACATAATAAATGTGGTCAAATTAAGAAAATTCGTAATAAGATTGTAAGAAGATTAAAATGAATGAAAAATAAAGAAAAGACAAAAGCTGGAGAAAATTTTAAGTACTAAAGTAAAAAATATATTAATTTAAAAGTTAAAAATAATTGAATGGGGGCATAAGATTAAAAAAAAAATCTGACAATTGAACTAATTATAATTGATTTAGTTAATATTTGAACTAAAAATAACCAATTAACCAAACCTGTATAAATTAATTTAATTGATTTAGTTTGAAGAATTTAATTGGTATACTAACAATGTAAATATTTTTTACACCAACAACTAATCACAAAATGTCACATCTTTAAAATTTTGAATTTTATCTTAACTACCTTAAAAGTCAAACATATTATAAATTGTAATTGGTTAACAATGTAAAAAACTTTACACCAACATTGCATAGCAATTAAACTCTTAATTTAAATTGTCAGATTCATCAAAGTAGATCATTTTGATTCAAGACATCGTGGTTTTATGGATAAGACACTACTTTGATGATTGTATTGAAATATATAATTAAACCACTTGTTAATAATAAGCACTCTAGCAATGTCATCTTTTTAGTATGTGTGGTTGTGCGGGTGGGTGGGAAGGGGAATTGTTTGACTAGCAATGACTTTTTACTGCTAACACTAAATATTAAATTGGCAGATCATTCTCCACTCATAGAATTTTTGTAATACTAAATATTAAATTGGTAGAACATTCTCCACTCAGAGACTTTTTGTAATGCTAATTAACATTTTTTTTGACAGCATGATACTAACATTTTATTTTATGTTAAAATGTATTTTTAGCCCCCTATAATGTCTAACCTACAATTTTTGTCCCTCCATTCTTCATTCAAATTTTTACATAGACCCTTTTTGTAATACTAATTCAATATTTTTATTTAGTTTCTTATCAGATTGTGTCACACTCACACATACACATATGGAGGGACAAATCGTAGATAGCGAGTAAATCGCGATTTTCCTTTTTTATACGTCGATAGAGAAAGGAATTGTAGGTTTCCTTTTTTTTTTTTATTTGAATTATTAGATTCTTTATATTTTTATCTTATTTCAAATGTTGGCATTTTTTATTTTTGTTTTATTAGTCGTCAATTTTTTATTGATTGTGTGTAAAGATGAAGGGCTGAGTTTGTGCTCATGAAAGAACTTCTCATCATGTAGAATCAATTTCATCCAAAATCAATTTTTCAAACGCACATTCAATCGAACACTTAATGTCATATCTAGAATGATTTCTAATTCATTAATTGTGTAAAAAATTTCATGATAGTGTGCCGAAATTAAATTCATTTTTAATGATTTGATAAAACGTAATTATAAAATCAAAATTAAACTCAAAATCAAAGGTGTCACTTACATTAGCTACAATAATGGAGAAATTATTTTATGCATAAATTTATGTATTCAAGTACTTTAGGTTATTATAAAACATATATATTAATTTGAGAAATTTTACTTCTACACGTTATTTATATATATATATATATATATATATATATATATTTACAATTAGAAGAAAGATAAGATAAAAGAGAGATAGAGAGAGAGAGAGAGAGAAAGAAAGAGAGAAACACGAAATAAAGTGAATAATGCAATAGAGAGAATGAGAAAAAAAATATACCCTAGAAAACAATAGTGGCATAGTATAACTCTAATAATTATTATTGTGGATATACATGTAAAAAACAGACCTCGCTATCTTTCTTTTATTTTTAACAACCGGACATATTGATAATTTTTATACTATATAAAACATAATAGGAAATTCCAAAAAAAATAAAATAATCACCTACAACTTTTATTTTATTTTTAGGATTCTTAGTTTGTATTTTATTTTAAAATAGTTTTTTAAAAAAATTGGGTAAAAAATAGCCTTATATTTTGTATTTTTATTGCATTCATTGTGTGACAAAAGCTGTTTGATTTTTGGGTGATTATTAAAAAGAGTAGGAAGGCTTTTTTGCGGAATATTGTATATGGCATTTTTTTTTTCTGAGGAGGCATGTTTATTTTCCTCCCATATAAATTTTCTACAACTGCCAATATTGGTTATTGACTTGACCTTTAATGGGCAATCAAAATCAAAGTAACAGAAGGAGCACCATGCGATTCTTCTATGATCCATTCCAATTACCAAACTCTATATAAAGCAATCTAACCATAGAAACACTACCACATCTAGCAGCCTGCAATTCCTCATCACAATGAAGCAATTTTCTCTCATCTTACTTGCCTTTTGGTCTATCTATGCCCCTCTGTTTTCTCTCTATACATTAAACTCACTATGTTTCTTTACCCCAAACATGACTGCCTTTGCATCAGGAAATGAGACTGATCATTTGGCACTGCTCAAATTCAGGGAATCCATATCCACTGACCCATATGGAATCTTCCTCTCTTGGAATACTTCTACTCACTTCTGTAACTGGCATGGAATCACTTGCAATCCCATGCTTCAAAGAGTTACAGAGTTGAAGTTGGAAGGATACAAGTTGAAGGGATCCATATCCCCTCACGTAGGCAATCTCTCTTATATGAAGAAGTTCATCCTTGCAGACAACAGCTTCTACGGTAAAATCCCACAAGAATTGGGACGGTTGTCTCAACTGCAGCTACTCGCTGTCGTAAATAACTCATTGGTAGGGGAAATCCCTACAAACTTGACATCTTGCACTCATCTCACACACTTATTCTTATATGGGAACAATCTGACTGGCAAAATACCAATCGAGATTTGCTCACTTTGGAAGCTTAGAATTTTGAGCGTTTGGAACAACAAGTTAACCGGAGGGATCCCACCATTCTTAGGGAATCTTTCATCCCTAACTTCTCTCGATGTCGATACTAACAACTTAGAGGGAGATGTTCCACAAGAAATATGCAGTCTCAAAAGCTTAACATTTCTATCATTTCTTGACAACAAACTGACTGGAACATTGCCTTCTTGTCTTTATAATATGTCATCTCTTACTGTAATCTCAGGTACAGACAATCAAATTAATGGTTCTCTTCCACCCAACATGTTCCACACCCTACCCAATCTCCAAGTATTTGAAATTACTAACAATCAAATCTCAGGTCCAATTCCACCTTCCATCACAAATGCATCTATCCTTTCAATACTTGATTTCGATAGTAACCACTTTGTGGGACAAGTTCCAAGTCTGGGGAAGCTACAATATCTTTATCTCCTATCTTTGGGGGTAAATAATCTAGGTGACAATTCAACTAATGATTTGGAGTTTTTAAAATCATTGACAAATTGTAGTAAGTTGAAAGTGATATCTATAGCCGGCAATAATTTTGGAGGTCATTTGCCAAATTCCTTGGGCAATTTATCCACACAACTCAGTAAACTATATCTGGGAGGTAATCAGATATCAGGAGAAATCCCTGCGACAATAGGAAATCTAAATGGATTAATTCTCTTGACGATGGAATTGAACCGCATTGAGGGGATTATCCCAACAACTTTTGGGAAGTTTCAGAAGATGCAATTGTTAAGTTTAGCTGGAAACAAGCTGTCAGGAGAGATAGGATCCTTCATTGGCAACCTTAGTCAATTGTTTCATTTGGAAATGGAAGCAAATATGTTAGAAGGAAATATTCCTCCAAGTATAGGAAACTGCCATAAGTTACAATATCTAGATGTTTCACAAAACAACCTTAGAGGAACCATATCAGTAGAGATTTTTAATCTTTTCTCTCTAACAATCTTGTTGAATTTGTCACAAAACTCATTCAGTGGTAGTATACCAGAAGAAGTGGGCAATCTGAAACATCTCGATTGGCTAGATATGTCTCAGAATCATTTGTCTGGTGAAATTCCTGGAACCATCGGTGAATGCATAATGTTGGAGAACCTCTATTTCCAAGGGAATTCCTTACATGGAATTATACCATCCTCTTTGGCATCACTCAGAGGGCTTCAACGTTTAGACCTCTCACAAAACCGTTTGTCTGGATCAATTCCTAATGCTCTGCAGAACATTTCTTTCTTAAATTATTTCAATGTATCTTTCAACATGTTGGATGGTGAGGTACCGACTGAAGGTGTCTTTCGAAATGCAAGTGGGATAGTGGTGACTGGAAACAGTAAGCTTTGTGGAGGTATTTTAGAACTGCATCTACCACCATGCCCTGTCAAAGGTAAGAAACTTGCAAAACACCACAAGTTCAGGTTGATAGCAGTGATAGTTAGTGTGGTTGCTTTTCTTCTCATATTGTCAATTATTCTAACTATCTACTGGATGAGGAAAAAGAGTAAGAAACCATCTTTGGATTCACCAACAATTGACCAGCTGGCTAAAGTTTCATACCAAAGCCTACACAACGGAACTGATGGGTTCTCAACTACAAACTTGATAGGGTCTGGAAATTCTAGCTCTGTTTACAAAGGAACTCTTGAGTTAGAAGACAAAGTTGTTGCCATAAAGGTCCTAAACCTTCATAAAAAAGGAGCTCACAAGAGTTTCATTGCTGAATGCAATGCTCTTAAAAATATTAGACACCGAAATTTGGTTCAGATTTTGACATGTTGTTCCAGCACAGATTACAAAGGTCAAGATTTTAAAGCTCTAATTTTTGAGTACATGAAAAATGGAAGCTTGGAGCAATGGCTTCACCCGAGGACACTAAGTGAAGTGCATCCGAGAATGTTGAATCTTGACCAAAGATTAAATATCATGATTGATGTCGCTTCTGCATTAAATTATCTTCATCATGAATGTGAGCAATCGGTCATTCATTGTGATTTAAAGCCAAGCAATGTCCTTCTTGATGATGACATGATTGCTCATGTCAGTGATTTTGGCATAGCAAGACTTCTCTCAACCATTAATGGTAACAATTCTAAGCAAACAAGTACAATTGGAATAAAGGGGACTCTTGGCTATGCTCCTCCAGGTATTTTCTAAACTCTTGGATCAGTGTTTCTTTGAATTCCCCTATCTTTCAATGAAAACTTGATATTTATTTACTAATTACAAAGTATTGACTATTTTTGCTATATATGTTAGAGTATGGAATGGGTTCTGAGGTGTCTATGAATGGCGACATTTACAGTTTCGGGATTCTTATGTTGGAGATGCTTACTGGAAGAAGACCCACACATGAAATCTTTGAAGATGGTCAAAATTTGCATAACTTTGTGGAAAACTCATTTCCTGGTAATCTTTTACAGATTTTGGACCCATCACTTGTACCAAAACATGAAGAAGCAACAATAGAAGAAGAAAACAGTCAGAATCTTACTCCATCTGTTGAAAAGTGCTTAGTTTCACTCTTCAAGATTGGACTTGCTTGTTCAGTGGAATCACCAAAAGAAAGAATGAATATAGTGGATGTCACTAGAGAGCTAAGCAAAATATGAAAAGCCTTTCTTGCTGGTAAGATAAATGGAAAATGACTTAATTCCCCGCACACAATTACTAGAGAACAAATGTAGATGTGTCACACTGCTTCTTCTGCCAAATTTTAATAGCAGTTCTGTTTATAATATTAATCTTATGTCCTTTGTTTATATTTTATTTTTTGAATTATTTCACACCTATTAGTTTTGCTTTCCAAACGTAGAATAATAAAATTGGGATTTTAGATACTTAATTGCATATGCTGCTGGCTTCAGCTCTTACCTGATAAATTGCTTATGTAGTTACAATTTCATTTTCTGCCATTTTTCTATGTATTTCAAATTTCCAAAACCACGAAGGTAACCGGCTTCTTCTCGATTTCAGGTGTTGACACTTGGATAATCAAAGCTAAGATCGAATGCCATAGCTATTTATGCTGTATGGTGTATGCTGAACTCTAGTAGAGTTAATCACCAGGGTGCTGAACTGTTTAATTATTTTACCCCAGTTATATTACTCATGAATGCATCATTCAAGTAGTTGTTTGTACTGTTATTTTATTTGATAAATAATGTAGCTTGAAGTAGTACTTATGGATGTAATACTCCATCTTATTAGTGGACTTATTGTTTGTACTTCTTTTACTTGTTTTGATAAATGTACTTCCTTTATTCCCATGTTTTTCCAAATTTTAATGCAGAGCATCAAAAGGCTTTCAATCTAAATCCATACTCACCATTACAAATTTTTATTTTATTTTATATTTTTTTTGGGGGATTCATAAGCTTGTTTTTAATATTCAGGGGCTAAATAGCAGAGAATTCTATCTAAATTTGGTTTACGAGACCTAAAATTCATTGAGGTAAAAATATAAAACCTTCCATATGAAATATAATCAATGAGTATAAACACAAAATACATGATGGGCCATAATAAAAAGTGGACTGCAACAAAATAAGTTGACCCAGTGACTGCATGTGTTTCACAGAATATTAAGATAACAAACAAAAAAATTACTTTTCAATTTATCGAAGAGGTAGTATTTGTAATATGTAAAAGCAGTAAATGAATTCAGTAACAACTTTTTTAGGAGTCATAGAAAGATGAAACAATTTAATCTAGTGGCTCCGTTAGTTTGACCCAGCAAGTCAGCAAGTGTGGTCGAAAATGTAGTATACGAAACATTGCATTGCCTAGATCAAATTCCACTTCCTACTCATTCCTCACTTTTTAAATGTATCTGTTATTGGAATATTTCCTAATAAAAAGACTGACATTGACAATGCTATAGAATCATATAGAAGATGTAAACTGCACCTGAACTTACTGAGCTGATATAATTCTTATCAGTTTCAGTATTCTGGTTTTCTAATTCTTAGTACGCTAGAAAGTTTTAGTATGCATATCTATTAAGTGTGATACCTGTCAAAAACATTCTCATCATGTAATGTGACGACAGTGTATTTTAATTAAATTCTTCAAGGTTTATATTTATTTTATGAACTTTAGTCCCCAGAATTAGCTATATTTAGGATTTGGATTCAGCATGGTCACTGTGTTCACAATGTCCAATATAGAACCTTCCTTCAGTTCTTGAATGCTTGCCTCCCCAAAAGCGAAAGACAGGACATTACCAATGCAATTTGGCATGGAATTCTTTCCTTTTCAACCCATCTTGTACTTTTTATGCCTTTGATCAATAGTACCAGTAATTATCTTCCATACATATGCCGAAAAAGCCTCAATCTTTATTCTCTTGATCCCATTCACATAAGCAAGTCTCTGCTGCTTTGATATGATAAAGGTGTTTCAGAGAGATATGGTTCATTGGCATTTTCTGTATCTCTTTGATATTTGGGAGGGACATGTGCGTGAGATTCAATTACTAAAGCACCGTTTTGGGATTTTGAGCAGTGTGGCCAGCAAAAGGATAATATTGATTTGAGTATTTGTGTTAGAGAGCTTTTAAGAGCATCAAAAAAGGTTTTACAAGTATGTAACAAGAAAATGATCTGAAAGCAGGTCAAGATTTGAGAGAGTGATTGAAAATAGGCTCTGGTATAAGATTGAGTTCCATTACAATACTTTTCCTACTAGACTTCAAATTTTCCATACTTTGGGACTGCAAGTTTTTTGAGAATACTTTTCCTACTAGACTTCAAATTTTCCATACTTTGGGACAGCAAGTTTTTTGAGAATGTCTCACATTTTTCAAATGAGGATAGTATTTCTCTTTGTATTTTCTTTTTCTTGAGGTTAAGGTTCAAAATATTTCTGAATTAATTGACACCAATGCTTCAGATATAATTAACTTAGCAGATATTTTATAATCCCACATTATGAATCATGATACCATTACCATGGATCATGATTAAGAGCTGATCTCATGAGGCCACTCTTCTGTTGGTAACTTTGTGCTTTTTCCTTTCCAAATGGTTCAGTCATACTATAGAAGAAAACTAGACCTATGGTATAGTTTGGCAGGCAACTTAATTGTGGAATTCAAATAATCAGTAAACTGATTCAACAGAAAAGAAACTAACTACTTACGTGGTACATTTGGCTTGCACAGAATCATCCCCTGCATATATACTTCTAACAGTCTTAATTTTTCTTTTAATTGCCGGATATCAGACTTCAACCACCTAAACCTTTGATTTAATAGTAACTAGATATAAACCCGCACGTTGTGTGGCTACTTAATATCTTTGAAAAAAAATAAAATTTATATTATAAAATATTTTTATTTAGATGAATTTTTTAAATAATTAAACAATCAACACATGATTCTATTGATGTGAGTGCTTTAGTGTTCAATAGTTTAATGCTAGTAATAAGAAGAAAAGATTTATTTAAAAAATCTATTTGTCCAAAAAAAAAATAATACAAAATATATTTCAAAATCACAAGATTATTCATCTTTTACTAATAAATACACTGGTATCATAGAAGACTTTCACTTATATATTGAACTTGAAAATGTTAAAAAAAAAGTTATAAATATGTAGTTAATTTTCAGAAACAAAATTTTCTATATCGCCACAAAGTTTTCTATATCGTTGCATGTTGTGGAGTTTGTTGTTGCAATGTTTTTAAAAGTACAAATTGGATATAAGACTTGGAAATATTAAATAAATTAGATTAATATAAAATTTGTTCAAAATAGTTGAATGTTGAAAATTATCTTGCATTATATGCAATGTCAGTGAGTATTTGTTGAAATATAAAAAAATTAAATTAATTTTAATATAAAAATTTTCAAATAGAGTTGAGTAGCAAAGATTGACCGGACTTTTGGATGAATATAAATATTTTCTATTAGCAGTTTTATGAAGTTTGATTTTAATCGAGTAGACCAATTACCACTCGTCCAACCCCAAATGAAAATGAAAGATGTCAAGAAAGGAACAAAAAATAAAAAGCATCTTAACGAGATTTAATTTACTTATAATAAATGACTAGACCTTCCTTTTATAGAAATTCTTATATTCAACCATGATATGGGATAATACATTTATGTGAAATCAATGCGTGCTATTTATGTTTGCAAATATTGTTTCACATAGATTATAAAATCATTATAATATTCTTTTAATCTATCTCAATATTTAGTTAGTTATGGCCAACACAAAAGAAGGTTAAAAAATATATATATTTATTGGTATGGCAGAGTATTATTATTATTGTTGTTGTTGTTGTTGTTGTTGTTGTTGTTGTTGTTGTTGTTATTATTATTGTTATATGCTAAAAACAAACTCTTTTGTAAGTACAATTATTACTTTCGATTAATTTTTAATAAAAACTTAATCTTTAACATTGTTTTCTTTTTTTAATTTTTTTGTCCTAGGTCAGAGAACACGAGTGTCCCCCAACTTACTGGGTCAGAGACTAATCCCGCTCGCGGTGCGTGGCTGCCGCTGGCTCAAGGGAATTTTGCACACGGAGGGAATTGAATACGGGTTCTCCCGCTAAATAGATCGTTCCCCCTCATGTGAACGTAGCAGGGCCTTACACCACTGTGCCAATCCTTTGGTTGTTTTCTTTTTTATTTTAACATTCTATTATTTTATGTTAAAAATTAACACAATTGTTTTAATAATTATAAAAAAATAATATTATTACTTCTCAAGGAATTTTTTATAAACTCCTGAAGTTAATTTTACCATTTTTATTTCAATAATATTTTATTAATTTCTCTTATCATCACATATACATTTTAATATTATCTTTCTTTTAATTTCTATTTCAATTCTATAATTTCTTTTTTTTTAAAGAAAAATCAAAGATAATATTTTTGTACTTTTCAAAATTAACCATTTAATTCATTTATGTTTTACAAAGAAGACACAAATTTAGTGATATTATTAATAGTTTTTCAATAAATTTTAGCAATATAAATATAGATGGATAGTTAACTGTTAATAGTTAATAATGATTATTATATTTCAAATTTGGCATATAAATATATAACACGTGCTAATGATGTAATGTAAAAGTATAAATATTCTATCCAACTAATTAAGAATTTCTGACCTTTATAATTGGTATGACTTGAAGAATTAGGTTTGATTGTAACTTATAATAAATAAGTGAAGAATTTGAAGTCTGTTGACCATTATGAAAAGTCAACACACACACAAATACTAGTACAATATTACTACCTTCCCATTAAATGTTGATTATTTTCCTTTTGTCTCTACCATTTAATTTTCTAAAATTATAGTCTCAGTTTAAATATATAATGACAATTAAACTTTTGACTTATGAGTGAGTGCTATTGTCTACATGCTTTGCATTTATGTTGCTAAAATTTTGTAACCCTGTGAATATTTTGAAAAAGGCAAGAGACCTTTTAATTAACTTGTCAAATTCAAACATTATGATTATATTATATCATTGTTTATTCTAAGCATTAAATTTTGGGTATTTTATAATAAGAAAGTCAAAAACGGAAAAAGCAAATTTAATTAGTTGATTTCATAATAGTTTACTAATTTTTATTTTTCATTTCTTACTAAAATATATATAATATTTAATACATTGCAAGGCTATGCAAAATGGGTTGGGCTAGTCAGACTAACCCGAACCCGCCTAACAAAATGTAGGGCTTGAGTTCTAAATTTTAAGTCCGATTTGAATGTGGATCTTTTTAACCTGGTAGGATAAAAAGTCTGGGCAATTACTATTTACACTCCCCCTCTTTACTAATACACTCCCCTTTTCTTTTTATTTTCCTAAATTAACCTTGTAAACTCACTCCTCCCTTGTCTTATTTCTCCCTCACATCTTTTAGGAAACCACACACTCCCCTTATTTGCAAATTTACCAATTGCATCATAACCTCATTTGCAACTGTAATTCAAAATCATTCTCCCAATAGCATCATAACCCAAATTGCAATTTTAATTTAAAATCATTCTCCCTTGCAGCTTGATAGTTCGTTGATTCTTGAAATTGCATAACACATATCACGGTTCAGTGAAGCCAACCAAAGGCGAGATCATTACCTCGAGAGGGTTTCAAGCTATTGGGTGAAGAATAGGACACCATTTGCATTTGTGCGGAAGAATGAAGCGGACATGCACTTCATTGCCACATCAAATTGGCATTTGTACAATATGAATCTGTCCATTAATTACAAAATTGTAATTTTACAATGTTGATAACATGTACATGACTAGTTGGAGTGAATTAGATATCGATGGAATTAGAACAGAACCTATTAAGATAGACAGTATGGAACAAATCTTGGGGGAGAGAAGGGGGTTTCTTTGATTGAAACAACGTTTAAGGTTTGGTGAAATCAATTAAGAACAAGATTGACTATTAAGGGTTCACAGGATTCAGATTTTCCACAACATGGCTCTTGTGCATGCAGAGAAGGCAGGGTTTTGGGCACAATTATGATGCAATTGGTAAATTTGCAAATAAGAGGAGTGTTTTTTTTTCTCTAAAGAATGGGAGGGATAAAGAGACGAGGGAGGGGTGTGTGTTTACAAGGATAATTTAGGGGAAAAAAAGATAGCAGGGAGTGTATAAGTAAAGATGGGGGGTGTAAATAGAAACTGCCAAAGTCCATTTGTTACTAACCTAGTCTGGTTGGGCTTAGGTTGGGCTAGCCTAGTCTGGCTCAGGCTATCTGTCTTTTTGTCTTTTTTTTTTTTTTTTTGTTCAGAGAGAATAAAACTAAGACAAATTTAGGGGACTAAATATAATTACTAATTTATTGTTTCAAATTTTCATTTGTTTAACATAAGCTTTGATATTTGATTTTGCCAAAGATCACTTATCACTATTCCAGATTATACAATTTACATTGGTTAAAAATGACTTTTTTACATTAGTTATCAAGGCATTATAGATTCAGGCAATGTAGAAAGTGTAGACTTTTTATCAAAGAAGCCTTTTGAAATTTTAATTTCCTTGATATATGATTTTGACATAGGCTTTGATATATATATATATATATATATATATATATATATATATATATATATATATATATATATATATATATATATATAATTTCATCAAGCTACTTATAGAGTTATATTACACGCTTCCAAATTATGTTTTGTATTTTTTGAGATACATATATTTACAATGGTATAAGACCTTTACAAATGTTTACAAAATCATGTGTAAACCATTAAATATATAGATACTCTACTATAACTTTTATAAAATGATGAATGATATTACTTTTTTTGGATAACCATGTTATTGGTGGGAAGTATTTACCAGTTTTGCTAATGAATAATCTCTGTTGGGGAACCTGACTAGCTGTTTTTAAAATTGTTTTGCGCCTAACCTCTAATCATAAAGGAATTAGGTATCTTCAAATATATTTGATTTAGTGAGAAAGATAATAATTATCCCAAACCCTAACCCCGCATATATCGCATATAAACTAATAAAGCAATTTATGAAAGCGATAAAGACAATATAAGAGTAAGGGTTAGAAGAGAGTGCACCAGTGATTTTTATATTGGTTCGGTCAACTTTACCTACATCCAGTACTCAAGTCGCAACTTAAGATTTTTCACTAAGAAAAGCAATCAAAGAAAGTGAGCTAATCATGTCACCACTTGTGACAACAAGTCAAATGGACATTCCTCCCCATATCCGAAACTAAGCCACCAAGTTAGCGAATTACAAAAAGCAAGCTAATTATGTTACCACTTGTGAGTACCTGTCAAATGGACATTCCTCCCAAATCCTAAACTTATCCACCAAGTTAGCAAATTACAAAAATTGAGTTAATTATGTCACCACCTTTGACAACCCCTCAAATGGACACTTCTCTCTGAACCCTAAACCCAATCCCTAAGGATCACACACCCTAGTGAATCTGACCAAGAAGTGGCGAGCTAGCTAATTATGTGACCACCTGTTACAACTCATCAAATGGACACTCTCCTTTCCCCCAGATGTAAACTCCACCTAAGTTAGTGAATTGCAGAGCAACGAGAAAACTATTAAGATCGATATTTCATTACAAGGAGTTTGAATATGTTGATAAGTTCTTATGGATGATTGTCGTTTGGAATTTGAAATAATAATGTTTTAAAGGAAAAATAAATTTTACCGTATTTTAAAGGTTATTTTAAATAATTGGATATCAAATTACTTCACAAATTTCAAAATTAATAATAAAATCTTTAATAGTAACTAAGGGTGTTATAGAATCTAATTTCTTCCAATCAATTTGAAGCAATTTCTAATCTTTATGAATCTGTTCTAATATCTTATAATTTGAATTAATCTCTTAGGAATTTCCTAGATACACTTTCCTAGTTATTGAATCCCTATATAGGAAATCTTTTACTATTGAGAAAAGCATCCAAGTCATCCTAATAACCAGGCAAAAATTAGAGTCTAGGAGCAACTAGTGTGCTGATAATGAATAGAAACTTGGATCATGTTGTGCATTGCTTGGTAGAAGAAGAGAGAGTGCTAGTGCTTATCTGTGGCTTTATTTGCTTTTGAAGTTGTTGTTAGCCAATTGTGTTGATACAAGGGGATGTCCCTTGGGTTTTCTGTCTAAGAGATATAGGGAGAAGTTTGCTTGAGCGTAAAAGAAGTTTGCTACTATATCTTCAGATTCACTAGCTAGGATGTGTGATCCCTAGGGGCTAGGTCTAGGGTTTAAGTAAATTATTGAATTGAAAAGTAAGAACAATAATAAAAGCAATAAAAATTAATATTTATAATATATTAAAATTAAAAATAAATTATAAAAGTAAATTACATGTTTTTTTGTAAAGTAAATTATATGTAATTATCTTATTTATATAAAATAAGAATTACAATACTTAATTAAATTACGTGCCAAAAAAATAATATAATTATCTTAATTTAAAGGCTAAAATACACTCATTTTTCACACGATTGTCTCTATGTTTGACCCTTTTTTATTCAGACATCAGTTGGATTCCATAGTTTTCATTTAAGTGAATCTAATGAGACAAGTTTCGTGTCTTGAATTGGTGAAAAAAGGATTCAAATTCACGTCCCAAAATCGAAAATGATCATTATTTTAGAAAGACCATTTTGACTCACTTTAAAAACATAAAAGACTAAATTAAGCTTTTTCAAACATAAAGGACCAAACTGAATATAATTTAAAAATAAAAGACTAAAAGCGTATTTTAGCCTAAAAAAAATTAAAAGTTACTGGAACTATAAGAAGTAAATTAAGATTGGAAGAGAGAACTGTGCATCAGATATGCCCTTATAAGCGCAGGTGTGCAAAACCTATTAGTTTTCTGTGTCCTACTTCTCCTTCCGCCATCAGTGCCCTTCACTTCCTACTGAACATTCTTCTTAACAATCTAATGTGTTCGATCCTTCTAACACTACCTCTATGAACTTATAGGTTTAGTTCCCTTCCTTTGATTCAGCTTGTTCCGTACAAGTGCTTCTATTCATTGATTCCCTCATCTTCAACGACCTTCCCATTTTTTCCTAATCCCACACACTCTCTTCTTTCACCAATCGCATTCATCTTCAACTTCCTCAACCTTCATCAGTGGCAGTGATGCTCAATTCCTTGATTCCATGAAAAATTTCGCAAGTTTAGGTCCTGCTTTGGATCTATTCCACAAAATGGTTGCCATGAACCCCTCTCCCTTGTGCCAAGGACTTCGCCGTAATTCTCGGCGTTATTGCAGAGATGAAACATTACACAACTATGATTTCCTTGATTAAACACATGTGTTATCATCAATTGTCTCTGCATGGGGAAGTTGAAGCGGAATCTCGCGTTTTGTGCAGAAGGCAATGTGACTCGAGCAACAAAGTTTGTTGATTTGATAGTTACACCTAAGGATAAATGATTAATGGATTCTGTAAGAATGGCAACACATTTGTTGCTATCAGATGTCTCAAGAAGATGGAAGAAAGAAATTGCAATTTGGATGCTACAGCTTACAACACAATTACGGGCAGTCTGTGACTTTGTGACTTTGGTAGAGGGAAAGAAGCTGCAACTCTATTTGGTACAAGACCAAAAGAAACAACCATACCACCGTCATTTTGCCTCTTCATCATAGTCAATGGTTGAGTCTGCATTTTCCATTGACCGAATTTTATACTAGCTTGTTAGTTATAGCTTTGTGATTTGATTTTGTGACTCACAAGGGTTGCTTACCAAATGTTGTTACTTATAACTCTTTAATCCATGGATGGTTTAAACCCAAACATTTTTTATTACCTTAATTAATTGTCTTAATTAATATTCTTCATTCTATTAGCCATGTTAGCACTAAACTAACTAGAGTTAATGATAAGGACTAAAATAGAACACTAAGAAAATGTCAAGAATCTAAAAGTATCAATTTTTTCTTTTGTAAAGACTAAAATCAAACAAAATCATATTTGCAGGGATTTAAAACATATTTAAGCCTGCTTAAAATCTAATATTATCAATTTCAAATAAAATGTAATTAAATTGTATTAAAATTTAAAATTAATTTATATTACAAATATTTACAATTAACTTTTATATAATAAAATAGACTTTTGGTTCTTCTAAATAAGATAATATATTGTTTCATTTTTTTAAGATATGCAATTTCATTGTTATTTAATACTTTTTAAGACATTGAAAGAATGTATCGAGTGAGTGGACAAGTGTAGTTCTCTCTTTCATTGTACAATTTTTGCTCAAACAATTATCTCCCGTGTAGTATACGTGTAAAAATTTAATCTTTTTGTATTTGTTGCTTGGAATCTATTGTGAATTTTGTCCTAATTAATGTTCGAAATTCAAAATAGCTTTGTAGTAATTTCACTTCGAATAGCACCAGTTTACTAGGATAGTGAACAACATGTTCATGTATATAATATATATATAACAAATTATATATTTAATTATTATCGTTTTATCACAATTAAACCAGTAAACTATAAACTGGATAGTACTTTTACCAATTTAATAAACATTTGATCCTAAAACTTAACATAAAAGGTTGTAAACATATATATTATAATTACTATATGATAAACAGGTCTTCGGTAAGCTCAGCATCAGCATGCACTTGGAACCCAAAACATAGTTAAGAAATTTATTACATCATGAGACCAACATCATCTGGCTTTACGGAAATTTCCAAAATTATCAATGTCAATATCTTCAAGCTTTCTGAAGATGTCTTCATATTCTGTTTCAGGTAGATTTTGAAGTGTTGAAGAAGCATTTGGAAGAGAGTTTCCCACTGTAGCAACTAGCACCATCAATTTGAGCAAATGATGCAGGGATACCTGCAGCAAGTTCAGCTGCTGGTTGATTTATAGACTCATGCATATGCTCTTCTCGTTCTACTGTCATGATCAACAAAAGAGAAAGAGAAATGTTAGTAATATATTCTTTAGCACACATTTGATTATTGATTGAAATTCATTGGACTCATAAAATCAAGTATATATATCCCACTTCCTATTTAATGATACTCAGCTCATAATTTCTTGCCTCTTAATAAATTCTAGTCAATAGTAAAAAATTGTGTTACAAATGTGTTGCTATCATTTTTCTTAAAAATTGCCAATTTGTAATCAAAGATAACCAAAGGGAATTTAGCTTATTGTATTTTGTTCAACATCTATGCACATGGCAACATACCTTGACTTGGGCTCCTTAACGAGGAGGGAAACATAGTCTGGCCACTGATGTTTGATGATGTACTCGCTTGACGTGAACCATAACCGCTGGTGACCTTATTACGCTTTAGCTGAAGTCTGTATATCTGTGCATTGATGGTTGATTATATACAGAATGGAAAGCAAAGAAGATGTTAATTTCTCATAGCAAGAGTTGTGAGATTCAAACAAGAATCGTGAAACCAAGTGGGAAAAGAAAGAAAAAAGTAACAATGTTTAAACTATTAACTATATAGTACTACCACCCATTTATCTTTTAAATGATACAAGTTGCAATTAAAAGTAGCTGCTATATTATTAAGAAGAAGAAAACAGGCAAATACAAAAATCATGAAAGGATCACCGAAACCTATAGTTAGGAAGTCCATTCCTATCACAGAAGAACTTATGTCTATTGAAATTAGGAACTAAATCCCACTAAACCAAACCAATCCTATTGTGATGTCTTTTCATTCCTTCATTTTTTTTTTTAAAAAAAAGTAGCAGCTATATGATATTAACGAAGTACTATATATAATATAAACTACTAGTCATAGTCAAACTTGTGGATTGAAATCATGCATATATAACTGCCTAGTATTGCTAGTAGCAATAGTAAACATTATTAGAAACTGTTGCATGTCTAATTAAGTTGAAGGGACAGAAAAAACCTGCAAATGACTTGCAATCTGGCTTAATGTCAGGTCAGGCACTTTCATTAATCTTTGTATCGCTTTTGGACGAGCAACTGAATACAAAAACAAACAAAGACTTGATATTAAACTGTGATTAGTGATTATTTATTATGAAGGATATTTGGAGAAGAATCCATGATTGATAGATTATAATCTTAATGAGAATTCTATATAGAATGAGAGTAAACATACTTTTACTCTCATGGCCACCTAGCAATGCTAGGGCTTCTGTAAACTTTAGATGCAACTCAGGAGTCCAAAGGATGTGCCTTTTCTTGGCAAATCCAATTTTGTGTTCTCTTCTTTTCCCAGTCTTCTTAGGTATATGGTTGTAGTTGTCAAAGTTCATCAGGGCTGACCTATGTTCAGCTCTCTTCTCTCCTTGCTTGCTTTCATTAGCATCATGATCAATCTTCCTTTCTTCCTTTTCTCCACAAGCCTGGCATTGTGTGGTTATTATTAACTGTTCAATGCAAGTATATATCTTGGAATTTGTTTAATAGATTTTCCTCAACCAGCCTTCTCTCTTTTTATTTTTGAATCCATTGTCATGTTTAGAATGTTAATGCCATGCATGGTATTTACTATTTTATTACCAGTAAACCTAGTTGGTCTTCCAAAACTTACAACTATTGTCATATATTAGTCTTTGATGATCAAATTAGTTTCGCAAAAATCTAGAAGGTCACCATAATATGATGACACATTTCAAATCATTAAGGGATTAATTATTTGATAATAAAATTTTTGGAGGATCAATTAGTATGATGATATTGTAGATGTTTATGGAACTAATTCAATTAGTAACTATTTTTTTTTAAAAAAAATGTAGTAACATGTGTAATTTCAAAAACCAACTCGAGGGTTTACCATAAATTATTTATCGTTTGGTTTTTCTAAATTGTAATCCCTATTAACAACATACCTTGTTTGCATATTGAGCATCTTTTGCTGACTTAGGTTGTGATTGATATGCAAGTTGCCACAAGTTTATGAGATCCGCGAAAAGGATTGGTTCCTCAAGGAAATAACAAGATCCTTTAGCTAATGTTTTCCAAATAGCATCCTCAAACCCTCCAGATGAGATGATTGGACATGATAAATATAGACAGAAAAAAAGTAATGAGATCAGAGAATGAAATTGCTAGAAGAAAATTTAAGTACATTGAAAACCTGAAATTCAAACTCACAGACAACAGGAATGTTCTTCTCATGCAATAAATCCAGAAACGCAAGGTCATGTATGCTAGGCTTGCTGTGTTTAATCATGACAAGTCTGAACTGGCTTTCATGATTGGAAATCATGGACATAGCCATTGATACTTCATCTGTCGCAGTAACTGAGTAGCCAAACAATTATAACAATTAGTAATTATTCACATCAATTACTCAAGTAAGGGGATTAGCACTAGATTCAGAAAAAAAGAAAAATAGCATTTTATGAAGATAATTTTTTGTAGAGTAGCTTCCTCAGCTAGCTCAACATACATAGACGTCCTGATTAATACCACAAACATATCTATTTAAACTCTGGCAGAATCATTTGAAGTAAGTTATTTGTTGATTTGTTGCTGAGAGAATTAAATGAACAAATAGATGAGGCAAATGCTAATATAGTGAAAAAAAGTTAATTACTATGTTTTAAGAAGCTCGATGGGTATCTTAATTTAGTTGAAAACAGTTTCATAGTTTAGGTTAAATTCGAAAAAGTTGGTTATTAATTGGTGTTGGAGATCCCACATTGACTAGTGATATGGCAAAGTTAGTCTATATAAGTGGGGGGCAACCCTCACCTTACAAGCCGGTTTTGTAAGGTTGAGTTAGGCCCATAACCCACTTTCTAAGATGATATCAGAGCCTATCCTAGCAATATGTTGTTGGGCCTATTGTGCCTTGTTGTGGACCTATCGTGCCACCCACTATCGGGCCGCTATCGGTTCACCCCCACAGATGTCCAGTCCTCGCTTGAGGGGGGTGTGTTGGAGATCCCACATTGACTAGTGATATGGCCAAGTTAGTGTATATAAGTGGGGGGGGGGGGGGGGGAGCAACCCTCACCTTCAAGCCAGTTTTGTAAGGTTGAGTTAGGCCCATAACCCACTTTCTAAGAATTGGGTTTTCAGAAATGACAACATTTTAAGAACCCAACAAAGAGGTGGAAAAAAAAGAAAAAGAAATGACAACATTCAGCTCTGTCTTGTACATTATTTCACTTTAGTCCAACGACCTTTTTCTCATTAGTGTGATTGATTCTAAACTTTTTGTCTCAATCGTCTTTATTATATAATATTCTTACTAAAAAAATTTAATTATGAATAGTATTAAATTTATGTATTTTGTTTTGAATAATATATTGATAACATTTTAAGCCAATCATTATTGGGTCATGACTGTTTGGTACAGGTCTAGAAAAATGACATGATAAAAATATATGGCTGAGAATATAGATTCTGGTTAATAACTGTGCTTGTCTAATTACCCATTAAGCAATTCTATGGTTTGTCCTTGTCCTAGTCTATTTAGTATCTAGTGTATATAACATCAAAAACATGAAATGAAAACATGAGTATTCTTGATGCACACTAAGTCACCAACAAAGTAAAACAAGACCAATAATAAAACTTAAACAAAATGATAGGGTTTATGAATGAATTATATTGGATTAGTAATGCTTTTAGTTTTTGAAAATTTTCTAAGATTTGGTTTTTATCTCCAACTTTAAAAATCAATAGTTTCCGTCCTTGTATTTTTAAAAATACCCTAATTTTAGTCATGGAAGCTAACAAATTTTCCCTTCTACAAGGACCAAAGTTTTGGTATTTCGAAAAGCATAGGGACTACAAAAAAAATAATGTTTTAAAAGTTAGTCACAAAAATCAAAATTTGAAATTCTTTTGGGATTAAAAACACCATTAACTAAGTAATCACTGTAAGAAATACTAAAATTAATTATGAAACAATTTAGGATAAAATATGCTTTTGCTCCCTCTAAAATATGTAAAATTTGGAATTGGTCCCTCTTTTTCTTCTCATTTTAGTCCTCCTCAAATTTTAATGTTTCTGTCCATCTAGTATGTTAACTCTGTTAGTGAATATGCTTACGTGGTAGTGGTGCATGTTAAAATACTAGATGAATATGCAGGATTTATTAACAGAGTTAACAGAGAGGATAAATAATAACATGTTAAAATTTTAGAAGAACTGAAATGAGACGAAAAGTTTTGGAGGAACCAATTCTGGATTTCCCATATTTTAGAGAGACCAAAAGCATACTTTACCCAATAATTTATATATAATTTTTTTAAAATTGTCTCTAAATTTTTTGTAACCTCAATTACTTAGGATAAAACAATTTTCATCACTATATTTTGCCACGAATCTATTGATTTTTATTATTTTTTTGTGAAACAGATTTTAAACCAAATTAAATTGATATGAAACAAAGTAATGTAGGAAAAAAAAAAAAAAGGCTTCAAACTATACCTTTGAATGCATATTGCTTCAGCAGTGATGACAGGTACACGAGAGACAATGTGTTGTTATCTAATAGCAGAAGGTTAAGGTCTGTTGCAAAGGAAGGGGAGTAATTGACCATTGATATTGACTCATCATCCATCTTTAGGACAAAAAGCTTAAAGAAAACAAGTGATACAAGAAGTTTCAACAACTAAGAAAATGATTAGACCATGGAGAGAAGAGATAGAGGAAGTATTTGTAATTGATGTATGCCAAGGGGATGTGCCAATTAAATAGAGTTGAGTAGCAAAGATTGGCTAGACTTTTGGATGAATATAAATATTTTCTATTAGCAGTTTTATGAAGTTTCTTTTAATTTCTATATCAATTCTATAATTTCTTTTTTTTTTTTAAGAAAAATCAAAGATAATATTTTTGTACTTTTCAAAATTCACCATTTAATTCTTATATGTTTTAAAAAGAAGACACACATTTAGTGATATTATTAATAGTTTTTCAATATATTCTAGCAATATAAATATTGATTGATAGTTAAGTGTTAATAGTTAATAATGATTATTAAATTTCTAGTAAATTTGGCATATAAATATATAACATGTGCTAATGATGTTAGGTAAAAGTATTAATATTCTATCCAACTAATTAAGAATTTTTGACCTTTATAATTGGTATGAGTTGAAGAATTATGTTTGATTGTAACTTGTTACCTATAATAAATAAGTCAAGAATTTGAAGTCTATTGACCATTATAAAAAGTCAAAACACACAAATACTGGTACAATATTACCACCTTCCCATTAAATGTTGATTATTTTCCTTTTGTCTCTACCATTTAATTTTCTAAAATTATAGTCTCAGTTTAAATGTATAATGACAATTAAACTTTTGACTGATGAGTGAGTGGTATTGTCTACATGCTTTGCATTTATGTTGGTAAAATTTTGTAACCCTATAAAAATTTTGAAAAAGTCAAGAGGGCTTTTAAAATAACTTGTCAAATTCAAACATTATGATTATATTATATCATTGTTTATTCAAAGCATTAAATTTTGGGTATTTTATAATAAGAAAGTCAAAAAAGGAAAAAGAAAATTTAATTTGTTGATTTCATAATAGTTTACTAATTTTTATTTTTCATTTCTTACTAAAATATATATAATATTTATTTTAATACATTGTAATGCTATGCAAAATGGGTGGGGCTAGTCGTACTGACCCGAACCTGCCCAATAAAACATAGGGCTTGGGTTCTAAATTTTTAACCCGATTTGAATGTGGATCTTTTTAGCCTGATCTGATAAAGTCCGTGTCACAATTGGGCTTAGGTTGGGCTAGCCTAGTTTGGCTCAGGTTATCTATTTTTTTTTTCTTTTTAATTTTGTTTAGAGAGAATAAAACTAAGAGAAATTTAGGAAACTAAAGATAATTACTAATTTATTGTCTCAAATTTTCATTTGTTTGACATAAGCTTTGATATTTGATTTTGCCAAAGATCACTTATCATTGTCGCAGATTATGCTTTTTACATCGATTAAAAATGACCTTTTTACATTAGTTATCAAGGCATTATAGATTCAAGCAATGTAGAAAGTGGAGACTTTTTGTCAATTAAGCCTTTCGGAATTTTAATTTCCTAATTGATATATGATTTTGATATAGGCTTTGATATATATGTATATATATACATATACATGGATCGGGATCCTCTCTTGCCTACTTTTAAAAGGAGAGGTCTTGTTAAGCAAATCCAAGCCGTTGCTTATATATTAAATATAATCTACGGTGGAAATTAAAACCTTGAAACTCACCGTTTCATTAAAACCAAATTCCATTCTTCTTTCAGGTTTAACATAGTCGCAAGTTCGCAACCCTTTCCGTTCCTTCTGCTCCACACATTTCTGCTTCTGAAATTCGTGTTGCAGCCACCATCATCACAGATTCATGTTGGAGAATATATGTAGGAGAATATTTGGCTCTTTTGTTAAGTTTAGTTTTTTACTCTGAATGTATAGAGGAGCATATATGTTTCGTGGGAGATACTAAGGCTTGGCGCAGTGCTTTATACCCCTTGTACCCATGTTAATATAAGATGTTTCTCTTTGTTGATAAAAAAAAAAAAAAGAAGTGAAGAAGACTCTTCGAAAATAGCTCAATTTGGAAATTCGTTCCTGCACACAGTAAACTCATTGGCATTACTTTACTTTTTCCAAATCATATGCTGAACAATACAATGCCAGGGTGGTTTTCTGCCGATGTTGGCCAGGGTGGTTTTCGACCGACATCAGCTAGGGTTTTTTTTCGGTCGACCTCGACCATGATTTTTTCGGCTGACATCGACCGAGGCTATTTTTCAACCGACCTCAGCTAGGGTTTTTTTTTCAGTCAACATCGGCCAGGATTTTTTTTTGGCCTACATCGGCTAGGGCAATTTTTGGCTGACCTCGACCGGCGTTTTTCGGCCGACATCAGTCGAGACTATTTTTTGCCCGACCTCAACCAAGTCTTTTTTCAACCGACGTCGTCCAGAGCAGTTTTCGGCCGATGTCAGCTAAGACAGTTTTCGACCGACCTCGACCATGATTTTTTTTGCCGACCTCAACCATCATCGTCCAGAGCTATTTTCAACCGACATCGGTTGAGGCTATTATTATTTTTAAATATGTTCTTAATTTTTAAAAATATATTATTTCTAAATTAAAAATAATTATTTTTAAAAAACATATTATTTTTATGGATGGATTGGATATCCATCCATGAAAATTTTGTTAATGGATGGATCGAATGAATTTTTATCAAATGGGTCGGATTGGATCGGATTTTTTAAATAAATTTTTAATGGATCCAAATGGATTAATGGATTGTTTCTATCCGATCCATTTTGATTTGGATTAAAATTTATCCGATCCATCCATTTTGCCACCCCTAGTCCAGGGCCAATCTCACATTGTCAATTTTCAAGGGATTAACCTTGTGCCACCTAAACATCATAGGTTCTTCATGGTTGATCAACCTGGGCTGGTTGCAAATTTGTGAACTGCTCCCACACCCAAATTTGGACCAAGTAAAAGGGTGACCTAAGAGTTACCTCTTCCAATTTATCACCAGTCCATAGTCACATAATTCGTGTCTTCACCAGAGAACCGCAAATTGGTTCACATTGGTTCGTGTGATCCAATTCGCGGTACGATTCTGAACCGGTACGCCATAATTCGTTAATGAATTCGTCGAGCAGAAGAACCATGGAAGATGAAAAGAGTGCAAGCAGGGAACTTTTAGAAAATCATGAAGGAAAAGAGAATATCAGAAAAGAAAGTGGAAACGCAAATTGCAAACCGTTGTTGGGTTTCAGAAAACCATTAACAAGGTATTGAATATTACAAGAGAAGAATGAAAACGAAAAGACAACAGTCTACCCATCACAAACAGAGAAGAAGATTGTAGATGAAGAGTTAAAGGCAGAAGAGTAGAAGACGAAAGGATTTCTTTATTTTTTATTTTTATTTTTATAAACTACCGCTGGTTTCAAGAGGAGTTATTGCCATCATGCTGGTTTCTAGGAAACTTGCACGTGCACCTCGACAAGAGGAGTTAGTGGTGCTTGTTTAAAAAATGATTTAATTAAATAAATTAAAGAATTAATTATTTTTACATCTATATCACTATTTTTTTGGTGTTATATAGTAATTAATTGAGATTTTAATTAAAAATAAAAATTAAATAACTTATAAGAATAAGACAATAAGTTAACTTATATTTTTATAGAAACTTAAAAAAAATTAATCTATTGACTAATTTGTAATTGAAAAATTATATTAAAATATTTTAGTAAAAACATAAATAATAAAATTTAAATATATACTAATTTATATATTAGAACTTATTGTAAATTTAAATAGTGTACCGATGCATACCATGTATACCCCTCACTTACCAATACTTTACAAGGTCGCGTACCGCATACCCGAACCCTTACCACGTACCAAAGAGTACCAAAATTATGTGACTATGCACCAATCAAACCAATGATTGTTTTCTTCAGTAGACTTAATCATTATATATGCTGGCCAAAACTGCTGGTCCCAAAGCAATGGGATTCCCTCTAGCAAGATGAAAAGCAATAGGGAAAACATACTTGTTCATGAAGCTATTGGGAGAAAAACCAATCATTGTCAACCAAGTTGCAAGGAATGCTTCATGCTCGATTTCACTCCCACTATTGACAAAAAGATCCATCCATGTTGATGTATAAACGCCACCCATTTCCTCTGACTTTGCTGTCTTGCTGCATGAATCAATTTCTTCTCCACCTCTATCATTTCCTCGCTTTGAAGTGTTGTGAAGAATGGATCACCAACAACTAGAAAACCCTCCAACACCATCATATCCTCCAACACTTAAAAAATGTACAACTTTATAACCATAAGCATTTTTGCACAAGAATGTTGTTGCAGGTGATTGTCTCATTGAGTTTAAGTAAAATATTAAAGATATTAAAAGTAGCATATGACTTTGACAGCTTATGTGACATTGAATTAGCTAGTTTGACTAACATATTGACTCGGTCAACAATCAAAATAATTTCATACCAATAATATGTTTTAAAAAAATCCTATTTTGATATTTCATTTTTAAAAGTGCTCGAGCTTGGTGAATCAATCTCGTCTCATTGAGTTTAACTAAAAAAAAAAAAGTACCATGATTGTGGCATGTAGGATATTTCCCCCACAATATTAAAATCAAAGTCAAACTCGCTAGTTTGACTAAGAGTTTGACTTTGACCACCTATTTGATATAGGAAATCTAAGAATTAATTTGATAATGATATTAGTTGAGTAAAAAATACTCACAAAAAGTAATTACTTCTAATGAATAAAAAAGAATGCGTCGAGAATAAAATGTATAAGTCCTGTAAACAATAAAATAGTAAAATAGATACCTAATTAGCCTAGATAAAAAAAATTAATATTATATTGTATGGTTTAATTATGCTTATTAAATAAAGTAAACAACAATGATAAAAAATATTGAAATAAAGCTTTAAAAGAATTAAACAATAAAATAGTTCCTTTTGATATAATATATAATGATAAATAAAGATTTTGACGCTTACTTATAGGTTTGGAAAACCTCTTTAAACACAACATTGGTAGTTATGTTTAAGGGTTTGCACTCTTTATCATATATTAAGATCTTTAGTTTAAGCTTGCTTTTAACTCTAAAAAATTTCACATATAATTGTTCATGTCTAAAGAAAGACACCAACATGAGAAGATAATTTTTCTATACAAATTATTTACCTATCATGGCAAATATATATATTTTGAGAAAATTTACTTCTACACGTTATATATATATATATATATATATATATATATATATATATATATATATATATATATATATATATATATATATATATATATATATATATATATATATATATATGGCATATCTTATGAGAGGAAGACATCTTATATGAGAGTGAAAGAATTAAATCTTGACCATATAACCATACATGGAGGGTTAAGATTTAATGTCATGTGACTGCTTAAAAAGTCATGTAAGAACTCATATGACTTATTTTGTTTTAATCTTAACCATTCAAGATAAATCTAGTGGTCAATATTTATTTCTTTCACTCTCATATAAGATAAGTCCTCTCACTATATATATATATATATATATATATATATATATATATATATATATATATATATATATATATTACTTCTGCACGTTATATATTTATATTTTACAATTAAAAGAAGAAAAAACAGAGAAAGTCGAAATAAAGTAAATAATGCGACAGACAGAGAAAAAAAATATATACACTAGAAAACATGAGTGGAATCGTATGACTCAAATAATTATTATTGTGGATATACATATAAAAAACAGAACTCACTATCTTTCTTTTATTTTGAATGATGGGACATATTGATAATTTTTAAAATATAAAACATAATTGAGAATTCTAAACAAATATATCACCTACAACTTTTATTTTATATTTAAAATTCTAAGTTTGTATTTTACTTTAAAATAGTATAAATGATTAAAGCTGTTTTTATCTTTTGGGCCAAAAATAGCCTTAACTTTTGTATTTTTATTGTAATCATAAAAGTTGTTTGCTCTCTAGGTGACTATTAGAAACAATAGGAAAACGCTTTGGTTATACTGTAGGAAGTTTTTTTTTCGGAATTATTGCATTTTTTTTAGGAGGCAATTTAGAGCTGTCAAATGGGCCAGCCCGGCCTGGCCCATGCGGGCCATTCAATTTTTTGGGCCAGCCTGGCCCGGCCTGCATCAGATTCAGGTTGCTATTTATTGGGCCCAGCCTGGCCCAATATTGGGCCACCGAGCCAATTTGGCTTGAATTTAAAATAAATAAAAAATTCCAAAAAAAAAGCTGGACCTTAAATTTTTCCTTTTGGCTACTGCATACAAGCATTTGTAGACTCTTAATGTGTTTTTATCACCAAAATCACAGCCATTCAGCATCAACATGACAAGGCTCCATACATTAATACTACCAAAGGAATAATTAAAAACTAACAACAATAATATTAATTAACAAGTTCCATAAAGCACTACAAATTCATAATTTCAATCTTCAAAATCAAGAAAAGTAAACAATGCAAAAAGTAAACAAGTTCAGTCACGAGTCACAATTACTAAACAAGTTCCAAAAAAGTACTACAAATTCATAAATTCAGAAACAAGTAACAAGTTCAACAACAATTCAACAAATATCTCCAACAACAAATTAAGATGTTGGGATTTCTCCTTGATCATTTTGTTCTGTAAATAGCGGTATCTCCACCACTTCTTTGACATCTGCAATTCATAATACAAAACTAAAGTAAATAACTAAAATTAAATTAAAATTTCAATTTTTGAAAACAAAAGAAGAATTATAACATATTACTAATTTAATATTACCAAAAGATCCAACTTCTGAATAACCATACAACCAATTTCGGGTACAAGTGAGGGCTTGCACAGTTTCAGGAAGTAGAGAATTTCTATACTTATGCAAGATGTGACCTCCAATACTAAATGAAGATTCTGAAGCCACTGTTGTGATTGGAATACTTATAACATCACAAGCCAAAGTGTAAGTTGAGGGAATTGAAGTTTATTCAACCTCCAATATTAGAGGACATCAATGTCATTACCAACAATGCATTCTTCTTTCAAGTATATGTCAAGTTCAGACTTGCCATCATTTGAAGTCTTTTGTCTTATTTCTTGATGGTATGCCTAAAATTAAACAATCACATTAGAACTAAATTAGAGACATTAATTGAAAACTAAATATAATGTAATCAATAGAAATTAGTGAATTACTCAAACTTACATTAAGAATGGATGATGAGAAATTTCCACTTGACATTGGAGGATGAGATTGAGTGTCTCTTGATGAGCTAGGTAGAGACGAGTTTGATGCATTGGCTTGGCTTACATATTCAACAACAAAGAGTTTATACAAACCCTCCTTTCACTTTTTCCACCTTCTCTTCATAATCATTTGGATAAAGCCTCTTATAACAAAAGGTTATAAAATTTAACTTTGCCTTGGGGTCAAGAACACATCCAAATGCAAGAGTGACACTATATTCACACCAATACTGATCAAATTTCTCCTTCATCCTTGGTGCCATTTCTTTGATTACCTTATCTTCACTAGTCAAATTTTCATTCAATCCCATATCTATAATTGCAACTTGCATGAAATATAAGTTTGAGGTGGGGTAATGTGACCCAGAGAACAAGTTAGTAATATCATAAAACGGGGCCAAGAATTCACACATCTTCTCTGCTCTTTCCCATTCTTCATTGGTTGGGCAAAAATTGTAATTTCTATCACTATATCCCAAACTAGTGAATGCACGATGATACCTAATAGCACTTTCAAGCATCGGCACTTTCAAGCATCGGCACTTTCAAGCATCAAGTATGTAGCATTCCATCTAGTAGCCACATCCAACCTCAAGCCGCTACCTACATCAGTCAAGTGCACTTCTTCAACGCATCTTTGGAAATCCCTCATCCTTGACTCCGAGGCCCTCACATACTTGACACTTTGTCTAATTTTCCACAAAGCTTTAGCACCTGCAACCTTCAAACCTTGTTGAACTATCAAATTCAAGATATGTGCACAACACCTTACATGAAAATAATCACCTTTACATAACAAGGCATTTTGCAAATTAAGCCTCCCTTTCAAAATTCTTACCAAGACATCATTAGAAGAGGCATTATCCAATGTGATAGAAAATATTTTTGCTTCTATCCCCCAATCCTTAAGCTCTCCAAGTATTTTTTATGATAATTCTAACCCAGTATGTGAAGTATCCAAGTGACCAAATGAAATTAGTTTACTATTTAACTTCCAATTTTCATCAACATAATGTGCAGTCATTGTCATATAGCCTTGAGTAGTTACAACTGTCCATACATCAGAAGTTAAACATATTCTACCAAGAATAGAAGCTAATGCACTATTTAGCTTTGCCTTTTCAGTTAAAAACACTTTCATGCAATCAGATGTTATAGTGTTTCTACTAATGGGTTTAAAATCGGGATTCAACAACTTATTCACTGCCCAAACCCCCTCATACTCATCATAGCTAAATGGAAGATCATTATTGATAATACATTTAGCAAGTGCATCTCGATAAGCCTTAGAATCAAATTTCCACTACTTCAAGAAGGTAGCTTTGTTATCCAACATGACCCCCACATCTTGGTACTTAGGACAACCCCCACATTTGATAATATGACGTCTTAAATGGTTGGTACCAGAAATAGCTTTACATGTATACAGTTTCACACAACCCTTACATTTACATTTCTCCACCCCATCAACTAGGCCAACCTTTTCAAAATAATTCCATACCTCACTAGAGCAAGACTTACTTTTCTTAGCTTGTACACTATCTGGGTCATCATTAGCATCCCTACCCTTACTCTTATTTCCAGCACTAGTGGTACTACGATTAACAGAATGGTTGCTATTTGGGGTAGGCTAAGGCTCTCTATTTTCAGGTGCAGTTTCCATTTTATCAAACTCATCCTCCATATTTTCTAAATTTTCAACGAAATCCATGTCTACAATATAAAAAATTAACAAGATTCACTAACCAATTTAACAAAAAACAGAATAGATAGGTATGATTACTGTAACATTAAATCGCAAATCTCAATAAGGCAATAACAGTCCAGTATTTAACAATAAGGCAATAACAGTCTAGTATTTAACAAAATAAGAAGTCATAAGCATAATAGGAAAAAATTACACAAACATTAAATCGCAAATCGAAAAAATTAGAAGCAAAGGTATGATTTTTGATACCTGAAAAGTTAGAAGCAAATTGCAAATCTCCTTCGCACCCTTGCAGTCCTGCAGCCTCGCAGTGCTCGCGTCGCACCCTCGCACTTGCAGGCTTGTAGTGTTCGAGTCGCAGTCGCACCCTCGCACTCGCAGGCTTCAAGGCGGTCGCACCCTTGCACACTCTCACAGTCTCACCCTTGCAGTGTTGTGCCATCGTGTCGCAAGTCTCGCACAGTCACACTCGCACCCTCGTCTTTGGGAGAATTAGGTTGTGTTTGTGGCTTTGTGTGTGCCTCTGTGGAGTCACTAGAGTGTCATGACTCACGAGTATGGATTGTGGGTGGGGACTGGGATGCAGTGCAGCTGGAAGGGAAGGGAAGGCCCAATACCATTTACGGTAGGTGGACAATGGGCCACGGACCATTTACGGAAGGGAAGGCCTAATAGCCAATACTAGTGTTGTTGGGCTGGCTGCTACATATAATTTTTTTTATATTACATTAGTCTCTCGGGCCAGCCCATAGCCTATGGGCCAGCCCGACCTTAGGCCATTTGGCCTGTGGAGCCTATCGGGCTAGGCCAAAACGGCCTGAATCTATTTAGGTTGCCATTTTTAAAGCCTGGCCTAGCCTAAATTACGGGCTGGCCGGGCCGAGCCCAAATTGACAGCTCTAGGAGGCATGTTTATTACGTATAAATTGTTTCTTGGATTTATTTTCCTACCATGTAAATTTTCCACAACTGCCAATATTGGTTATTGACTTAACCGTTAACGATAGCAATAAGAATGAAAGTAGCAGAAGGAACAACATATGTGCTTCTTCTCTAATCCTGTCCCATTACCAAACTCTATATAAAGCAATCTACCAATACAAACATCTACCTGCAGCCTTCAATTCCTCATCACAATGAAGCAATTTTTTCTCATCTTACTTGCCTTTTGGTCTTTATATGCCCCCCTCTTTTCTCTCTATACATTCTACTCACTATGCTTCTTTACCCCAAACTTGACTGCCTTTGCATCAGGAAATGAAACTGATCATTTGGCACTGCTCAAATTCAGGGAATCCATATCCACTGACCCATATGGAATCTTCCTCTCTTGGAATACTTCTACTCACTTCTGTAACTGGCATGGAATCACTTGCAATCCCATGCTTCTAAGAGTTACGGAGTTGAATTTGGAAGGATACAAGTTGAAGGGATCCATATCTCCTCACATAGGAAATCTCTCATATATCAGAACCTTCAACCTCGCAAACAACAGCTTCTACGGGAAAATCCCACAAGAATTGGGACGTTTGTCTCAACTGCAGCAACTCTTTCTCGTAAATAACTCATTTGTAGGAAAAATCCCTACAAACTTGAAAGGTTGCACTCATCTAACACACTTATACTTATATGGGAACAATCTGATTGGCAAAATACCAATCGAGATTGGCTCACTTCGGAAGCTTACACATTTGAGCATTTGGAACAACAAGTTAACTGGAGGGATCCCACCATTCATAGGGAATCTTTCATCCCTAACTGTTCTCGGTGTCGATAGGAACAACTTAGAGGGGGATATTCCACAAGAAATATGCAGTCCCAAAAGCTTGACATTCATATCATTCCATGTCAACAAACTGGCTGGAACATTACCTTCTTGTCTTTATAATATGTCATCTCTTACTCTAATCTCAGCTGCAGCAAATCAAATTAATGGCTCTCTTCCACCCAACATGTTCCACACCCTACCCAATCTCCAAGTATTTGCAATTGGTGGCAATCGAATCTCAAGTCCAATTCCACCTTCCATCACAAATGCATCTATCCTTTCATTTCTTGATTTCGGTGATAACCATTTCGTGGGACAAGTTCCAAGTCTGGGGAAGCTACAATATCTTTATTTCCTAAATTTCGAGGAAAATAATCATGGTGACAATTCAACTAATGATTTGGAGTTTTTAAAATCATTGACAAATGGTAGTAAGTTGCACATGTTATCTATAGCCTTAAAAAATTTTGGAGGTCATTTGCCAAATTCCTTGGGCAATTTATCCACCCAACTCAATGAACTACATCTTGGATTTAATCAGATATCAGGAGAAATCCCTGTTGCAATAGAAAATCTAATTGGCTTAATGCTCTTGACTATGGAATATAACCGCATTGATGGGATTATCCCAACAACTTTTGGGAAGTTTCAGAAGATGCAAGTGTTAGACTTAAAGTGGAAACAAGCTGTCAGGAGAGATAGGAGCCTTCATAGGCAACCTTAGTCAATTGTTTTATTTGGAAATGGGAGCAAATATGTTAGAAGGAAATATTCCTCCAAACGTTGGAAACTGCTAAAAAAGTTACAATATCTAGGTCTTTCGCAAAACAACCTTAGAGGAACCATACCTGTAGAGATTTTTAATCTTTTCTCTCTAACAAACTTGTTGGATTTGTCACTAAACTCATTGAGTGGTAGTATACCGGAAGAAGTGGGCAACCTAAAACATCTGGATTGGCTAGATATGTCTTAGAATCATTTGTCTGGTGACATTCCTGGAACCATCTGAGAATGCATAATGTTGGCGTACCTCTATTTGCAAGGGAATTTCTTACATGGCATCATACCACCCTCATAGGCATCACTCAGAGGACTTCAACGTTTAGACCTCTCACAAAACCGTTGGTCTGGTTCAATTCCTCATGCTCTGCAGAACATTTCTTTCTTACAATATTTCAATTTTTCTTTTACATGTTGGATGGTGAGGTACCAACTGAAGGCGTCTTTCAAAATGCAAGTGGGTTAGTGGTTACTGGAAACAATAAGCTTTGTGGAGGTATTTCAGAACTGCATCTATCACCATGCCCTATCAAAGGTAAAAAACTTGCAAAACACCAGTGTGGTTGCTTTTCTTCTAATAATGTCAATTATTCTAACTATCTACTGGATGAGGAATATGAGTAAGAAACCATCTTTGGACTCACCAACAATTGACCAGCTGGCTAAAGTTTCATACCAAAGCCTACACAACAGAACTGATGGGTTCTCAACTACAAACTTGATAGGGTCTGGAAATTTTAGCTCTGTCTACAAAGGAACTCTTTCGTTAGAAGACCAAGTTTTTGCCATAAAGGTCCTAAACCTTCAAAGAAAAGGAGCTCACAAGAGTTTCATTTCTGAATGCAATGCACTCGAAGGAATTCAACATCGAAATCTGGTTCAGATTTTAACATGTTGTTCCAGCACCAATTACAAAGGTCAAGAATTTAAGGCTCTAATTTTTGAGTACATGAGAAATGGAAGCTTAGAGCAATGGCTGCATCCTATGACACTAAGAGCAAAGCATCAGATAACATTGAGCCTTGATCAAAGATTAAATATCATGATTGATGTTGCTTCTGCATTGCATTATCTTCATCATGAATGTGAGCAATCAATCATTCATTGTGATTTAAAGCCAAGCAATGTCCTGCTTGATGATGACATGATTGCTCAAGTGAGTGATTTTGGCATAGCAAAACTTCTCTCAACCGTTAATGGTACCACTTCTATGCACACAAGTACAATTGGAATAAAGGGAACGGTTGCTCCTCCAGGTATTTACTAAATTGGATCAGTGTTTCTTTGAATTCCCCCATCTTTCGATGAAAGCTTGATATTTATTTATGAATTACAAAGTATTGACTATTTTTGCTGTATATGTTAGAGTATGGAATGGGTTCTGAGGTGTCTAAGAATGGCGACATGTATAGTTTCGGGATTCTTATGTTGGAGATGCTTACTGGAAGAAGACCCACAGATGAAATCTTTGAGGATGGTCAAAATTTGCATAATTTGTGGTAAATTCATTTCCTGGTAATCTTTTACAGATTATGGACCCATCACTTGTACCAAAACATGAAGAAGCAACAATAGAAGAAGAAACAGTCAGAATCTTACTCCGACTGTTGAAAAGTGCTTAGTTTCACTCTTTAAGATTGGGCTTGCTTGTTCAGTGGAATCTCCAAAAGAAAGAATGAATATGGTGGATTTCACCAGAGAGCTAAGCAAAATAAGAAAAGCCTTTCTTGCTGGTAAGATAAATGGAAAATGACTTAATTCTCTGCATATTATTACTAGAGAACAAATGTAGATGTGTCATACTACTTCTTCTGCAAAATTTTAACAGCAGCTCTGTTTATAATAATACTTTTTTGTCCTTTGTTTTTTTTTTTATTTTTTGAATTATTTCACACGTTTTGCTTTTCAAACTTAACAACATAATAAAATTGAGATATCTAGATGCTTAATTGCATATGCTACTGGCTTCAGCTCTTACCTGATAAATTGCTTATGTAGTTACAATTTCATTTCCTGCCATTTTTCTATGTATTTCAAAATTCCAAAACTAAGAAGGTAACCGGCTGCTTCTTGATTTCAGGTGTTGACACTTGAATAATCAAAGCTGAGATCGAATGCCATAGCTATTTATGCTGTATGTTGTATGCTGAACTCTAGTAGAGTTAATCACCAGGGTGCTGAACCGTTTAATTATTTTACCCGTTATATTACTCATATGAATGCATCATTCAAGTAGTGAACTTATTGTTTGTACTGTTATTTTGTTTGATAAATGTACCTTGAAGTAGTACTTGATGGATGTAATACTCCATCTTAGTAGTGGACTTATTCTTCTTCTTTTTTTTGTCAAATGTACTCCCTTTATTCTCATGATTTTCCAAATTTAGATGCAGAGCATCAAAATGCTTTCAATCTAGATCCATATTCACCATACCGGATTTTTATTTTATTTTATATTTTTCGGGATTCATAAACTTATCTTCAATATTCACGGGCTAAATAGCAGAGAATTCTTTCTAAATTTGGCTTATGAGACCTGACATTCATAAAGGTAAAAATATAAAAACTTCCATATGAAAAAAAATCAATGAGTATAAACACAAAATACATGGGCCATAATAAAAAGTGGACTCCAACAATATAAGTTGACGCAGTGACTGCATGTGTTTCACAGAGACCTTCAATCAATCTCTCTAGTAAAGGATTGTCACATTTCTTACTCCAAGTCTTACATAAAATCATGTTGTAGATTCAATGTTTAAATATCAAGATGACAAAGGAAAAAAATACTTTTGAATTTATCCAAGAGGTAGTACTTGTAATATGTAAAAGCAGTAAAAGAATTCAGTAACAACTTTTCTAGGAGTCACACAAAGATCAATCTAATGGTTCTGCTAGTTTGACACAGCAAGTCAGCAATTGTGGTTGAAATGTAGTTTATGAAACATTGCATTGCCTAGATAAAATTCCACTTCCTACTCATTCCTCACTTTTTAAATGTATCTGTTATTGGAATACTTCCTAATAAAAAGGCTGACATTGACAATGCTATAATAGAAGATGTAAACTGCACCTGAACTTACTGCAGCTTGTTAATACTTGATACTTTAATATGATGAATGGTAGCAATCATTATCTTTGATACATATGCACAGAAAGCCTCAATCTTTGTTCTCTTGACCCCGTTCGCAGAAGCAAGCCTCTGCAGCTTGTTAATACTTGATACTTTAATATGATAAAGGCGTTTCAGAGAGATATGGTTCATAGACATATGGTGCACCTGATAAAAGTTTGGTCTAAAGATGGTTGATATTTGGGAGAATCATGTATGAAGGTGTCTATTAGGGTTTGGGCCTGGCATGCATCAGAGAGGTTTATTTTGAGCTATTTCACACCAGGAAGCAAAAAACTTACCAAAGGAACAGGCATCACCTAATGTATGATCAAAAGTAAATGCTATGGAAATGCCTCCACAAGTGTACTCTGTCACCTGAATTCGCAAGGGAAAGTCTGGTTCAACCAAGACTACCTTTTCTTCAAGAGTTTCATTGAGATTATAAAAATCTAAATTCTTTAATGGGAGGGACATGTGCGTGTGATTCAATGACTAGAGTACCATTGTTGCACAAATGATTTCAGGCTCACTAGTTTTGGGATTTTGAGAAGTTTGGCCAGCAAAGGATAATATTGATCAAGTATTTGTGTTAGAGAGCTTTTAAGAATATCGAATACTTGATCAATGACCTGAAAACAGGTCAAGATTTGAGAGTCACTGAAAATTGGCTCTGGAATAAGATTGAGTGCCTTTACAATACTTTTCCTACTAAACTTGACTTCAAATTTTCCATACTTTGGGACTGCAAGTTTTTGAGAATGTCTGAAAATTTCCAAATGAGGATAGTGTTTCTCTTTGATATTTTCTTTGTTTTGAGGCTAAGGTTCAAAATGTTTCTGAATTAATTGAACCTGGCATATACTACTTATTTAGCATAATTTAGCAGATATTTTCTAATCGCACATTATGAATCGTAGTGGTCAGCCTGTGATGATACCATTACCATGGATCATGATTAAGAGTTGATCTCATGAGGCCACTCTTCTGTTGGTAACCTTGTGCTTGTTCCTTTCCAAATTGTAATAAGTGAACATATTCTTCAACTAAAATGTTGATTTGATGTTAATAGATAAGACTGATCTCTCTTCAACTATTATATCAAACTGTTATTTCATTCTACTTTCTAACTCAACTATAATCCTTATTTACTACAAATTCATCTTTCTTTATGGATTTAAACTTGTGTTATTTTGTGTACTGAAGCATGTAATACTAGTAGTACGTGTAATTTGGGTTCAAATATGTTGTATTGTTTTAAAGCCTTTCCCCTGTTACAAATTTGAGAAGTGCTAGCAATTTATTTACTACTATTAGTTAAAGTTTATTAAAAATTACAAAATTATGATTGAGACTTATTAAATAAGGAGTGGGATCCATATAAATTTGAGATTTCAAATAAATTTCAGTAAAAAATAGTGTTTAAAAAAGTATAATACAAAATATATTACTAACATTTCTGTACAATTTTTTTTTTCTTATAATTCAAAGGTTATCCTTGTTTTAAGTTACCACTGCTTCATTTATTCAGTTTGTGAAATAAATTTTTGTGTAGATGCCGGAACACCTGTCACATAAATAGGAAAGAAGAGGGTGATTGAGTTCCTGACCGACACATAAAGCATTTGTCTCTAATTACATTTAATAATGTGCTTTTTGTTAACAATTGCCTTACCATTAAATATTGCTTATTTTCAAATCTGATTTTAACAACTGATCTGCAATTTCAGTTTTCATGTATTAGTTCATGTTATATTACACTGAAAGCAATAAAGATATAATCAAGTTATTATTAGATATTATTTTAGTCAGTCAGATCATGATTGTTAGGCACTTTTTTAAAATATAAAAAATGGTTATCAAAAAAATTGTCAGATCGAAACATAAATTATGCTACAAATGATTTTCAAATATAAATTTATTTTATTTTTATACTTTCATATATAAATTTCAAGTCACGGCTTTATTTTTAATAAATCATTAACTATTGTAAAGCACAAATGTTAATTAGCTTTTAGAATTTAAAAGTGGAAAAATGGATTTGAATCCTCTGAGTAAAATTAATTAAAACATTTATTAATTTATCATTTATATTACTTTATATAAAATATTATAATGTAACTAAATTAACAATATTTGACAAATGGGGATAAAACTTTATCATTAAAATAACTAGATAGAAACTCATGTTACATGATTTTCTTTTGGTCGCCATGACATTTGAGTTGAGTATTCACTAGTTTTACTGACGACTTGATTGACCTTTAGTGGGGTCTCCTCTTCTATCCATGAGTCTCGAATCCGAAATCTTGCTTAACAGGACCGAGCCCAGTTCTACTCGGACAAACAACATGTTGGTATGTTACTTGGATGAATAAATGAATATATTATATTATTAAGAAATTAGTATAAATAAAAATTCATATAAATATTTAATGACTAGATGTGCCCTAAAGTTTATAATTAGAATTGATGCAAGGATTGATGATGATGAGAAGCTTGGTGAGGAGTGAATAAGGAATTGAAAACATAAAACGTAAACGATTACGTGGTATATTGAATTATTGTGAAAGGGTAATCAAGTTGTAGTATCCTTATGTAGGAATGTTATGCATTAAATGATTGGTATGTTGTAAGTGTCATGAAGATGAGTGACACTAAGAAGATAAGGATTAATTCCTTTCTTCTTTTGATTTGAATTTGTGCATTTGATTGAACGGAAGAACCTATCTCATACGACACAAGTAGGAATTGGAAGTGAATCATGGGCACCGAAATGAAATGAGAAGTGGTCTTCGATGTAAGACGAGTTGGCAAGAGCCGCAAGGTGCACATAGAGATAGCATGACATTCTTTGCAAGGACGTGAATGAGAAAATAGCTAGTGAGGTGTGATAGCCAATATGGCGAAAGATGTCCAGTAAAGGCATGCCTATTGAGGCAAGGTGACGATGGTTCAATATGAATGATTATTATTATGAATGGTTTCTCTAAGTGCTTACATTGGTTTCTCTATTGGGTGTGTGTGTTCATTTCCTTGTTGATGGATCATTTTTTTTCTTTCTGTTTTACTCCTTATGTCAGTTGCCTAATCATTGTTTCCTTCTATCATCGGTTACTGGTTGTATCAATAAAAATAATTACCTCTTCATATATATTGTTAATGGTATGTTAATATAGTCTAATGAAAACAAAACAAAAATAGAAAAACTAAGCATCGTCTAGCCACCTTGGAATTAACCTTGGTGCACCCAAGGCCATGACTTTATGCCAGCATCTTGCCATGCTATTTACTTTCACTAAGCGTAGACCACCTTTCACATACAACACAGAGGCTCACATTCTCGATATGTTTTCCTTCACGAATGACAAAAGTCATATTCCATCCACCAAGCCACATGTCCCACCAAACACCACGTCTTCACCCTTTTGTTTTTGTGTCTTTTTGTATTTCTTTTACCTTTTCTTTGTGATGTGTGTTTTTATCTTTTTCTGCCTTTGTTTTTTACTTTCCCATCTAATCGGATCAATACCAAAAGCCCATGCACATATGGTTTGTTTATTTTGTTTTCTTGGCCTATGATAATGAATTCTGATTGACAAACAAAAAAACAATTACATAATATTGAAAAGCATATGCCCATTTTCTTTTCTCGATTAGGTCCAAGTCTTTATATACTATTGCATAATTGAATTTAGGTAAATATATAGAACATATAATAAAATAAACAAACAAAGAAAAAACAATAGTAAAATTATGAGAGTAAACTTATAATTATTAAAATAGATAATAATTAAAAGAAGTAATAAAATCCAACAAAATAAATAAATAAATAAAAACAGTAAAAAGTAATGATCCTTAAAAAATTTGAATTACAAAATTATTTACTCAACATAGATAAAATAAAGACTTAATTAGTGATGACTACTGCGGATGCACTTCTAATTTGCTTATTACTTAACATTCTCTCGCTAAGTGAGAATAAGGATAGAGTGAGAGGTTAATTGTCGCTTAGCTGGAGGTTGATTTCGCTAAGCAAATATCAGTCTAGAGAGCAGAAATTGTCACTTTGTGGCGCCTCGCTATGTGAGAGTCTTCCTTGCTAAGCAAGAAGAACTCTAGAGAGCTAATTGAAGGTTCGCTCAGCGAGACTTTAGTCCATAAATCATGGAGGAAAAGGAATTCCACCTCTGGTGCCTATATCTCTACATATTCCGAGGCTATGAGTATTGAGTTGATGCCAACCAGCTGAAGCTCCCTTCTAGGCACAGCCTTCACAGACAGGAACTGATCAACAATGTTTAAGGTCAAATATAAAGTTTCTGGCATGAGCTCAAATTTCCTATGCACTTCTATCAACCAGTCCACAAGGATTCATCTCATCTTGGCATTAATATCTGGCTGTGAACCCATGTAGTCATGCACACAACCGTCTTCCTGTATCATCAAAATCAAATATATGTAATGTATATATAGCAAGTGCATATAAAAAAAGGGAACATCTTGATAAGCGAGAAAAGCCTTAGAGAGTGAAGTCTGGAGCAGAGTGTATTTATGGAAGTAATATGGAAGTGTTGAGGGGTGACGCTAAGACCCAAAGGCACCTCGTTAAGTAAGACCCCTTGGACAACAAGTGTTGTTCCAGCCTCAAGGATTGTGTATGTGTGTGTACACTTATGTAATTGCCTTTTATGCTTGCTTGTTTGCATGATTGACATTGTTTGATACCTTGTTGTGCTAGAATCTTGATGATCGTAATATTGTTGGTTTGTATTGATTTCTATGTTTATGATTAGTGTGGTGTTGCATGAGTATAATGATGAACCTTATGTAAGAAAAGGCTTAAGACATTTAAAATGTAATAGGATGCCTCCTTAGCAAAGGAAGGGGATATTTCTTGTGTTTCAAGGAAAGGAAATGTTTTAAACGAAAAGAATATGTTTTCAAGGAAATAATATGTTTTATGAAAATGATGTTCCTTAGTAACTGTAGGGTAGAACCTACTTGGTTCTTGTCTTGTCTGAGTCGCACCCTCAACTTACAATGATTGTTTAACCTGTAGAGAGGTCCCCTAGGTTACCAAGGTGAGATAAGGATTTAAACCATTTACAAAATGTTGTATAAATAGAATGTCACAGAAAAAAGGAAAGGTTTATACAACTCCATGAGTTGTAAAGAAAGGGCTAGGAAGCCCCCTTGGCCAAATAGGAAAGGACGGTCGCTTTTCGACCAAGGGGTAAAGGTAACATCTTCGAAAAGGGAAGAATTGAGATAGGCCACTCAGACCAAAGTGGTATATAAGTAAAAGTTCAATGAACCCCTTTGATAACGAAATGTGGTTCAACCACTTGGACTGGTGATAGTACCAGATAGATAGTAAGAAGGACACTTCTTGACGGCTAGAGCTTAGCCAACTGATTAAGAGATGAAAGTCAAGTGAAAGATAATAATAAAGTTAACCAAAACCAAACAAAAACTAAAAATGAAATTATGAAACGTATGATATAACTGTTTATTTTAACTATGCATGTGTGCCTAGCTCCTTGACTAGTGTGGTAAACCTATTCATTAGGTGAGGATGTTAGTAAAAAATGCTTCTATGCTACCTTAGGGGTATGCAAGGTATTAACCAATAGTAAAGGTAGATAACGAGACAGAAATCACAAAGATAAAGGAAAGGTAAGTCCTCACATGTATCATAGGAGAGCAATGGGTCAAGAGACATGGGTATGTTGATGATGGTAAAAGAGAATAAGTACAAAAAGGAAAGGATTCGGGTTTCAAGGAGAGGCTAAAACCATATCAATTATGAAGAAATCTAAGATAGATGAGTTGGCCTAATCCTAAAATCTCAGAGCACTCACTGAGGCTTACGTCTCATTCCTTTAAGTTTATATGATTTTCAAGTGTAGGTGGATGTGATAAATCAAATTTTGTATGTGCTCAAGTGGGAGTTTTTTGGCTTTGATTTGCTTTATTTCTGAGTAAATTTCTTAGCAGAACTCAAGAATTTGTGTTAAGTGTGTAATAGATAGGACACAGTTGAAAAAATGTGAAAAAGAGCAAAAATAAGTTGAAAAAGAGGCAGGAAAAAGCACCATTGATGAGAACGGTCGTGCTCTATGTAGCATGGTCGTGCTAATGTTCTGAGGAGAGAACACCCATGCTGATTATGAGGAAACTATTCTCTGATTTTCAAAATTGGCAAAGTAGCATCAACCATATCCGAGAACGGTGGTGCTTTGAAGAGAACATGCATGCTCTAAATTGCTCAAAATCACCAATCATTGGTTTCCGAGAACGGTCGTGCTCCTCAAAGCACGACTGTGCTACATCTAGGATTTTGAAATTTGAATTTTCCGCCCAAAGAGAATGGCCATGCTTCCTCGAGCACAGGGAGCACGGCCATGCTACCTGTCACACGTCAGTTACATTTCTTGTATTATAAATAGAAAACTGGAAGTGAAGGTTTGGGTATCTTTTGTTCTGGTTCCAAATCGAGAGGTCTTAAATGAGTTAGTCTCTGTGAAAGGAACTCTTAGCTAAAAGGAAGGACAAAGATCATCATTGGGGTTCTTTACTGTAAGGTTCTAATTCCTTTGTAATTTCTATGCCTTTAATGGGGAATATTTGTTGTCGTTTAATCATAAGTGGCTAATTTTCTCAAAGCCCAAACTATGATGCAATTGTACCTTGACCCTTGGTTCTGTTTTAATGGAATTCCTTGATGCATTCAGTAGTTGTATCCCCTTTACTATTTTATTTGATAATCAGAACTAATCATTCTATATTCTCATTAGTCACATGTCAATGATCATCTGTTTGTGATTAATTGATCTGTAAATGGATCGAATTAGTATAGTCTGAATGACCAAACTGGTTATGTTAATTTCCAATAGATTAATTCTTTTTAATCAATCTCTCTGTGCTTGATCATTTTCCCTAAATTAATTTATCTATGATCAATTGAGAATTAATTTAGAGAAAATAGTTTTGTTAGACCTTGGCCATAGGCTGGTTAATAATTTAAGAGAATTGACAATTGCAAAATCATTTGAATTTTTTCTTAAAATATGAACTGAGGGGAATTGGGTACAAGTAAAGTCACAGTCTTGGGTTGTTTATCTGAAATTGTTCCTGCTTAAACATTGTTTGCTTATTCTTTTCTTTTTATACGGAATATCTGATACCAAATTCTTCTCAAATTGACAATCACTTTGGATTGTTTAGTCTTTATAAAATTAAATTATTTTGGGAACTCTTCTATTCCTTTGGGTATGATATCCGGACTTAGATCCACTGTAACTACTACGTAGGGTACGCTTGCCCTTAAGCAAACATATTTTACACATCAGGATGTCTTCTAGGAGGAGCTTGGAGCCGCCTACAACGAAGATGTTTCGGTTCGATATCTCCTAGTGAATGGGAGTTTGTTTTAAGTTTTATGTATCTTTTGAGACAAAATTATGATTTTCCAATTTGGCGATAAAGCATGATATAAAGTTATCTCTCAATTTGAAAATTAATATTTTTGTCAAAATTAAAAAGTCAAATTGACGTTTCCAAATTAATCAATCAGTTAAAAAATATTTATACTTTAATATTCAAACAGAAACAAATAGTTAGCAACTTAAGTACTTAAGATGAAATGAAAAACTAAATTATTAAAATATTCAAGTTATTAAGCATACATTTTTTTTCTAACACATTCTTACTTTGAATTTTGAAAAAGTAAAGAGAGAGATATAAAAAGGGAAGAAATTAATTTGACGAAAGTGTTAAGATATATAATATTTAATAAAGTTTAAAATTAGAAGAAAAAAATTTAATTAAAAAAGCATTTGTATAATTGGGTTGAGTTTATAATATAAATAGATAATAAATTGAAAATAATTATATCTTAATACTCTATTTATTTATAAGTAAAAGATTAAAGATATACAGTTGTTTTATATAATGAAGCATGACTAGTGCAGTTTGAAGAACACAAAAATAATTTTGAAAATTGATAATTTGTAGTAATTAATTACTAACCTCTTTAACATGTCTTCACAAAAACGTAATATTTTAGTCTACTATATTACTATTTTAAAAATAATTTAGTATACTATATTACTTCAAAAGCTAGTCTATGATCTTTCATTATGTTCCATATTGTATTGCGCAATTGATTTTTAATGAAATGCTTTAAGCCTTGTTAGTCGAAAAGAAAAAAAGAAAAAAAAATTGTTACCTGTGAAAGTCATTAATTGCAAGTCAAGCATCCAAAAAAAAAGTCACTGGAAGTCAAGCATCCCTAAAAGAAGTCACAGTCAGTCAAGCACCCCTTGCCCATATAAAACGTCACTGCAAGTCAAGTGTACCAAAAAAATCGCCATTGGCATTTGTTTCGGCGATGGTTGATGAGTTATCTTTGAATTGGACAAAGATTCTCTTTTGGATATAAACACTTATATAAATAAAATTAAGGTGGTAAAATGAATTAACAGAGTGAATTTCATTCTATAAATTAATTTATGAATAAGTTAATTTTAATTTATGAGTATATTTTATGCTACCACTTAGTCCTTTGATAAATTCTTTATTTGATGTTTGTGCGTGATGTATGTAGATGAATTTTTCTTTTAAAATCTACTATTTTATTAATCCATTCAAATTTTCTTATATTTTTCATTAATCATATGTTAGACATTTTTCAGTTTTAATCTACCACTGTATATTTTATGCACAGTGGTCCACATGACATAGAACAAGGATAACTCACCAACCAAATGCCAATGACGTTTATTTTGGTACACATGACTTGACTTACTGTGACCTCTTTTAGGGATGCTTGACTTCCAGTGACTTTTTTTTTTTTTTTTTTATGCTTGACTAGCTTGCAATTAATGACTTTCACAGGTAACACTATTTTTCTTTTTCTTTTTGACTAAGAAGGCTTAAAGCATTTCATTAAAAATCAATTGCGCAACAGAATATGGAACATAATGAAAGATCATAGACTAGCTTTTGAAGTAATATAGTATACTAAATTCTTTTTAAAATAGTAATATAGTAGACTAAAATATTACTTTTTTGTGAAGACATGTTAAAGAGGTTAGTAATTAATTACTACAAATTATCAGTTTTCAAAATTATTTTTGTGTTGTTCAAACTGTGCTAGTCATGCTTCATTATATAAAAAAACTCTATTTTTAACTTTATTAAATATTATATATCTTAACACTTTCGTCAAATTTAATTTCTTCCCTTTTTATATCTCTCTCTTTACTTCTTCAAAATTCAAAGTAAGAATGTGTTAGAAAAAAAAAATAACGTATGGTTAATAACTTGAATATTTTAAGAGTTTAACGGTGATGCAATGACAGTGTAAAACTATTTTACACTGTCATCCAATCACAAATCACTGTTGGTATGATTTTTAAGATAATTTTGTTAAAGTCTACAAACTTACCTTACATGAGAGATAACTTTATATCATGCTTTATCGCCAAATTGGAAAATAATAATTTTGTCTCAAAAGATAGCTTTATATTTAACAAAAGAAAAAATAGGATATAAACTGATAGTGTATTTGTTACACTGTCATTCAATCACAAATAACTATGTATAGTAAATTTGTTGATTTTGATAATAACTACTTTAAAAATCATACCATGCATGATTTCTAATTGATTTATAGTATAAAAAATTTTACATTGCAATGCATACTTATTAAATTCGTAACAAAAACTGTAGATTTCAATCATGTTTAATATATAATAGTGTTCTTATCTAATTTTCTTAAAAAAAATATTGTAATTGGATGACAGTATAAAACTACTTTACATTCACAGTGCCTTATTTTCTCTTACTTTAAGAGTCTAATGGTTATGCACTATCGGTGTAAGAACTTTTACACTGTCAAGCAACTCAGAAATCATCGTTAGTATGACTTTTAAGGTAGTCATTTAATATTAAAGTCAACAAACTTACCACACATGATGATTTGTGATTGGATGACCTTTTTACTATCATTAAAAGACCTATTTTCTCTTATACTAAGATTTTAATAGCTATGCATTGTCAATGTAAAAACTTTTACACTGTTAACTTATTAAAAGTGACTGTTAGTATGACTTTTAAGGTAATTTGTAATTGAATGACAATGTAAAATCATTTTGCATTATCGGTGCATAGTTCATCTCTTATACTAATGTTATGCATAATTATTCTATCTTTTATGTTAGCCAAAAATATAATTTAAATTTTTAAGAATTAATTCATCCCTTTCTAATTATAAAAATGAGATAATTATGTGATTAGCTATCTAATAACATATTTTTAAAGAAAGTTAAATATATACAATATTTATTTTATAAAAATTAAAATAAATTTTATAATTGAAATCATACAATACACAATGTGCGAGTTTATACCTATTTCAAGTACGAATTTCACCATCAACCTTCCTTAAATGTAAGTGTTCATGAGAAGTAACACATTGTTAAAATATAAAAGATTTTTTATATTAATTAACTTGAAACAATATAAATAAATAAATTAAATTAAAATAAAGTAAACTAAATGTTATATTTTTATTACTTATTAATACAAAATTAAAAAAAGAAAAAGACAAAAGAAAATTACATGAAAAATAAAATCAAAATTAGACTCTAAAATGAAAGATATGTAAATTTCTTTAATCTTAATTTATTAAAGATACTTTTGTTTTTATCCACTTTCATTCTTGCTTCCAGTTGCATTCCTCTCATTTTGTCTGATTCAAACTATGTTGGAGCGAGAGGTGACTCGTAAACTACTCATCGTCGTTAATGCAGCAATATTAGTAGTGTGGTCAACATAAATTTCTTTAAGTTGTTTCTAAAGTAATAGTTTTGGGACCAACTGAGTAATTTATCCTAAAATAAAGTTATTTCTCATAAATATATAATTCTTTCTTTTTGTAAGTACGTACCTAAAATAAAGTTTTGGGACCAACTGAGTAATTTATCCTAAATGTAATAATATAAACTTTTGTTTAATTTTATAAACATTGTCCTCTTAATTTAAAATAAAAAAATTATCCTTCATTCTCTTTTGGTCCAAAATTCTACTCTTAAACATACCTTAAAAGAAAGGACTGAATTTCTTTAGTTTTAATTATATTTTTGGTCCTTTTAGTTTGAATTATCAGTAGCTTTGGTCTTCTAAGATTTTCTTTGAGTTAATTAAATCTCTCTATTTTTAAAAATTAACCAAATTTAATTTGTTCTGACACTTTTCTTCTACCTCAAATCCTCATTTTCTATTTAATATTTTAGAAAATAAATCAATTAAATTATTTAATGCTTCTTTTGCTCAAAACTCACTGGACAAAACATCAAATTTCAGCCAAATAGAAAATCTCAAATTTTCTACAGTTCAAACATTAATCTCATATCCTATAATTTTTTTAAAAAAATTTGATTAATATCTTCATTAATTTTTCTAATCTTTTAAAATTTGTTCATATCTTAAATTTACAATAAATTCATAAATTAATAAATAAAGAATAATAATTTAAGGATTTTAAGAAGAAATTGAGAAAAGAATTAAATTTAGTTATTTTTAAAATAAAATAATTAATTAGTTAAAAGATTAAAATTATATACAATTCAAACTTTAAAACTAAAAGTACAGCTAAACCTACATTATTGGCGAATGTCTCTATCAGAAGATGTCGTACCAAATGGGGCATGAGAAGAGAAACTTAATGGGAAGAAAAACTACAGTTATAAGACTATTCACGATATAAGAAACAGTTGCTAAAGTGGCAAACATTTACCAGTAATAATGATATAGGTTAGACTTGGTCATATGTATGGAAATGATTTTACTAGGAGAAGCAAAACCTATTTTGATAATTACACATCATTCAAAATTCTTTTCTAAGCAATAAAATAGTAGACTTAAATATTACCTTAGACAATTCTCCGGAGACTTTTTTATAATACTAACATTTCATAACTATTAATACAGATCAATTTAATAACTTAATAACTATTAAATATGACCAGTTCAGAACTAATTTTATTTTAAAAATGAATCAATCAAATTTATGAACACCCCTATTAATAATAACACTGTCTAAATAAAAATACTTTTTTTATAGAAAAAATAAGACTACTTTTTACTATACATAATCATGAAAATTGAAATTTAATAACCACTTGTTGTAAATGTTGTTGATATTTCAAAAGGTTAATATTTCTATTTAATTAAATATAGAGTTTTTTTAGATGATTTTAGAGAGCCCTTACATATCAATTTCTCTCTACTTTTTCACTGTGAATGCTGGGTTATTCTCATAAGGAAAACTTGCTAGTTTTGGTGCTCCAAATTATTACTGGGAAGAACCTATTAAATCTTGAGGTACTTGCGCATCATGCGGATATGTCCTTGAAGGCCGTGTGTCTAACACAAGTCTCAGACTTAATTTGTTGGTGACCATACATGTTTGTAGAGCATGGTTTGTGATTAATCGGTATTCGTGAGTAGTTCGTGTTTGATTGTGATTTAGGACTTATTTTTGTTGCTGTCCATGGCAATCCCTAATTTTCTTTTCTTTCCCCAAATCTCCGATGCTGGTGTGATTGGAATCCATGGTTTAGGTCGCATGAGAGCTGCCAAATGTTTTTGTTCCCTGCTTATTCAAAACTCCGGGTAATTTCTTTTCTTTTTAATTTAAAGGAAAATTAGGTACGTTTTCCATTATAGCATATAATATTATTAAATTTTATTTTGGCTAAACAGAGAATCAAGGAAATAAGAGCACTTTCTTTCATTATACGGTGCTGTTTGTGTTGTTATGTCATGTATCTAATTAAAATTTGAGTGCATTTTATTAATGAAAGTATATATGGATTTTACATATCATGATGACATTGAATTCTGTGATTTGGATCTCCCCAACATATCATATATTTGTCTTGAGGATTCTCAGGTTGAAGGAGCAGGGCATTAATGAGGAATAAGCAATGGCTATAATGATTGGAAGCATTCAGAATTGGGTTTAATTTGTTATATATATAAATTACAACTCCTGTTAGAACACTTTTTTATGTGAGAACATGAGAACAACGGATAACAACTATCAGATTAAGATTAAAAATAATAAACAGTTAACTTTTAAATATTTAAAAATTCAAATTAAAATCTATTATAACCATCAAACCTCTAAAAGATTCAGCATACAAAAACCGATCTATAAACAATCTCAATTATCACATCCTAAAATATCTCAATTATCATGTCACCATTCTTCAAGATTATCGTTAACTGTTAACCCATCACCATTACCATCACCACCATGACCGCCACCACCTCTACTGCCATGAGCGTCGTTGCTATCGCCACCACCGCCGCCGTTGGCAGTGGCAGCAGCGACGATGGTCATGGCAGTGGAGGTGATAGCGTTCATGGTGGTAAAGGCACGCGACAACAGTCATGGCAATGGTGGTTGTGGTGGCGGAAATCTTGGTGGCAGTTGCAGCAGTGATCATGGCGGTGGCAACGGCAGTCATGGTGGTGATGATAATGGTTAATTGAGATATTTTAAAAAGTGATAATTGAGATCTTTTATAGATTTAATTTTTGTTTGGTAAATCTTTTAGAGATTTGATGGTTATATTAAATTTTAATTTTAATTTTTAAATATTTTAATATCAACCATCTATTTTTTTTAATCTTGATCTGACTATTGTTATTAGCTGTTCTCATGTTCTCACATAAGAAACTGTTCTCATAGTAGTCGTACTCTCTCTCTCTCTCTCTCTCTCTTTATATATATATATATATATATATATATTGCAATTATGAAAGATCATTAGCTTCAATCCGAGCATAGTTGTGAGAGGAATTATAGGCATCTTGAGGTCAGAAACATAACTATGCACTTAATCTTTCCTTTCAATATTTTGTTCAGTATATTATATTGATGCGAGGTTGGCATTCGTGACTTGCATTGAGAGGGAGGCTTTATATGTGCGTTGATTAAAAGCCTTTAAGGAGAACTAATATATATATATATATATATATGAGATTAGACTCACTCGAACCAATATGTGTTTGAAGTTTTGTTTGATCTTATATGCATCGTGTTATGAGATGTTGTGTATATTTGTTCTATGATTTGGAGATATTGGTTCCAAAATTTCCTCACAATTTTGTCACCACATATTTGGTTTGACAATTAGCATTTTCTTTTATTTGCTTTTGAGGCAATACTTTAAGTGAGAAAATGCTACGAGGAGGTAGCTAGTGACAGACAATTGATTGAATGTGTGTATTTAATTAGGATTGCATTTTTTTTTCTAAATGAGACAAAATTCACTAGAGGTTGTGTCACTACACTTGGTTGTGGTACATTACTTAGAGATTTATCAAACAAATAAAAATTGAGTTAGAGTTTATTACTCTAGAGATGGTTGATTATGAGGCTTAGTGGTTGAAAAATCACTTAAGCAAATATTCCTTTGGAATATAAATTGAGAAATAATGTGATAAAGCAATTGCTTAAAAGAAAAAATTATTGTTTATGTGAAGTCAATAATGAATTCGGCCGATCCTCAGACATAAATCCCCAGGGAAGAAATTATTGTATGAAACATTGAGGAGAATGAGACTTTATTAAGCCACTTGAAAACAAACAAGTGATGGTAACACAACCTCTGTGATTGGAGATCCTATGAAGAAAGTTTATATGGGTAAGAACAAGTCAGTTGTCAGTTCTGCTAGCACTAAATTGATTTTAATCAATTTTAATTTTTAGTTCCTTCCTATGGTGTGAGAAAGTACTAGACACTGCATTGATGAGAGGTTAAACTTCATAGTTAAGTTTTACGTCGTTGTGAGAAAGCTTGACAATATATAAAGCTTTTAATGATTTTCATATCCCTTATAGGTGGTGTATGATTTGCAGCATGCACTTGATGAAATCACCTATATGAGTGTCAAGTGGGGCCGCTTGTATGAGATCTTGGCGAGATCTCTAGAACACTCATGAATATTAGGCGCGCGTATGGCCTATTGGTGCACAACAGTGATAACAAAAAGGATTGTGGGGGTGTAGTGTGATTGGTAGACCTCTAGCTAACATACACCAAGTGTCTTTGGTTCATATAGTTTATTACACTAATTACACTGTGTGTTAAGTCTTATCAATCTAGGTCTGATTCATTTAGTTTACTACATCAGGTCCAATGCATTACATCCAAGAGGAAGAGAATCCAGGAATTTCTTATATTTTCTGAAAACTTTTTCTTTAACCTTTTTAAATATGTGGAGGATTGTTGTAAATTTTGTTGATATTTCAAAAAGTTAACATTTCTATTTAATTAAATATATAATTCTTTTTGTAAATTAATTTACTATTTATTAAAAACAAATATTTTGTTTGTTAGACTAAGTATCACCTTATCTTTGATTTGGTCTTGGGTGGTTTTAGAAACCCTATCTTTTCATTATAAATATTTATGCTTCAAATGGTTTTAGAGAGCCCTTACATATCAATTTCTCTCTACTTTTTCATTGTGAATCCTGGGTTATTCTCATTAGAAAAACTTGCTAGTTTTGGTGCCCCAAATTATTATTAGGAAGAACCTATTAAATCCTTGGGGACTTACACATTACGCGGATAAGTCCTTATGGATAGTGTGTCTAACACATGTCTCAGGCTTAATTCGTCGGCGGCCATACATGTTTGTAGAGCATGATTCGTGATTAATCGGTTCGGGATTCGTGAGTAGTTCGTGTTTGATCGTGATTATGGACAGCAAGTACAACACCACTAACTCAATTTTCAATGATCAATTTTATAAGGGGTCAATTCTATTTTCCGGATTATATTTGACTTCTTTAAACGCCATTAGTCACATGCTACTGTATAAATAATAATGGAAATTGAGAATGAAAATTGAGTTAGTTGTGATTAAATTTCAATTTCCAGAATTATGAATAGTAAAAAGTAGTCTTATTTAGGCTGTTGTTATTATTATTAGGGGTGTTCGTAAATTTCATTGATTCATGTTTAAGATAAAATTAAATCTGAATGGCCATATTTAATTAATTCAGTTAGTTTGGTTTTGGTTTTCAATTTTTTTTATAATCCAAACCAAACCAATCCAATCAACATCATATTGATTTGGTTTTGGTCTTGGGTTATGATAAAAAAAAACGCAAATTATTATATATATATTTTTAAAGTTTTATCTTCATTTATTGTTGATTTTATTTTATTTTTAATTTCATATTAAATCAAGGTAAAAATATTTTTTATTTTTAATAACTAATTATATGTTTTGTTAAATATTTAGTTTTTCCAATAATTATCACTTTACATATCTCATTTTTTTACCAAAAATATGATAAAAAAAAAATAACACATAATAAATGTGGTCAAATTAAGAAAATTTGTAATAAGATTGTAAGAAGATTAAAATGAATGAAAAATAAAGAAAAGACAAAAGCTGGAGAAAATTTTAAGTACTAAAGTAAAAAATATATTAATTTAAAAGTTAAAAATAATTGAATGGGGGCTTAAGATTAAAAAAAAAATCTGACAATTGAACTAATTATAATTGATTTAGTTAATATTTGAACTAAAAATAACCAATTAACCAAACCAGTATAAATTAATTTAATTGATTTAGTTTGAAGAATTTAATTGGTATACTAACAATGTAAATATTTTTTACACCAACAACTAATCACAAAATGTCACATCTTTAAAATTTTGAATTTTATCTTAACTACCTTAAAAGTCAAACATATTATAAATTGTAATTGGTTAACAATGTAAAAAACTTTACACCAACATTGCATAGCAATTAAACTCTTAATTTAAATTGTCAGATTCATCAAAGTAGATCATTTTGATTCAATACATCGTGGTTATATGGATAAGACACTACTTTGATGATTGTATTGAAATATATAATTAAACCACTTGTTAATAATAAGAACTCTAGCAATGTCATCTTTTTAGTATGTGTGGTTGTGCGGGTGGGTGGGAAGGGGAATTGTTTGACTAGCAATGACTTTTTATTGCTAACACTAAATATTAAATTGGCAGATCATTCTCCACTCATAGAATTTTTGTAATACTAAATATTAAATTGGTAGAACATTCTCCACTCAGAGACTTTTTGTAATGCTAATTAACATTTTTTTTGACAGCATGATACTAACATTTTATTTTATGTTAAAATGTATTTTTAGCCCCCTATAATGTCTAACCTACAATTTTTGTCCCTCCATTCTTCATTCAAATTTTTACATAGACCCTTTTTGTAATACTAATTCAATATTTTTATTTAGTTTCTTATCAGATTGTGTCACACACACACATACACATGTGGAGGGACAAATCGTAGATAGAGAGTAAATCGCGATTTTCTTTTTTTATACGTCGATAGAGAAAGGAATTGTAGGTTTCCTTTTTTTTTATTTGAATTATTAGATTCTTTATATTTTTATCTTATTTCAAATGTTGGCATTTTTTATTTTTGTTTTATTAGTCGTCAATTTTTTATTGATTGTGTGTAAAGATGAAGGGCTGAGTTTGTGCTCATGAAAGAACTTCTCATCATGTAGATTCAATTTCATCCAAAATCAATTTTTCAAACGCACATTCAATCGAACACTTAATGTCATATCTAGAATGATTTCTAATTCATTAATTGTGTAAAAAATTTCATGATAGTGTGCCGAAATTAAATTCATTTTTAATGATTTGATAAAACGTAATTATAAAATCAAAATTAAACTCAAAATCAAAGGTGTCACGTACATTAGCTACAATAATGGAGAAATTATTTTATGCATAAATTTATGTATTCAAGTACTTTAGGTTATTATAAAACATATATATTAATTTGAGAAATTTTACTTCTACACGTTATTTATATATATATATATATATATATATATATATATATATTTTACAATTAGAAGAAAGATAAGAGAAAAGAGAGAGAGAAAGAGAGAAATGCGAAATAAAGTGAATAATGCAATAGAGAGAATGAGAAGAAAAAAAATATACCCTAGAAAACATTAGTGGCATAGTATAACTCTAATAATTATTATTGTTGATATATATGTAAAAAACAGACCTCGCTATCTTTCTTTTATTTTTAACAATCGGACATATTGATATACTATATAAAACATAATTGGAAATTCCAAAAAAAAAAAATAATCACCTGCAACTTTTATTTTATTTTTAGGATTCTTAGTTTGTATTTTATTTTAAAATAGTTTTTTTTTAAAAAATTGGGTAAAAAATAGCCTTATCTTTTGTATTTTTATTGCATTCATTGTTGACAAAAGCTGTTTGATTTTTGGGTGATTATTAAAAAGAGTAGGAAGGCTTTTTTGCCGAATATTGTATATGGCATTTTTTTTTTTTTTTTGAGGAGGCATGTTTATTTTTCCTCCCATATAAATTTTCTACAACTGCCAATATTGGTTATTGACTTGACCTTTAATGATGGCAATCAAAATCAAAGTAACAGAAGGAGCACCATGCGATTCTTCTATGACCCATTCCAATTACCAAACTCTATATAAAGCAATCTAACCATAGAAACACTACCACATCTAGCAGCCTTCAATTCCTCATCACAATGAAGCAATTTTCTCTCATCTTACTTGCCTTTTGGTCTATATATGCCCCTCTGTTTTCTCTCTATACATTAAACTCACTATGTTTCTTTACCCCAAACATGACTGCCTTTGCATCAGGAAATGAGACTGATCATTTGGCACTGCTCAAATTCAGGGAATCCATATCCACTGACCCATATGGAATCTTCCTCTCTTGGAATACTTCTACTCACTTCTGTAACTGGCATGGAATCACTTGCAATCCCATGCTTCAAAGAGTTACAGAGTTGAAGTTGGAAGGATACAAGTTGAAGGGATCCATATCCCCTCACGTAGGCAATCTCTCTTATATGAAGAAGTTCATCCTTGCAGACAACAGCTTCTACGGTAAAATCCCACAAGAATTGGGACGGTTGTCTCAACTGCAGCTACTCGCTGTCGTAAATAACTCATTGGTAGGGGAAATCCCTACAAACTTGACATCTTGCACTCATCTCACACACTTATTCTTATATGGGAACAATCTGACTGGCAAAATACCAATCGAGATTTGCTCACTTTGGAAGCTTAGAATTTTGAGCGTTTGGAACAACAAGTTAACCGGAGGGATCCCACCATTCTTAGGGAATCTTTCATCCCTAACTTCTCTCGATGTCGATACTAACAACTTAGAGGGAGATGTTCCACAAGAAATATGCAGTCTCAAAAGCTTAACATTTCTATCATTTCTTGACAACAAACTGACTGGAACATTGCCTTCTTGTCTTTATCTAACACACTATTCAACCCCCCTTCTAATGTGTTCCTTGTATTTCAGTTGGCATCAGAGCTCGGCCTCTTGGGTTGAGTACTTCACAATACAGAGGAAAACCAGATCCTGAGAAAGATGGAAAATGAGGGACAAGCTGTGAACAGACCACCTCTCTTCAAGGGAGTTAAATATGATTATTGGAAACAAAGAATGATAGCATTCTTTGAATCCAGTCATATTGATATGTGGGATGTTGTGGACATGGGCGACTACATTCCTTATGATGAGAACCTCAATGAGATCCCCAAGGCTAGATGGACAGAGGAACATAAACAAAGATTTTATTTGAACTCCAGAGCCAGAAACATCATAATGTGTGCATTGTCTAAACAAGAATACAACAAGGTGCATGGCTTTAAAAGCGCAAAACAAATGTGGGACACTCTTGTATTAACGTATGAGGGTTCCACCCAGGTAAAAAGAAATAAACTTAGTCTTCTTACTCGTCAATATTATTATTTAATATGGAAGAAAATGAAGACATACAAAGTATGTTTGGATGGTTTCAGATTATACTAAATGAGCTTAAGATCACATGGTAAAGATTACAATAACTATGACCATATTGACAAAATTTTAAGAAGTTTGCCTAGATCATGGAGACCATAGGTTACAACTTTAAGAGTGTCCCAGAACCTGGATGACATGTCTTTGGAAGAGCTTCTGGGAATCCTTAAAGTTCATGGGTTGGAACTTCAACAAGATGGTGACACAAGGAAAGGCAAGTCTCTGGCATTGAGCATTTAGAAGGCAAAGAAAGCTTCATCATCATCGTCCAAAGCCATGCAAGCAGAAAAGTCATCAGAAGAGAAATCTGAAGATGAAGACTCTGATGAAGATGATGAGTTGTCCTTCATATCCAAGAAGATTCATGCAATGTGGAAAAATAAAGGTGGATCCAGATGGAGAAATCTCAACAAGAAAGGCATCAAGGAGAAGAAGGACAAAGAGAAGAGTCCAGTAATATGCTACGAGTGCAAGAAGCCTGGACACTTCAAGTCAGAATGCCTAGACCTTGAGAAGAGCAAGGATAAGAAGAAGAAATTCTTCAACAAAAAGAAAGGCAAGAAGAGTCTGATGTCTACATGGGAGGACTTGGACGATGAATCATCTTAGGAAGATGATGATGTGGAAGAAGCAAACATATGTTTATTGGCAGACGCTACATCAAACGCTTTTGAACTAGAAGAAGAAGATGAGGTAGATTTCAATGACCTTAAATCTATTCAAGAAGCTTATCATGAATTACTCAACAACTCTTCTATCCTGTCAAAAGCTTATAAAGTTTTAAAGAAATCGTCAAAGTCTTTTAGGAAAGAAAAGGAAGCCTTAGAAAATCAACTTGTTGGTTTGAAAAATCAACATGAGGATTTACAGAAAAGGTTTTCAGAGCTTTCAAAAGAACATGAAACCTTAGAGGGAGATAGACACAATCTATGGAAAGTTTGTTCTCAAGCTAAAAATTCACTTAGTGAGTCAAAAGCTAGAGAACATAAGCTTCCAATAGAAATTCTATCTCTGAAAGGAGAAAACAAAAGACAAGTTGAAAAGCTTTTGAAATCTGAAGAAGATACTTTCGTAAGAAATCAACCACATGATGTTGTAAAACTTCATGAAGAGATTGACACCTTAAAGAAGGATCTCTCTAACTTTGTCAAAGGATCTGACAACCTAAACAAGCTTCTAAAATATGAAGGTTGTAAAAGAACCAATGACAGGTCAAGACATGGATACAAGGGAAAGAAATACATTCTTGATGAGGATGTAGATGTTTGTTATTTCTGTGGCAAACTTAGACCTATCACGTCCAAATGCAGACACTTGCCAAAGAAGGAAGCGTCCAGTACCCTTCAATCTAACAAGAAAGGACCCAGGTCAATCTGGGTTCCTAAAGATAAAATTGTTCCTATTGCAGACATACTTAACAGTAGGAAGGAAACTCCAGTCATGGTACTTGCACAGTGGGTGCTCGCATCACATGACAGGAGAAAGGTATATGTTCCAAAGCCTCCAAGCCAGGACTGGTGGGATAATCACTTTTGGAGAGAATCAGAAAAGGGATGATAGCTGGCGTGGGTAAGATTGGTGTTCCACCCAATCCCTCTATTGATAATTTTCTATATGTTAAAGGTCTCAAACACAATCTACTTAGCATAAGTCAATTATGTGATAATGGATATGATGTTGCCTTTAAAAAAAGGTGAATGCATAGTCAAGAACTATGATGGATCCCTTCTCTTCACTGTAAAGAGGCAAGATAATCTGTATAAGATTAAACTTGGGGAACTAACAAGTCAAAATGTATCCTGCTTAGTTTTAGTCAAAGAAAATCACTGGGTATGGCATGAAAGGCTTGGTCATGCTAGCTTGAGATTAATCTCAAAGCTTAACAAGTATAACCTCGTAAAAGGACTCGCAAGTATGTCATACAAGGATGATCTTCTTTGTGAAGCTTGTCAGAAAGAGAAACAAGTAAAAAGTTCTTTTAAAAGCAAAAACATTGTTTCCATTTCTAGACCTCTTGAGCTATTACATATTGACTTGTTTGGACCCACAAGAACAACCTTAGTGAGTGGTAAGAGGTACAGATTGGTTGTAGTGGACAACTATTCAAGATGGACATGGGTCATGTTCCTATCCCACAAAGATGAGTCTTTTAAGGTCTTCTATAACTTCTGTAAAAGAGTTCAAAACGAGAAAGAAGTATGCATTACTTCGATCAGAAGTGATCATGAGGGTGAATTTGAAAATGAGAGTTTTCAAAGGTTCTGTGAGGACAATGGTATCCTTCACAACTTCTTAACACCCAGGACACCTCAGCAAAATGGTGTTGTTGAGAGGAAGAATAGATCACTTCAAGAGATGGCCAGAACCATGTTGAATGATAATTCAACCCCTAAACACTTTTGGACTAAAGCAGTGAATACTGCCTATTATTTACAGAGCATAATTTATATTAGACCCATCTAGAAAAAGACTCATGAATTGTGGAAGGGATAAAAACCAAACATATCTTACTTCCATCCATTCAGATGTCAATGTTTCATTCTAAACACTAAGGACAATCTGAGAAAGTTTGATTCTAAGTGTGACAATGGGATATTGCTTGGATACTCAGAAACTGCAAAGGCATATAGAGTTTATAACTCTAGAAACTTGGTTGTGGAAGAAGCTATTCATGTGAAGTTCAATGACACTAAGCTTGATAAGGAATTATCAGAGCTAGATGAATCATTTACAAAACTCAGGTTGGACGATGGAAAGAAGTCATCAGACAAAGAAGCGTCCAACAATGATGTCTTAGCTAAAGAGTCCAATACTCCCCTGGACAGTCCAGTAGAAGAATAAAGGGAACCAATTGGAAGAAACTGGCAAATGAAGAAGCATCATCCAAAGAACCAAATCATTGGATATCCAAAGGATAGAGTTAGAACCAGATCTTCACATTAACAACAAGGTCACACAACTCTCATATCAGAAATAGAGCCTAAGACTGTGGATGATGCCTTGGAAGATGAAAGCTGGGTTAAAGAAATGCAAGAAGAACTTGATCAGTTTCAAAAGAACAATGTCTGGAAGCTTGTTGAACTACCTGGTGATAAAGAAGTTGTAGGAGCCAAGTGAGTATTTAGAAACAAGCTGGATAAGACAGGTAAAGTTGTGAGAAACAAAGCTAGGCTGGTAGCCAAAGGTTACTCATAACAAGAAGGTATAGATTATATTGAAACTTATGCTTTCGTTGCTCACATTGAGGCTATTCGCATTTTACTGTCCTTTGTTACTCATAGCAAAATGAAGCTATATCAAATGGATGTAAAAAGTGCATTCCTTAATGGATTGATAAAAGAAGTTTATGTGGAACAACCCCCTAGGTTTGGGAGTGATGTTTTTCCTTATCATATTTTCAATTAAACAAAGCTTTGTATGGACTAAAACAAGCACCGAGAGCTTGGTATGAAAAGCTTAGTTCATTTCACAAAAACTATGATTCTCATTTTATCATTATTCAAATTTATGTTGTTGATATCATATTCGGTGCTATTAACGAAACTCTATGTAAGGATTTTTCCAAGTTAATGCAGACAAAGTTTAAGATGAGTATGATGGGAGAATTGAAATTTTTCCTTGGACCGCAAATCAAGCAAATTGACAAAGGGCATATACATACATCAAACCAAGTATGTTAAAGAGCTCTTCAAGAAATTCAAGATGGACGATGCTAAAATAATGAAAACACCCATGCATCCAACAACAGTACTTGGACTGGACAAAGGATCAAAGAAGGTGGACAACACCTTATACAGAGGGATGATAGAATCACTCCTATACCTCACGGCGTCCAGACCTGACATTATGTTTAGTGTATGTCTATGTGCCAGATTCCAATATGATCCAAGGGAAGTACACTTAATTGTTGTTAAAAGAGTTTTCAGATATCTCATTGGAACAACTAATCTTGGTCTATGTTTCAAAAGGCAGAAAGATTTCAAATTAATTGGATACTGTGATGCTGACTATGCTGGAGACATAATTGAAAGAAAAAGTACCAGTGAAGGTTGTCACTTCATTGGTGGAAACTTAGTCTCCTGGATATGCAAGAAGCAAGGCATTATTGCATTATCCACTATAGAAGCAAAGTACATATCAGCTGCAAGTTGCTGCTTCCAAATCCTTTGGATCAAACATCAACTTGAAGACTACTGTATATATGAGAGTAACATTCCTATCTTCTGTGATAATACTGCTGCTATTTATCTTTCTAAAAATCTCATACTGCATTAAAGGGCAAAACATATAGAAATTAAACATCACTTTATAAGATACCATGTTTAGAAAGGGACTGTGGAATTACAGCTTGTATCCACAGATGATCAGCTTGCTGATATATTTACAAAACCCCTTACTAAAGACAAGTTAGTCCTCTTGAGGAGTAGACTTGGAATGGACCTTGTAATGGAATGATTAGCATCTATATGTAGCGTCCAAGATGACTAGGGCGTCTAATGGACACAGCATCCAAAGATCACTTAGTCACAACATGTGCACTGCATGTGATTTCATTAAGTCTAATGTCTGGACGATAGCATCAGTTATGTGCATTCTTTTAAAATGTTTTCTGTTATAAACAAAACGGATTCATTTTGAGTAAGTGCAAGTTAATGCTCTAAGCTGAGTCACTTAACTATTAGTAACCATACACACTTACCCAAATACTCCTGCACGCTCAACATGGCAAAATTAGCGGGCATGACTTCCCTCTTCAAATTCAAAAGCCCAAAACCATTTCGTTTGCCTCAAGAAATCCCTATATATAAGCTACCACTTACATCAGAGAAACAATTTACCAAACCTCTCTCTGAAAACTCTCCTCTCTACTCTCACACACTCTCTCTCACCCTCTACTCAAACCTCTCAAAAACCCTAAACCCCTCACCTTTACCAACAACATTGAGCTCCAGTGAGTCTTCTGCAATAGTTCTTGATGTTCCATCATACCTTATCCCCTCCATTGAAACAAAAGGAGCAGCTACTATCCATGTTGAGCACTTCTTCAACATCAAGTTCCTAGAAGGTCTTGGTTTGAACTTAGAAGAGAACCTAATGATGTGTGGCATTCAAGGGTACTTCAACGACTCTCAGAAGATTTATCCTGAGCTTATCAGGATGTTCTAGAAGAATGCAAGTGGTTGGAAGAGAAGTCATTCTCTCTACTAAGATGATTGCTAAAGTTACTGGATGCATAAGGGAACAGAATCAATATAAACCCAACTGGGATGAGAAGTATGGCAACCATGTTGGAAAAGTGCTGTGTGGAAACAAGTCCACAAACTCGAAGAGAATCGAGTACAAGAATATGTGTGAGCAAGCAAAAATCTAGCGGCAAATATGCAACAAAGGCATTTTGTACAAAGCAGGGTCCAAGGACTCAGTCACTGATTTGCATCAGTTTATGCTATTTCCCTTGATAGAAGGTATTATATTCAACTTGCCTCATACCACATATGTCAACATTCTTTGCATTCTGAAAGGTCTTGGAGGAGACGAAGACATCTTTTATGCCGCTCTGCTGAACAAAATATTATGGGATCAGAAGGTCTACCAGTGATTTTATGATGAGCTGGACGATGATGATCGGGAAGACATAATCCGAAAAGGGGGGAGCTGATTGCTGAACAACAAAAATTCGGAGAAAGCAACATTAAACCCATAAAGATTCGTCTTACTACCAAAGCAATCAAAGAACTGGACAAGAAAAGCATCAAGAAGAAAAGGGATGAGCAGAGCAGACAAGTCCAGCATGATGATGAAGAAGAGATGGACTTGTTTAGCATTGCCAAGAAAATCAAAAGGATCATGGAAGACCACGATACATGAAAAGTAACAAGCTAGGCAGATGTCACAATAGCAACAAGAGGCAGTAGAAAAGGAGACAAGGACCAAGAAAAGACAAGTACCTTCACCGTCCAACCTTCCTACTCCTCAGGACAAGCGTCTAAAGACAACTTCTAACAGAAGGAGTCCAAGGAAGCAAGTCCAGAAGAAATCTAAAGCTCGAAGGCTCAGGGTCATAAGTGACACAGATGATGATGATGATGATGTCCCCATTGAACAAATCAAGAGAAAAGCTGAAGAAAACAAGCCTGAGGTCCGCAAGAAGCAAAAGGTCACTGTAGAGTCCAGTGGTGCAAATCCCATTTTACCAACTGCAGTACCAAAAAGGGTTAAGATAAGGGCGTCCAAACCTAGAAGAGTACATGTTCCACCTCCCTCCACTCAAGACACTGAGAGTGAATCCACCATTGTTCCATCCACTTCTGTCCCAACTCAACAACAACAACAACAACAACGTCCACCCCCTTCACCAATAAACTTGTCAAAGTTTGTTCGTCCAAGGGATGCTTGGACTGCTTGGACAATTCCACCCAAAGTCCAAGAGAAGACTGAAGAAGACAAGATTGAAAAGAAGTTTCCTGTTGTTCTATTCAAGAAGAACAAGCAAAACTACTGCAAGAAGAGCGATGTTATATGGAAACCTCTTCAAGAACCACTACAGAGAAGTTTCACATTACCCTTAGCCCTCAATGGACTAGGTATGATTATATTCATCCTTAGTCTACAGCCTATACAGCTTTACCTAAAGGCACCATCATCCATAACAATCCACCAACTTGGACAAGGCAGACCTATCCAAACTTGATTAGGATGAACGGTGTTTACTCATGTCCAGTTGGTACTCAACAAAGAGTCAGGCCTGTAACTGAGTATCAACAAGAACAAGAAGTTGAGATCTCATCTAGATTCATAAAGCCTATATATGATAAGGAAGCACACACGCAAAAAAGAATGAAGGCTACAACAACCATGAAGAAAGCTCAGTCCAGTGTAGATAAGGAGTTGATTGCCGAACTGCAAGTGGCTTTGAAGGAGAGCTTGGACCCGTCCAAGTGCACTCAAAGTCCTACTGTCAAATGGGAAAAGCACATTTAGTTTTACACTCCTATCACTAAGTTCATACCTCTGCATCTTGGAACTCCAGTGCTCAATTTCACACTTAAAGATTACAAGGACGAATTAGGTAATCTTCTTCACCAAATGTATCTTCAAGATCAAGCACTTGCCTATCCTCCCAACCTCCACATCAGATGCTCATCTGATATCATGTTTGTTCTTGATAAGGTATGTCCTAGACTACCTATTTATGATGCTGGAAAGAAGAAGGGCTTCAAATTCTATGGCACTGAGATGCCCTGTAAAGAAGAAAATATTCAACTCCTGATCTCATACGTGGAGCCATTTGTTTGACAAAGTTGTGAACCTCACACGAAATCTAGATATGTTTGATGCAAAAACTTTTTGGCATCAAATTTTTTGACATTTTTGACAAGACACTCAAAAGGCCACGCCCTCAGGTTGCTCAAAGGCTAATTTTATCATACCACCTGATAGCATCTATGTTTTATGACCAGTGAAGACCTTCACTTTGACGATACCTCTGCCTACTTCATTACTGATGATTATGCTGCATTCCTAAATCTGTTGAAGTGCTTGCCAGTCATTTGAAACAACACTATCTTTGATGTGCAGACAGTTGATCTAAGTGTTTTTGAACAACAGGTACGAATGATCTATGCCCAACAAGAAGTAGAAAAGGAAAAAGAAAAATAGGCTGGTTGGACGCAGCCTCTGCTAAGATCAACCAAGTTCTCATTGACCTTGACATTGAAAATGAAGTCCAAGTGGATGTTGAGCACTTTGTGACTTCGTATGATAAGCAGACCGCAGAACCTGAGAAGCCATCTGATGAGTCCAAGGCTGCTGATGTCCAATCGGATGTAGCAATGCAAGTGCCACCACCACTAGAGTCCAACATTGCTAAAATAGTTCCAGAAGTTTCTACTAGTGCTCCTGTTCAAGAAACGTCTAATGAAGCTCATTCTGGAACTCAACAACACTTGGTGACCACTAGCTCTGCAAGTCCATGAGCCATCATTCCCTTAAGCTTTGTTGAACCTCATGTTACTGAAGACAGGGTTCAGGAAATTGTTTCCCAAGCCCTAAGGCAACAACAGGCAGAAGCTGAACAACACAAAAGGCTCATGCAAATTGCCATTACTGATCAGTTTACAAATCTATCTCAGATACTTGCTCAACAAATCCAACAAACTACAGAAAATCTCATTGGAACAGTTTCTCATTAGATTCATCCTATGCAACCTGCCCAACTAGTTGTTCCACCACCAACACAACCACCACCACAACAACCACATCCACCCTAATAACCACCTCAACAACCTTAGGTGACCTTGATGGTCAATCATTTTTCCATCTTTCAAACCCATATTTTGTTAATGAAAAAAGGGGGAGAAATGGAATTTTGACCATAGAGCTTACTCTGCACTCTATGTATATATACGTCTTTTTTGTTCTATGGCTGTCTATCTAATACATGAGGTGCTTGATCACATTTTCCGCATTTTTTTCTCTGATATATATTTATTATTGAGAAGCGTCTAATGCATTGTGAAAACCAGTGCGCAAACACTGCGTCCATTTGAGAAGCGTCCACTCGCTTATATAACTTACACATCTTTTCTATCAAACAGTTATATAATGTATTCATGTTGTCTAAAAGTACACTTAAGCTTTTTGATGCTGATTCTTTGAAATGTTCTATTATTCCTTCTCTTTTCTTATATGAGATTTCATTTGAATATTCAAAAAGTGTACCACAGGAGACAGAAAAGCTTTTCTCTACAAAACTGTACAGTAGTGGAGGCGCTACATGTACTGTTGTCCCTTTTCTCTCTCCACCCCAAGCTAACACGTGGTAACAGTGATATGATTGTGAAAGAATAGTTTTCGACAAAGGCTCAGATCCCACAATGGATACCTTCACTCAGTAGCCTATAAATAGAGGATCAAGCTCGTGAAAGTCAATAACGAAGCATTCAAGTTTTTCAAAGAGTTGAAACTCTGCTAAAAGGTTTGGACGATCAACACTTGTGCAAAAAGAGCAATTTCTTATATTTGCTAACTTAGTTTGTGTATTCAGATTTACATTGTAATATCCTCTCTATGAGAGTTGATTTGAATCTTGAAATCTAACTGTTTGTTTAGAAAGCTAGGAGTGCTTAGTGACAAAGAATACTTGGGTGTTACTTTAATCTTAGGGGGAGATTAAAGGTGTGCCAGAAGTGGCCTAGAGAATACTTGTAGCCAGAAGTGGTAGGGTATAGAATACTTGTTTGTAATCAAAGTTTTGATTAATGGAACCCTTCAAAAGGTTATTTTTGAAGGAGAACTGAACGTAGCTCAGGTTGAGTGAACCAGTATAAACCAAGGGTTTTTACTCTATTGCTTTTAGCTTACCAGTTATCTCTTGAGTTATTTCTTCGCATTAGATGCACAAGTTTCCTTATAAACTTATTTGCGAAAAGTATTTGTTTCTCGCTTAGACGACAACTTGAAAAATGTAGTTTCACTAAACTGTTATTTTGAACTATTGGACAATAAGTGCAGGTACCTGTTTTACAAGCTCCTTGTAAAACAGAAGTTAAGATATCTCCATCTTGGCGAAAAGAATTTAAGTTTTATATAACACACTATTTAACCTCCCTTCTGGTGTGTTCTCTGCATTTTAGTTGTACTCTGAGATAAGCCACAACTCCACTGCTTCTTGGGTTTCTTCGCCAAACTCTCACTATCATAAATTGCAGGAGGTGCCAATGCTTTGCGGTTTGCACCATAATGACCAGCATCTGGCATAGTCTTTAATGGGATAAACTAAAAGAGAAAAGGTTTCATTAGACAAGAAGAGGAAATTTTTTTGAAGAGAAATGAAAGTTAAATTAAACATAACACTTTATACTAAACGATACAATCACTTTATCCTTTTAGTATCATTCTGCATATAAGGCTGTTTGATATCAACCTGGCGGGGTAACGGGGATTGTGGCCAACCAAATATGCTTTTGTTATTATCTGGGTTGTTCATTCTTTGATTCAAAATCACTTAATTAACCAAAGCTCATTTTCGAATCAAGAACTCCTCCATTCTTTGCATTGGGATTTTTGCCAGCCTCTCTGCCGCCATTTCCCTCCTGACTTCTTCTTCTAGACTACGTGTCGTCCCAAAGCGATCTCGTCGGCGATTATCTCTCTCCGAATTTCCTCCTTCTGCAGTTCCCATTGTATTTGCTCTTTTCGCCAACTCTCATTGAAATGCTTCCTCAGCATTGATAGGCACTGTTGTTGGGAAAACTATTGGCGTTGGAACATTGTCGACAAAACTACTTGGCACAAACTTGGACCCTACAAAGTGAATAGTGAATAAAATGAACTCATTTGACAAAAGTTTTGTTTTTAAAAGTAGAAAAACAATGGGTCTCTTGAAAGGAACACAAAGAATAGCGACCATTACCTTTCAATGTGCATCCAAAGATATCTAAATTCATGTAGGCGATCGTGGAAAGAGGGCGCAGCATTGGAAATGGTGTCCTTTGGCTCTGGCCATCATGATATTTGAACTCCATGGAAAAAGTTGGAACGTGAAACAAAGGGAAAATGAGGAGAAAGAAAAACAGTGCTTCTCAAATGAGGGACAGTGATTATGTGTGTGCAATGTTAGTTTGAGAGAGTGATTAAATAGTGATTGCATGTGTGTGTTTGTACCTTTTTTTTTTTTGCGCCATGATGTGTTTTTTGGTCAAATATTGGGAATTTACCCAATTTATCTTTCAACTCTTGAAAAGGAAAAGAAAAGGAAAAAAAGATTTTGTTCCAATTTTGAATGGGACATGCATAGCATTTTGACCTGTTGGATTTCATTAGGAATTTCTCACACTTTTTTAACAAAGCTTATCAATTATAGGTTGACTTGGAAAAAAAAGCAATTAATATGAATAAAATGTTTATATGTTAAAATTTGAAATATTTATTCTGTAAAGATTCAAGCATTAAATATGTATCGACTACAACATTTGATATTATTAACAACTTAACCAAGTGGATAACCCATAAATACAAATTAAACAATTGTCATCAAATTAATATTGCTAGTATTTTGACTTGTGGGTTGCATAAAAGAAAGACTTTTTTTATAGCAATTAAATTTTTTAATAAATAAATCTTTTTGAATGTATAAAATATATTATAGTTAAAAATTATAATTTATAATTAAAAATATTTTGCCTATATAAATTATGTTTTATATTTGCATAACGCTCACTATCATCAATTGCAGGAGGTGCCAACGCTTTGCGGTTTGCACCATAACGACCAGCATCTGGCTTAGCCTTTAATGGGATAAACTAAAAGAGAAAATGTTTCCTTAAAGAAGAAGAAAAAAAAATGAAGAGAAAAGAAAGTTAAATTAAACATAACACTTTAGACTAACCGATACGATCACTTTATTCTTGTTAGTATCATTATGCATATAAGGTTGATTTATATCAACATGGCGGGGTAACGGGGATTGTGGCCCATAAAATATGCTTTTGTTATTAACTGGGTTGTTCATTCATTGATTTGAAATCACTTAATTAACCAAAGCTCGTTCTCGAATCGAGAACTCCTCCATTCTTTGCATTGGGATTTTCACTAGCCTCTCCGCTACCATTTCCCTCCTGACTTCTTCTTCTAGACTTTGTTGTTGTCCCAAAGCGATCTTGTCAGCGATTATCTCTCTCTGAATTTCTTCCTTCTGCAGTTCCCATTGTATTTTCTCTTTCGCAAACTCTCTTTGAAACGCTTCCTCAGCGTTGATGGGCACTGTTGTTGGGAAAACTGTAGGCGCTCGAACATTGTCTACAAAATTACTTGGCGCAAACTTGGACCCTACAAAGTAAATAGCGAATAAAATGAACTCATGTGACAAAAGTTTTGTTTTTAAAAGTAGCAAAACAATGGGTCTCTTGAAAGGAACACAAAGAATAGTGAGCATTACCTTGCAATGAGCGTCCAAAGATATCTAAATTCATGTAGGCGATGGTGGAGAGAGGGGGCGGCATTGGAAATGGTGTCCTTTGGCTCTTGCCATCATGATATTTGAACTCCAGTGAAAAAGCTGGAACGTGAAACAAAGGGAAAGGGAAAGTGAGGAGAAAGAAAAATAGTGCTTATCAAATGAGGGACAATGATTATGTGTGTGCAATGTTAGTTTGAGAGAGTGATTAAATAGTGTTTGCATGTGTGTGTTTGTACCTTTTTTTTTTTATGTCATGATGTGTTTCTAGGTCAAATATTGGGAATTTACCCAATTTATCTTTCAATGCTTGAAAAGGGAAAGAGATGGAAAAAAAGATTTTGTTCGAATTTTGAATGGGACATGCACACCATTTTTACCTGATGGGATTTTCATTAGGAATTTCTCACACTTTTTTAACAAATCAGTTATAGGTTGACTTGGAAAAAAAGCAATTAATATGAATAAATTTTTATATGTTAAAATTTGAAATATTTATTATGTAAAGATTCAACCATTAAATATGTATCGACTACAACATTTGATATTATTAACAAGTTAACAAAGTGGATAACCCATAATAACAAATTAAACAATTGTCATCAAATTAATATAGCTAGTATTTTGACTTGTGGGTTGCATAAAAGAAAGACTTTTTTTATAGCAATTAATTTTTTTAATAAATAAATATTTTTCAATGTATAAAATATATTATAGTTAAAAATTATAATTTATAATTAAAAATATTTTGACTATATAAATTATATTTTATATTTGCATAATAATCTGAGGAACCCAAAGGATATTTTAATTGGGTCTCTAAAGCTTAATTAAAGAATTTATAATAGAATATTTTATTAGAAAGCCATTAATTAATTAACAATTGTTTACATTTTCTTTTAAGTTTTTGCTTTTTACTCAGTCAACTTATTAGCAACTTCATTATTATTATCTTAATTTATTAAAGGTGTATTATCTTTAATTAATGATTGATGTTCAATGCATAATATTGGATATAAATCTTGACAAATATATGACACTAAAAGAGAATTTAAAATGTTGAACATTAAATGAGGGTATCATTTTAATGTTTTTTCCTTATGTTTCATATGAACAACAACATTCATATTTTGTTATATTGATAAGCTAGTCTTTGTACCCGTGTTATGCATGGAATTTTTTGACGTTATACGTATGTTATAATAATTATTATTATATTCATTATAATTTATACTTTCTGCATATATTTTTAAAATGAGTTTTGTAATTAAATATCATTAATGAAAGTTAAAGAAATAATTCATTAAATCTTTTATATTCTTATAAATATTTAATTATTTAAATTGACTATCTTTAATTTAGTGGAAATATATAATTTCTTTTTTAGTAAAAAATTATAATTCCTCATATTATAATCATTCCTTTTTAAGTACTAATTATTTTTTGAAAAAAATTCTTCTTTCTATATATTATGTTGATTTTGCTTGCAGACTATTAATTTTATTAGGGTATAAATATTCTTTTTTCATTTTGCTAGACATGTAGAATTTCAATAATGTTTCCGTTAAACATGATTATCAGCACACCATTAAATTTATAAATAGATAAAACAAAGAAAGACAGCACGATGGACATAGACCCAACCTGTGAACAATCATATAAACCTGAAGTTGGGAAGGAGGAAGTAACTAGTATTATGACTTGTGGGTTGCATTAAATAAATACTTTTTTTTATGATTAAAATTTATAATAAATAAATATTTTTGAATGTATAAAATATATTGTAGTTAAAATTTGTAATACATAATTTGAATATATAAAATATATTTGATTTTAATAATAAATAATTTGCATAATAATTAATTTTTGGAAACCAAATGATATTTTAATTGGGTCTCTAAGCATTAATTAAAGAATGAATAATAAAATATTTTATTAGAAGGACATAGATTAATTAAAAGTTATTCACATTTTCTTTTAAGTTCTTACTTTTTACTTAGTCAACTTATTAGAAAAATCATTGTTTGTTTTAATTTATTAAAGGTATTTTATATTTAATTAATTAAAGGTATTTAATGCTTAATATTGAATATAAATCTTGATAAAAATATGAAACTAAAAGGGGAATTTAAAATCTTGAATATTCTATGAGAATTTTACTTTAATGCTTTTTTCTTATATTTCATACGAATAACAACATTAATATTTATCATTTTGATACGCTAGTAATTTTTTATTATATTTATTACATCTTAATTTTAATAATAAAAAAGAGACATAAAATCAAAAAAATATTTAATTTGTTTATAAAAATAACAAAAATTAATATGTAAAAAATACTACATAACCATATAGACATTTTTTTTTAATATGTTGGGCTCCCTCAAACCATAAGCTCTGAATGGCCGCCCCTTTGGAAATAGCCCAAGGCCGGACCCGTGCCAGGTTGATGTGTCTATGAATCATGTCTTGAATCCAACCACAAAATCACACTAACAACTTCATTAAACCTGACACACTTTTTACTTTTATTTAACGACATTGATGCTTTGGTATCCTTATTTGTTTTTGGAGTTCTCATGGATGCTTCTTTACCTTTGTGTTTTTTCCCCTGAAGATGATCATTCAACCCTTTCTCACTTGTGGTTTTAATCTAACATAAGCCACAACTCCACTGCTTCTTGGGTTTCTTCGCCAAACTCTCACTATCATCAATTGCAGGAGGTGCCAACGCTTTGCGGTTTGCACCATAACGACCAGCATCTGGCTTAGCCTTTAATGGGATAAACTAAAAGAGAAAACCTTTCCTTAAAGAAGAAGCGGAAAAAAAATTGAAGTGAAAAGAAAGTTAAATTAAACATGACACTTTAGACTAACCGATACAATCACTTTATCCTTGTTAGTATCATTATGCATATAAGGTTGTTTGATATCAACATGGCAAGGTAATGGGGACTGTGGCCCACAAAATATGCTTTTGTTATTAACTGGGTTGTTCATTCTTTGATTCAAAATCACTTAATTAACTAAAGCTCGTTCTCGAATCAAGAACTCCTCCATGCTTTGCATTGGGATTTTTGCCATCCTCTCTGCCGCCATTTCCCTCCTGACTTCTTCTTCTAGACTTCGTTGTCGTCCCAAAGTGATCTCGTCGGTGAGTATCTCTCTCCGAATTTCCTCCTTCTGCAGTTCCCGTTGTATTTTCTCTTTCGCCAACTCTCCCTGAAACGCTTCCTCAGTGTTGATGGGCACTGTTATTGGGAAAATTGTAGGCGCTCGAACATTGTCGACAAAAACTACTTGGTGCAAACTTAAACCCTACAAAGTGAATAGTGAATAAAATGAACTCGTGTGACAAAGGTTTTGTTTTTTAAAGTAGCCAAACAATGGGTCTCTTGAAAGGAACACAAAGAATAGCGAGCTTTACCTTGCAATGAGCGTCCAAAGATATCAGAATTCAGTAGGCGATGGTGGAGAGAGGGCGCGGCATTGGAAATGGTGTCCTTTGGCTCTGGCCATCATGATATTCGAACTCCATGGAAAAAGTTGGAACGTGAAACAAAGGGAAAGGCAAAGTGAGGAGAAAGAAAAATAGTGCTTATCAAATGAGGGACAATGATTATGTGTGTGCAATGTTAGTTTGAGAGAGTGATTAAATAGTGTTTGTACCTTATTTTTTTTTGTGTCATGATGTGATTTGTAGTCAAATATTGGGAATTTACCCAATTTATCTTTCAATGCTTGAAAAGGGAAAGAAAAGGAAAAAAATTTGTTCGAATTTTGAATGGGACATGCATACCATTTTGACCTATTGGGATTTTCATTAGGAATTTCTTACACTTTTTAACAAATCAGTTATACCCGACTTGGAAAAAAAGCAATTAATATGAATAAATTTTTATATGTTAAAATTTGAAATATTTATTCTGTAAAGATTCAAGCATTAAATATGTATCGACTACAACATTTGATATTATTAATAAGTTAACCAAGTGGATAACCCATAAATACAAATTAAACAATTGTCATCAAATTAATATTGCTAGTATTTTGACTTGTGGGTTGCATAAAAGAAAGACTTTTTTTTATAGCAATTAAATTTTTTAATAAATAAATCTTTTTGAATGTATAAAATATATTATAGTTAAAAATTATAATTTATAATTAAAAATATTTTGACTATATAAATTATATTTTATATTTGCATAACAATCTGAGGAAACCAAATGATATTTTAATTGGGTGTCTAAAGCTTAATTAAAGAATTTATAATAGAATATTTTATTAGAAAGCCATTAATTAATTAACAATTGTTTACATTTTCTTTTAAGTTTTTACTTTTTACTCAGTCAACTTATTAGCAAATTCATTATTATTATCTTAATTTATTTAAGGTATTTTATCTTTAATTAATTATCGGTGTTCAATGCATAATATTGGATATAAATCTTGACAAATATATGACACCAAAAGAGAATTTAAAATGTTGAACATTAAATGAGGGTATCATTTTAATGTTTTTTCCTTATGTTTCATATGAACAACAACATTCATATTTTGTTATATTGATAAGCTAGTCTTTGTACCCTTGTTATGAATGGAATTTTTTTCACGTTATACATACGTTATAATAATAATTATTATATTCATTATAATTTATACTTTTTGCTTATATTTTTAAAATTACTTTTGTAATTAAATATCATTAGTGAAAGTTAAAGAAATAATTCATCAAATCTTTTATATTCTTATAAATATTTAATTATTTAAATTGACTATCTTTAACGTTGTGGAAATATATAATTTCTTTTTAGTAAAAAATTATAATTCCTCATATTATAATCATTCCTTTTCATGTACTAATTATTTTTTTAAAAAAATTCTTCTATCTATATATTATGTTGATTTTTTTTGCATACTATTAATTTTATGAGGATATAAATATATTTTTTATCGTTTTGCTAGACATGTAGAATTTTGATAATATTTCAGTTAAACATGATTATCCGCACACCATTAAATTTATAAATAGATAAAAGAAAGAAAGATAGCATGAGGGACATAGACCAAACCCATGAACAATCATATAAACCTGAAGTTGGGAAGGAGGAAGTAACTAGCATTTTGACTTGTGGGTTGCATTTAATAAATACTTGTTTTTTAATAATTAAAATTTATAATAAATAAATATATTTGAATGTATAAAATATATTATAGTTAAAAATTATAATTCATAATTTGAATATATAAAATATATTTTATTTTTATAATAAATAATTTGTATAATAATTAATTTTTGGAAACCAAATGATATTTTAATTGGGTCTCTAAGAATTAATTAAAGAATTAATAATAAAATATTTTATTAGAAGGTCATAGATTAATTAACAATTATTTAAATTTTCTTTTAATAAGTTCTTACTTTTTACTTAGTCAACTTATTAGAAAAATCATTGTTTGTTTTAATTTATTAAAAGTAATTTATATTTCATTAATTAAAGGTATTTAATGCTTAATATTGAATATAAATCTTGATAAAAATATGAAACTAAAAGGGGAATTTAAAATCTTGAATATTAGATGAGAGTTTTACTTTAATGCTTTTTTCTTATATTTCATACGAAGAATAACATTAATATTTATTATTTTGATATGCTAGTAATTATTTATTATATTTATTACATTTTAATTTTAATTAAAAAAAAAGAGACATAAAATGAGAAAAAAACTTTAATCTGTTTATAAAAATAACATAAATTAATATGTAAAAAATACTACATAACCATATAGACATTTTTTTGATTATGTTGGGTTCCCTCTAACCATAAGCTCGAAACGGCCGCCCCCGTTGGACATAGCCCAAGGCCGGACCCGTGCCAGGTTGAAGTGTCTATGAATCCTGTCTTGAATCCAACCACGAAATCACAGTTACAACTTCATTAAACCTGACACACTTTTTACTTTTATTTAACGACATTGATGCTTTGGTATCCTTATTTGTTTTTGGAGTTCTCTTGGTTGCTTCTTTACCTTTATGCTTTTTCCCCTGAAGATGATCATTCAACCCTTTCTCACTTGTGGTTGTAATCTGACCTAAGTCACAACTCCACTGCTTCTTGGGTTTCTTCACCAAACTCTCACTATCATCAATTGCAAGAGGTGCCAACGCTTTGCGCTTTGCACCATAAGGACCAGCATCTGGCTTAGCCTTTAATGGGATAAACTACAAGAGAAAATGTTTCCTTAAAGAAGAAGCGGAAAAAAAATTAAAGAGAAAAGAAAGCTAAATTAAACATAACACTTTAGACTAACCGATACGATCACTTTATCCTTGTTAGTATCATTATGCATATAAGGTTGTTTGATATCAACATGGTGGGGTAACGGGGATTGTGGCCCACAAAATATGCTTTTGTTATTAACTGGGTTGTTCGTTCTTTGATTCGAAATCACTGAATTAACCAAAGCTCGTTCTCGAATCGAGAACTCCTCCATTCTTTGCATTGGGATTTTTGCCAGCCTCTCCGCCACCATTTCCCTCCTGACTTCTTCTTCTAGACTTCGTCGTCGTCCCAAAGCGATCTCGTTGGCGATTATCTCTCTCCGAATTTCCTCCTTCTGCAGTTCCCGTTGTATTTTCTCTTTCGCCAATTCTCGCTGAAACGCTTCCTCAGCGTTGATGGGCACTGTTGTTGGGAAAACTGTAGGCGCTCGAACATTGTCGACAAAACTACTTGGCAGAAACTTGGAACCTACAAAGTGAATAGTGAATAAAATGAACTCGTGTGACAAAAGTTTTGTTTTTAAAAGTAGAAAAACAATGGGTCTCTTGAAAGGAACACAAAGACTAGCGAGCATTACCTTGCAATGAGCGTCCAAAGATATCTGAATTTATGTAGGCGATGGTGGAGAGGAGGCGCGGCGTTGGAAATGGTGTCCTTTGGCTCCGGCCATCATGATATTTGAACTCCATGGAAAAAGTTGGAAAGTGAAACAAAGGGAAAAGGAAAGTGAGGAGAAAGAAAAATAGTGCTTATCAAATGAGGGACAGTGATTATATGTGTGCAATGTTAGTTTTTTTTTAATAAGGCTAGGTATGGGAAGCCTCAAGATAGCTCCAAAGATCCCAACTAGGTTGGCACCATAGAAGCTAGCAATTATTTGCTGCAAACCCAAAATTTATTCATTAAATAGAAAAGATAAGAAAAGAGCATGGGGGGCCAAACCAAACCCATGCAAATACAATCAACAAAATCTGTATAAAGGTAAACCTACCTTATTACGACTAAATTCCTTTCTAATAAAACTAGGAGTCAAATCCCACCATGTAAAACCAACATTTGTGATACCATAATTTGCCAATTTGTCAACGCAACCATTTCCTTCCCTGTAAATATGAGTAGCTATAAAATGCATTTTTCGAACTCTAATAAGACAATTGTCCCATTGAATACGAAAACGTCAGGGCACTAAGTCAGGATTTTGAAGTGCAGCAAGAACCAAGGAAGAATCACTCTCCAGCCAAATGACATTCCAATTCTTCTCATGTGCTATATCAATTGCCTTCAAGACTGCCATGAGTTCTTCATAAAATGAAGAAGAGATCCCTAAGTGCATCGCAAAGCCACCCAGAAAATTACCATTGGCATCTCTAAAAATGCCCGCGCATGCAGCAAGTCTAGGAGAACCATGAGCTGTGCCATCTATATTAACCTTAATCCAACCTGCTGAAGGAGGCTTCCAAAGGACTTGTATAATACGTGGAGCCTTAGATACATGTCCTGCCATAGAGAAATATTTAAGAATGCTGAATTCATGCATGTTGGAACGCATTACTCCTTGAGAAAGGTTCCCCGAAAGAGAGACAACCGCACCAATTTTATATTGTAGGGATCTCTAAGAAATTGTAGCATTTTCAAATCGAATTAAATTTCTGCTTTGCCATAAAAACCACACAACATTAATAATACCAGCCACAATGACATCCATAACCTGTGAACTAAAATTTTGTCTGCAAATAGACAACAAACTAGTGGGAGAAGATAAGTCAAGACCAACTTTGAATGCACTACTTAACCACTGCCAGACTCCCATGGCAAACGAGCAATTTAAAAATAAATGTTCTGCTGTTTCATAGTCCATACCACAATGAGGACACATTGAGACCATAACCAGTCCTCTTTTGCGCAAGGAATCATCAGTTGGAAGTTTCCCAAGAATGAATCTCCAATAGAGGAAGGAGCGAGAAGGAGGAATAGACGCCCTCCAAATCCACTTATGCCAATAAACTATTGGTTGGTTCTACTCTAAATACAAGAAAGCTTCCTTAAAAGAAAGTTCCCCTGAAGAAGCTGGAGCCCAAGTAGCTTTGTCTTCCTGAGGCACAATTGAAAGTACTTTTTGTTTAATTGTAGCACAAATATCAGGATAGTGAACTTCCAATGACCTCGGGATGTTCCAAGATCCATTTAATATAAAGTCACAAACTTTGGCACACAAAAGAGAGCTGACCGAATCAGGTATATTGGCAAGATCAATAATAGGACTGGTAAGCCACTTGTCCTTCCAAAACAAAATAGACTCCCAATTTCCAATTTGCCAGAAAAGATTATCTTCAACAGTAGACAACCAAGGCCGGATACCTGGCCAAACCGAAGACTTTGTATATGAATTAACATATCTTCCATCTCTAAAATAACGAGCTCTAGAAAGTATAGCCCAAGATTCCTGAGATGTAACCAAGTGCCAACAAAGTTTGAGAATGGCAGCCTTATTAATACTTTTCAGTGGTCTAATTCCCAATCCCCCAGAAGATATCGGAGAACACAATTTGCTCCAAGCCACCATTACTAGCTTTTGCTTATTAATGTCCCATGTCCAAATAAAATTCCTAATGTAGGAATCTAAATTTTTAAGTAATGCAGGGGGCTATGCATAAATAAAAAAACTGTGCAGTAGCATGCCTTATATCGTAGACTTGACCAACTAGACACGTCCCATGTATGACAGTAACAAACCCTTCCAAGACACCAGTTTGGACTTTATTCTATCAGCTATGGGCTGCAAATGACATCTTTTAGGCTTACCTTGAAAAATAGGAACACCAAGATAAATAAAGGGGATGGAGCCTTCTGTAAAACCAAGAATTTGACGAATGCAAGCAACTCTAGCATGAGATAAACCTCCATGAAAAAAGTGACACTTTGTTGCACTGATCAATTGACCAGAGGCCTCACCATACTCATTTAATAGTGTCATCAAATTATGCAGACCTTTCTTTTGACCCCTACAAAAGAGCATAATGTCATCTGCAAAGAACACATGACTAGGGACTTGTGATCGTCTTGGACCATTCATTTGCAGTAGTAGACCCTTCCTTACTAGCATAGTTATCCCCCTACTAAGGACTTCTTCTGCTAGACAGAAAAGCAAAGGTGAAAGAGGATCACCTTGCCTCACACCACGTTTACAAGCAAAAAAACCAGCTTGTTTACCATTCACAACAAATGACAATTTAGTTGAGTGAAGGATTACATTGATCCAATGGCGAAAAGTGTGATTGAAGCCAAATGCCTCTAGAACAGATAATAAGAAGCTCCAATCCAAAGTATCAAAAGCTTTGTGATTGTCAATTTTCAAGGCCAAATTCCCACCAAAAGCTCTATTATTAAGCAAATTTATTGCCTCCGAAGTAGTGGCTATACATTCTCGAATCTGTCTACCCTGCAAAAATCCACATTGTTGGTTCGAAATTAATTTTGGTGCAACCTTTGCCAATCTCTGTCAGCTAAAACTTTGGAAATAATCTTGAATTGGAAATTTGCCAAAGCTATTGGCCTAAAATTTTCAATGATGTCTGCACCCTGCACTTTGGGAATGAGGACCACAAGATTTGAATTCAGATTAGGCAAAAGCCATCCATGTGTAAAAAATTGATTAACAGAATTGAAGACATCCAAACCCACAATATCCCAATATTGTTAGAAAAAGCAAGCACCAAAGCCATTTGGACTGGGGGCTCCATCACCGTTAGAACTAAAAACTGCATAACGGACCGCATGAAAAGATGGGGCTTTTGTCAAAAACTCATTATCCACAGAATCTATCAAAGTACGAATCGTTTCATGAATAAGATTATTTTGTTTACAAACATTATCAGAGGCATATGTATTAGAAAAACAGTCAATAACAACCTCTTCTAATTCCTCCTGCTGAGTTATATTCCTCCCATTTTTTCTCAAATACGAAATTTGTTGAGTAGCTCTACGCACCTTTGTTAGCTTGTGGAAATATGTTGTATTCCTGTCACCTTGGCAATGCCAATTGACCCTGGCCTTATCATGCCAAAATGACTCTTGAAGAATAAGTGCCTGCTGTAATTCCAGTTGAGCCCCAATCTCCTCTTCATAAAAATCATCAGAAAATCCATGAATCTGAATCTTCTTTTGAATCTCATCCACCTTTTCCATAGCATGGCGAACCTTAAGATTGACATCTCCAAAAACTACCTTTTTCCAGCTTCTAAGCTCAACCTTCAATGCTTTGAGCTTCTAGCTTAATACATACATGGGACAACCCACCAAATCTTTCTTCCAAACCTCCTTAACTAGCCTTTTACAGTCAAGGTGTGTGGTCCACATCTTTAGGAATCTAAAGGGCGATGCAAACATTTTTTGACCTTTCTGAAAGTGAATAGAAATAGGGAAGTGATCCGAACTAAATCTTGTTAGCAATGAACATGAAACACTGTTCCAAAAATCAAAGCTCTCAACGAAGCACAAGGCTCTATCAAGACGCATATCAATATGACTACGACCTTTCCTACCATTTGTCCACGTGTATTCTGCTCCCATAGAAGGAATATGAATAAGACCATAACTATCTATCCAACCTCTTAACTCATCACAAGAAATCTAGGAAGGAGGACGTCCACCCGTCTTTTCATGAGAGCCTAATACAGCATTAAAATCACCTGCATAACACCAAGGACCAACCCCATTCTACTGCAAGGAAGCAAGTTCAGTCCATAGCTGGCGACGATGACAGTAACTAGTACTAGCATACACCGCTGAAAAATAGAGCTTTGTGTTATCCGAATCAAGAGAAAAAGAGATATGTTGATTAGAAGACAATAATAAAGTAGGAGAAAAATGTTCTACATAAAGAACCCATAGATTAGGTTCAAGATTCTCTCTATTATTCACAGCAAAAAGCTTAAATTAAGTTTAGACCAAAAGCTAACTAAGTTCTTAGCCTTAGTCCAAGGTTCTGCCAGAAACAAGAGATCTGGTTTATGATCCATACAAAGCTGAGATATGAAGGCCTGGGTTGCTTGATTAACAACCCCTCTCGCATTCCAAAATATCACCTTCATCATGCAAAATTTTTAGGTCCAACCCTTACACGGGTTTTATGAACATTCTATTTTTTCAATTTTTTCTTCTTGGACCTTGAGACAACTGGTGTAAACTCATCTTTTTGGTAGTCTGCATCCTCAGAAGGATTTTTTTCCACCACATCCTCATCATCCTCAACATCACCCCACAAACGAGAGATAATTCGCATGTCTTGTTGCACTACTTGGTTCAAAGAATCCTGGACAATTTCATTCCCAGAACCTGCAGGAGGAGAACCTTGAGGACTCATATCTGGTTGCCTCACATCTTCACCCATAACAGGTGATTCTGGATGTAATGACTCGTCACATGAGTCATCTTGATGATCAATAGAATTGTTATGTTGACTATGCTCTGGGATAACAATGTTCTCCATTAACATCTCAGCATTATTAACCTGAACATCATCATTTACTACCACTGCATCTGCATCTTTATTTGCATAACTTGGACCAGCTGCAATAACAACATCATCTTGGACTACAACTTTCTTGTTTTTGGGGATGTATTTAGCAACCATCTTCTTTTTCTCTTCACCTCCCCCTTCTTTAAGTTCGAAAGGCTTCCTTTCACAAACATCAAATGAATGACCAATTATATTGCAAGCATGACAAAAAGCAGGAAGTCTTTCATAAACAATATCTACAAAGAAAGCATAACCTGACCGCTCCACCAAAATTTGATCATGAAGATGACTCGCCAGATCAACATCAACGAGTACCCTCACAAAGTGTCCAAAAGAACGATTAATTGTGGCATCGTCCAAAGCAAGAGGAATCCCAACTCCCCGCGCAATAGAAAAAAGAATTTTAGGATGCGAATACTCTTGAGGAAGACCAAAGATCCGAATCCAGCATTGGGTGTTGGTCTGTCTCACCTGATTTGGATTAAAATCAGGTGACCAAGAGATTAATCTCAACATACCGGGGTCTAGGTTCCAAGAACCCACTGCAAGAACACGCCTGAGGTCCTCAATAGATGAAAAAGAAAACTCAAAATAGCATTTTCCGATGGGAACCATTCTCCATTGCGCAAGAGGTTGCCGTTGCTTAGCCAATTTTGCTCGCAAATCTAGATACTTCAAGGGTTGAGTACCTTTAGGGAGGAGAAGCCGCCCATGCAGATTATTTTTACATCCTTCCAAGCCCGCTTGATATTCCTCTTCAGGAATTGTTACCACTAAAGCATCCCCTTTCAAGCAAGGGATGGGGAGTTGACTAATAGGAATGTCACAAGCATTCTTCAAGGCTTGGGCAAAAGTCCTTTGCTTTGGAACAGAAACTGTTTGGGGCTGTTGGGGCAAAACATAAGGAGATACGTCAATATCAAGGAATCCCCAAGGGACAAACGTAGCAGGAGAAGAAGCCATAATCACATGCAACCCTAGATGTTTACGAAGAAACCCTAGAGCAGCCAAACCCTAGATATTCAGTTTGCATGTGTGCAATGTTAGTTTGAGAGAGTGATTAAATAGTGTTTGCATATGTGTGTTTGTACCTTTTTTTTTTCATGTCATCTGTGTTTTTCAGTTAAATATTGAGAATTTACCAAAATTTTCTTTCAATGCTTGAAAAGGGAAAGAAAAGGAACAAAAAGATTTTGTTCCAATTTTGAATGGGAAATGCATACCATTTTGACCTGTTGGGATTTTCATTAGGAATTTCTCAAACATTTTTAACAAAGCTTATCAATTATAGGTCGACTTTGAAAAAAAAAGCAATTAATATGAATAAACTGTAAATATGTTAAAATTTGAAATATTTATTGTGTTAAGTTTCAAGCATTAAATATGTATCGACTACAATATTTGATATTATTAACAAGTTAACCAAGTGGATAACCCATAAATACAAATTAATATAGCTAGTATTTTCACTTGTGGGTTGCATAAAAGAAAGACTTTTTAATAGAAATTAAATTTTTTAACAAATAAATATTTTTGAATGTATAAAATATATTATAGTTAAAAATTATAATTTATAAATAAAAATATTTTGACTATATAAATTATATTTTATATTTGCATAATAATTTGCGGAAACCAACTGATATTTTAATGTGGTCTCTAAACCTTAATTAAAGAATTGATAATAATTTTTTTTATTAGAAAGCCATAAATTAGTTAACAATTTTTTACATTTTCATTTAAGTTTTTACTTTTTACTGAGTCAACTTATTAGCAAATTCGTTATTATTATCTAAATTTATTAAAGGTATTTCATCTTTAATTAATTATCGGTGTTCAGTGCATAATATTGAATATAAATCTTGACAAATATATGACACTAAAGGAGAATTTAAAATCTTGAACATTAAATGAGGGTATCATTTTAATGTTTTTTCCTTATGTTTCATATGAACAACAACATTAATATTTTATTATATTGATAAGCTAGTCATTGTACCCATGTTATGCATTGAATTTTTTCACGTTAGACGTACATTATAACAATAATTAGTATATTCGTTATAATTTATACTTTTTGCATATATTTTTAAAATGAATTTTGAAATTACATATCATTAATGAAAGTTAAAGAAATAATTCTTTAAATCTTTAATATTCTCATAAATATTTAATTATTTAAATTGACTATCTTTAATTTAGTGGAAATATATATTTTCTTTTTAGTTAAAAAATTATAATTTCTCATATTATAATCTTTCTATTTCATGTACTAATTAACTGTTTAAAAAAATTCCTCCTTCTATATGTTATGCTGATTCTGTTTGTAGACTATTAATTTTATGAGGATATAAATATATATATTTTTCGTTTCCCTAGACACGTAGAATTTCGATAATATTTCGGTTAAACATGATTGGCCACACACCATTATATTTATAAATAGATGAAACAAAGAAAGACAGCATGAGGGACATAGACCAAACCCATGAACAATCATATAAACCTGAAGTTAGGAAGGAGGAGTAACTAGTATTTTGACTTGTGGATTGCATTAAATAAATACTTGTTTTTTTATAGAATTAAAATTTATAATAATTAAATATTTTTGAAGGTATAAAATACATTATAGTTAAAAAATTATAATACATAATTTGAATATATAAATTATATTTGATATTTATAATAAATAATTTGCATAATAATTTTCGGAAACCAAATGATATTTTAATTGGGTCTCTAGGCATTAATTAAAGAATTAATAATAAAATATTTTTGTAGAAAGACATAGATTAATTAACAATTTTTTACATTTTCATTTAAGTTCTTACCTTTTATTGAGTCAACTTCTTAGAAAAATCATTGTTTATTTTAATTTATTAAAGGTATTTTATAATTAATTAATTAAAGGTATTTAATGCTTAATATTGAATATAAATCTTGATAAAGATATGAAACTAAAAGGGGAATATAAAATCTTCAATATTAGATGAGAGTTTTACTTTAATGCTTCTTTCTTATATTTCATACGAAGAACAACATTAATATTAATTATTTTGATAAGCTAGTAATTATTTATTATATTTATTGCATTTTAATTTCAATAAAAAAAAGAGACATAAAATGAGAAAAAACTTCAATCTGTTTATAAATATAACATAAATTAATATGTAAAAAATACTACATAACCATATAGACATTTTTTTAATATGTTGGGCTCCCTCTAACCATAAGCTCGGAACGGCCGCCCCTTTTGGTCATAGCCCAAGGCCGGACCCATGCCAGGTTGATGTGTCTATGAATCATGTCTTGAATCCAACCACGAAATCACAGTAACAACTTCATTAAACCTGACACACTTTTACTTTTATTTAACGACATTGATGCTTTCGTATCCTTATTTGTTTTTGGAGTTCTCATGGTTGCTTCTTTACCTTTGTGCTTTTTCCCCTGAAGATGATCATTCAACCCTTTCTCACTTGTGGTTGTAATCTGACCCAAGCCACAACTCCACTGCTTCTTGGGTTTCTTCGCCAAACTCTCACTATCATCAATTGTAGGAGTTGCCAACGCTTTGCGCTTTGCACCATAAGGACCAGCATCTGGCTTAGCCTTTAATGGGATAAACTACAAGAGAAAACGTTTCCTTAAAGAAGAAGCAGAAAAAAAATTAAAGAGAAAAGAAAGCTAAATTAAACATAACACTTTAGACTAACTGATACGATCACTTTATCCTTGTTAGTATCATTATGCATATAAGGTTGTTTGATATCAACATGGCGGGGTAACGAGGATTGTGGCCCACAAAATATGCTTTTGTTATTAACTGGGATGTTCGTTCTTTGATTCGAAATCACTGAATTAACCAAAGCTCATTTTCGAATCAAGAACTCCTCCATTCTTTCCATTGGGATTTTTGCCAGCCTCTCTGCCGCCATTTCCCTCCTCACTTCTCTTCTTCTAGACTTCGTCATCGTCCCAAAGGAATCTCGTCGGCAATTATCTCTCTCCGAATTTCCTCCTTCTGTAGTTCCCGTTGTATTTTCACTTTCGCCAACTCTCGCTGAAACGCTTCCTCAGGGTTGATGGGCACTGTTGTTGGGAAAACTGTAGGCGCTCTAACATTGTCGACAAAACTACTTGGCGAAAACGTGGAACCTACAAAGTGAATAGTGAATAAAATGAACTCGTGTGACAAAAGTTTTGTTTTTAAAAGTAGCAAAACAATGGGTCTCTTGAAGGGAACACAAAGAATAGCGAGCATTACCTTGCAATGAGCGTCCAAAGATATCTGAATTCATGTAGGTGATGGTGGAGAGAGGGTGCGGTGTTGGAAATGGTGTCCTTTGGCTCTGGCCATCATGATATTTGAACTACTTGGAAAAAGTTGGAAAGTGAAACAAAGGGAAAAGGAAAGTGAGGAGAAAGAAAACCGTGCTTATCAAATCAGGGACAATGATTATGTGTGTGCAATGTTAGTTTTAGAGAGTGATTAAATAGTGTTTGCATGTGTGTGTTTGTACCTTTTTTTTTCGTGTCATGATGTGTTTTTCGGTCAAATATTGAGAATTTATCAAAATTTTCTTTCAATGCTTGAAAAAGGAAAGAAAAGGAAAAAAAAAAGATTTTGTTCCAATTTTGAATGGAAATGCATACCATTTTGACCTGTTGGGATTTTCATTAGGAATTTCTCAAACATTTTTAACAAAGCTTATCAATTATAGGCCGCCTTTGAAAAAAAAGAAGCAATTAATATGAATAAAATGTTTATATGTTAAAATTTGAAATATTTAATGTGTTAAGTTTCAAGCATTAAATATGTATCGACTACAAAATTTGATATTGTTAACAAGTTAACCAAGTGGATAACCCATAAATACAAATTAAACAATTGTCATCAAATTAATATAGCTAGAATTTTGACTTGTGGGTTGCATAAAAGAAAGACTTTTTTTTATAGAAATTAAATTTTTTAACAAATAAATATTTTTGAATGTATAAAGTATATTATGGTTAAAAATTATAATTTATAAATAAAAATATTTTGACTATATAAATTATATTTTATATTTGCATAATAATTTGAGGAAACCAACTGATATTTTAATTTGGTCTCTAAACCTTAATTAAAGAATTGATAATAAAAGATTTTATTAGAAAGCCATAAATTAGTTAACAATTTTTTACAGTTTCATTTAAGTTTTTACTTTTTACTGAGTCAACTTATTAGCAAATTCGTTATTATTATATAAATTTATTAAAGGTATTTTATCTTTAATTAATTATCGGTGTTCAGTGCATAATATTGAATATAAATCTTGACAAATATATGACACTAAAGGAGAATTTAAAATCTTGAACATTAAATGAGGGTATCATTTTAATGTTTTTGTTTCCTTATGTTTCATATGAACAACAACATTAATATTTTATTATATTGATAAGCTAGTCATTGTACCCATGTTATGCATTGAATTTTTTCACGTTAGACGTACATTATAATAATTATTATTATATTCGTTATAATTTATACTTTTTGCATATATTTTTAAAATGAATTTTGAAATTACATATCATTAATGAATGTTAAAGAAATAATTCTTTAAATCTTTTATATTCTCACAAATATTTAATTATTTAAATTGACTATATTTAATTTAGTGGAAATACATATTTTCTTTTTTAGTTAAAAAATTATAATTTCTCATATTATAATCATTCTATTTCATGTACTAATTAATTGTTAAAAAAATTCCTCCTTCTGTATATTATGCTGATTCTGTTTGCAGCCTATTAATTTTATAACAATATAAATATATATATTTTTCGTTTTGCTAGACACATAGAATTTCGATAATATTTTGGTTAAACATGATTGGCCACACACCATTAAATTTATAAATAAATGAAACAAAGAAAGTCAGCATGAGGGACATAGACCAAACCCATGAACAATCATATAAACCTGAAGTTGGGAAGGAGGAAGTAACTAGTATTTTGACTTGTGGATTGCATTAAATAAATACTTGTTTTTTTATAGAATTAAAATTTATAATAAAAAAAAATTGAAGGTATAAAATACATTATAGTTAAAAAATTATAACACATAATTTGAATATATAAATTATATTTGATATTTATAATAAATAATTTACATAATTATTTTGGAAACCAAATGATATTTTAATTGGGTCTCTAAGCACTAATTAAAGAATTAATAACAAAATATTTTTTTAGAAAGACATAGATTAATTAACAACTTTTTTACATTTTCTTTTAAGTTCTTATCTTTTACTGAGTCAACTTATTAGAAAAATCATTGTTTATTTTAATTTATTAAAGGTATTTTATATTTAATTAATTAAAGGTATTTAATGCTTAATATTGAATATAAATCTTGATAAAGATATGAAACTAAAAGGGGAATTTAAAATCTTGAATATTAGATGAGAGTTTTACTTTAATGCTTTTTTCTTATATTTCATACGAAGAACAACATTAATATTTATTATTTTGATAAGCTAGTAATTATTTATTATATTTATTGCATTTTAGTTTTAATAAAAAAAGAGACACAAAATGAGAAAAAAACTTTAATCTGTTTATAAAAATAACATAAATTAATATGTAAAAAATACTACATAACCATATAGGCATTTTTTTTAATATGTTGGGCTCCCTCTAACCATAAGCTCGGAACGGCCGCCCCTTAGGACATAGCCCAAGGCCGGACCCGTGCCAGGTTGAAGTGTCTATAAATCTTGTCTTGAATCCAACCACGAAATCACAGTAACAACTTCCTTAAACCTGACACACTTTTTACTTTTATTTAACGACATTGATGCTTTGGTATCCTTATTTGTTTTTGGAGTTCTCATGGTTGCTTCTTTACCTTTGTGCTTTTTCCCCTGAAGATGATCATTCAACCCTTTCTCACTTCTGGTTGTAATCTGACCTAAGCCACAACTCCACTGCTTCTTGGGTTTCTTCGCCAAACTCTCACTATCACCAATTGCAGGAGGTGCCAACGCTTTGCGCTTTGCTCCATAAGGACCAGCATCTGGCTTAGCCTTTAATTGGATAAACTACATGAGAAAACCTTTCCTTAAAGAAGAAGCCGAAAAAAAATTAAAGAGAAATGAAAGCTAAATTAAACAAAACACTTTTGACTAACCGATACGATCACTTTATGCTTGTTAGTATCATTATGCACATAAGGTTGTTCGATATCAACATGGCGGGGTAACAGGGATTGTGGCCCACAAAATATGCTTTCTTTATTAACTGGGTTGTTTGTTCTTTGATTCGAAATCACTGAATTAACCAAAGCTCGTTCTCGAATCGAGAACTCCTCCATTCTTTGCATTGGGATTTTTGCCAGCCTCTCTGCCGCCATTTCCCTCCTGACTTCTCCTTCTAGAATTCATCGTCGTCCCAAAGCCATCTCGTCGGCGATTATCTCTCTTCGAATTTCCTCCTTATGCAATTCCCGTTGTATTTTCTCTTTCGCCAACTCTTGCCGAAACGCTTCCTCAGCGTTGATGGGCACTGTTGTTGGGAAAACTGTAGGCGCTCGAACATTGTCGACAAAACTACTTGGCGGAAACTTGGAACCTACAAAGTGAATAGTGAATAAAATGAACTTGTGTGGCAAAACTTTTTTTAAAAATAGCAAAACAGTGGGTCTCTTGAAAGGAACACAAAGAATAGCGAACATTACCTTGCAATGAGTGTCCAAAGATATCTGAATTCATTTAGGCGATGGTGGAGAGAGGGCGCGGCATTGGAAATGGTGTCCTTTGGCTCTGGCCATCATGATATTTGAACTCCTTTGAAAAAGTTGGAAAGTGAAACAAAGGGAAAACGAAAGTGAGGAGAAAGAAAACCAGTGATTATCAAATGAGGGACAGTGATTATGTGTGTGCAATGTTAGATTGAGAGAGTGATTAAATAGTGTTTGCATGTGTGTGTTTGTACCTTTTTATTTTGTGTCATCATGTGTTTTTCGGTCAAATATTGAGAATTTACCAAAATTTTCTTCCAATGCTTGAAAATGGAAAGAAAAGGAAAAAAAGATTTTGTTCCAATTTTGAATGGGAAATGCATACTATTTTGACTTGTTGGGATTTTCATTAGGAATTTCTCAAACATTTTTAACAAAGCTTATCAATTATAGGTTGACTTTGAAGAAAAAAAAGCAATTAATATGAATAAACTGTAAATATGTTAAAATTTGAAATATTTATTGTGTTAAGTTTCAAGCATTAAACATGTATCAACTACAATATTTGATATTATTAACAAGTTAACCACGTGGATAACCCATAAATACAAATTAAACAATTCTCATCAAATTAATAAAGCTAGTATTTTGACTTGTGGGTTGCATAAAAGAAAGACTTTTTTTTTTATAGAAATTAAATTTTTTAACAAATAAATATTTTTAAAAGTATAAAATATGTTATAGTTAAAAATTATAATTTATAATTAAAAATATTTTGACTATATAAATTATATTTTATATTTGCATAATAATTTGAGGAAACCAACTGATATTTTAATTTGGTCTCTAAACCTTAATTAAAGAATTGATAATAAAAGATTTTATTAGAAAGCCATAAATTATTTAACAATTTTTTACATTTTCATTTAAGTTTTTACTTTTTACTGAGTCAACTTATTAGCAAATTCGTTATTATTATCTAAATTTGTTAAAGGTATTTTATCTTTAGTTAATTATCGGTGTTAAGTGCATAATATTGAATATAAATCTTGACAAATATATGACACTAAAGGAGAATTTAAAATCTTGAACATTAAATGAGGGTATCATTTTAAAGTTTTTTCCTTATGTTTCATACGAACAACAACATTAATATTTTATTATATTGATAAGCTAGTCATTGTACCCATGTTATGCATTGAATTTTTTCACGTTAGACCTACATTATTATAATAATTATTATGTTTGTTATAATTTATACTTTTTGCATATATTTTTAAAATGAATTTTGAAATTACATATTATTAATGAAAGTTAAAGAAATAATTTTTTAAATCTTTTATATTCTCATAAATATTTAATTATTTAAATTGACTATCTTTAATTTAGTGGAAATATATTTTTTCTTTTTTAGTTAAAAAATTATAATTTCTCATATTATAATCATTCTATTTCATGTACTAATGAACTGTTAAAAAAATTCCTCCTTCTATATATTATGCTGATTCTGTTTGAAGACTATTAATTTTATGAGGATATAAATATATATTTTTTTCGTTTTGCTAGACACGTAGAATTTCGATAATATTTCGGTTAAACATGATTGGCCACACACCATTAAATTTATAAATAGATGAAACAATGAAAGACAGCATGAGGGACATAGACCAAACCCATGAACAATCATATAAACCTGAAGTTGGGAAGCAGGACGTAACTAGTATTTTGACTTGTGGATTGCATTAAATAAATACTTGTTTTTTATAGAATTAAAATTTATAATAAATAAATATTTTTGAAGGCATAAAATACATTATAGTTAAAAAATTATAATAACTAATTTGAATATATAAATTATATTTGATATTTATAATAAATAATTTGCATAATAATTTTCGGAAACCAAATGATATTTTAATTGGGTCTCTAAGCACTAATTAAAGAATTAATAACAAAATATTTTTTTAGAAAGACATAGATTAATTAACAATTTTTTACATTTTCTTTTAAGTTCTTACCTTTTACTGAGTCATCTTATTAAAAATATCATTGTTTATTTTAATTTATTAAAGGTATTTTATATTTAATTAATTAAAGGTATTTAATGCTTAATATTGAATATAAATCTTGATAAAGATATGAAACTAAAAGGGGAATTTAAAATCTTGAATATTAGATGAGAGTTTTACTTTAATGCTTTTTCTTATATTTCATACGAAGAACAACATTAATATTTATTATTTTGATAAGCTAGTAATTATTTATTATATTTATTGCATTTTAGTTTTAATAAAAAAAGAGACACAAATGAGAAAAAACATTAATCTGTTTATAAAAATAACATAAATTAATATGTAAAAAATACTGCATAACCATATAGACATTTTTTTTTAATATGTTGGGCTCCCTCTAACCATAAGCTCGGAACGGCCGCCCCTTTGGAGATAGCCCAAGGCCGGACCCGTGCTAGGTTGAAGTGTCTATAAATCATGTCTTGAATCCAACCACGAAATCACAGTAACAACTTCATTAAACCTGACACACTTTTTACTTTTATTTAACGACATTGATGCTTTGGTATCCTTATTTGTTTTTGGAGTTCTCATTGTTGCTTCTTTACCTTTGTGCTTTCTCCCCTGAAGATGATCATTCAACCCTTTCTCACTTGTGGTTGTAATCTGACCTAAGCCACAACTCCACTGCTTCTTGGGTTTCTTCGCCAAACTCTCACTATCATCAATTGCAGGAGGTGCCAACGTATTGCGCTTTGCACCATAAGGACTAGCATCTGGCTTAGCCTTTAATTGGATAAACTACAAGAGAAAACGTTTCCTTAAAGAAGAAGCGGAAAAAGAAATTAAAGAGAAATGAAAGCTAAATTAAACATAACACATTAGACTAACCGATAGGATCACTTTATCCTTGTTAGTATCATTATGCACATAAGGTTGTTTGATATCAACATGGCGGGGTAACGGGGATTGTGGCCCACAAAATATGCTTTCTTTATTAACTGGGTTGTTCGTTCTTTGATTCGAAATCACTGAATTAACCAAAGCTCGTTCTCAAATCGAGAACTCCTCCATTCTTTGCATTGCGATTTTTGCCAGCCTCTCCGCCGCCATTTCCCTCCTGACTTCTTCTTCTAGACTTCGTCGTCGTCCCAAAGCCATCTCGTCGGCGATTATCTCTCTCCGAATTTCCTCCTTCTGCAGTTCCCGTTGTATTTTCTCTTTCGCCAACTCTAGCTGAAACGCTTCCTCAACGTTGATGGGCACTGTTGTTGGGAAAACTGTAGGCGCTCGAACATTGTCGACAAAACTACTTGGCGGAAACTTGGAACCTACAAAGTGAATAGTGAATAAAATGAACTTGTGTGACAAAACTTTTTTTAAAAATAGCAAAACAGTGGGTCTCTTGAAAGGAACACAAAGAATAGCGAGCATTACCTTGCAATGAGTGTCCAAAGATATCTGAATTCATGTAGGCATTGGTCGAGAGAGGGCGCAGAATTGAAAATGGTGTCTTTTGGCTCTGGCCATCATGATATTTGAACTCCTTTGAAAAAGTTGGAAAGTGAAATAAAGGGAAAAGGAAAGTAAGGAGAAAGAAAAACAATGCTTATCAAATGAGGGACAGTGATTATGTGTGTGCAATGTTAGTTTGAGAGAGTGATTAAATAGTGTTTGCATGTGTGTGTTTGTACCTTTATTTTCGTGTCATGATGTGTTTTTCGGTCAAATATTGAGAACTTACCAAATTTTTCTTTCAATGCTTGGAAAGGGAAAGAAAGGAAAAAAATATTTTGTTCCAATTTTGAATGGGAAATGCATACCATTTTGACCCGTTGGGATTTTCATCAGGAATTTCTCAAATATTTTTAACAAAGCTTGTCAATTATAGGTTGACTTTGAAAAAAAAAAAAGCAATTAATATGAATTAACTGTAAATTTGTTAAATTTTGAAATATTTATTGTGTTAAGTTTCAAGCATTAAATATGTATCAACTACAAAATTTGATATTATTAACAAGTTAACCAAGTGGATAACCCATAAATACAAATTAAACAATTGTCATCAAATTAATATAGCTAGTATTTTGACTTATGGGTTGCATAAAAAAAAGACTTTTTTTTTATAGAAATTAAATTTTTTAACAAATAAATATTTTTGAATGTATAAAATATATTATAGTTACAAATTATAATTTATAAATAAAAATATTTTGACTATATAAATTATATTTTATATTTGCATAATAATTTGAGGAAACCAACTGATATTTTAATTTGGTCTCTAAACCTTAATTAAAGAATTGATAATAAAAGATTTTATTAGAAAGCCATAAATTAGTTAACAATTTTTTATATTTTCATTTAAGTTTTTACTTTTTACTGAGTCAACTTATTAGCAAATTATTATTATCTAAATTTATTAAAGGTATTTTGTCTTTAATTAATTATCGGTGTTCAGTGCATAATATTGAATATAAATCTTGACAAATATATGACACTAAAGGAGAATTTAAAATCTTGAACATTAAATGAGGGTATCATTTTAATGTTTTTTCCTTATGCTTCATATGAACAACAACATTAATATTTTATTATATTGATAAGCTAGTCATTGTACACATGTTATGCATTGAATTTTTTCACGTTAGACATACATTATAATAATAATTATTATATTCGTTATAATTTATACTTTTTGCATATATTTTTAAAATGAATTTTGAAATTACATATCATTAATGAAAGTTAAAGAAATAATTCCTTATGTCTTTTATATTCAAATAAATATTTAATTAATTAAATTGACTATCTTTAATTTAGTGGAAATACATATTTTGTTTTTTAGTTAAAAAAATTATAATTCCTCATACCATAATCATTCTATTTGATGTACTAATTAATTGTTAAAAAAAAATCCTCTTTCTATATATTATGCTGATTCTGTTTGCAGACTATTAATTTTGTGAGGTTATAAATATATATTATTTTCATTTTCCTAGACATGTAGAATTTTGATAATATTTCGGTTAAACATGATTGGCCACGCACCATTAAATTTATAAATAGATGAAACAAAGAAAGACAGTATGAGGACATAGACCAATCCAATGAACAATCATATAAACCTGAAGTTGGGAAGGAGGATGTAACTAGTATTTTAACTTGTGGATTGCATTAAATAAATACTTGTTTTTTTATAGAATTAAAATTTATATTAAATAAATATTTTGAAGGTATAAAATACATTACAGTTAAAATTTATAATACATAATTTGAATATATAAATTATATTTGATATTTATAATAAATAATTTGCATAATAATTTTTGGAAACCAAATGATATTTTAATTGGGTCTCTAAGCATTAATTAAAGAATTAATAATAAAATATTTTTTTAGAAAGACATAGATTAATTAACATTTTTTTACATTTTCTTTTAAGTTCTTACTTTTTGATGAGTCAACTTATTAGACAAATCATTGTTTATGTTAATTAATTAAAGGTATTTTATATTTTATTAATTAAAGGTATTTAATGCTTAATATTGAATATAAATCTTGATAAAGATATGAAACTAGAAGGGGAATTTAAAATCTTGAATATTAGATGAGAGTTTTACTTTAATGCTTTTTTCTTATATTTCATACGAAGAACAACATTAATATTTATTATTTTGATAAGCTAGTAATTATTTATTATATTTATTACATTTTAATTTTAATAAAAAAAAGAGAGACATAAAATGATAAAAAAAAATTAATCTGTTTATAAAAATAACATAAATAAATATGTAAAAAATACTACATAACCATATAGACATTTTTTTAATATGTTGGGCTCCCTCTAACCGTAAGCTCGGAACAGCTGCCCCTTTGGACATAGCCCTAGGCCGGACCCGTGCCAGGTTGAAGTGTCTATGAATCATGTCTTGAATCCAACCACGGAATCACAGTAACAACTTCATTAAACCTGACACACTTTTTACTTATATTTAACAGCGTTGTTGCTTTGGTATCCTTATTTGCTTTTGGAGTTCCCATGGTTGCTTCTTTACCTTTGTGCTTTTTTCCCTGAAGACGATCATTCAACCCTTTCTCACTTGTGGTTGTAATCTGACACAAACCACAACTCCACTGCTTCTTGGGTTTCTTCGCCAAACTTTCACTATCATCAATTGCAGGAGGTGCCAACGCTTTGCGCTTTGCACCATAAGGCCCAGCATCTGGGTTAGCCTTTAATGGGATAAACTAAAAGAGAAAACGTTTCCTTAAAGAAGAAGCGGAAAAAAAATTGAAGAGAAAAGAAAGTTAAGTTAAACATAACACTTTAGACTAACCGATACAATCACTTTATCCTTGTTAGTATCATTATGCGTATAAGGTTGTTTGATATCAACATGGCAAGATAACGGGGATTTTGGCCCACAAAATATGCTTTTTTTATTAACTTGGTTGTTCATTCTTTGATTCGAAATCACTTAATTAATCAAAGCTCGTTCTCGAATCGAGAACTCCTCTATTTTTTGCAATGGGATTTTCGGCAGCCTCTCCGCCGCCATTTCCCTCCTAACTTCTTTTCTAGACTTTATCGTCGTCCCAAAGCGATCTCGTCGGCAATTATCTCTCTCTGAATTTCCTCCTTCTGCAGTTCTCGTTGTATTTTCTCTTTCGCCAACTCTCGCTAAAATGCTTCCTCAGCGTTCATGGGCACTGTTGTTGGGAAAACTCTAGGCGCTCGAACATTGTCGAGAAAACTACTTGGCGCAAACTTGGACCTGACAAAGTGAATAGTGGATAAAGTGAACTCATGTGACAAAAGTTTTGTTTTTAAAAGTAGGCAAAACAATGGGTCTCCTGAAAGGAACATAAAGAATAGCGAGCATTTCCTTGCAATGAGCATCCGAAGATATCTAAATTCATGTAGGCGATGGTGGAGAGAGGGTGTGGCATAGGAAATGGTGTCCTTTGGCTCTGGCCATCATGATATTTGAACTCCATGGAAAAAGTTGGAAAGTGAAACAAAGGGAAAAGGAAAGTGAGGAGAAAGAAAAATAGTGCTTATCAAATGAAGGAGAGTGGTTATGTGTGTGCAATGTTAGTTTGAGAGAGTGATTAAATAGTGTTTGCATGTGTGTGTTTGTACCTTTTTTTTTTTTGTGTCATGATGTGTTTTTCGGTCAAATATTGACAATTTACCAAATTTTTCTTTCAACGCTTGAAAAGGGAAAGAAAAGGAAAAAAAAGATTTTGTTCCAATTTTGAATCGGAAATGCATACCACTTTGACCTGTTGGGATTTTCATTAGGAATTTCTCACACTTTTTTAACAAAGCTTATCAATTATAGGTTGACTTGGAAAAAAAGCAATTAATAAGAATAAAATGTTTATATGTTAAAATTTGAAATATTTATTGTGTTAAGTTTCAAGCATTAAATATGTATCGACTACAAAATTTGATATTATTAACAAGTTAACCAAGTAGACAACCCATAAATACAAATTAAACAATTGTCATCAAATTCATATAGCTAGTATTTTGACTTGTGGGTTGCATAAAAGAAAGACTTTTTTTATATAAATTAAATTTTTAAACAAATAAATATTTTTGAATGTATAAAATATATTATAGTTAAAAATTATAATTTATAAATAAAAATATTTTTGACTATATAAAATATATTTCAGATTTGCATAATAATTTGAGGAAACCAACTGATATTTTAATTTGGTCTCTAAACCTTAATAAAATAATTGACAATAAAATATTTTATTTGAAAGCCGTAAATTAATTAACAATTTTTTACATTTTCATTTAAGTTTTTACTTTTTACTGAGTCAACTTATTAGCAAATTCATTATTATTATCTAAATTTATTAAAGGTATTTTATCTTTAATTAATTATCGGTGTTCAATGCATAATATTGAATATAAATTTTGACAAATATATGACACTAAAAGAGAATTTAAAATCTTGAACATTAAATGAGGGTATCATTTTAAAGTTTTTTCCTTATGTTTCATATGAACAACAACATTAATATTTTATTATATTGATAAGCTAGTCATTGTACCCATGTTTTACATTGAACTTTTTCATGTTAGACGTACATTATAATAATAATTATTATATTCATTATAATTTATACTTTTTCCATATACTTTTAAAATGACTTTTGAAATTGCATATCATTAATAAAAGTTAAAGAAATAATTATTTAAATCTTTTATATTCTAATAAATATTTAATTACTTAAATTGACTATCTATAATTTAGTGGAATTACATATTTTCTTTTTTAGTTAAAAAATTATAATTCCTCATATCATAATCATTCTATTTGATGTACTAATTAATTGTTAAAAAAAAATCCTCTTTCTATATATTATGCTGATTCTGTTTGCAGACAATTAATTTTATGAGGATATAAATATATATTATTTTCATTTTCCTAGACAAGTAGAATTTCAATAATATTTCGGTTAAACATGATTGGCCACGCACCATTAAATTTATAAATAGATGAAACAAAGAAAGACAGTATGAGGGACATGCACCAAACCAATGAACAATCATATAAACCTGAAGTTGGGAAGGAGGATGTAACTAGTATTTTGACTTGTGGATTGCATTAAACAAATACTTGTTTTTTGTACAATTAAAATTTATATTAAATAAATATTTTTGAAGGTATAAAATACATTATAGTTAAAATTTATAATACATAATTTGAATATATAAATTATATTTGATATTTATAATAAATAATTTCAATAATAATTTTTAGAAACCAAATGATATTTTAATTGGGTCTCTAAGCATTAATTAAAGAATTAATAATAAAATATTATTTTAGAAAGACCTAGATTAATTAATAATTTTTTACATTTTCTTTTAAGTTCTTACTTTTTGATGAGTCAACTTATTAGACAAATCATTGTTTATTTTAATTTATTAAAGGTATTTAATATTTAATTAATTAAAGGTATTTAATGCTTAATATTGAATATAAATCTTGATAAAGATATGAAACTAAAAGGGGAATTTAAAATCTTGAATAGTATATGAGAGTTTTACTTTAATGCTTTTTTCTTATATTTCATACGAAGAACAACATTAATATTTATTATTTTGATAAACTAGTAATTATTTATTATATTTATTAGATTTTAATTTTAATAAAAAAAAAGAGACATAAAATGATAAAAAAAACTTTAATCTGTTTATAAAAATAACATAAATTAATATGTAAAAAAATACTACATAACCATATAGACATTTTTTTAATATGTTGGGCTCCCTCTAACCATAAGCTCTGAACGGCCGCCCCTTTGGAGATAGCCCAAGGCCGGACCCATGCCAGGTTGAAGTGTCTATGAATCATGTCTTGAATCCAACCACGAATTCACAGTAACAACTTCATTAAACCTTACACACTTTTTAATGTTATTTAACGACATTGATGCTTTGGTATTCTTATTTGTTTTTGGAGTTCTCATGGTTGCTTCCTTACCTTTGTGCTTTTTCCCCTGAAGATGATCATTGTCTCATAGTCTGTTCTAGTCCTCACATGTACTCGTGCCCGAGTCTTGTGAACACATCACACAGACAAACAACATTGTCACATTGTTGAATCTACTGTCAAAAGACTGTATCACCAAAGCATACAAAAATCACACTTTCAAAGGTTATGTACCCAAGATTCACATCTCTGGGACTTAAACCAAAATAGAATAGGTCAATGGATATTACATATTCACTTCCTTACAAAACCACAATGAATAACTAAAATTGCTATAATCAAAGCAACATGTATTATATTACTAAAATTGATCAATTAGTCAAATTTTCTTTTGGCAATACTGAATGTGAGCTCTCACTGACAGAAGCAAATGACCTCAGAATTGAGAACTTTTTATATGAAATCGAAGCTCTTGAAATCTAGTTTTTAGAGATGTATCCCAATTGCAAAATAGACATCTAGAAAAAATTTCTAAAATTTCTATAAGTTGACAGTACTCAAAATTGACTTCTCACTAAACATGGTTCAAAGAAGTGTGAATTTCTACCACTTCCCAAAACTAAATTGAATGTAACTTTTTACAGCTCAAAGATGACATCTTTATCTTTTCAAAAGGTATTACTTGATTTCAAATTCCTTCCCTAGTGTTCCCAGTAAAATTTTCTCTAATAGCCTAAGTTTCGAACTCCAAACAGAGCTCCAAACCCTTGCCCTATTTCTTTTCAAAAAGTTAATTTAGAAATTGTGCATGATAATTTTCGTAACTTATATGGTTAAAAATAGTTTTTTGTCTAGTTTTTAATGGTGCAAAAATGAAAAGAAACATCAAGTACACAACTGGGAATTTGAGAAAAATCGAGACATGTTCCAAGGGAACTTGAAAACAGAACAACCATTTTGCGAGCCATGGATGAACCTCGAGATGAGGTTTTCTCTCCAAGGTGTCAAAATTAAAGTTTCTCCATTTCGTATCTATTTTAGTTAAAAACAAATTTTGTGAGAAAAACAACTGTTCGATCTCCAAAAAATTGCAAAACCGTGGGGGTTGTTCAAGACTACTCGAACCTACAGCCACTGCCACTTCATTTTTGGCAGTGGGGGTTTGTTTTTACATGCAACCTTCACCCATTTAATTTCAAGAAAATTGGGCATGGCTTCCCTAGTTCCAGGGGCCTTCCCACTCAGTTTCAAAGAAAACAAAAAGAACACTAAGGCCAGAATATCACACACACAGCCACTGCCAAGGGTTTCAACCCATTTCATCAACTTTTCACATTCAAGCATTCAAACAAAACACACACAACTAGCAAGAGAGGGGCATGCATGCAAGATGTAGTTGAGACCCCTAACCCTCAACCACATTTCCACTGAAAAACTGAATCCACAAAGGAGTTTCCCTAAGGTTGTTCGAGCTTTTCCTGGGAGTATGGCATGGATTACTTCAGCGCTGTAGCGCCTGATCGTGTGAGAGGGAAGAGAGAGGAAGGGAATGAATGATTTCCATTTAGTGTGTAACACCCTAAATCCGGGTTCACTTATAATCCATTTATTTTATTTTATTTTAATAAAATGTGATTAATCTATTTAATATCACAATCGTTGGAACATGAAAGAGATAAGTAATTAAACAAAAATAGTAGTAGATTTTAAAACGTTTTCAAAATCGACTTGCAATTAATCATTTTCAAACTCAATTAATCACTAACTATATTTAATTACTCAAAACATATCTTTTTCTTATTTAAAACAAACAATTAATTCTCATTAATTCCTAATTAAATCGCTCACGTACCTATTTACTAGGTTGTAATTTTTGGAGTGTTACATTGCTCAAATTGATGTTGGGTTAACTAAAACTTGTCAATCTATTGAGTCTAGCAAGTGCAATTTTTGGGCAGAGTGGAAATCTCTAGATGCAAGTTGTCTTATCTAGAACCAAACAAGGAGCATATCTAGATAATTGTGTGAACCTAATATCATACTTTACTACTAACATGTCAGAAGTCTTCCTCAAACTCTCAAACTCCCTTGCCTTTGCCTCCCTTATGATTTAAGGTAAAAATCGATCCAAGAATGTGATTTTGAATTCCTCCCATGTCATAAGAGGTAAGCCTACAACTCTTCCTCTAGTCAAATTATCAACCATATCCTTCAATCTAAAAGTGGCCAACTCCACTATTTTTTGACTTGAACATCCCAAAGCTCTAGCTACAACACCTGTCTATCTCATTAATAAATTGATTAGGATCCTGACACATTTGAACAAAAAAAAATGGTGGCCCAAGTCATAAGAAATCCCTAAATTTAGTTGTATCCATTAATGATGGCTCGCACTATAAGACACTTCACTCAGCTTCCTCATTGGTCAGAACCCTCCACCAGTCAAAACCCTTTGTAGGTAGTCCTTTCCGAGGCATCAACAAATACCTCTGATGGGCTACTGAAAAGTATATGCATCTTATTGGTATTAGTGGTACTAATTAATTCCTTTAAGCCATCCTCAATTGTACAGTCTTATACCTGCACAACTTCTGGATCTCTCATTTGGGTGTGTATTTGATTCATTCATGTATCCCTCCTGCTAGAAGCCTACTAGGAGCCACTCCTTGTCTGTGCCTCATCTCTTTTGCATTGACAATCACTCCTCACCCTCATCGGTGCCTTGAATGTTATACCTTTCTCCTTGCCAATCAAGTGGAATGATTTGTCAGTGCCATCACACCAAAGAATCACCTTGTCGTGCACGGTGGATCAGTCAAGGTGCCCAAGGTCCTCACCAACATCGATGAGTCTATCGTTGGCATTGTCAACATCAACCTCAACTTCAACCTTCAAACACAATGTTTGGATATTGCTCAAATTGTTATTGGGTTAGCTGAGACTTATCGGTCTTTGAGTTGTTAGCAAGTGTAGTTTTTGGGCAGAATCGACGACCCATAACTCAGGAAAAGGTTGGTGAATACAACTACATTGAGGAATTTCTTATGACTTGAGCCACTATTATTTTTTGGTTCAAATGTGTCAGAGGATCCTAATCAATTTATTGATGAGATAGACAGGTGTTGTAGCTAGAGCTTTAGGATGTTCGAGTAAGAAAATAGTGGAGTTGGTCGCTTTTAGATTGAAGCATATGGCAAGGATACGATTTGATAATTTGACTGGAGGAAGAGTTGTAGGCTTACCTCTATGACATGGGAGGAATTCAGAGTTGCATTCTTGGATTAGTTTGTACCCTAAAGCATAAGGGTGATAGAGGCAAGGGAGTTTGAGAGTTTGAGGCAGAATTCTGACATGTCAGTAGCAAAGTATGATATTAGGTTCACACAATTATCTAGATATGCTCCTTATTTGGTTCTAGATTAGACAACTCGCATCCAGAGATTTGTTGATGGATTAGAAAGATATTTATTTGCATTAGTATTCTCTCGGAGGAATTAGTTTCCATCTTATGCTACTGCAATTGATAGTGCAAGACGGATTGAGGCTATGAGATTGGAGGAAGCAGTCCACTAAGGTAAACATGAGAAGGCTATGAGTTGATGCATCATTTCATGGTCTGAGTGGTGACTCACATTGTCTTTCTTAAATGGGTAAAATATGTTTTTGGTCCTTGTACTTTTGGTCAATCGTGGATTTTGTGTGATTTGATTAGTATAAATAGTTGTGGATGAGACTATGTAAAGGACCTTTAGATCAATCAATCCAACTACTTTACTTTTTTCTAGCAAATTTACAAATTCTGTTTGTTATTCTTTGAGCTTTTATTATTTCGAATTTAAGTTTCATAAGTTATCTTTTGTTTATTTTCTTTTTTCACTTATTTCAAAATTCAAACACTTTCTAGAATAGTTTGAGAACCCATAGTTGAAAGGCAGATTTCCCCTAGTAGAGGTGTAGTTTTCATTGCAATTTTTGCTCAAAATTTAAACTTATTTTTGGACAGAACTTAATTTGGACAGACCTAGTCTCTTTGGGCTGCTCTATTAGGTTAATATATGGATTAGTTTGTAGCAGGGCGAAAGCAAATTATTTTAAACAAATTTGTTTATTATGAAAAAAAACTAATTCCTTTATTGACAAAAATATAAAACTGATTTGTTTTTGGATTAAAAAAGTTGATATGTTAGTATGCATTATTTACTTCTTTATTGATCTAAAGGGATTTAATATGTTTTAATTATATTCTTCATTTTGTTAGTCATATATATTAACACTAAACTAATTAGAGTTAATGATAAAGACTAAAAAAACACTTTTCAATTTCAATTATATTCTTTATTTATTTGAAAATGTCAGGAATTTAAAAGTAACAATTTTTTTTGTAAGGATTAAAATCAGACATGGCCATATTTGCAAGATTTAAAACATATTTAGGCATACTTAAAATCTAATATTATCAATTTCAAATAAAATGTAATTAAATTGTATTAAAATTTAAAATTAATTTATATTTCAAATATTTACAGTTAACTTTTATATAATAAAATATATGCTTGGTTCTTGTAAATAAGATAATATATTGTTTGATTCTATTTTTTTTTAAGATATGCAATTTCATTGTTATTTAATACTTTTTAAGACATTGAAGAAATAATGTTTCGAGTGAATGGACATGTGTATTTCTCCCTTTCATTACATTGTTTGCTCAAAAACTTATCTCGCGTGTAGTATGTGTCAGAATTTCATCCTTTTGTAATTGTTGCTTGGAATCTATTGTGAATTTTGTCCTGCTCAATGGACTTACAAGAATAGATCCTCCCAAAATATATCAACCGTGGAGATAGTGCCACGTCATCACTTAATTGACGTCAGGGACCCAAAACAAAACTTTTCATATATCAGGAACTCAAAACAACAAAAAAATTTATCAGGGACTCTGAGCAAAATTTGGACATTTATCAAGGACTTAAAAGTTATTTAAGCCTATATTTAATTATTATTGTTTTATCACAATAAAACCAATAAACTGTAAACTGGATAGTACTTTTACCAATTTCTTAAACATTTCGATTCTAAAACTCAACATAAAAGGTTGTAAACATATATGATAAACAGGTCTTCGGTAATTAAGCTCAGCATCAGCATGCACTTGGAACCCAAAACATCGTTCAGAAATTTATTACATCATGAGTCCAACATCATCTGGCTTTATGGAAATTTCCAAAATGAGTCAAAATTTCCAAGATTATTAGTGTCAATATCTTCTTCAAGCATTCTGAAGATGTCTTCATATTCTGTTTCAGGTAGGTTTTAAAGTGTTGAAGAAACATCTGGAAGAGAGTTTCCCAATGTAGCACCATCAATTTGGCTGGCCAATGCTGTTGGAAATTCATTTGCAACAGATGAATTGCTTAGGACACTCTGCACTTTGTGAATATCTGATGTTTCAGCATAGTTCAGCTCTTGTTTTGGGCTTGCATTTAAGGGAGCAAATGATGCAGGGATACCTGCAGCAAATTCAGCTGTTGATTGATTTATAGACTCATGCATATGCTCTTCTTGTTCTACTGTCATGATCAACAAAAGAGAAAGAGAAATGTCAGTAATATATTCTTTAACACATTTGATTATTGACTGAAATTTATTGGACTCATAAAATCAAGTATATATATCCCATTTCTTATTTAATGATACTCAGCTCATAATTTCGTGCCTCTTAATAAATTCCAGTCAATAAGAAAAAAATGTGTTACAAACGTGTTGCTATCATTTTTCTTAAAAATTGCCAATTTGTAATCTAAGATAACCAAAGGGAATTTATCTTATTGTATTTTGTTCAACACCTATGCACATGGCCACCTACCTTGGTAACTTGGGCTCCCTAACGAGGAGGGAAACATAGTCTTGCCATTGATGTTTGATGATGTACTCGCTTGACAAGAAGCATAACTGCTGGTTACCTTATTACGCTTTAGTTGACGTTTGTAATTCTGTGCATTGGTGGTTGATTATATACAGAATGGAAAGCAAAGAACATGTTAATTTCTCATAGCAATAAGCATTGTGAGATTCAAACAAGAATCGTGAAAGCAAGTGAGAAAAGGAAGAATAAAGTAACAATGTGCATCATTGCATCCCAATTTTATGCAGTGACACTCTGTTTAAACTATTAACTATATAGTACTACAACCCATTTATCTTTTAAATGATACAAGTTGCAATTAAAAGTAGCAGCTATATTATTTAGAAGAAGAAAACAGGCGAATACAAAAATCATGGGGGACTAGACCATTTCCATCTCAGAAGAACTCATGTCTAATTAAATTAGGAACTAAATCCCACTAAACCAAACAATTCTATTGTGATGTCTTTGTATTCCTTCATTTTTTTTAAAAAAATAAAAATTAGCAGCTATATGATATTAACAAAGTACTATATATATATAAACTACTAGTCATAGTCAAACTTGTGGGTTAAAATCATGCATATATATATATATATATAGGGACAGAAAAAACCTGCATATGACTTGCAATCTGGTTTAATGTCAGATCAGGCACTTTCATTAATCTTTGTATCGCTTTTGGACGAGCAGCTGAATACAAAAACAAACAAAGGGTTGATATTAAACTGTGATTAGTGATTATTTATTATCAAGGATATTTGGAGCAGAATCCATGATTGATAGATTATAATATTAATGAGAATTCGATATAGAATGGGAGAAAACGTACTTTTACTCTCATGGCCGCCTAGCAATGCAAGGGCTTCTGTAAACTTTAGATGCAACTCAGGAGTCCAAAGGATATGCCTTTTCTTGGCAAATCCAATTTTGTGTTCTCTTCTTTTCCCAGTCTTCTTAGGTATATGGTTGTAGTTGTCAAAGTTCATCAGGGCTGGCCTATGTTCAGCTCTCTTCTCTCCTTGCTTGCTTTCATTAGCATCATGATCAATCTTCCTTTCTTCCTTTTCTCCACAAGCCTGGCATTGTGTGGTTATTATTAACTGTTCAATGCAAGTATATATCTTGGAATTTGTTTAATAGATTTTCCTCAACCAGCCTTCTCTCTTTTTATTTTTGAATCCATTGTCATGTTTAGACTGTTAATGCCATGCATGGTATTTACTATTTTATTACCAGTAAACCTAGTTGGTCTTCCAAAACTTACAACTATTGTCATATATTAGTCTTTGATGATCAAATTAGTTTCGCAAAAATCTAGAAGGTCACCATAATATGATGACACATTTCAAATCATTAATGGATTAATTATTTGATAATAAAATTTTTGGAGGATCAATTAGTATGATGATATTGTAGATGTTTATGGAACTAATTCAATTAGTAACTTTTTTTTTTTAAAAAAAATGTAGTAACATGTGTAATTTCAAAAACCAACTCGAGGGTTTACCATAAATTATTTATCGTTTGGTTTTTCTAAATTGTAATCCCTATTAACAACATACCTTGTTTGCATATTGAGCATCTTTTGCTGACTTAGGTTGTGATTGATATGCAAGTTGCCACAAGTTTATGAGATCCTCGAAAAGGATTGGTTCCTCAAGGAAATAACAAGATCCTTTAGCTAATGTTTTCCAAATAGCATCCTCAAACCCTCCAGATGAGATGACTGGACATGATAAATATAGACAGAAAAAAAGTAATGAGATCAGAGAATGAAATTGCTAGAAGAAAATTTAAGTACATTGAAAACCTGAAATTCAAACTCACAGACAACAGGCATGTTCTTCTCATGCAATAAATCCAGAAACGCAAGGTCATGTATGCTAGGCTTGCTGTGTTTAATCATGACAAGTCTGAACTGGCTTTCATGATTGGAAATCATGGACATAGCCATTGATACTTCATCTGTCGCAGTAACTGAGTAGCCAAACAATTATAACAATTAGTAATTATTCACATCAATTACTCAAGTAATGGGATTAGCACTAGATTCAGAAAAAAAAAAATAGCATTTTATGAAGATAATTTTTTGTAGAGTAGCTTCCTCAGCTAGCTCAACATACATAGACGTTCTGATTAATACAACAAACATATCTATTTAAACTCTGGCAGAATCATTTGAAGTAAGTTATTTGTTGATTTGTTGCTGAGAGAATTAAATGAACAAATAGATGAGGCAAATGCTAATATAGTGAAAAAAAGTTAATTACTATGTTTTAAGAAGCTCGATGGGTATCTTAATTTAGTTGAAAACAGTTTCATAGTTTAGGTTAAATTCGAAAAAGTTGGTTATTAATTGGTGTTGGAGATCCTACATTGACTAGTGATATGGCAAAGTTAGTCTATATAAGTGGGGGGCAACCCTCACCTTACAAGCCGGTTTTGTAAGGTTGAGTTAGGCCCATAACCCACTTTCTAAAATGATATCAGAGCCTATCCTAGCAATATGTTGTTGGGCCTATTGTGCCTTGTTGTGGGCCTATCGTGCCACCCACTATCGGGCCGCTATCGGTTCACCCGCAGATATCCAGTCCTCGCTTGAGGGGATGTGTTGGAGATCCCACATTGACTAGTGATATGGCCAAGTTAGTGTATATAAGTGGGGGGGGGGGGGGGGGGGGGAACCCTCACCTTATAAGCCGGTTTTGTAAGGTTGAGTTAGGCCCATAACCCACTTTCTAAGAATTGGGTTTTCAGAAATGACAACATTTTAAGAACCCAACAAAGAGGTGGAAAAAAAAGAAAAAGAAATGTCAACATTCAGCTCTGTCTTGTACATTATTTCACTTTAGTCCAACGACCTTTTTCTCATTAGTGTGATGGATTCTAAACTTTTTGTCTCAATCGTCTTTATTATATAATATTCTTACTAAAAAAAATTTAATTATGAATAGTATTAAATTTATGTATTTTGTTTTGAATAATATATTGATAACATTTTAAGCCAATCATTATTGGGTCATGACTGTTTGGTACAGGTCTAGAAAAATGACATGATAAAAATATATGGCTGAGAATATAGATTCTGGTTAATAACCGTGCTTGTCTAATTACCCATTAAGCACTTCTATGGTTTGTCCTTGTCCTAGTCTATTTAGTATCTAGTGTATATGACATCAAAAACATGAAATGAAAACATGAGTATTCTTGATGCACACTAAGTCACCAACAAAGTAAAACAAGACCAATAATTAAAACTTAAACAAAGTGATAGGGTTTTTGAATGAATTATATTGGATTAGTAATGTTTTTAGTTTTTGAAAATTTTCTAAGATTTGGTTTTTATCTCCAACTTTAAAAATCAATAGTTTCCGTCCTTGTATTTTTAAAAATACCCTAATTTTAGTCATGGAAGCTAACAAATTTTCCCTTCTACAGGGACCAAAGTTTTGGTATTTCGAAAAGCATAGGGACTACAAAAAAAAATAATGTTTTAAAAGTTAGTCACAAAAATCAAAATTTGAAATTCTTTTGGGATTAAAAACACCATTAACTAAGTAATCACTGTAAGAAATACTAAAATTAATTATGAAACAATTTAGGATAAAATATGCTTTTGGTCCCTCTAAAATATGTAAAATTTGGAATTGGTCCCTCTTTTTCTTCTCATTTTAGTCCTCCTCAAATTTTAATGTTTCTATTCATCTAGTATGTTAACTCTGTTAGTGAATAGGCTTACGTGGTAGTGGTGCATGTTAAAATACTAGATGAATATGCAGGATTTATTAACAGAGTTAACAGAGAGGATAAATAATAACATGTTAAAATTTTAGAAGAACTGAAATGAGACGAAAAGTTTTGGAGGAGCCAATTCTGGATTTCCCATATTTTAGAGAGACCAAAAACATACTTTACCCAATAATTTATATATAATTTTTTAAATTGTCTCTAAAATGTTTGTAACCTCAATTACTTAGGATAAAACAATTTTCATCACTATATTTTGCCACAAATCTATTGATTTTTATTATTTTTTTGTGAAACAGATTTTAAACCAAATTAAATTGATATGAAACAAAGTAATGTAGGGAAAAAAAAAGGCTTCAAACTATACCTTTGAATGCATATTGCTTCAGCAGTGATGACAGGTACACGAGAGACAATGTGTTGTTATCTAATAGCAGAAGGTTAAGGTCTGTTGCAAAGGAAGGGGAGTAATTGACCACTGATATTGACTCATCATCCATCTTTAGGACAAAAAGCTTAAAGAAAACAAGTGATACAAAAAGTTTCAACAACTAAGAAAATGATTAGACCATGGAGAGAAGAGATAGAGGAAGTATTTGTAATTGATGTATGCCAACGGGATGTGCCAATTAAATAGACTTGAGTAGCAAAGATTGGCTAGACTTTTGGATGAATATAAATATTTTCAATTAGCAGTTTTATGAAGTTTCTTTTAATTTCTATATCAATTCTATAATTTCTTTTTTTTTTTTAAGAAAAATCAAAGATAATATTTTTGTACTTTTCAAAATTCACCATTTAATTCTTATATGTTTTACAAAGAAGACACACATTTAGTGATATTATTAATAGTTTTTCAATATATTCTAGCAATATAAATATTGATTGATAGTTAATTGTTAATAGTTAATAATGATTATTAAATTTCTAGTAAATTTGGCATATAAATATATAACATGTGCTAATGATGTTAGGTAAAAGTATTAATATTCTATCCAACTAATTAAGAAATTTTGACCTTTATAATTGGTATGAGTTGAAGAATTATGTTTGATTGTAACTTGTTACCTATAATAAATAAGTCAAGAATTTGAAGTCTATTGACCATTATAAAAAGTCAAAACACACAAATACTGGTACAATATTACCACCTTCCCATTAAATGTTGATTATTTTCCTTTTGTCTCTACCATTTAATTTTCTAAAATTATAGTCTCAGTTTAAATGTATAATGACAATTAAAATTTTGACTGATGAGTGAGTGCTATTGTCTACATGCTTTGCATTTATGTTGCTAAAATTTTGTAACCCTATGAAAATTTTGAAAAAGGCAAGAGGGCTTTTAAAATAACTTGTCAAATTCAAACATTATGATTATATTATATCATTGTTTATTCAAAGCATTAAATTTTGGGTATTTTATATTAAGAAAGTCAAAAAAGGAAAAAGAAAATTTAATTTGTTGATTTCATAATAGTTTACTAATTTTTATTTTTCATTTCTTACTAAAATATATATAATATTTATTTTAATACATTGTAATGCTATGCAAAATGGGTGGGGCTAGTCGTACTGACCCAAACCTGCCCAATAAAATATAGGGCTTGGGTTCTAAATTTTTAACCCGATTTGAATGTGGATCTTTTTAGCCTGATCTGATAAAGTCCGTGTCACAATTGGGCTTAGGTTGGGCTAGCCTAGTTTGGCTCAGGTTATCTATTTTTTTTTCTTTTTAATTTTGTTTAGATAGAATAAAACTAAGAGAAATTTAGGAAACTAAAGATAATTACTAATTTATTGTCTCAAATTTTCATTTGTTTGACATAAGCTTTGATATTTGATTTTGCCAAAGATCACTTATCATTGTCGCAGATTATGCTTTTTACATCGATTAAAAATGACCTTTTTACATTAGTTATCAAGGCATTATAGATTCAAGCAATGTAGAAAGTGGAGACTTTTTGTCAATTAAGCCTTTTGGAATTTTAATTTCCTAATTGATATATGATTTTGACATAGGCTTTAATATATATGTATATATATACATGTACATGGATCGGGATCCTCTCTTGCCTACTTTTAAAAGGAGAGGTCTTGTTAAGCAAATACAAGCCGTTGCTTATATATTAAATATAATCTACGGTGGAAATTAAAACCTTGAAACTCACCATTTCATTAAAACCAAATTCCATTCTTCTTTCAGGTTTAACGTAGTCACAAGTTCGCAACCTTTTCCATTCCTTCTGCTCCACACATTTCTGCTTCTGAAATTCGTGTTGCAGCCACCATCATCACAGATTCATGTTGGAGAATATATGTAGGAGAATATTTGGCTCTTTTGTTAAGTTTAGTTTTTTACTCTGAATGTATAGAGGGGCATATATGTTTCGTGGGAGATACTAAGGCTTGGCGCAGTGCTTTATACCCCTTGTACCCATGTTAATATAAGATGTTTCTCTTTGTTGATAAAAAAAAAAAAAAAAAAGTGAAGAAAACTCTTTGAAAATAGCTCAATTTGGAAATTCGTTCCTGCACACAAAGTAAACTCATTGGCATTACTTTTTCCAAATCATATGCTGAACAATACAATGCCTAGAACAGTGAACAACAAACACAATTTTAAATTTTTTTTTATTAAATCAGAAACTTGAATTGAACATAAGTGGTGCTCAAACAAGATGAAGCAGTGACCACAGAATTGTTAGATACACGATAACTCCCAGCCCCATTACATTGATATATCTCCTAAAGCAAGTTCCCAAAGTTGATGTTAGCTAATAATCTGCCTCCTCATACGCTCCGTCCATGCTGCCACAAGTTTTCACTTTCCATCAATTGAAAAAGTGAAGACGACATACCATAGACACCTAAACTGTCATCACTTGATCCGTGATGCCGCTGGAATCCTCACAAAACGCTGTCAACTCCCTTTCTTTCTTCTCTCATTCGGTCCACTTGGTCCGTGAAAGAAGAGGGGAAATGCATGTGACATTACTGGTTTAGTGGATTAATGAAACGGTAAGTTTAATGAGTTTTAATTTTCACCATAGATTAGATTTAATATTAAGGCAATGACTGAGATTTGCTTAACAGGACCTTTACTTTTAAAAGTAGACAGGAGAGGATCCTGATCCATGTATATATATATATATATATATATATATATATATATATATATATATATATATATATATATATATATATATATATATCCCTCAATATTCATTGCAAAATCATGATGACGACACGGTACTGATTGCTTCCACCACATTGCATAACGTGTGGTAACATTTTCCTCAAAAAGCTTAGCAGGAAAATACAAAATCCCATCAGATATGGGCCTGCAGTAATTTTCCCATGCAATGGCTTTGGTCCCAGAGAATGTTGGCCAGGGTGGTTTTCTGCCGATGTTGGCCAGGGTGGTTTTCGACCGACATCAGCTAGGGTTTTTTTCGGCCGACCTCGACCATGATTTTTTCGGCCGACATCGACCGAGGCTGTTTTTCAACCGACCTCAGCTAGGGTTTTTTTTAGTCAACATCGGCCAGGATTTTTTTTGGCCTACATCGGCTAGGGCAATTTTTGGCTGACCTCGACCGGCGTTTTTCGGCCGACATCAGCCGAGACTATTTTTTGGCCGACCTCAACGAAGTCTTTTTTCGACTGACGTCGCCCAGGGTAGTTTTCGGCCGATGTCGGCTAAGACAGTTTTCGACCGACCTCGACCATGATTTTTTTTGCCGACCTCAACCATCATCGTCCAGAGCTATTTTCAACCGACATCGGCTGAGGCTATTATTATTTTTAAATATGTTCTTAATTTTCAAAAATATATTTCTAAATTAAAATAATTATTTTTTAAAAAACATATTACTTTTATGGATGGATTGGATATCCATCCATGAAAATTTTGTTAATGGATGGATTGAATGAATTTTTATCAAATGGGTCGGATTGGATCAGATTTTTTAAATAAAATTTTAATGGATCCAAATGGATTAATGGATTGTTTCTATCCGATCCATTTTGATTCGGATTAAAATTTATCTGATCCATCCATTTTGCCACCCCTAGTCCAGGGCCAATCTCACATTGTCAATTTTCAAGGGATTAACCTTGTGCCACCTAAACATCATAGGTTCTTCATGGTTGATCAACCTGAGCTGGTTGCAAATTTGTGAACTGCTCCCACACCCAAATTTGGACCAAGTAAAAGGGTGACCTAAGAGTTACCTCTTCCAATTTATCACCAGTCCATAGTCACATAATTCGTGTCTTCACCAGAGAACCGCGAATTGGTTCACATTGGTTCGTGTGAACCAATTCGCGGTATGATTCTGAACGGTACGCCATATCGTTAATGAATTTGTCGAGCAGAAGAACCATGGAAGATGAAAAGAGTGCAAGCAGGGAACTTTTAGAAAATCATGAAGGAAAAGAGAATATCATAAAAGAAAGTGGAAACGCAAATTGCAAACCGTTGTTGGGTTTTAGAAAACCATTAACAAGGTATGTGAATATTAGAAGAGAAGAATGAAAACGAAAAGACAACAGTCTACCCATCACAAACAGAGAAGAAGATTGTAGATGAAGAGTTAAAGGCAGAAGAGTAGAAGACGAAAGGATTTCTTTATTTTTTATTTTTATTTTCATAAACTACCGCTGGTTTCAAGAGGAGTTATTGCCATCGTGCTGGTTTCCAGGAAAGTTGCACGTGCACCTCGACAAGAGGAGTTAGTGGTGCTTGTTTAAAAAATGATTTTTTTAAATAAATTAAAGAATTAATTATTTTTACATCTATATCACTATTTTTTTGGTGTTATATAGTAATTAATTGAGATTTTAATTAAAAATAAAAATTAAATAACTTATAAGAATAAGACAATAAGTTAACTTATATTTTTATAGAAACTTAAAAAAAATTAATCTATTGACTAATTTGTAATTGAAAAATTATATTAAAATATTTTAGTAAAAACATAAATAATAAAATTTAAATATGTACTAATATTTATATTAGAACTTATTGTAAATTTAAATAGCGTACCGATGCATACCAACTATGTATACCCCTCACTTACGAATACTTTACAAGGTCGCGTTCCGCGTACCCGAACCCGTACCACGTACCAAAGAGTACCAAGAATTATGTGACTATGCACCAGTCAAACCAATTATTGTTTTCTTCAGCATACTTAATCATTATATATGCTGGCCAAAACTGCTGGTCCCAAAGCAATGGGATTCCCTCTAGCAAGATGAAAAGCAATAGGGAAAACATACTTGTTCACGAAGCTATTGGGAGAAAAACCAATCATTGTCAACCAAGTTGCAAGGAATGCTTCATGCTCGATTTCACTCCCACTATTGACAAAAAGATCCATCCATGTTGATGTATAAATGCCACCCATTTTCTCTGACTTTGCTGTCTTGCTATATGAATCAATTTCTTCTCCACCTCTATCATTTCCTCGCTTTGAAGTGTTGTGAAGACAGGATCACCAACAATTGGAAAACCCTCCAACACCATCACATCCTCCAAGGTGATTGTTGCCTCACCCTAGGGAAACAAAAAGGTTTTTGTCTCAAGACACCACTTCTCAACAACCCCAAGACACAAGTTTTGGTTTTCAACCCACTTCTGCTTTGGGTAGCGCCAACCTTTGAAATGGATCACCAAAGGCCACTCCTTTGGTTCAAATTAACACGGGTGGCAGTGGCACAGTCGTAGAAGATGAAGGACCTCAGAAACTGGTCCATCAACGGACTATGCAAGGGGTTTAAGAAAATAAGCAGTTCTAAAGGCTGGTTCACTGTTACCAACAGGTGAAACCATGAAATCTTCCCTCACCTCCATGATGTTCAACGTTGATTCATCCATGATGAATACTTGACTCAAAAACTATAGTGCTTGGTTGTTCAATGGAATGTGAAAATGTTACAAAATGGGGTGGAAGCTTAAAAAAATGAACCAAATTTGCCAAAAAAATGATTACTGTCAATGTGTTGCTTTGGCCTAGAAATTGGACACTTAATTATGCTCATGTCTGTGTCATGTACAACTTTATAACCATAAGCATTTTTGCACAAGAATGTTGTTGCAGGTGATTGTCTCATTGGGTTTAAGTAAAATATTAAAGATATTAAAAGTAGCATATGACTTTGACAGCTTATGTGACATTGAATTAGCTAGTTTGACTAACATATTGACTCGGTCAACAATCAAAATAACTTCATACCAATAATATGTTTTAAAAAAATCCTATTTTGGTATTTCATTTTTAAAAGTGCTCGAGCTTGGTCAATCAATCTCGTCTCATTGAGTTTAACTAAAAAAAAAAATTACCATGATTGTGGCATGTAGGATATTTCCCCCACAATATTAAAATCAAAGTCAAACTCGCTAGTTTGACTAAGACTTTGACTTTGACCACCTATTTGATATAGGAAATCTAAGAATTAAGTTGATAATGATATTAGTTGAGTAAAAAATACTCACAAAAAGTAATTACTTCTAATGAATAAAAAAGAATGCGTCGAGAATAAAATGTATAAGTCCTGTAAACAATAAAATAGTAAAATAGATACCTAACTAGCCTAGATAAAAAAATTAATATTATATTGTATGGTCTAATTATGCTTATTAAATAAAGTAAACAACAATGATAAAAAAAAAATATTGAAATAAAGCTTTAAAAGAATTAAACAATAAAATAGTTCCTTTTGATATAATATATAATGATAAATAAAGATTTTGATGCTTACTTATAGGTTTGGAAAACCTCTTTAAACACAGCATTGGTAGTTATGTTTAAGGGTTTGCACTCTTTATCATATATTAAGATCTTTAGTCTAAGCTTGCTTTTAACTCTAAAAAATTTCACATATAATTGTTCATTTCTAAAGAAATACACCAACATGAGAAGATAATTTTTCTATACAAATTATTTACCTATCATGGCAAATATATATACTTTGAGAAAATTTACTTCTACACGTTATATATATATATACATGTATATATATATATATATATATATATATATATATACATGTATATATATGGCATATCTTATGAGAGGAAGACATCTTATATGAGAGTGAAAGAATTAAATCTTGACCATATAACCATACATGGAGGATTAAGATTTAATGTCATGTGACTGCTTAAAAAGTCATGTAAAAACTCATATGACTTATTTTGTTTTAATCTTAACCATTCAAGATAGATCTAGTGGTCAATATTTATTTCCTTGCTTATGTTTTGTAAGGCACATAAGTGCCAAGAGCTTTGTTTTAGCTTTGTTTATGTAATATATGTTTATCTTTTAGTTTCTGCATAGTTAACTCTGATATTCTTATATTCTAAGTTTTCAAAATTTAGTAATATAAGCAGACAATAGGTAATACCCTCTAGGGTGTTACAACTCACATTGTCTTTCTTAAATGGGTAAATTATGTTTTTGGTCCCTATTCTTTTGGTCAATCGGGGATTTTGTGTGATTCGATTAGTATAAATAGTTGTGGATGAGACTATGTAAAGGACCTTCAGATCAATCAATCCAACTACTTTAATATTTTCTATCAAATTTACAAATTCTGTTTGTTATTCTTTAAGCTTTTATTATTTCGAATTTAAGTTTCCTAAGTTATCTTTTGTTTATTTTTTGTTTTCACTTATTTCAAAATTCAAACACTTCGTAGAATAGTTTGAGAACCCATAGTTGAAAGACAGATTTCCCCTAGTAGAGGTGTAGTTTTCATTGCAACTTTTGCTCAAAATTTAAACTTATTTTTGGACAGAACTTAATTTGGACAGACCTAGTCTCTTTGAGCTGCTCTATTAGGTTAATATATGGATTAGTTTGTAGCAGGGAGAATGAAAATTATTTGAACAAATTTGTTTATTATGATAAAAAAAAAAACTAATTCCTTTTTTGACAAAAAAATAAAACTGAATTGTTTTTGGATTAAAAAAGTTAGTTGCATTATTTACTTATTTATATATCTAAAGGGATTTAATATGTTTTATTATATTCTTCATTTTGTTAGTCATATATATTAACACTAAACTAATTAGAGTTAATGATAAAGACTAAAAAACACTTTGAAAATGTCAGGAATTTAAAAGTAACAATTTTTTTTGTAAGGATTAAAATCAGGGCTATATTTGCAAGATTAAAACATATTTAGGCATACTTAAAATCTAATATTATCAATTTCAAATAAAATGTAATTAAATTGTAATACAATTTAAAATTAATTTATATTTCAAATATTTACAGTTAACTTTTATATAATAAAATAGATGCTTGGTTCTTGTATATAAGATAATATATTGTTTGATTCTTTTTTTTTTTTTAAGATATGCAATTTCATTGTTATTTAATACTTTTTAAGACATTGAAGAAATAATGTTTCGAGTGAATGGACATGTGTAGTTCTCCCTTTCATTACGATTTTTGCTCAAAAACTTATCTCGCGTGTAGTATGCGTCAGAATTTCATCCTTTTGTAATTGTTGCTTGGAATCTATTGTGAATTTTGTCCTGCTCAATGGACTTTCAAGAATAGAAATTTAAAATTGCTTTGTAGTAATTTCACTGCGAATACCGAATATATAGCACCTGTTTACTAGGATAATAATCAACATGTTAATATATAATATATATAAAAAATTATATATTTAATTATTGTTGTTTTATCACAATAAAACCAATAAACTGTAAACTGGATAGTTCTATTACCAATTTCTTAAACATTTCGATTCTAAAACTCAAAATAAAAGGTTGTAAACATATATGATAAACAGGTCTTCGTTAATTAAGCTCAGCATCAGCATGCACTTGGAACCCGAAACATCGTTCAGAAGTTTGTTACATCACGAGTCCAACATCATCTGGCTTTATGGAAATTTCCAAAATGAGTCGAAATTTCCAAAATTATTAGTGTCAATATCTTCTTGAAGCATTCTGAAGATGTCTTCATATTCTGTTTCAGGTAGGTTTTGAAGTGTTGAAGAAACATCTGGAAGAGAGTTTCCCACTGTAGCACCATCAATTTGGCTGGCAAATGCTGTCGGAAATTCATTTGCAACAGATGAATTGCTTAGGACACTCTGCACTTTGTGAATATCTGATGTTTCGGCATAGTTCAGCTCTTGTTTTGGGCTTGCATTTAAGGGAGCAAATGATGCAGGGATACCTGCAGCAAATTCAGCTGTTGATTGATTTATAGACTCGTGCATATGCTCTTCTTGTTCTACTGTCATGATCAACAAAAGAGAAAGAGAAGTGTCAGTAATATATTCTTTAACACATTTGATTATTGACTGAAATTTATTGGACTCATAAAATCAAGTATATATAACCCACTTCCTATTTAATGATACTCAGCTCATAATTTCGTGCCTCTTAATAAATTCCAGTCAATAAGAAAAAAATGTGTTGCTATCATTTTTCTTAAAAATTGCCAATTTGTAATCTAAGATAACCAAAGGGAATTTATGCACTTGGCAACCTACCTTGGTAACTTGGGCTCCCTAACGAGGAGGGAAACATAGTCTTGCCATTGATGTTTGATGATGTACTCGCTTGACAAGAAGCATAACCGCTGGTTACCTTATTAAGCTTTAGTTGACGTTTGTATTTCTGTGCATTGGTGGTTGATTATATACAAAATGGAAAGCAAAGAACATGTTAATATCTCATAGCAATAAGCGTTGTGAGATTCAAACAAGAATCGTGAAAGCAAGTGAGAAAAGGAAGAATAAAGTAACAATGTGCATCATTGCATCCCAATTTTATGCAGTGACACTCTGTTTAAACTATTAACTATATAGTACTACAACCCATTTATCTTTTAAATGATACAGGTTGCAATTAAAAGTAGCAGCTATATTATTTAGAAGAAGAAAACAGGCGAATACAAAAATCATGGGGGACTAGACCATTTCTATCTCAGAAGAACTCATGTCTAATTAAATTAGGAACTAAATCCCACTAAACCAAACCAATTCTATTGTGATGTCTTTGTATTCCTTCATTTTTTTTAAAAAAAAAATTAGCAGCTATATGATATTAACAAAGTACTATATATATATAAACTACTAGTCATAGTCAAACTTGTGGGTTAAACTCATGCATATATATATATATATAGGGACAGAAAAAACCTGCATATGACTTGCAATCTGGTTTAATGTCAGATCAGGCACTTTCATTAATCTTTGTATCGCTTTTGGACGAGCAGCTGAATAAAAAAACAAACAAAGGGTTGATATTAAACTGTGATTAGTGATTATTTATTATCAAGGATATTTGGAGCAGAATCCATGATTGATAGATTATAATATTAATGAGAATTCGATATAGAATGGGAGAAAACGTACTTTTACTCTCATGGCCGCCTAGCAATGCAAGGGCTTCTGTAAACTTTAGATGCAACTCAGGAGTCCAAAGGATATGCCTTTTCTTGGCAAATCCAATTTTGTGTTCTCTTCTTTTCCCAGTCTTCTTAGGTATATGGTTGTAGTTGTCAAAGTTCATCAGGGCTGACCTATGTTCAGCTCTCTTCTCTCCTTCCTTGCTTTCATTAGCATCATGATCAATCTTCCTTTCTTCCTTTTCTCCACAAGCCTGGCATTGTGTGGTTATTATTAACTGTTCAATGCAAGTATATATCTTGGAATTTGTTTAATAGATTTTCCTCAACCACAGCCTTCTCTCTTTTTATTTTTGAATCCATTGTCATGTTTAGAATGTAAATGCCATGCATGGTATTTACTATTTTATTACCAGTAAACCTAGTTGGTCTTCCAAAACTTACAACTATTGTCATATATTAGTCTTTGATGATCAAATTAGTTTCGCAAAAATCTAGAAGGTCACCATAATATGATGACATTTCAAATCATTAAGGGATTAATTATTTGATAATAAAATTTTTGGCGGATCAATTAGTATGATGATATTGTAGATGTTTATGGAACTAATTCAATTAGTAACTATTTTTTATTTTTAAAAAAATGTAGTAACATGTGTAATTTCAAAAACCAACTCGAGGGTTTACCATAAATTATTTATCGTTTGGTTTTTCTAAATTGTAATCCCTATTAACAACATACCTTGTTTGCATATTGAGCATCTTTTGCTGACTTAGGTTGTGATTGATATGCAAGTTGCCACAAGTTTATGAGATCCTCGAAAAGGATTGGTTCCTCAAGGAAATAACAAGATCCTTTAGCTAATGTTTTCCAAATAGCATCCTCAAACCCTCCAGATGTGATGACTGGACATGATAAATATAGACAGAAAAAAAGTACTGAGATCAGAGAATGAAATTGCTAGAAGAAAATTTAAGTACATTGAAAACCTGAAATTCAAACTCACAGACAACAGGAATGTTCTTCTCATGCAATAAATCCAGAAACGCAAGGTCATGTATGCTAGGCTTGCTGTGTTTAATCATGACAAGTCTGAACTGGATTTCATGATTGGAAATCATGGACATAGCCATTGATACTTCATCTGTCACAGTAACTGAGTAGCCACACAATTATAACAATTAGTAATTATTCACATCAATTACTCAAGTAATGGGATTAGCACTAGATTCAGAAAAAAGAAAAATAGCATTTTAAGAAGATAAATTTTTGTAGAGTAGCTTCCTCAGCTAGCTCAACATACATAGATGTCCTGATTAATACCACAAACATATCTATTTAAACTCTGGCAGAATCATTTGAAGTAAGTTATTTGTTGATTTGTTGCTGAGAGAATTAAATGAACAAATAGATGAGGCAAATGCTAATATAGTGAAAAAAAGTTAATTACTATGTTTTAAGAAGCTTGATGGGTATCTTAATTTAGTTGAAAACAGTTTCATAGTTTAGGTTAAATTCGAAAAAGTTGGTTATTAATTGGTGTTGGAGATCCCACATTGACTAGTGATATGGCAAGGTTAGTCTATATAAGTGGGAGGCAACCCTCACCTTACAAGCCGGTTTTGTAAGGTTGAGTTAGGCCCATAACCCACTTTCTAAGAATTGGGTTTTCAGAAATGACAACATTTTAAGAACCCAACAAAGAGGTGGAAAAAAAGAAAAAGAAATGACAACATTCAGCTCTGTCTTGTACATTATTTCACTTTAGTCCAACGACCTTTTTCTCATTAGTGTGATTGATTCTAAACTTTTTGTCTCAATCGTCTTTATTATATAATATGCCTACTAAAAAAAATTAATTATGAATAGTATTAAATTTATGTATTTTGTTTTGAATAATATATTGATAACATTTTAAGCCAATCATTATTGGGTAATGACTGTTTGGTACAGGTCTAGAAAAATGACATGATAAAAATATATGGCTGAGAATATAGATTCTGGTTAATAACCGTGCTTGTCTAATTACCCATTAAGCACTTCTATGGTTTGTCCTTGTCCTAGTCTATTTAGTATGTAGTGTATATAACATCAAAAACATGAAATGAAAACATGAGTATTCTTGATGCACACTAAGTCACCAACAAAGTAAAACAAGACCAATAATTAAAACTTAAACAAAATGATAGGGTTTATGAATGAATTATATTGGATTAGTAAAGTTTTTAGTTTTTGAAAATTTTCTAAGATTTGGTTTTTATCTCCAACTTTAAAAATCAACAGTTTCCGTCCTTGTATTTTTAAAAATACCCTAATTTTAGTCATGGAAGCTAACAAATTTTCCCTTGTACAGGGACCAAAGTTTTGGTATTTCGAAAAGCATAGGGACTACAAAAAAAAATTAATGTTTTAAAAGTTAGTCACAAAAATCAAAATTTGAAATTCTTTCGGGATTAAAAACACCATTAACTAAGTAATCACTGTAAGAAATACTAAAATTAATTATGAAACAATTTAGGATAAAATATGTTTTTGGTCCCTCTAAAATATGTAAAATTTGGAATTGGTCCCTCCAAATTTTTTCTCCTCATTTTAGTCCTCCTCAAATTTTAATGTTTCTATTCATCTAGTATGTTAACTCTGTTAGTGAATATGCTTACATGGTAGTGGTGCATGTTAAAATACTAGATGAATATGCAGGATTTATTAACAGAGTTAACAGAGAGGATAAATAATAACTTGTTAAAATTTTAGAAGAACTGAAATGAGACGAAAAGTTTTGGAGGAACCAATTCTGGATTTCCCATATTTTAGAGAGACCAAAAGCATACTTTACCCAATAATTTATATATAATTTTTTTAAATTGTCTCTAAAATTTTTGTAACCTCAATTACTTAGGATAAAACAATTTTCATCACTATATTTTGCCACAAATCTATTGATTTTTATTATTTTTTTGTAAAACATATTTTAAACCAAATTAAATTGATATGAAACAAAGTAATGTAGGGGGAAAAAAAAAAGGCTTCAAACTATACCTTTGAATGCATATTGCTTCAGCAGTGATGACAGGTACACGAGAGACAATGTGTTGTTATCTAATAGCAGAAGGTTAAGGTCTGTTGCAAAGGAAGGGGAGTAATTGACCACTGATATTGACTCATCATCCATCTTTAGGACAAAAAGCTTAAAGAAAACAAGTGATACAAGAAGTTTCAACAACTAAGAAAATGATTAGACCATGGAGAGAAGAGATAGAGGAAGTATTTGTAATTGATGTATGCCAACGGGATGTGCCAATTAAATAGACTTGAGTAGCAAAGATTGGCTAGACTTTTGGATGAATATAAATATTTTCTATTAGCAGTTTTATGAAGTTTCTTTTAATTTCTATATCAATTCTATAACTTCTTTTTTTTTTTTTAAAGAAAAATCAAAGATAATATTTTTGTACTTTTCAAAATTCACCATTTAATTCTTATATGTTTTACAAAGAAGACACACATTTAGTGATATTATTAATAGTTTTTCAATATATTCTAGCACTATAAATATTGATTGATAGTTAACTGTTAACAGTTAATAATGATTATTAAATTTCTAGTAAATTTGGCATATAAATATATAACATGTGCTAATGATGTTAGGTAAAAGTATTAATATTCTATCCAACTAATTAAGAATTTTTGACCTTTATAATTGGTATGAGTTGAAGAATTATGCTTGATTGTAACATGTTACCTATAATAAATAAGTCAAGAATTTGAAGTCTATTGACCATTATAAAAAGTTAAAACACACAAATACTGGTACAATATTACCACTTTCCCATTAAATGTTGATTATTTTCCTTTTGTCTCTACCATTTAATTTTCTAAAATTATAGTCTCAGTTTAAATGTATAATGACAATTAAACTTTTGACTGATGAGTGAGTGCTATTGTCTACATGCTTTGCATTTATGTTGCTAAAATTTTGTAACCCTATGAAAATTTTGAAAAAGGCAAGAGGGCTTTTAAAATAACTTGTCAAATTCAAACATTATGATTATATTATATTTTTTTGATGTGTTATGATTATATTATATCATTGTTTATTCAAAGCATTAAATTTTGGGTATTTTATAATAAGAAAGTCAAAAAAGGAAAAAGAAAATTTAATTTGTTGATTTCATAATAGTTTACTAATTTTTATTTTTCATTTCTTACTAAAATATATATAATATTTATTTTAATACATTGTAATGCTATGCAAAATGGGTGGGGCTAGTCGTACTGACCCGAACCTGCCCAATAAAATATAGGGCTTGGGTTCTAAATTTTTAACCCGATTTGAATGTGGATCTTTTTAGCCTGATCTGATAAAGTCCGTGTCACAATTAGGCTTAGGTTGGGCTAGCCTAGTTTGGCTCAGGTTATCTATTTTTTTTTCTTTTTAATTTTGTTGAGAGAGAATAAAACTAAGACAAATTTAGGAAACTAAAGATAATTACTAATTTATTGTCTCAAATTTTCATTTGTTTGACATAAGCTTTGATATTTGATTTTGCCAAAGATCACTTATCATTGTCGCAGATTATGCTTTTTACATCCATTAAAAATGACCTTTTTACATTAGTTATCAAGGCATTATAGATTCAGGCAATGTAGAAAGTGGAGACTTTTTGTCAATTAAGCCTTTTGAAATTTTAATTTCCTAATTGATATATGATTTTGACATAGGCTTTGATATATATGTATATGTATATATGTATATGTACATATGTGTGTGTGAGTGTGTACATGGATCGGGATCCTCTCCTGCCTACTTTTAAAAGGAGAGGTCTTGTTAAGCAAATCCAAGCCGTTGCTTATATATTAAATATAATCTTCGGTGGAAATTAAAACCTTGAAACTCACCGTTTCATTAAAACCAAATTCCATTCTTCTTTCAGGTTTAACATAGTCGCAAGTTCGCAACCCTTTCCAATCCTTCTACTCCACACATTTCTGCTTCAAAATTGCCAAAAAAATTATTACTGTCAATGTGTTGCTTTGGCCAAGAAATTGGACACTTAATTATGCTCATGTTTGTGTCGTGTACAACTTTATAACCATAAGCATTTTTGCACAAGAATGTTGTTGCAGGTGATTGTCTCATTGAGTTTAAGTTAAATATTAAAGATATTAAAAGTAGCATATGACTTTGACAGCTTATGTGACATTGAATTAGCTAGTTTGACTAACATATTAACTCGGTCAACAATCAAAATAACTTCATACCAATAATATGTTTTAAAAAAAATCCTATTTTGATATTTCATTTTTAAAAGTGCTCGAGCTTGGTCAATCAATCTCATCTCATTGAGTTTAACTAAAAAAAAAAAAAGTACCATGATTGTGGCATGTAGGATATTTCCCCCACAATATTAAAATCAAAGTCAAACTCGCTAGTTTGACTCAGAGTTTGACTTTGACCACCTATTTGATATAGGAAATCTAAGAATTAAGTTGATAATGATATTAGTTGAGTAAAAAATACTCACAAAAAGTAATTACTTCTAATGAATAAAAAAGAATGCGTCGAGAATAAAATGTATAAGTCATGTAAACAATAAAATAGTAAAATAGATACCTAATTAGCCTAGATAAAAAAATTAATATTATATTGTATGGTTTAATTATGCTTATTAAATAAAGTAAACAACAATGATAAAAAAAGTATTGAAATAAAGCTTTAAAAGAATTAAACAATAAAATAGTTCCTTTTGATGTAATATATAATGATAAATAAAGATTTTGACGCTTACTTATAGGTTTGGAAAACCTCTTTAAACACAACATTGGTAGTTATGTTTAAGGCACTCTCTATCATATATTAAGATCTTTAGTTAAGCTTGCTTTTAACTCTAAAAAATTTCACATATAATTGTTCATGTCTAAAGAAAGACACCAACATGAGAAGATAATTTTTCTATACAAATTATTTACCTATTATTTACCTATCATGGCAAATATATATACTTTGAGAAAATTTACTTCTACACGTTATATATATATATATATATATATATATATATATATATATATATATATATATATATATATGGCATATCTTATGAGAGAAAGACATCTTATATGAGAGTGAAATGATTAAATCTTGACCATATAACCATACATGGAGGGTTAAGATTTAATGTCATGTGACTTTTAAAAAAACTCACATGACTTAAAGTCGAAATAAAGTAAATAATGCGACAGACATAGAAAAAAAATATATACACTAGAAAACATGAGTGGAATAGTATGACTCAAATAATTATTATTGTGGATATACATATAAAAAACAGAACTCACTATCTTTCTTTTATTTTGAATGATGGGACATATTGATCATTTTTAAAATATAAAACATAATTGAGAATTCTAAACAAATATATAACCTACGACTTTTATTTTATATTTAAAATTCTAAGTTTGTATTTTACTTTAAAATAGTATAAATGATTAAAGCTGTTTTTTTCTTTTGGGCCAAAAATAGCCTTAACTTTTGTATTTTTATTGTATTCATAAAAGTTGTTTGCTCTCTGGGTGACTATTAGAAACAATAGGAAAACGCTTTGGTTATACTGTAGGAAGTTTTTTTTTTTTTTGGAATTATTGCATTTTTTTTAGGAGGCAATTTAGAGCTGTCAAATGGGCCGGGCCGACCTGGCCCATGCAGGCCATTCAATTTTTCGGGCCAGCCTGGCCCGGCCTGCATCAGATTCAGGTTGCTATTTATTGGGCCCGGCCTGGCCCAATATTGGGTCACCGAGCCAATTTAGCTTGAATATAAAAAAAATTCCAAAAAAAAAGCTGGACCTTAAATTTTTCCTTTTGGCTGTTGCATACAAGCATTTGTAGACTTTTAATGTGTTTTTATCACCAAAATCACAGCCATCCAGCTTCAACATGACAAGGCTCCATACATTAATACTACCAAAGGAATAATTAAAAACTAACAACAATAATATTAATTAACAAGTTCCATAAAGCACTACAAATTCATAATTTTAATCTTCAAAATCAAGAAAAGTAAACAATGCAGAAAGTAAACAAGTTCAGTCACGAGTCATAGTTACTAAACAAGTTCCAAAAAAGTACTACAAATTCATAAATTCATAAACAAGTAACAAGTTCAACAACAATTCAACAAATATCTCCAACAACAAATTAAGATGTTGGGATTTCTCCTTGATCATTTTGTTATGTAAACAGCGGTATCTCCACCACTTCCTTCACATCTGCAATTCATAATACAAAACTAAAGTAAATAACTAAAATTAAATTAAAATTTCAATTTTTGAAAACAAAAGAAGAATTATAACATATTACTAATTTAATATTACCAGAAGATCCAACTTCTGAATAACCATACAACCAATTTCGGGTACAAGTGAGGGCTTGCACAATTTCAAGAATTAGAGAATTTCTATGCTTATGCAAGATGCGACCTCCAATACTAAATGAAGATTCTGAAGCCACTGTTGTGATTGGAATACTTAAAACGTCACAAGCCATAAGTGCAAGTTGAGGGAATTGAAGTTTATTCAACCTCTAATATTGGAGGACATCAATGTCATTACCAACAATGCATTCTTCTTTCAAGTATATGTCAAGTTCAGACTTGCCATCATTTGAAGTCTTTTGTCTTATTTCTTGATGGTATGCCTAAAATTAAACAATCACAGTACAACTAAATTAGAGACATTAATTGAAAACTAAATATAATGTAATCAATAGAAATTAGTGAATTACTCAAACTTACATTAAGAATGGATGATGAGAAATTTCCACTTGTCATTGGAGGATGAGATTGAGTGTCTCTTGATGAGCTAGGTAGAGATGAGTTTGATGCATTGGCTTGGCTTACATATTCAGCAAAGAGTTTATACAAATCCTCCTTCACTTTTTCCACCTTTTCTTCATAATCATTTGGATAAAGCCTCTTATAATAAAAGGTTATAAAATTCAACTTTGCCTTGGGGTCAAGAACACATCCAAATGCAAGAGTGACACTATATTCACTCCAATACTGATCAAATTTCTCCTTCATCCTTGGTGCCATTTATTTGATTACCTTATCTTCACTAGTCAAATTTTCATTCAATCCCATCTCTATAATTGCAACTTGCATGAAATATAAGTTTGAGGTGGGGTAATGTGACCAAGAGAACAAGTTAGTAATATCATAAAATGGGCCCAAGAATTCACACATCTTCTCTGCTCTTTCCCACTCTTCATTGGTTAGGCAAAAATTGTAATTTCTATCACTATATCCCAAACTAGTGAATGCACGATGATACCTAATAGCACTTTCAAGCATCAAGTATGTAGCATTCCATCTAGTAGCCACATCCAACTTCAAGCCACTACCTACATCAGTCAAGTGCACTTCTTCAACGAATCTTTGGAAATCCCTCATCCTTGACTCCGAGGCCCTCACATACTTGACACTTTGTCTAATTTTCCACAAAGCTTTAGCACTTGCAGCCTTCAAACCTTGTTGAACTATCAAAATCAAGATATGTGCACAACACCTTACATGAAAATAATCACCTTTACATAACAAGGCATTTTGCAAATTAAGCCTCTCTTTCAAAATTCTTACCAAGACATCATTAGAAGAGGCATTATCCAATGTGATAGAAAATATTTTTGCTTCTATTCCCCAATCCTTAAGCTCTCCAAGTATTTTTTATCATAATTCTAACCCAGTATGTGAAGTATCCAAGTGACCAAATGAAATTAGTTTACTATTTAACTTCCAATTTTCATCAACATAATGTGCAGTCACTGTCATATAGCCTTGAGTATTTACAACTATCCATACATAAGAAGTTAAACATATTCTACCAGGAATAGAAGCTAATGCACTCTTTAGCTTGCCTTTTCAGTTAAAAACACTTTCATACAATCAGATGTTATAATGTTTCTACTAATGGGTTTAAAATTGGGATTCAACAACTTACTCACTGCCCAAACCCCCTCATACTCATCATAGCTAAATGGAAGATCATGCTTGATAATACATTTAGCAAGTGCATCTCGATAAGCCTTAGAATCAAATTTCCACTACTTCAATAAGGTAGCTTTGTTATCCAACATGACCCCCACATCTTGGTACTTAGGACAACCCCCACATTTGATAATGTTACGTCTTAAATGGTTGGTACCAGAAATAGCTTTACATGTATACAGTTTCGCACAACCCGTACATTTACATTTCTCCACCCCATCAACTAGGCCAACCTTTTCAAAATAATTCCATACCTCACTAGAGCAAGACTTACTTTTCTTAGCTTGTACACTATCTGGGTCATCATTAGCATCCTTACCCTTACTCTTATTTCCAGCAGTAGTGGTACTACGATTAACAGAAGGGTTGCTATTTGGGGTAGGCTGAGGCTCTCTGTTTTCAGGTGCAGTTTCCATTTTATCAAACTCATCCTCCATATTTTCTAAATTTTCAACAAAATCCATGTCTACAATATAAAAAATTAACAAGATTCACTAACCAATTTAACAAAAAATAGAATAGATAGGTATGATTACTATAACATTAAATTGCAAATCTTAATAAGGCAATAACAGTCCAATATTTAACAATAAGGCAATAACAGTCCAGTATTTAACAAAACAAGAAGTCATAAGCATAACAGGAAAAAATTACACAAACATTAAATCGCAAATTGAAAAAATTAGAAGCAAAGGTATGATTTTGGATACCTGAAAAGTTAGAAGCAAATTGCAAATCGCAAATCTCCTTTGCACCCTCGCAGTGCTCGCGTTGCACCCTCGCACTCGCAGGCTTCGAGGCTCGCGTCGCACCCTCGCACACTCTCACAGTCTCACCCTTGCAGTGCTGCGCTGTCGGGTCGCAAGTCTCGCACAGTCACACTCGTACCCTCGTCTTTGGGAGAATTAGGTTGTGTTTGTGGCTTTGTGTGTGCCTTTGTGGAGTCACTAGAGTGTCACGACTCATGAGTGTGGATTGTGGGTGGGGACTGGGGAGCAGTGCAGCTGGAAGGGAAAGGAAGGCCCAATACCATTTACGGAAGGTGGACAATGGGCCATGGACCATTTATGGAAGGGAAGGCCCAATAGCCAATACTAGTGCTGTTGGGCTGGCTGCTGCATATAATTTTTTTTTATATTACATTAGTCTCTCGGGCCAGCCTATAGCTTGCAGGCCAGCTCGGCCTTAGGCCATTTGGCCCGTGGAGCCTATCGGGGTAAGCCAAAACGGCCTGAATCTATTTAGGTTGCCATTTTTAAAGCCTAGCCTGGCCTAAATTACAGGCTGGCCAGACAGCTTTAGGAGGCATGTTTATTATGTATAAATAGTTTCTTGGATTTATTTTCCTACCATGTAAATTTTCCGCAACTGCCAATATTGGTTATTGACTTCACCGTTAACGATAGCAATAAGAATGAAAGTAGCAGAAGGAACAATATATGTGCTTCTTCTCTAATCTTGTCCCATTACCAAACTCTATATAAAGCAATCTACCCATACAAACATCTACCTGCAGCCTTCAATTCCTCATCACAATGAAGCAATTTTTTCTCATCTTACTTGCCTTTTGGTCTTTATATGGGCCCCTCTTTTCTCTCTGTTCATTCTACTCACTATGCTTCTTTACCCCAAACTTGACTGCCTTTGCATCAGGAAATGAAACTGATCATTTGGCACTGCTCAAATTCAGGGAATCCATATCCACTGACCCACATGGAATCTTCCTCTCTTGGAATACTTCTACTCACTTCTGTAACTGGCATGGAATCACTTGCAATCCCATGCTTCTAAGAGTTACGGAGTTGAATTTGGAAGGATACAAGTTGAAGGGATCCATATCTCCTCACATAGGCAATCTCTCGTATATCAGAACCTTCAACCTCGCAAACAACAGCTTCTACGGGAAAATCCCACAAGAATTGGGGCGTTTGTCTCAACTGCAGCAACTCTTTCTCGTAAATAACTCATTTGTAGGAAAAATCCCTACAAACTTGAAAGGTTGCACTCATCTCACACACTTATACTTATATGGGAACAATCTGATTGGCAAAATACCAATCGAGATTGGCTCACTTCGGAAGCTTACACATTTGAGCATTTGGAACAACAAGTTAACTGGAGGGACCCCACCATTCATAGGGAATCTTTCATCCCTAACTGTTCTCGGTGTCGATAGGAACAACTTAGAGGGAGATATTCCACAAGAAATATGCAGTCCCAAAAGCTTGACATTCATATCATTCCATGTCAACAAACTGGCTGGAACATTACCTTCTTGTCTTTATAATATGTCATCTCTTACTCTAATCTCTGGTGCAGCAAATCAAATTAATGGCTCTCTTCCACCCAACATGTTCCACACCCTACCCAATCTCCAAGTATTTGCAATTGGTGGCAATCGAATCTCAAGTCCAATTACACCTTCCATCACAAATGCATCTATCCTTTCATTTCTTGATTTCGATGATAACCATTTCGTGGGACAAGTTCCAAGTCTGGGGAAGCTACAATATCTTTATTTCCTAAATTTCGAGGAAAATAATCTTGGTGACAATTCAACTAATGATTTGTAGTTTTTAAAATCATTGACAAATGGTAGTAAGTTGCACATGTTATCTATAGCCTTTAAAAATTTTGGAGGTCATTTGCCAAATTCCTTGGGCAATTTATCCACCCAACTCAATGAACTACATCTCGGATTTAATCAGATATCAGGAGAAATCCCTGTTGCAATAGAAAATCTAATTGGCTTAATGCTCTTGACGATGGAATATAACCGCATTGATGGGATTATCCCAACAACTTTTGGGAAGTTTCTGAAGATGCAAGTGTTAGACTTAAGTGGAAACAAGCTATCAGGAGAGATAGGAGCCTTCATAGGCAACCTTAATCAATAGTTTTATTTGGAAATGGGAGCAAATATGTTAGAAGGAAATATTCCTCCAAACGTTGGAAACTGCCAAAAGTTACAATATCTAGGTCTTTCGCAAAATAACCTTAGAGGAACCATACCTGTAGAGATTTTTAATCTTTTCTCTCTAACAAACTTGTTGGATTTGTCACTAAACTCATTGAGTGGTAGTATACCAGAAGAAGTGGGCAACCTAAAACATCTGGATTGGCTAGATATGTCTTAGAATCATTTGTCTGGTGACATTCCTGGAACCATCTGAGAATGCATAATGTTGGAGTACCTCTACTTGCAAGGGAATTTCTTACATGGCATCATACCACCCTCATAGGCATCACTCAGAGGACTTCAACGTTTAGACCTCTCACAAAACCGTTTGTCTGGTTCAATTCCTCATGCTCTGTAGAACATTTCTTTCTTACAATATTTCAATTTTTCTTTTACATGCTGGATGGTGAGGTACCAACTGAAGGCGTCTTTAGAAATGCAAGTGGGTTAGTGGTTATTGGAAACAGTAAGCTTTGTGGAGGTATTTCAGAACTGCATCTACCACCATGCCCTATCAAAGGTAAAAAACTTGCAAAACACCAGTGTGGTTGCTTTTCTTCTAATAATGTCAATTATTCTAACTATCTACTGGATGAGGAATATGAGTAAGAAACCATCTTTGGATTCACCAACAATTGACCAGCTGGCTAAAGTTTCATTCCAAAGCCTACACAACGGAACTGATGGGTTCTCAACTACAAACTTGATAGGGTCTGGAAATTTTAGCTCTGTCTACAAAGGAACTCTTTAGTTAGAAGACAAAGTTGTTGCCATAAAGGTCCTAAACCTTCAAAGAAAAGGAGCTCACAAGAGTTTCATTTCTGAATGCAATGCACTCAAAAGAATTCAACATCGAAATCTGGTTCAGATTTTAACATGTTGTTCCAGCACCAATTACAAAGGTCAAGAATTTAAGGCTCTAATTTTTTAGTACATGAGAAATGGAAGCTTAGAGCAATGGCTGCATCCTATGACACTAAGAGCAAAGCATCAGAGAACATTGAGCCTTGATCAAAGATTAAATATCATGATTGATGTTGCTTCTGCATTGCATTATCTTCATCATGAATGTGAGCAATCAATCATTCATTGTGATTTAAAGCCAAGCAATGTCCTGCTTGATGATGACATGATTGCTCATGTGAGTGATTTTGGCATAGCAAGACTTCTCTCAACCGTTAATAGTACCACTTCTATGCACACAAGTACAATTGGAATAAAGGGGACTGTTGCTCCTCCAGGTATTTACTAAATTGGATCAGTGTTTCTTTGAATTCCCCCATCTTTCGATGAAAGCTTGATATTTATTTACGAATTACAAAGTATTGACTATTTTTGCTGTATATGTTAGAGTATGGAATGGGTTCTGAGGTGTCTAAGAATGGCGACATGTATAGTTTCGGGATTCTTATGTTGGAGATGCTTACTGGAAGAAGATCCACAGATGAAATCTTTGAGGATGGTCAAAATTTGCATAATTTGTGGTAAATTCATTTCCTGGTAATCTTTTACAGATTATGGACCCATCACTTGTACCAAAACATGAAGAAACAACAATAGAAGAAGAAACAGTCAGCATCTTACTCCGACTGTTGAAAAGTGCTTAGTTTCACTCTTTAAGATTGGGCTTGCTTGTTCAGTGGAATCTCCAAAAGAAAGAATGAATATGGTGGATTTCACCAGAGAGCTAAGCAAAATAAGAAAAGCCTTTCTTGCTGGTAAGATAAATGGAAAATGACTTAATTCTCTGCATATTATTACTAGAGAACAAATGTAGATGTGTCATACTACTTCTTCTGCAAAATTTTAACAGCAGCTCTGTTTATAATAATACTTTTTGGTCCTTTGTTTTTTATTTTATTTTTTGAATTATTTCACACGTTTTGCTTTTCAAACTTAACAACATAATAAAATTGAGATATCTAGATGCTTAATTGCATATGCTGCTGTCTTCAGCTCTTACCTGATAAATTGCTTATGTAGTTACAATTTCATTTTCTGCCATTTTTCTATGTATTTCAAAATTCCAAAACTAAGAAGGTAACCGGCTTCTTCTTGATTTCAGGTGTTGACACTTGAATAATCAAAGCTGAGATCGAATGCCATAGCTATTTATGCTGTATGTTGTATGCTGAACTCTAGTAGAGTTAATCACCAGGGTGCTGAACCGTTTAATTATTTTACCCGTTATATTACTCATATGAATGCATCATTCAAGTAGTGAACTTATTGTTTGTACTGTTATTTTATTTGATAAATGTACCTTGAAGTAGTACTTGATGGATGTAATACTCCATCTTAGTAGTGGACTTATTCTTCTTCTTCTTTTTTTTGTCAAATGTACTCCCTTTATTCTCATGATTTTCCAAATTTAAATGCAGAGCATCAAAATGCTTTCAAAGTAGATCCATATTCACCATACCGGATTTTTATTTTATTTTATATTTTTCGGGAGTCATAAACTTATCTTCAATATTCAGGGGCTAAATAGCAGAGAATTCTTTCTAAATTTGGTTTATGAGACCTGAAATTCATAAAGGTAAAAATATAAAAACTTCCATATGAAAAAAAATCAATGAGTATAAACACAAAATACATGGGCCATAATAAAAAGTGGACTGCAACAATATAAGTTGACGCAGTGACTGCATGTGTTTCACAGAGACCTTCAATCAATCTCTCTAGTAAAGGATTGTCACATTTCTTACTCCAAGTCTTACCTAAAATCATGTTGTAGATTCAATGTTTAAATATTAAGATGACAAAGGAAAAAAATACTTTTGAATTTATCCAAGAGTCAGTACTTGTAATATGTAAAAGCAGTAAAAGAATTCAGTAACAACTTTTCTAGGAGTCACACAAAGATCAATCTAATGGTTCTGCTAGTTTGGCACAGCAAGTCAGCAATTGTGGTTGAAAAGTAGTTTATGAAACATTGCATTGCCTAGATAAAATTCCACTTCCTACTCATTCCTCACTTTTTAAATGTATCTGTTATTGGAATACTTCCTAATAAAAAGGCTGACATTGACAATGCTATAATAGAAGATGTAAACTGCACCTGAACTTACTGAGCTGATATAATTCTTATCAGTTTCACTGCATGGATGACTTCGTAGTATGCATATATATTAAGCGTCATACCTGTCCATGGATTGTGAGTAGAAGTAGTCCAAAACCATCTCATTATGTAATGTGACGACAGTTTATTTTAATTAAGTTGGTCAAGGTTTATATTTCATTTGTGAATTTTGGTCCCCAGAACTAGCTATGTTTAGGATTTGGATTCCACCATCATCACTGCGTTAGCAATGTCCAATATAGAGGCATCCTTCACTTCTTGAATGCTAGCCTCCACAAAAGCCAAAGACAGGACATTACCATTATAATTTGGCATTGAATTCTTTCCTTTTCAACCCATCTTGCACGTTTTATGCCTTTGATGAATGGTAGCAATCATTATCTTCGATACATATGCACAGAAAGCCTCAATCTTTGTTCTCTTGACCCCGTTCGCTGAAGCAAGCCTCTGCACTGCAGCTTGTTAATACTTTAATATGATAAAGGCGTTTCAGAGAGATATGGTTCATAGACATATGGTGCACCTGATAAAAGTTTGGTCTAAAGATGGTTGATATTTGGGAGAAGCATGTATGAAGGTGTCTATTATGGTTTGGGCCTGGCATTCATGAGAGTGGTTTATTTTGAGCTACTTCACACCAGGAAGCAATAAACTTACCAAAGGAACAGGCATCACCTAATCTATTTTCTATAATATAAAAAGATGTTCTGAAATAACACGTGGCAGCTATTTATTTGCTTACCCTCCTGCCAGTTTTTTCCAATTCCCGCGCGCGTCCCTCCACAGGGGCGGACGTACATTAGGGTGTAGGGGGGCCTTTGCCCCCCCTGATTTTTTCTTGCTTTCAAAGTTTTAGTGTATATATTAATTAATATTAGGATAACTTATTAAAAGAAAAATTATTAATTAGAATAACTATATCTATTTTAGAATTAGATAATAATATTTAAATATTATTTATCTCTTTTTTATTTTCTGATAAAATATTTTATTTTCTTTTTATAATTTTTATTATAAAGATAATGACATTCTTTATTTTTTCGATAGATATTTTATTTCTCTTTTATAGTCATTATATTATGGAAATAATTATATTCTTTCTCTTTTTAGATAAAATATTTGAATATGATTTATTTCTTTTTAATAGCATTTATTTATCATCCAATTTGTTATTTTAAAGATTATAAGTAATTACATTTACAAAACTTTATTAGCCTTCCTTTTATATTGATTTGTTATAAATGATTTGAGAATTAAATATAATTTATTAACTTTTGCAAATGTGGTAAGCTAAATTATAAACATTATATAGGGGTTTGACATTTTGATATTTGAGATAGACTAACAACTATTTTTTCTTAGTTCCCTTTATTCTTTTTGTAATGATTGGATATTGAGTTGCACAAGAAATTTGTTAAATTTTGCTTATAGTACGTAACTAGTGTTATGACAAACTATGAAAACGTATTCTTTTTAAATGGTTCTCGGCTACTATTGTCTAGTGAGTAACAAAATCCATTTTTTATAACATAATTAATGAAACATTTTCCTAAAATTTATTATTAACATGCATAGAAACTAATATTTATTATAAATTAATTAAAGTTCTTGATGACATTGAAACCGATTATAACATTTGTAATCTTGAATTTTCTTCTATTTAAACATATTTTCAATTAATGTTTTTGAAAAATTAGTAATGTAATTAACATTTCAAATGTTTCATAAAAAAATTTATGTAGATATTTGTTACATGAAATTGGCCTCCTCTAACATCAAAGTCTGGGTCCGCCCCTGTCCCTCCACCTCACTATCTCTCCTCTGGCTGGTTTTAATAGCAGCGTAAAAATTTATACTCCTCATTTACACTTTTATATTACTGCACGTATTCACCTTTTTCTCTTTTTATTTTTTTATAGTTAAATACTATAAACACTAAATTATTTCTCAATTCGGTCATTTATTAAAAACTAAAATAATATTTTTATAATTTTTTTAAAATGTATAATATTCTCTCAAATAAAAAATTATCATTAAAACTATTAAATTTAAGAAATACACTTATTTTTAAGTAAACTAAACCATAAAACAAAATAATAATATAATATTTTTTTCTAAATCAAGTCAATGTATTTGTATAGTCTAACTATTAAAAAATACTATATTAATATAATATTAGAAATAAAATTAGTATCAAAATAATTTTCAAAAATATATTTTCACGGTATAATAAAAAATGTTTGATGTAATATATTATATTATGAAGTTAATAGTCAAAATAATATTTTATTATTACAATATATTTGTAAAAGTCAACAAACTTATCATGCATGAATTGTGATTGAATAACAGTGTAAAATTATTTTACATTGCTAATGTATAACCTATTTTCTCTATATAAAATATTTTGTTGTAATTTTTATAGTCTTTATATATAAATAAAATATCACATAAGACTTAATTCATCAATCCAAATTATTCTAATGAATAACTTATGTACATTGTTATATATTTATTTTTTGTTATATTTTATAAGTTTAGCTTTTCATTTAAATTTTTACACATAGACTACATCTTAACAAGTTTTATTTAATATTAGAGAAAATTCAACTTAATTATATTACAAATTATTTTGATACATACTTAAAAATATTCAAACAATAAAAAAATAAAGAATGATTCATGCGAGTGCATGGGTCAACCAGCTAGTGGTGACGAAAAATAGGGGGTTCCATCATTTAGTGTTTGGCATCATAAAGATTGAGATAGGTTTGAGAGGTAAGTGAAAGAGAGAGATCTATATGTATATAGATGACTAGTCGTGTCAGGTATCTATCGATTAATAATTAAGAATAAGCTAAACTGGCACTGTAACAGTTCCTTTATAAGAAGCTATTGAATGCAGTTCTTAATTTCAAGAATGGTTTTATTAAGAAGCATTTTGTATATTAAAATTAGTACTCTTTTTTTTTTTTTATACTGTGATATTGGTACGAAGTATTCACCGACTTTGTCGGTAACTAATCTCGGTCGGAGATCCTAACTGGCCATTTAGTGGGATCTCTTTTCTCAATCACGTTTTTTTTCATCCACAAGGTTCGAATTCAAGACCTTGCTTAAAGAGACTGAACTCAGCACTATTTCGACCATCGACTTGTTTGTGAATATTAAAAGTACTCTAAGTAGGAGTTATTATAAACTTTCTAGTACTGAAATATGACTCTTTCCTTAAAAAAAAAAAAAAAAAAAAAAAAGAGAGTATTACTGGCATATCAGAGATGAACTGCACAACAACAAAAGAAGGAAGATAATAATAAAAAAAAACAATTCTCCAACCAAAAGGAATTCTGTCAGCAGATTACGGTGTTTGCTTCTCTGAATAGGTGATGCCAACAAACATGCATGCATTACCAATTGACCGGATCGGCTTGATGATTGATTTCATGCACCAGAGAGGCGCCATCGAGGGTGTGATGCTATGCAGGATGCACCCATTATCAAGAAATCTGAACATATATATATATATATATATATATATATATATATATATATATATATATATATATACTCAGTGAAGAAACTATATATCGTAGTAAAGGACTTAAACTTCTTGTATTTGTAAATTATTTTGAAAACATGGGAATTTTAAGGTCTTTTATATTTACAACATAATAAAATTTTATAGACTTAAATATTATTTTAGTCTCTATAATATAGCATCTTTTTATTTTTAACATTTGTTAGTTTTTTCTTTCTTTCAAGTTTTAATACTATCAAGGTCCTTTACAAAACATTAAAGAAGATGACATCATGAAGTCATCCTGACATTATTATGATGTTATCATGGTACCACAAGGTGATGTCATCACACGCCACACGAGCATTAGCAGTGATACATCATCATTACATCAGAGAAGCTAAAAAAAAAAGTTTACAAAGATTAAAAATGAAAAAAAAATCACAAGAACAAAACATGAAAAAAATACATGGACTAGAAAAAAAAATGACATTTGTAAACACAAACAAATGACGAATGTTAAGGTGGACAAGGAAGTCATGTGGTTTATGATGAACCATTTTTTTTCACCTTAGATTCATCTTATGTCCACAATAATAGGAGTTTCACAATATTATTGAATTTAAAAATTATCAAAGGCCAAAGGATGGCTCGATTTTCGATCGAGCAAATGAATAATTAAAGGTGGCCAGATACGTAAAAGGAGGAATTAGGATTATTTGTTCCAATGTTCTCGAACTTTTACATGTGAAATTAATATTAACCGGAAAATAGATATTGTCTTAGAGTCGCAAAATCAATTCTACCTTGGAACAAAATAAAAATAGCTTTTATGGTAGAATGAATTCATTCTACTCGCACTTATAATAAATTTATCATATTATCTTCATATCACAACAATAATTTTTATGATATAAAACTAAAATTTATACTTTTTTTTAATAATTTCACGTCTAAAATAATCTTATTTATTACTATCCAAATATTTTTTTCAATTAAAATTATTAAAATATCATAAAACACACTTGTTCCAAAATTATCTTAGTATTAATTTTTATAAAATTAATTTTATCAAAGCATAATCCAAACAAATCTAATTTTACTTTCATTAGATACCAATAGCATAAGTACCATGAGAGAGAACTTGACTATAATTTCATTCCCATGTACAGTCAAAGCAAGAGAATGTTAGTGCATCGTCACAAGTTAAGGAAACAAAAAACTGTTCATTTTAAAAAAGTATTTATTATATATAAACCATATACAAATAATTTAATGCTAACAGTAAGATGTACTATTAAATGCTCCCTTAATCAGTTCAAACAAGGTTAATAAGACTCCTTGAAATTAAGAGCTGCATTCAATATCTTACCGTGTGCATATGGTATGATAGAATTAGAATGAACCGCATGATGATGATCACCTTCATTAGCTATAGGGATGATATGATATGGCTTCTTAAACGAACCACGTACACAATAGTGAGGAATATTTAACTTTGTTTATGATCAATATTCATATTCATATGAAGAGTGAAAAGGTCTAGCATGTAAGACAAGAGACAGTCAACAAGCCAAGGATGTCTGCCAATAAACCAATCTAAGGGCTCCATCTTCATTAAATTAAAGACAAAGTCCCTACGAATAGGAATAGCTAGGCAAGCCATCCTTGGCTACCCGACATGACTCTTCATCTACATACAAGACCCCTCTCTTCCTCTTAACTTTCTCAACTCTTGAGTTTTGATGCCAAACACTAAATGACTACACCCCTTTTTATAGCCACCATCATCAAGATCACAATGTCACATAAAATAACAAATTGGCATATTCCCCATATCCCACGAATTAAATGTTATATATATTTGGCCTTATCATTTCCTTGCTTCCTTATCGTACACCAAAACTAACTATGGCAGTAGCTAGAGAAAAAAAATAAAGATTATAAAAGAATATGTTCTTAAATTTAGGATGGACCATCCATTCCGGCATCCATCAATACTAATCTGCTAGGTGTTGCTCTTCTAGGCTATCATGTCAAGTGGAAAATGGGCAAAGTCAATTGCTGGTACTACAAGAGTTTGCATTTATTTGATGAACCAACTTGTAATTGAATTTGTTCGTTTTGACATTCACCCTTTCTGAACCCCATCGATTACTACGTTTTGTCCAATGCTATATACATTTTCAATACCTAAATTATTTCCTTGCTATCAACAAGGGATCCATCGTTATCAATTCTAAATTCTAATGAATTGGTTGCTCGGTAGAATATGACTAGGTGTTGCATGACAGATTGTAAGTTGGAACCCCTACATATTTTCTTGGAATGAAATAAATAAAAAATTTCTACAAGTGTTCCTTTTGAATCCACAATTTTTTTTTTCTACCTTAGACTGGAATACACAATTTCTTTATCCTGGAAAAAAAGGGATTCATCATTATCTCTAATTTATATATAGACATTTTAAATTGAATGTATGATTAATTTTAGAAATAGCTTAAAATTGTTAATAAAAATATTTAATTACTGCGATAATCGCTTAAAATTGTATCCATATGTTTTTTATTTATTAATTAAATACAATATTTTAAATTGACAATAAATTAAATTTGGATTGTAACCAAAAAATAAAATTTGGATTCATTTAATGAAAAACCAATTCACCACAATATCAAGATCCAACTAATTCTCTCCCTCTTTCTCTTTGCAAGACCGTATGTGATATTTTAAAGAAAAAATATTAATAATACACTCTCTAACATACTCTTATGAATATATTTTTTTACTATTGGTTGAAATGTATTGAAAACACAATTTTTTGCAGATCTTACTTTTCATTTAACAAGTCTCTATTTTGATTTTGTAGTTTTTAATAAATTTCAATAGAAGTGTGTTAGAAAGTGTAGCTAACACTTCTCTATTTCTAAATGTTCCTGGACATTAGAGTTTTTTTTTTTTTTTTTGTCACATATGTATGACTATTATTATGCGGTCTCTTGAAAATTAGTTCCTATTATCAACTTGACCCATCTTTCGTAGGTAAAATGGTAAAATATTTACTGAAAATATATTATATTTTTTTTTCGTAATAACTGTGGAACGTAATTTTAAAAGCCTTCATTTCAATATTGTGATCTTGAAGGGGGAAATTGTGATCTTGCGGGCTCTTTTCTTTCATGGCTTTATGAGCTCATTATTCTATAACTTGGAGAAAGGGTGCAAGCTATCCGGATCCACACAGTATACACCATTTAAACAAAATGTCAATGCTTTGGAGGTCCAAACTCCACGCGAATGAATTTTGAAACAAAACAAACAAGGAAGAAATTAGTCAAAATATTTAATATTTTGTGTCAAAAAAAGGGAAGAAATAAGTCAAACGAACATATTATGTGTGTCATAATATTTTGTAATATATGAAGAAATGTAAGACTTTTAATAGATTTTAAGATAAACAATCAATTTATTTTCGATTACTAGCTAATTATACAGAAAGAAAAAAAAGTATACAACATTTTTTATACAAAAGTTCAGAAAAAAGTCAATCAGTTTAGTGGAGTTGCTTCAAAATTGTGGTCACGCACCAAATTTTCAACTATAGGATTGTGAAGCACAGAGCTCTGTTTACGAACTACATGCACTATTCCAAACTTGCCCGTTAAGATAGTATATGTAAAGAATTGAGTACTTTTCACGTGCATTTCAACTTTATATCCTTTCATCAAAAGAAAAAAAAAATTATTTGATGTCAATGTTGTTTCTCTTCAAATGCTATAGGGTCAAGGAATATTGGATTGGATATGCCTTTTGGGGTTCTTCCTCCTGCCTCTCATGAATACCCTTCTCACTTTTTCCTATAAATTTTGTTCTCTCTCCAGGCATATTTTATAAAGTACGAAATATAATCTGTTCTTACCAGATTTTGGTAAGTCTTCCGGTGCGGTGGCTCCGTCGGAATTGCCTTCGTGACTGGTGGGGGGTGTATCTGCGAAGACACTCCGACGCTCAAGTTAGAGGCGCAGAGGAAAGACAGGTATCACAAATTGGGATTAGAAATTCGTACCTCGATTGAGATGGTTTGTTCTGATTTTATAGGGTGTAAAGAGATAGATTTGATAGGGTTATTTTCCTATCAAATCTTCTCAAATCTCATAATGAAGATAGAGATAATTCTATCTTCTATCTTTATCTTATGACCTGATCTTTCTATATCTTATCATATAGTAAGATATATTTTTTTCGTTATTATCATCCGAGTCCGAGTGATAGTTTCTACTCGGCCAGCTCGTCTACTCGGTGGAGTGCCGAGTCCGAATAGTACACATGCCCCCCAAGCTCGAAAGTAATGTAGGAGCTTAAGTAATGTTATACCGATTTCAGATTTCATTTGGCCGAGACGAGTTTGGTTCTCGAAGCGTTACGTCATTTGGTGAAGATGTCGTTTCAGACATATTGAAGTCGTAACGGCTCCCAAGGGCGGCGTCAGTGATTACTTTTTTGAATTTTGAAACGGTCTAGGGATTCCCAAAGGTCTCAAGCCTTCCTAGCCGTTGATTGGCCTAGTGAATGGTCTTGATCCAACGGTTCGGACCATTTCGCCCTTTCGTATTCACGACGTTTGGGGTTCTATATAAAGGGGTACTGTTGACGTTGGCGTTCACTCTTATTTCTGTGTTTTGTCTTCCTGCAAGCTTTTTCTCTCTTCTGCCATTTTGTCCTCCTTCTAGGTTTTTCTTTGTTCTTTGTTCAGGTACGCCCTTCTCCTTTCCATTTCTTTTCTGTGGTTCTATAATGTCTTCTTTTTCCGGGGATTCTGGGCATTCCGGTGGGGGTCGTATGCTTGCGCCGAAGGTTCATCCCATCGGAGAGGGTTCCGATGGTGGTTCTCCTTCGCACCATCCTAATTCTGATGAAGTTAGTGATGGTGTGTCAGCGGCAAACGTTGCTGCCGCGGGTGTCGGGGTGGTTCGTCCATCCGTCGACCCTGCACAAGCACCTTTGGTTGTTCCTGTTGGGGGGTGGTGGTTCTAGAGGATTCCGAGGCCACTGAGGTTCGTCCTCTTGAGACTCGGCGTGCTCGTCTTCTATTTCCTTCTGTTCCCCAGCCTATTGATTCTAGGGGTAGAAAGGTATATCCTCCTGTTACTACTTCCGGCTACTCTTGGGTGGCTGGGAAGGTAGGTGCATATGCTTCTCGGTATCAGACTGAGGAAGCTTTGTCTGCCCTTCTTGAAACTATTGACTTGTGTCATTCGGAAAGCCCGGGTATGGTCCATGTCGAACCTTGTGGGCCCGATGACCGAGTTTTTATGTCTGCTGACTCGCGCCAACCACATTTTCCTCTTTCAGCCCCGAGTTTCCTCTTCTTTTGGGAGATTGGTTTGGCCTCTGGGTAGATGGCAAGTTTGTGGCAATGGAAGCTTGGGTCTATTCCGGGCATGTCGGAGGCTGACCATGCGAACAAGTCAGCGTTGTCTAACAGGACCTTGGCAATTGCTTCTTCGGTCTCGCTTTCTAGCTGAGTCCCGAGTTTCGTGCATTGCCTTGATTGTCTTCCTATTTGGAAGGATTTTACCTGTTCTGTGGATTCTGCTCTCGGCTCGGTCTCCCTGGGATCTAGGTCGGTCTCCTCTATTGGCGTTGCGAGAGAAGTGCATGCTACGTGTTTTATCGTCAGTTCGGGGACCTTTTTGCCGCTGGCTATCTTTAGGCTTTCTAAGTAGCACTCGCGGGCTGCCTCCTGATCAGCCTTGACTGTTACTATCTTTCCTTCTGAATTTGGGAATTTCATTGCCAGATATGGAGTTGAAATTATTGCCCCTAATTTGTTGAGTGCTGGCCTGCCTATAAGAATATTGTATGAAGTGAGGGCGTTGACTAGGAGGTACCTGACCGTGATGGTCTTGGACCCCATCTCATCTCTAAAAGTTGTGAGGAGGTCAATATAGCCTCTGGTATCAACCTTTTCGCCTGCAAATCTGACTAACTGTTCGGTGTATGGTTGTACCTTATTTTCAGGGATGTCTAGCTGTTGGAAAGTGGACCAGTACAGGATATCCACCGAGCTGCCTTGGTCGACTAGGACTTTGCATACCAACCAGTTTGCGACTTCAACTTTGACCACCATCGGGTCATCATGATTGGGCTCTATGCCTTCGAAGTCTGCGTCTGTGAAAGTTATAGGTGACATTTTCTTGTGTACTCTGGGGTTTGTTGAAGCCGAGTTGATTGATCGGAGGCTACGCAGGTGTCTCTTCCTTGCCGAACTCGAACTTCCACCTCCAGCGAATCCTCCTGCTATTGTGTTGATAACGCCTCGGAGTCGAGCTTCGGGAGGTTTGGTTTGCTGTTCCTGGCGGGGCTCTTCCGTGCGTCTGGTTTTTCTATCGCGATCGTCTTCCCTATCCCGGGTTCGTTCTTGCACGGGCTTTCGGCTGTCGTCTCGGACGAAGCGTCGCAATTTGCCTTGTTGGATAAGTTTTTCAATCTTATCCTTCAGGGTGGTGCACTCCTCTGTAGTGTGTCCATGTACTCCATGGTATCTGCAAAATTTGGACCTATCTGCTTTTTCTGGGGAGCTATTTTAAGTAGGGAGGCTTATCAGCTCGGCGCTGCAGGCTTCTTCCAAGACTCGTGCTCTGCTATCAGCTAGAGGGGTATAATGGGCAAACCTTGCACGGGGCGGTCTGTCGCTTCTAGGTTTGCTACTCCGCTCTCGGTTTGCTCCTGGTCAGTGCCCGAAGAACGTCAGCCTCGAACTGGTCAAACGGCATTGTAATGCCGAGAACCGAGAACAAGGCTCTTAACCTTGTGGTCGTGGGTTCGAGCCCCACGGTGGGCGCCAAATGTTCTTACCAGATTTTGGTAAGTCTTCCGATGCGGTGGCTCCGCCGGAATTGCCTCCGTGACTAGTGGGGGGTGTACCTGCGAAGACACTTCGACGCTCAAGTTAGAGGCGCAGAGGAAATACAGGTATCACAAATTGGGATTAGAAATTCGTACCTCGATTGGGATGGTTTGTTCTGATTTTATAGGGTGTAAAGAGATAGATTTGATAAGGTTATTTTCCTATCAAATCTCCTCAAATCTCGTAATGAAGATAGAGATAATTCTATCTTCTATCTTTATCTTATGACCTGATCTTTCTATATCTTATCATATAGTAAGATATATTCTTTCCGTTATTATCATCCGAGTCCGAGTGATAGTTTCTACTCGGCCAGCTCATCTATTCGGTGGAGTGCCGAGTCCGAGTAGTACATAATCTGTTATTGGCATTTTAAGTTAAGTTTGGAATTATGTTTTTAGTTTCTATTAATTACAAAATCCTAATTATAAATTTGAAAGTGGCCAATACATTTTCTTAAAAAAAGTATAAATATTTATTTTTAAGAAAACATTATGTGTGGTAATTTTAAAACTTGGTTATCATTTCTAAATGTAAATAGAAGAACTAATTAAAAGATATCAACGTATGATTAGTTCAAGTAGTACATGTTTAATTTTTTTAAATAAAATCTTTGGTTTGAATTTTTTGTATGAAAAAAATTATTGTTAGGAGAATTAGTTTCACTGTACTGTAGATGTTCTTAGAACATTATTGCCTCCTTTAAAATACACGTGATTTAGATCAAAGTATAGGATTAAAAAATTCATTTTTGTCAAAGGCAAGATTTATATCAAATTCTTTACATGATTATATCCTTGGCATTAAGTTTTGAAGTAAAATAATGATATGTAAATATTTTCTTCCAAAATTAAATAACTTTAATTAAGAATAAAATTTTAAAAATATTCATGTATCATTATTTAATTGAAGAACTTAAGAATAAATACAAAAAACTTCATGTAAGAAAAAGCATCTACCAGTCACACAAACAAACAAAAGGTAGTGAGCCAAGCTCACTAAGAAACCCAAACAACATGGCTATACTCTTTGATGGCAAGAGGCTCAAAGAAGATGGCAAATCGGGTTGATAAATGACCCGACTCAGGTGTACCAGGCCCTAAGTGTAAAATTAGGTTGGGTTGCACCGACCTAATTTTTTTTTTCGAACTGCAAATTTGCTAGTCCGGTATAGCCCTATGCCAGGTTACTATAAAACATATTTAATATACAAAAATTTAAGAGATATATATATATAGGCTCGTTTTTTTTAGCCAAGTCTGGCCCATCAGGCCAGGCCAAATAGGCCCACCTTTTTGAGCCTAAATTTTGGGAACCTGGCCCAACCTTAGTTATGGGTTGTTTAAATTAGCCCATCAGATTGGACTCAATTTGTTACCTCTAAAAGAAAAATGACTCCTACATGAGAGACATTATGCTTACAATTTTTTTTTTATCAGTATGTATCAAATATTTTTGAGGTCTTTGTAATTTTTTTCTATGTTTAATGATTTGCTTTAACTTTTCGTTCAAAAAAGAAAATGGCCCAGCTTGATTGAATTCGGTTTCTCCTCTGTATCATCATAAGCCAGCCCAACTCAATTGAAGCAGGTCGTTTTGGTAGCTGTGAAGACAAGAATTGCCATTTTAATTTAGCTTTTTTAAAGTAGAGAGTAAAATTTATTAGAAAATAAAATATAGTTATAATTGTTATTAAAAAAATTAACAGTTAAGATCGTAATAAATTTAAAATTTATTATATGTATATTTGTATTTTATTATAAAATTAATTGTTAATTTTTTAATTAATAATTATAACTACATTTTATCACCTAAAATATAATAGAAGAATCAAATCCTATGGAGTTAAAAAAATGTAAAATGGAGTAAAAATCCTATGGCCGTTTCTCATAAATTCAATTATAACAGGTTAAAGTTTCTGCTTCATGGCCGTTTTATAAGACCTACAAGGATGGAGTTTCCACAAGAGTCTGGTTTGTAGATCCTGAGGGTACTGAAATTGGAGTCATGCTGTAAAAATTTGATAGCAATAGGAAATTTGTTCATAAAATTATAAATGTCCTCAAACATTATAATTTGAAACATGAAGCTTGGTTTTTTCTGTCTTAAAAAGGAGAAGGAAACTTCAAGATGAACGTGATGGATTTGAATTTTGAGAAGATTATTTACCTACAACTTGCTACAAAATATGATTTCATGATCTTATAGATGAAACAAAATTGACGTCTATGAAGAAAATCCAATTCAGTTGTTTCTTATCTAAAGTGCTATTGAGGAATAGTTGGGTTAACTTGTTGCTAAATTGAAAGACCTTCATCTATCTGTTTTTGTTTATTTTGATTAGTAAAATTTCAGATTAATTGTCTTTTTTAAGTAAACAAATTGTGCTGTCAAAAAAAAAAAAAGTAAACAAATTGTCAACAATAATGTATTTATATTTAGGAACGATTTTGAAATTTAGTTGGAATGATGAGTATTTTAGACATTAACTTAGGTAAAACATTTTAACATATGTTTAGATCATATCAGTCTACTATAGTATAATCAATGTTCTTTTCAGATTAAAGTTGTTAAAATATATGTACTTATAAATAAAAGGAATAATTCAAATATTTTCTAGAAAAGAATCTATTAATTGTCTTGATAATAAATTTCACTAATTGGCAATTTATGTTATGTATTTAACTACAATTACATATCATTTATTAAAAAGAAAGAAGAGTCCTTGCTTCCCATGGGTAACCCAACTAGTGTATGATCAAAAGTAAATGCTATGGAAATGCCTCCACAAGTGTACTCTGTCACCTGAATTCGCAAGGGAAAGTCTGGTTCAACCAAGACTACCTTTTCTTCAAGAATTTCGTTGAGATTATAAAAATCTAAATTCTTTAATGGGAGGGACATGTGCGTGAGATTCAATGACTAGAGCACCATTGTTGCACAAATGATTTCAGGCTCACTAGTTTTGGGATTCTGAGAAGTTTGGCCAGCAAAGGATAATATTGATCAAGTATTTGTGTTCGAGAGCTTTTAAGAATATCGAATAAAGGATTTTCAATATGTAACAAGAAAGCAGGTCAAGATTTGAGAGTCACTGAAAATTGGCTCTGGAATAAGATTGAGTGCCTTTACAATACTTTTCCTACTAAACTTGACTTCAAATTTTCCATACTTTGGGACTGCAAGTTTTTGAGAATGTCTGAAAATTTCCAAATGAGGATAGTGTTTCTCTTTGATATTTTCTTTGTTTTGAGGCTAAGGTTCAAAATGTTTCTGAATTAATTGAACCTGGCATATACTACTTATATAGCATAATTTAGTAGATATTTTCTAATCGCACATTATGAATCGTAGTGATCAGCCTGTCATGATACCATTACCATGGATCATGATTAAGAGCTGATCTCATGAGGCCACTCTTCTGTTGGTAACTTTGTGCTTGTTCCTTTCCAAATTGTAATAAGTGAACATATTGTTCAACTAAAATGTTGATTTGATGTTAATTGATAAGACTGATCTCTCTTCAACTATTATATCAAACTGTTATTTCATTCTACTTTCTAACTCAACTATAATCCTTATTTACTACAAATTCCTTTTTTTTTATGGATTTAAACTTGTGTCTCTTTGTGTACTGAAGCATGTAATACTAGTAGTACGTGTAATTTGGGTTCAAATATGTTGTATTGTTTTAAAGCCTTTCCCCTGTTACAAATTTGAGAAGTGCTAGCAATTTATTTATTACTATTAGTTAAAGTTTATTAAAAATTACAAAATTATGATTCAGACTTATTAAATAAAGAGTGAGACCCATACAAATTTGAGATTTCAAATAAATTTTAGTAAAAATATTGTTTAAAAAGGTATAATACAAAATATATTACTAACATTTCTGTACTTTTATTTATTTATTATTTTCTCTTATAATTCAAAGGTTATCCTTATTTTAAGTTACCACTGCTTCATTTATTCAGTTTGTGAAATAAATTTTTGTGTAGATGCCGGAACACCTGTCACATAAATAGGAAAGAAGAGGGTGATTGAGTTCCTGACCGACACATAAAGGATTTGTCTCTAATTACATGTAATAATGTGCTTTTTGTTAACAATTGCCATACCATTAAATATTGCTTATTTTCAAATCTGATTTTAACAACTGATTTGCAATTTCAGTTTTCATGTATTTGTTCATGTTATATTACACTGAAAGCAATAAAGATATAATCAAGTTATTATTAGATATTATTTTAGTCAGTCAGATCATGATTGTTAGACATTTTTTTAAAAATATAAAAAACGATTATCAAAAAAATTGTCAGATCAAAACATAAATTATGCTACACATGATTTTCAAATATAATTTTATTTTATTTTTATACTTTCATATATAAATTTCAAGTCACCGTTTTATTTTTAATAAATCATTAACTATTTTAAAGCACAAATGTTAATTAGCTTTTAGAATTTAAAAGTGGAAAAATGGATTTGAATCCTCTAAGTAAAATTAATTAAAACATTTATTAATTTATCATTTATATTACTTTATATAAAATATTATAATTTAACTACATTAACAATATTTGACAAATGGGGATAAAACTTTATCATTAAAATAACTAGATAGAAACTCATGTTACATGATTTTCTTTTGGTCGCCATGACATTTGTGCTGAGTATTCACCAGTTTTATTGACAACCTGATTGACCTTTAGTGGGGTCTCCTCTTCTATTCACGAGTCTCGAATATGAGACTTTGCTTAACAGGATTGAGTCCAGTTCCACTCGGACTAACAACATGTTGGTATGTTACTTGGATGAATAAATGAATATATTATATTATTAAGAAAAGAGTACAAATAAAAATTAATATAAATATTTAATGACTAGATGTGCCTTAAAGTTTATAATTAGAATTGATGTGAGGATTGGTGATGATGAGAAGCTTGGTGAGGAGTGAATATGGAATTGAAAACACAAAACGTAAACGATTACGTGGTATATTGAATTATTGTGAAAGGGTACTCAAGTTGTAGTATCCTTATGTAGGAATGTTATGCATTAAATGATTGGTATGTTGTAAGTGTCATGAAGATGAGTGACACTAAGAAGATAAGGATTAATTCCTTTCTTCTTTTGATTTGAATTTGTGCATTTGATTGAATGGAAGAACCTATCTCGTACGACACGAGTAAGAATTGGAAGTGAATTGTGGGCACCGAAATGAAATGACAAGTGGTCTTCGATGTAAGACGAATTGGCAAGAGCCGCAAGGTGCACATAGAGAGAGCATGACATTCTGTGCAAGGGTGTGAATGAGAAAATAGCCAATGAGGTGTGATAGCCAGTATAGCGAAAGATGTCCAGTAAAGGCATGCCTATTGAGGCAAGGTGACGATGGTTCAATATGAATGATTATTATTATGAATGGTTTCTCTATGTCCTTACATTGGTTTCTCTATTGGGTGTGTGTTCATTTCCTTGTTGATGGATCATTTTTTTTTTCTATTTTACTCCTTATGTCAGTTGCCTAATCATTGTTCGCTTCTATCATCGGTTACTGGTTGTATCAACAAAAATAATTACCTCTCCATATATATTGTTAATGGTATGTTAATATAGTCTAATGAAAACAAAACAAAAATAGAAAAACTAAGCATCGTCTAGCCACCTTGGAATTAACCTTGGTGCACCCAAGGCCATGACTTTATGCCAGCATCGTGCCATGCTATTTACTTTCACTAAGCATAGACCACCTTTCACATACAACACAGGGGCTCACATTCTCGTTCTGTTTTCCTTCACCAATGACAAAAGTCATATTCCATCCACCAAACACCACGTCTTCACCCTTTTGTTTTTGTGTCGTTTTGTATTTCTTTTACCTTTTCTTTGTGCTATGTGTATTCTTGTCTTTTTCTGCCTTGTTATTTTCCTTTCCCATCTAATCGGATCAATACCAAAAGCCCATGCACATGGATTTAAATCTGCTGTCTCATTTTTGTGTCCCATTTCCTGCCCCACCTATCGCATATGGTTTGTTTATTTTGTTTTCTTGGCCTATGATAATGAATTATGATTGACCGAAAAAAAAATAACAATTACATACTATTGAAATGCATATGCCCATTTTCTTTTCTCGATTAGGTCCAAGTCTTCATATACTATTGCATAATTGAATTTAGGTAAATATATAGAACATATAATAAAATAAACAAACAAAGAAAAAACAATAGTAAAATTATGAGAGTAAACTTATAATTACTAAAATAGATAATAATTAATAGAAGTAATAAAATCCAACAAAATAAATAAATAAATAAAAACAGTAAAAAGTAATGATCCTTAAAAAATTTGAATCACAAAATTATTTACTTAACTAGATAAAATAAAGACTTAATTAGTGATGACTACTTTGGATGCACTTCTAATTTATTACATAACATGCTCTCTCTAAGTGAGTGATTACTCTCGCTAAGTGAGAATAAGGATTGCGTGAGACGTTAATTGTCGCTTAGCTAGAGGTTGTTCTTGCTAAGCAAATATCCGTCCAGAGAGCAAAAATTGTCACTTTGTGGCGCCTTGCTATGTGAGGGTCTTCCTTGCTAAGCAAGAAGAGCTCTAGAGAGCTAATTGAAGGTTCGCTCAGTGAGACTTTAGTCCATAAATCATAGAGGAGAAGGAATTCCACCTCTGGTGCCCATATCTCTTCATATTTCGAGGCTATCAGCATTGAGCTGATGCCACCCAGCTGAAGCTCCGTTCTAGGCACAGCCTTCACAGACAATAACCGATCAACAATTTTCAAGGTCAAATATAAAGTTTCTGGCATGAGCTCAAATTTCCTATGCACTTCTATCAACCAATCCACAAGGATTCATCTCATCTTGGCATTAATATTTGGCTGTTAACTCATGTAGTTAGTCATGCACACAACTGTTTCATCAAAATCAAATGGCTTAAATGCAATTTTAGTCCCCTTATTTTGTGTAATCTGTAATTTTGGTCCTCCTGTATTGAAATTGAGACATTTTGTCCCCCTACTTTGCATAATCCGCAATTTTAGTCCCCGTGTTTTAAAATTGAGACATTTAGTCCCCCAATTTTGTAAAATCCGTAATTTTGGTCCTTCTGTCAAATTGGAAACATTGATAATTAAGAGTACGTTGACCCTAACATGACCCAAATATAGTAATGTGGCACAAGATTATGTGTTTATTATTTTAATTATTTTAATTACTGAGTAGATAAATTGATGAAAATATATTTTTTTAAAAAGATAAAATCATTTATTTTAAACTATTCCCACGTTACTAAAGCACATGTCACGCATAGTCAATGTTAATCTCTTAACGGTCAACGATTATAATTTGATGGAGGGACCAAAATCACGAATTTTATAAAATTTGGGGACTAAATGTCTCAATTTTAAAACAGGGGACTAAAATTACGAATTGTGCAAAATAGGGGGGACTAAATGTCTCAATTTTAAAACAGGGGAACTAAAATTGTGGATTATACAAAATAAAGGGATTAAAATTGCATTTAAGCCAAATCAAATATATGTAATGTATATATAACAAGTGCATAGAAAAAAAAGGGAACATCTTGATAAGCGAGAAAAGCCTTAGAGAGTGAAGTCTGGAGCAGAGTGTACTTATGGAAGTAATCTGGAAGTGTTGAGGGGTGGCGCTAAGTGCTAAAGGCACCTCGTTAAGTAAGACCCCTTGGACAACAAGTGTTGTTCCAGCCTCAAGGATTGTGTATGTGTGTGTGCACTTATGTAATTGCCTTTTATGCTTACTTGTTTGCATGATTGACATTGTTTGATACCTTGTTGTGCTAGAATCTTGATGATCATAATTTGTTAGTTTGTATTGATATCTATGTTTATGATTAGTGTGGTGTTGCATGAGTATAATGATGAACCTTATGTAAGAAAAGGCTCAAGACACTTAAAATGTAATGAGGATGCCTCCCTAGAAAAGGAAGGGGATATTTCCTGTGTTTCAAGGAAAGGAAATGTTTTAAACGAAAAGAATATGTTTTCAAGGAAATAATATGTTTTATGAAAATGATCTTCCTTAGTAATTGTAGGGTAGAACCTACTTGGTTCTTGTCATGTCTAAGTCGTACCCTCAACTTACAACGATTGTTTAACCTGTAGAGAGGCCCCCTAGGTTACCAAGGTGAGATAAAGATTTAAACCATTTACAAAATGTTGTATAAAAAGAATGTCACAGAAAAAGGAAAGGTTTATACAACTCCGTATGAGTTGTAAGGAAAGGGCTAGGAAGCCCCATTGGCCAAATGGGAAAGGACTGTTACTTTTCGATCAAGGGGTAAAGGTAACATCTTCGGAAAAGGGAAGAATGAAGATAGGCCACTCAGACCATAGTGGTATATAAGTAAGAGGTCAATGAACCTCGTTGATAATGAAATGTGGTTCAACCACTTGGATTGGTGATAGTAACATATCGATAATAAGAAGGACACTTCTTGATGGCTAGAGCTTAGCCAACTGATTGAGAGATGAAAGTCAAGTGAAAGATAATAATAAAGTTAACCAAAACCAAACAAATATTGAAAATGAAATTATGAAACGTATGGTGTAACTGTTTATTTTAACTATGCATGTGTGCCTAGCTCCTTGACTAGTGTGGTAAACCTATTCATTAGGTGAGGATGTTAGTAAAAAATGCTTCTATGCTATCTTAGGGGTATTGTTGCGATTTTGGCAAGTGTACCAAATCATTCAAGTAACAAAGGGTAAGTCAAGTATCGTATCCATAGGGACTTGTACGATAATCGGGTAAATAATAGCAAAATTTAATGGACTATGAAAATTGAAAATTTAAGTAACCAAATTTAAAGACAAGTGCATAAAAAATTAAAGAGTAAAAAGGGAGAATTTTGGTTGAGAATTTTATCGAACACTTTGTATGCTAAAAATTGAGGTTTGTATCAATTATGGGAATTGTTGGGGTTTGACTTCATTGAATCAACCTAACATGCATTGCTAATTATTCCTATTCAATCATACAAATGTTATCATCAACCCACAATTTATTCTAACCTTAATCCCTTAAGCGAGAGAACCTAAGTCCTTTGATTTCACTATCAATTCATTGAATTAGTGTAATCAAAGCACTTGCATTAAGAATGAGGGTTTAACGATGCCCAATCCTCTTTACCCTATCCCTAGGCATAAAAATTATTGGGTGTTCCTTTCAGTTCGCAAATCAATTGAATTTCCCAATTACAATCAATTAAAAGAATCATGCACTCGGGTGATCAAGCCAAGAACAAGCAATAAGTGTAGAAGAGAAATAATAACTGAATTTAATTGAATAGAAATAAAGTAGGAATTACATGAAAGATGATCCAATTACATCAAACCCCAACAAAAGTGGTTTTAGCTATGCATAGCCATGGGGGAAGAAGCAAAAGAGGGAAGATCAATGAGGGGTGAAGCCAAATGCATTAAACCCACGTCCCGGAGCTCTTGTCTCTTTTCACATACAAAGTATTGGATGCTTAGGCTAGGACAGAAAATCCCTATTTAAAGCTATGGACCAACAAGGGTTTAAGCCCAAAAGAGATCAAAATAGAAAAATAGAGATAAATATCGCAGAGCTCGATGCATAGGTGTGCACGAGTGTGCAACGCTCTCAGACTTAAAGTTTCAGACACTTTAAAAACTTGCACAGGCACTTGTACAGGCATGTGATTTTGTTTGCACAGGTGTGCAAAGCTCTCAGGACTTCCAAAAATGCTCTTTTTGCTTTCGCAAGACTTCGAAAGCTATAGACTTTAACCCAAATAATCTTCAATACATCAAATCTCTCATGGAACATCCCCATTGCTTACTCTAAGCTTCACATAAGTTCCTAAAAACACAAGAAAACAACCCAAGATCAAGCATAAAAGGGTAAAAACAAGAAATTCCTTACTAAACTAAACTTTTATTAAAACTCAACTAAAATAAGGATAAATAAAGCTCAAAAGCGTGAAAGATGTCAAATAATTGCTCCTAACTACTACAAAAAGTAGGAATATAAGGCAATTATCAGGTATGCAAGGTATTAACCAATAGTAAAGGTAGATAAAGGAAAGGTAAGTCCTCACAGGTGTCATAGGAAAGCAATGAGTCAAGAGACATGGGTATGTTGATGATGGTAAAAGAGAAAAAGTACAAAAAGGAAAGGATTCGGGTTTCAACAAGAGGTTAAAACCATATCAATTATGAAGAATTCTAGGATAGATGAGTTGGCCTAATCCTAAAGTCTCATAGCACTAGCTGAGACTTACGTCTCATTCCTTTAAGTTTATATGATTTTCAAGTGTAGGTGGATGTGATAAACTAGATTTTGTATGTGCTCAAGTGGGAGTTTTTTGGCTTTGATTTGCTTTATTTCTAAGTAAATTTCTTGGCAGAACTCATGAATTTGTGTTAAGTGTGTAATAGATAGGACACAATTGAAAAATTGTGAAAAAGAGCAAAAATAAGATGAAAAAGAGGCAGAAAAGAGCACTGTTGATGAGAACGGTCGTGCTCTATGTAGCACGGCCGTGCTGATGTTCTGAGGAGATAACGCCCATGTTGATTGTGAGGAAACCGTTCTCTAATTTTCAACATTGGCAAAGTAGCGCAGCCATATCCGAGAACAGCGATGCTCTGAAAAGAACATGTGTGCTCTAAATTGCTCAAAGTCACCAATCATTGGTTTCTGAGAACGGTCGTGCTCCTCAAAGCACGACTGTTCTACATTTAGGATTTTGAAATTTGAATTTTCCACCCAAAGAGAACGGTCGTGCTTCCCCGAGCACAGGGAGCACGGTCGTGCTACCTGTCACACATCAGTTACATTTCTTGTATTATGAATAGAAAACTGAAAGTGAAGGTTTTGGTATCTTTTATTCTAGTTCCAAATTGAGAGGTCCTAAATGAGTTAGTGTCTGTGTATGGAACTCTTAGCTGAGAGGAAGGATAAAGATCATCATCGGGGTTCATTACTGTAAGGTTCTGATTCCTTTGTAATTTCTATGCCTTTAATGGGGAATATTGGCTGATCATAAGTGGCTAATTTTCTTAAAGCCCAGATTATGATATAATTGTACCTTGACCCTTGATTCTGTTTTAATGGAATTCCTTGATGCATTCAGTAATTGTATCCCTTTTAATATTTTATTTGATAATTAGAACTAATCATTCTATATTCTCATTAGTCACATGTTAGTGATCATCTGTTTGTGATTAATTGATCTGTAAATGGATTGAATTATGAATGACCAAACTGGTTATGTTAATTTCCAATAGATTAATTGTTTTTAATCAATCTCTTTGTGCGTGATCATTTTCTCTAAATTAATTTATCTATGATCAATTGAAAATTAATTTAGAGATAATAGTTTTGTTAGACCTTGGTCATAGGCTGATTAATAATTTAAGAAAATTAGCAATTGCAAAATCATTTGAAGTTTTTCTTAAAATATGAACTGAGGAGAATTGGGTACAAGTAAAGTCATAGTCTTAGGTTGTTTATATGAAATTGCTCCTGCTTAAACATTGTTTGCTTATTCTTTTCTTTTTATACGGAATATCTGATACCAAATTCTTCTCAAATTGACGATCACTTTGGATTGTTTTGTCTTTATAAAATTAAATTATTTTGGGAACTCCTCTATTCCTTCCTTTGGGTACGATATCCGGACTTAGATCCACTGTAACTACTACGTAGGGTACGCTTGCCCTTAAGCAAACATATTTTACACATCAAGATGTCTTCGAGAAGGAGGGTGGAGCCGCTTGCAACGAAGATGTTTGGGTTCGATATCTCCTAGTGAACGGGAGTTTGTTTTAAGTTTTATGTATCTTTTGAGAAAAAATTATGATTTTCCAATTTGGCGATAAAGCATGATATAAAGTTATCTCTCAATTTGAAAATTAATATTTTTTGTCAAAATTAAAAAGTCAAATTGACGTTTCCAAATTAATCAATCTGTTAAAAAATATTTATACTTTAATATTCAAACAGAAACAAATAGTTAGCAACTTAAGTACTTAAGATGAAATGAAAAACTAAAGTATTAAAATATTCAAGTTATTAACAATACATTTTTTTTCTAACACATTCTTACTTTGAATTTTGAAAAAGTAAAGAGAGAGATATAAAAACGGAAGAAATTAAATTTGACAAAAGTGTTAAGATATATAATATTTAATAAAGTTAAAAATTAGAGAGAAAAAATAATTAAAAAAGCATTTGTATAATTGTGTTGAGTTTATAATATAAATAGATAATAAATTAAAAATAATTATATCTTAATACTCTATTTATTTATAAGTAAAAGATTAAAGATATACAGTTGTTTATATAATGAAGCATGACTAGTGCAGTTTGAAGAACACAAAAATAATTTTGAAAATTGATAATTTTTTTGGTAATTAATTACTAACCTCTTTAACATGTCTTTACAAAAAAGTAATATTTTAGTCAACTATATTACTATTTTAAAAAGAGTTTAGTATACTATATTACTTCAAAAGCTAGTCTATGATCTTTCATTATGTTCCATATTGTATTGCGCAATTGATTTTTAATGAAATTCTTTAAGCCTTGTTAGTCAAAAAGAAAAAAAGTGTTACCTGTGAAAGTCATTAATTGCAAGTCAAGCATCCAAAAAAAAGTCAGTGGAAGTCAAACACCCCTTGCCCATATAAACCCCTTGCCCATATAAAACGTCACTGCAAGTCAAGTGTACCATAAAAAACGTCATTGGCATTTGTTTCGGCGATGGTTGGTGAGTTATCTTTGAATTGGACAAAGATTCTCTTTTGGATATAAACACTTATATAAATAAAATTAAGGTGGTAAATGAATTAACAGAGTGAATTTCATTCTGTAAATTAATTTATGAATAAGTTAATTTTAATTTATGAGCATATTTTATGCTACCACTTAGTCCTTTAATAACTTCTTTATTTGATGTTTGTGCGCAATGTATGTAGATGAATTTTTCTTTTAAATTCTACTGTTTTATTAATCCATTCAAATTTTCTTATATTTTTCATTAATCATATGTTAGACATTTTTCAGTTTTTATCAATTTTTAATATTTTCAATCATTGTTAATTATTAATCTTTTTTTTTTCAAAATTTCAATTTTTTTGTTGGACATGCAGACTAAGTGGGTTCCACAAGAATGAGGCAAAAACATGGTCCGCAGAATAAGCGGACTAGCTTAGTTCAATCCATTTAATTGCAGACCAAAATAGACAGAGCTAAAAAAACTAGATTGATCTATACACCCACCTATAGCAAGGACTAATTTGGTCAAACAACAACACTTTGAGGAATTATCAGAGTGAAACTTTTTAAACATAGAAGACCAATCTAAAATTAAAAAAATTAGATGCGAGACTAATAGAGAACTTTAACCCAAAAAGGTATCTTTAATGAAGAATAAAGAAATGCAAATTTCTTTCATTTTAAAATTTATTTTTTATTTTATTTTCACATAATTCTCTTATACTATTATTTAATTATGAATTTACTAGGTAATTAAAAAATATAATATTTTAGTTAACCATATTTATTTATATTGTTACAAGTCAATTGATCTGAAAATTCTTTTAATATTTTAATTAGTAAATGTCATCAAAAGATACACTTTCAACACACAAACATGTAAAATTAAGGAAGGATGATGATGAGATTTGATCTTGTGATAAATATGCTATGTAAATTGGTAAAAATAAATAAATATTTTGTGCTTTCAATTATAAAGTATGAGTTTCATTTTTATTGTAATACCCTTAAGGGCATTACCTTAATTACTATGCCTAGGTTTTCAGGACATGGAAGTTTTGAATATACAAACATTATAGATCAAGCAAAAACTAAAACATAAAATCTATTATAAAACTTAATACAATTTTTTGGCATAAAATGTCGCTCATTACATAAAAGAAAGATACATAAAACTTAAAACAAACTCAAAAAAAGATTAAAAGTGAACAATGATTGAAAATATTAAAAATTGATAAAAACTGAAAAATGTCTAACATATGATTAATGAAAAATATAAGAAAAATTTGAATGGATTAATAAAATAGTAGAATTTAAAAGAAAAATTCATCTACATACATCACGCACAAACATCAAATAAAAAATTTATTAAAGGACTAAGTGGTAGCACAAAAGATGCTCATAAATTAAAATTAACTTATTTATATATTAATTTATAGAAAGAAGTTCTCTCTTAATTTTAATTTATTTTACCTCCTTAATTTTATTTATATGTGTTTATATCCAAAAGAGACTCTTTGTCCAATTGAAACTACGAAAGATTACCCTGAGGTAGTTTTGGTCCACATATAACGACTGATCTTTGTAGTAAACTAACAATATCAACTTATGCACAGTGGTCCACATGACATAGAACAACGATAACTCACCAACCAAATGCCAATGACGTTTTTTTTGGTACACTTGACTTGACTTACTGTGACCTCTTTTAGGGATGCTTGACTTCCAGTGACTTTTTTTTTATTTTTTATTTTTTTTTATGCTTGACTAGCTTGCAATTAATGACTTTCACAGGTAACACTATTTTTCTTTTTTTCTTTTTGACTAAGAAGGCTTAAAGCATTTCATCAAAAATCAATTGCGCAACAGAATATGGAACATAATGAAAGATCATAGACTAGCTTTTGAAGTAATATAGTATACTAAATTCTTTTTAAAATAGTAATATAGTAGACTAAAATATTACTTTTTTGTGAAGACATGTTAAAGAGGTTAGTAATTAATTACAACAAATTATCAATTTTCAAAATTATGTCCTGTTGGTAGATTCCTTACGGAGAAGTAGATTAGAACACATATCATGAAAGAAAGAATGGCAGCAATCTAGAGGCCAGGCAGGGAGGTAACCATCAAAAAGGTTGTAAAGGCAAAAATCACAAGAATGGGGGTTGAATTGTGATTTAAAAAATTTCGTAAACTTTTTCGTAAAGTCTATCATCTATGAGAGTTAATAAACAGAGTTTTAAAACAAAACAACAGATGATGTTTTAAGAGATGAAAATAGACGCAGTTTTAGTAAATACAAATCACAATCCAGCGTCAGATCCAACAACAGATGAAGAAGGAAAGAAATAAAGACACAAAGAGATTTATATTGGTTCGTCTCAACCTTGAGACTATGTCCAATTCTTGGCAAGTTCCACTAACTTTTATAAAGTTACAAGTATTGTTCACTGTCACTTCTAGCTCAACCTAAGTAGTGTTTACACTAGCCTCTCCAAGCTAAAAGCCCAAGTATTTTTTCTTACCAAACCACTTTTGGCTCGACAACAAATTAGCAGATTTGTTGAAGGTAGGGTGCACACAAACTATGATAACATCTTACAGACGGATTCACAGATTAAGCTCACAGTCTTTTACTCTCAAGATAAACAAAGTGTTTTGAGAGCTTTTTACAACTTAAGAATATTGAACAAAGAAAGAATTGAAGGCTTGGAACTTGCATGAGTTTTTCGAAGCGTAACTTAAGCTCTTGAGCACTTCAAAACTTCTAGTATATATAGACTTGCTAAGGAAGTAACCATTGTCTCTAAATGACCTTCTTTCTTGCGTCTGACCATCATCTGAAGCTTGGTGTCCGTTGGAGCATTAAATGCTTGTTACCAGCTGGTCAATCAGAGTTGATAAAGCACTCTGCTTATCTTCCTTAAGATGCACTCTATATTTTGCTTCAGTAGTCAAATCTGCTTTTGTTCATACAAGTATTCATTATAGCTGGGATAAGATGACCATGAAGAAGAAGTGTGGAGGTCTCGGGTTTAGAGACGTCTATTGGTTTAATATAGCCATGCTAGGGAAACTTGGTTGGAGGCTTATCTCTGACCCAAATGCTATTATTACAAGAATTTTCAAGGCTAGATATTTTCCTAGAGGGAACCTTTTGGAGGCTCAGGCTGGCAGCAACCCTAGTGACACTTGGCGTAGCATTTGGTCTTCCCAGGCACTGGTGAGAGAAGGTCATAGATGGCTCATAGGTAAATAGACTAAGATTCAATTTTGGCATGACCCGTGGCTGAAAGAGAAGGATTCATTTTATGTGCTCACTAACCCTGATCCTAACCTACAGGATTTGTGTGTTAGTACCCTCATTGATACGAACAATGGAGTATGAAATAAACCTTTAGTCCTCATGTTGTTTGCCCAACGGGATGCAAAAGCCATATTGAGAATCCCTCTTATTGATGTTCAAAGGGAGGACTCTCGAATTTGGAAGCTGAGTAAGGATGGAAGATACTCCGTAAAAATAGCATATTATCATCTTTGTGAAAGCACAGTGGATACCAGTGAATTACGTGTCCCAGGTCAATGGAAGGATATCTGGAAATTGACTGTGCCTCTGAGAGTGAAGACCTTGGTTTGGAGGGCTTGTAGAGCATGCCTCCTGACGCGACTTAACCTATAGTCAAAAGGTGTTGCATGTCTAAGTATTTATACTTTGTTTGAATCGAAATCTTGAAAATTGTTGGCATTTATTCTTTGGGAATGAAAAAGTAGTAGATGTATGGGTAGTAGCTGGGGTATGGCATACGATACAACCAATTGTGGATCGGGCTGAATCATTTAATGATGTTGTCTTTGAAATATGTAGTAGGTTAGAAAATAGCAAAGCTTCTGAGTTTGCTATGATTTTATTCAACATTTGGCGGAGTAGAAATGCTTTGATTTGGAAAGGAAAGAACTTCCAACCCTATGGAGCAATGGTTGAGGCAAATGAGTACTATCATCAATGGAGGATAGCTAGGCAAGTTGTACCCCATCATCATAATAATAGGCAAATTCATTCTAGTGTGCAGTGGTCTCCTCCACCAAACGGGTATATGAAGTGCAATGTGGACGCAACATTTTTCAACAATATCAATAGTTTTGGCATTGGTATATGCTTGAGAAACTCCTAAGCCCAGTTTGTCCAGGCAAAGATACAGTGTCAGGAGAGTATGCCTAGTGTTAAAAAGGGTGAAGCACTTGCATTATTGGAAGCTCTATGGTGGATGATCAATCGAGGGGAGGAAAATGTTCTCATAGAACTGGACAGTCAGCAAGTAGTGGAGGCGATTCATAAGCAACAAGTAGACACCTCTAAATTTGGGGTGATTATTTCGTTGTGTAAAGGACTTATTCAATTAGTGCCAGATTGTCAAGTTGGCTTTATTAGGAGACAAGCAAACTCAATAGCTTCATAGCTCATGCATTAGCTCGAGCTTTTAGTTTCTATGTTGGTCCCCAATTATTTACTCATGCACCACCTTGTATTGCAGACATCATTTTGCATGAAATAATATGAGTTGATTGACTTCAAAAAAAAAAAAAAACTTTGCATCCAATTGTTGTTTGATAACTGCATTTTATACTTACCTTTTTGCATAATTGTAATTATTTCATGTATCCCTTATTTAAACCCATGTTTCTACCTTCTTTTTTTTTAAAAAAATAGTTTTTAGGCATCTACTTAGTTATGTAAATTTGGAATTTGGTCTCATGTTTTTAGTATTTTGATATATAGAAATTAGAGCTAGGTTTTGAAGCAACTCAGGATCAAGGTCAAGGCAGAAAGTTCCCATTGGCTCAGCTAACAAAAAGTCTCGCCAAGCTAAATACAAGGCAAAAAGCAACCATTCTCTTGAAGAAATTCTGGCCCAGCTGAAACTAATGTTCACTGGGCCAAAAACGAGTTAGTAACACTTCATTTTTTGGAGGCATTTCTGGCCCAACTAAAAGAATAGACTAGCCTAGCTCGAAACTGACAGAGAGTGACAATTTTTGAGAAAGGAAGGCTAGCCCAGCGAGCCCATTTGGTGCGCCCAACCAGAATTGTTCCAGTGATCATTCTTGAAGCTCTAGCCCAGCGGGCCATAATTTTTGCTAGGCCAGAACTGTCGTGCTAACACTTTATGGACAAAAACAAAGCAATTAAAGGTGCTTTTTGCAAGGGAATAGAACATTCTTCTCTGACCTAGGTTAGGAACATGTGAAGCTGCGTGGAACACTCCCATTCCTCCATTTTTCATTTTCATCTTCTTCTCTTCACCATTTTTTATGCTCCTCTCAACCATAAGTAGCTGAGCTCCCCTTGATTGGGGTTTAGTGTAACTAAATCCAAAATCATGTATATCTTTTGAGTTATTAATACATGTTTATTATTTACCGTTACGTGCTTTCTTCTTTGCTTAATGCTTTCTTGGGCTTGAGCACCCTTTGCTTGATTTTATGGTTTAAATGAGATTGAAAAATATATTTGAACTATGAAGTGGAGAAGAGCACCTAATGGGTCTTGTATCTAGGGATAGAGCAAAGCTTATTAGTCACCTTTGACTCCTTTTCTTTAAGCAAGTAACTTGGCTAAACTATGGAAGGGATTGGTAGTTTAGTCAAGGGACTTAGGCTCTTCTCATAAGCAATTGGGATTGAGAATTTTTATGAGTTAGTGATAACAAATGAATGATAAACATTGATTAATAGCTTGTGTATGCATGAGGGGGTGGTTAAGTGAAGTTGAACCCCAACGTACATTGTCATTGTTTCTCGCAACTCTCTTTCACAATTTAGATCTTTGGAAACAAAAATCCTTTTTACTAGTTTTATATCCAGGTTTTCTTTTTTATCTTTATCATTGTTATTTCAAGTTCCCTTTATATTTTGTATAGTAAGTAAAAGGTGTGTAAATTGCCAAAGATTGAACAAGTCCCTTGGAAAAATGATAGTTGGACTTTCCATTTTATACTATTTGCACGATTTGGTACACTTGCCAATAACATAACATTGTTGTTTTAAAAATTGGTAAGCATTATATGTAACATTGAGTATTTGCCTTTGTGTAAGAAGATCGTTAGGCACTTTTAGAGGTTATATATAAGGGATTGAATATTTATAAATTTAATCAATCAATTAATATAAAAAGTAAAAGGTATAATACTGTTACATTAGAAGTTGAAAAAAAAATAGTAAAGAGTAAAATACTTTCACTTTTAGAGATTATATTTAAGAGGTTGGATATTTATAAATTTTGAAGGTCGTGATGGCAATTCGAAGGTGGTGCAACAAGGTTGCGGCTGGGAGATCTAGGGTATTTTGAAGGGGTGGAGAATGGAGATGGTGGCTCTTGCCTCGTGGTTGGGGTTTGGGTTCGTGGTGTGGCGACGAGGTGGTGGTGGTGGTGGTGACGGGGTCGAGAGAGAAAAGGGATTTTGAGGGTTTTAGGAGTAGGGAGATGAGGTGAGAACAAGAGAGAGAGTTCTCAAAGTAGTAAGTATAGAAAACAATTCAACATCAATTCTTATTAGAACTGATGTTGAAATACTTTTTCAACATTGGTTATAATTTGAATCGATGTTGAAATATGTTTTCAATATTGATTCTAAGTAAATTGATGTTGAAAAGTTGAATTTAATTGCTAAATGCCACTGTGTCACTTTCTACATCAGTTTTTTAACAACCAATGTAGAGACAATGACGTAATATGTATTTTGTATAGTAGTGTGAATCCATATCCTGGTTATAGACCTTTCTTTAAGGTTTTTCCATATATATTTCCCTTAATAAACTACGATGGTGACTTGCGCTCTTCATTCAAATCATATTTTGGTTTGTCATCTCGTCTTGATCCCAATTGCGATAATCTCATACGTCAATTACACAATGAGCTGAGGCAACAACACATTTTGTAGTTTAGCTTTTCATTATAAGGACTAAACTCAATAAATATAACTTCATTTTAATCCATGTAAAAAAGAAGTTATATTTATTCATTTTATTCCTTGAAGAAAGAAGCCCGTGTAATAGCCACATAGTTAAGCATCCTAAATTAACTCCTACTGAGGATGGCTAGAAATGCCTTAGCTCAGGTCAACACAAAATGCTCCAACATAGGTCGACCAAAAATAGCCTTGATTTTGATCGACCAAAAATAGCCCTTAACGAGGTCGGTCGAAATATGCATTAGCCAAGGCCGAGTTGAACATGCTCTGGTTGAAAGATTCCTTAACTGAGGTCGAGGTGAAGATGCCCTAACTAGGGCCAGGCAGAAAATGCGCTAGTCGAGATTGACTAGAAGATGCCTGGCCGAGGCCAAGCTGATGATGCATTGGCCAATGCCGAGTCAAAGATCTCTGGCCGAGGTCGAGTTGAAGATACTTTAGTCGAGGCTAAGTTGAGGATGCCCTGGTCGAGACCGAGCTAAAATTGTAACACCCCAAAAATTACAACCCATTAAGTAGGTAAGTGAGCGATTTAATTAGGAATTAATTGAGATTTATTTGTTTGTTTTAAATAAGAAAAAGATAGGTTTTTGAGTAATGAAATATAGTTAGTGATTAATTGAGTAAATAAGGAAAATGATAGAAAATAAAATAATATGAGTATTTCTTTATAACGGTCAAGAAGAAAAATTTATAAAATCAAAGATATAATATTCTCTGTAATTAAATTCTATGTGATTAATTTCTTGAAACTAGTTGCTTGTAATAAAAAAATTTCTCTGTAAGTAACTCTTTATAATTAATTCTCTATAGCTAAATTGTCTGTAAGATTTTCTGTGGTAGAATTGTCTGTAGAATTTTATTTAACTATTGAAATTGCAGTGTGTATGTATTTGAATTTAAATTCTAATGTTTGTCTGCGATTGATTTCCTGAAATGTCTGCTAGTAATTGAATTGTCCATGATCAATTACTAGTAGTAGTTTATTTAAATATTTATTATATTGTTTTAATTAGTTGATTATCTGCAATGTTATTTGTATTTATTTTTAAAATATTAATGATTGCTTATTAAGTTATCTCTTGTAAAGTTTTGTCTATAAAAATTTCTTTACAGATGAAATTTTATTTGAGCAACTAGTATATATTTTATTACACAAAATTTTATAAAATTTTTAGATTTAATTATTTTAATTTCTAAGTTACATTGCATTATAATTACACAGTGTAAAATTATACTGTGTAAACTAAACTTGGTGTACCTAAGTTTGCTATTTTTTCCTAGCCCTACACCTCACCCCATGCAACCTAACTAAGCTACACCTAACCCCCCACCTAAGCACCTAAAACCCCACGGCCATCTCTCTCTCACTCACCTAATCACCCACTTAATCTCTCTCTCCCACAGTACACTCTCTTATTTCTCTCGCAAAAAACAACAAAAGCTCTCTCATTTCTCTCACCTTGGCCGAGAGCTTTCTAGGAGGGGAAGGGAAGGTTTTGCTACCATTTTGTTGCATGCAAAGCTTGGAATGTCATTCTCACTATCCCCAGCCTCCATTCATACCTTCATCTCCTCATTTTTCTTCTTTGTGTGGATTTCTAAACTAGGTAAGGGGAATCCTTTCTTGTGAACTCAAGGAACTATGGTTGTCTTTGGGGGATTCAACTATAGAATTGCATGAATGCCTCCATTGATGTTGTTATTGATGTTGATTGTGAATTGTGTTGGTGAAAAACTAAAAAAAAAAAAAATGTTTCTGTTTTCCTTTTGGCTGAATCTGTGCATGTGCTTGCATGTGACTCTTTTTCTATCTTTTTTACTCTTTAATTCTTTGGGAAGGCTCTAAATACAAAGGAGACCATGCCCAAATTTTATAAAAAAATTTAGATAAGTTTTTATATTGAAACTCAAGCCCAAATTAATTGAGGCAGTGGCTGTCTTCTAGGGTTGGCCAGGGCAAGCTCCATTGTTTCGAACTTTTCTCAAAATCTAACCGTTGGATTTTTGTAAAATTTGCTTTGAATAAAACTAGAAACAAAATTCTACAATTTTTGTTATGGAGTCGTTGCAAGATAAGCTCAAATTAAGGCTCATCTATGACATGAAAAGTTGCTCCTCTGTTTTCATTTTCGAAATGAACAGGATTCGTTTTTGGGTAATTTTGTACCTTTGTACTTATCTATTTCAAAATGTGATTACATATCTAAAAACTAGAATAAATAATATTTCTAACCATATAACCTACATTAATTAGAAATCTCATCTTCTAAATTTAAATTTTAAGTTTTGGCAGAGAAGAGGACAATGAATCTGTTTTGGGTATGGAAAACATGACTTTAAAGAGAATTTTACTGGGAATTGTGGGGAAAGAATTTGAGTGCAAGTTTTATCTTTTTCGAAATATAATTGTGTTAGATTTAATCTGTAAAAAGTCCAACTCAATTTATTTTTGGTAAGAGTTAGAAAAGTACATTTCTTTGAACAAAGGTCATTATAGAGTTAAAACTGCCTTACTGTTCTTTGTAAATTTTTAGGAATTTTTGTAGATTTTTTCTAGACAATTGGAATACTATTTTAGAAAATAGATTTCAAGGGCTTTGATTCCATATAAAAATTTCGTAGTTTAAAAATCATTTACTAATTTTACTCCAAGCTCACATTCAGTTCTGTTCTTTGCCTTTAATATGAGATGTTAATTGCTTTTTTTTTAAGTTAACTTAATTGATTTTGCTTGACATTGTGAGTAAGTGATTAGTATAGCCCACTGTTTTAATCTGATTAAAAGACCCATGGAGTGTGAACCTTGGACAATTGTTAATTGATGCATGTGATGAATTTAATTTAATTTAACTGTATTGGAGACCTTGAGGAGTGTGAATCTCAAGCACTGAATTTGTGTGTGCATGTGATTGTCTATGTGATATAGTTGATTTTCAACTGTAGTGTGAACTTTTATTATTGTGATAAGTGGATTTGTGATGTGTTGATATGGACTTGGGCACAAGTACTTGTGATGACTAGAACCCAATTCTAGTAGATTTTGGCAATTTCTACGATAAAGGACAAATAAACTTTAATGGAGTGTAAAAATATTTAGGCTATAAATTATTAATTTTAATAATAATTTTTTTTAATTAATTGGACTCTTTATTTGTGCTTTGAACATAGAATAAACTTAGGACTTTTGCACGGAGGAATAAACAGTGAGTATAGATAATCGTAAGACTTGAGAGGGTGAGATGTACATAAAACTTAATTATATCATCATGCAACACAGACGATTGTGTGTTTTGGGTGGTCACGTTGGTGACATAAACTGTGGTGATATCGATATGCGTGTAAGGAAACTTAAGTGTACAATGAGATGCTGAAAGTACGAGATAATGTGGAACATTCCGACTGTGAGAATAATAAATTTTGTAAGATGGAAGTCGAATGGCAGTGTTCACCTAGTATGATGAGGGAGGCTAGTTTCCTCTGAATAATATGATTGTGGAGCTAAAGGTGAGGTCTCAATGCTCGTGTGCTAGTTCGTCGCCGTCTGGTATCAAGACCAGCAGAACCCTACAATGACAAAGGAAGGACAGGTGTTGAAGACGTCTTGTGGAGCCTTCATTTGCTATGAGCAATATGCTCGTGAGTGATGGGGTCGCAATGTTTAACCACCATGAGAGTGGGGAGTTGAATCTCCGTTTGGTATGCCTAGGACATACGTTGTTTGAGGACCAATCGATACTAAACTTGCATAATTGATTAATAAAAAGTTTTAAAAAAAAATTGCAAAAATTTTATCACACGCTTTCTTCAACTTATCAGAGTTTGCACAATTACATTAATTAACATGCCTTAGAAAATAAATAAAGGATCTTTAATGCAGACTTGTGAAAGGAAGGTTTAAGGATCGAAATCAAAAAGTTTTAAATTTTTTACTAGATTCGCTTAACATTAGAGGATCGTTTCCTTTCTTTTTAAGAAAATCAAATGAAGTAACACGTTTATTCAATTAAATTGAATTTTTTTTGTTGATTATTTGTAAACCCGAATTTAGGGTGTTACAGAAAATGCTCTCACTAAGGTTAAGGTGAAATTATTCTAGCTGAAGACGAGTTAAAAATATTTTGGCTATGGCCGAGTTGATATTACTCAAGCCGATGCTAAGTTAAAATTTTGATGGTCGAGGCCGAGTTAAAATTATTCTTGTTGAGGCCAAATTGAAAATATATTTTTGGACATATGAGAAAAACAATTTTGGAATAGCATTACTTGTAGGCTGACCCTCATTAAGCCCTAGCACTGACCTAATACTAAGTGGGGTTGTGTACCATGGGGCACCACAGGTGCACCAAGGGCCTCAAAACTTAGCCCTGCTCCAAGCATTATGGTTCTAGGGGCTTTTAAGACCCCTTCATTAGGTTGGCTAAAAGCCCCTGGAGCCATTATGGTGAGCTAAGTGGGCTGGTCTTAGCTAAGGCCAAAATGACAGTTCTAATCCTAATTGTCACTTCACGAGTCATGTCAAGACCTCTATATATCATTTTAACTGATGAGGTTTTCGTTTTTGGTATTTAACCGAGGGACTAAAATAAGTGATAAAACACAATTTCATGGACTAATTAAAAAAAGTAGTTTATTGTTTGTAAGGATATAAAAGAATTATATATATATATACATATATATATATATATATAGATATAATTAAAATATATTAATAGTATAAGAGTTGAATCAATCATAAAATATCATATTATTCAAAATAATGACTTTTATGATAATATAAAAGTTTTACATTAACTTAAAATTAATTTCAAATTTTATTTTTAGAATTAACCAATATTATATATGTAAAAATTAAAACACCTTTAAAATTGATTAAAAAAGATATATATTTTTCCAATTATATAGATAACTTAAATAATTTTATTGACTATTCCTATTACTTTAACTTTAACAAAAAGTTTTCAAAATTAAAATTAATAAAATAAGATTTGCGTTGAGAGATTGAAAAATATAATTGATTTATTTTATCAACTGAATAAAAACTATTTATTAAACTTGATTATATAAATTTAGTACCTAATTTTCAATTACAAAAATAAAAATAAATCTTTTTTTAAGAATTTAATGGTCATGTACTGACAGTGTAAAACAGTTTTACACTGTCGTCAAATCACAAATCACCATTAATATAACTTTTAAAGTAGTTATCATAAACGTCAACAATCTTAAGGTGGTTATTCTCTTGAGATGAATCCTAAGGTTCATTGTTGTTTGTGATCTATAAGAGAGTGAAGGAATCTCACTCCTATGCTTTTTTTTTTCTACAAACAAGGATGGCGGGGCAGCTTTGATCTGGTGATGAGGATGGTCATTCGTTGCCTTGATGGTTGTTGGGTCCACGATCCATTTTTCGAGAAGCATACATTTTGGGGGACAGTTTGTTTTTCATTCATACTAGACGTTGATGGTCCACATGTACAACTAGTAAGAGCAAACATGCCTATGATCCTTACCCATCTTCATGCACCGACCTGTGTATGTGTCCGATATTCTCCATCTTCTACTTCATCTGCTTCGAACCTCCCTACTGCTGACTTCGACCTAGTGCTCTAGTTTTATGATTCTCCTTCTTTGAGGAGTGTCATACCAGTTTCAGCTTTCCCACCTTCTAACACGCTTACCTAGTGTGGATTTCTGCTGCCAGGCCAAGTACTTAGTGTGAACCGAGTGACCGTTGTTGTTGAGGACAAGGATGAGGATCCCTCTGAGGATACTATTGTTGAGACAAAGTCCCTCAAGGGACTAAGTGTTTTAATGATGACAAACCACTATGAAGTAAAACTGAAGTTACTAAACTTAGATACTAATGGTTGCTTTAAGTGTTCTTATTAAGACAGGACATATTCAGAAGCATAGCACAGGTGTTAAGCATAAGCCTATAATGGAAGCTTCTCCATGGCATAGATTATGAAATCAAAAGCAGGACTACTAGAAGGAGAGCTATTCAGAAGTTGGAAAGGTAGTCTTCCGGATCAAAGTGCAGATATCAGAAGTTGTATATGATCAGAGGCATGATGCTGGGGATACCTTGAGTCAAGGGGTAGATATCAGAAGCTACACATATGGCTTGAGGAGTTACTTTGCAATTGGAACGTGAAGACAGATGTGTCTCGCACTCCAGAAGCAGACACCAGTCAGATGCATCAGTGCTTGGACAACACTGATCTTGATGTTGTTAATCCTTGTGATCCTTGACATAGTCCAAGTCATAGGAACTAAAAGGAAACAACTTTCCTAGTCGAAAAAGAACCAATAACCAATAGTAGAAGAGAGATTGTCAAAAGCAGTAAACCACTCTTCTCCAGAAGACTTGCTGCAGAAACAATCTCTAGAAAACTTCCCATGATTCAAAATTCGAATTCATGTGGAAGCCACCAAGATCACAGCTAGCACCAATGGATCTTTCTCAACGAATCCTTCAACGGATACAAGGTGAAAGCTGGCAACAATGGAGTAAGAGCAGAGATGAAGAAGACAACTCAATGGGTTGTATGGTTAAGGTTGAATTGAGCAGAACGACTACCTACATAAACATAGACAATCATGCAACATTTGAATTCAACCTCCAACAGCCACAAAAGGCTAGCTCCTTGATCAAGTCTCTAAATTGGTTAAGTGTGAAGGAGCTAAGTGCAAGGAAGATTGCCAAAGTAGTGGGTAAAGGTCATTTGACAAACCCCTATCTAAAGGAACTTCCTTAGCCCACAACACTCTAGGTGAAAGCCAGTTATGCCTAAACTGAAAGTGTTTTGTCCACCACTCCCTTGGTGTGAAGGGACCACAACAGGTATCTGTGTGTAGCCAGTAGTAAGTGCTACTGAAGAGAGCTTAGAAGAGTAGTTAGGTGACTACTGCTTCTGAAGTTTTGGGAACACAGCAGGTGGTTGTGTGTGTCTAGCAAAGGTGTTGTTGAAGAGAACTAGGAAGGGCAGTCAGGGGACTGTGGCTTCTTAGGGTCTAGGCAACACAACATGCGGATGTGTATGTCCAGTAGCAGGTGCTACTGAGGGATAAGCTTGGAGAGGCTTGTTGAAAGAATACTTGGGTGAGCCTACAGAGGCTTAGAGAATACTGGTTGTAGGAGCTAGGGAAGCTTCAAGAAAGAAAGAATACCCAGTTGTAGGAGCCTATGGAGGCTTTAGGAAAGAAAGAATACCACATGGTGCTTGGTCTTAGTGGAAAGCCTACAGTAGGGATTAGACGTAGCCTAGGTTGGGTGAACCAGTATAAATCCTTGGTGTGTTGTTTCCCTCTTTACTGCTTCTTAGTTACTATTGTTGTGCACTTAAATCTATTTTTACAAAAGCCTATTTTGTAACGTAAACTTGATATTTGATCAAGGGGTTTTTATAAAACTATTTTATAATTAAGAAGCAACCCTACTCAGTGCAACTAAGTGAGAACCAGAAAATTGTAATTAACAGATTTTGTATAATTTGTAAGAAGGCTCTGAAGCAGTAACCAACAAGTCTACTTGCTGATTTGTCATAGTACTCATCATTATATCCAAGTACTTGTAAGGGAATAGGTTACTCCTACTAGTTTTCTGATTCTCAAAGCTGAGAAGCTTGAAGAGAAGTTTAGAAGCTAGTGTGCTAGTGCAAAAAGAGCCAGATCAGTAAAGGGTCACCATTCAACCCCCTTCTAGTGACCGACTGATTTACTTCAACTACATAGTTGTATTTTGGGTTTAGGTACAACTAGGATTGATATAGATGTAACTAGATGATTGCTCTAGTTTTAGTTTTTCCCCTTTTTTTGTATTTTATCATGGATAGACTTAGACAAGCATTTTGTATGTGAAAAATCATTTGGTTACCATTGTTGAAATACTTTTACTTATATCAAGGGTTGTGTATATGTTTACATTGACAGATTCACAATGGTTGGTAATATTACTTTCTATTATGAAATTATGATGATGGTTTATATTCAGATGTGATGTAGTTAGTAAGTTATGTATATATCTTTCTTTCAATTTTAAAAAATATTCGACGATTCATGAAACTTTCTTATTTGTGTATTTTATTAACAAGTTATAATTACATTTTCTATTTTACAAGAAAAGATAAGAAGGATGAGTCTTATGAATTTACATAACAATTATTTCACTAATTAATTAAATAAAAGGGAATTAAAAGCATAGTTTTAAAAATCGAACTGGTGCTCGACCCAATCAAGGCACTGGGTCAACAGTCGAACCAATGGGTCACTAATTGAACTGCATGACCCGATGTATATTTAATATATATAATTATGTATAATATATTTTATATAAATAAAATTTGCCACAATTTTCCAAAATAAGTGCATTGGTCTAGTGGTAAAATTCATATGCTTAATTCATGGAACTTGGCATCGATTACCATCTTGTGCAAAACTTTTCTCAAATTTTGAATTTTCACCATTCTATTTTCAAGACAACATGAAAGTGTTGAAAAGCATGCCTAAAGTAACTGCAGGTACATCCTAGCTGTTACAGACTTACATGTAGTACAAGAGGGAGTAGCATAGGACTCGAAGAGAGTAGCTAGCTTGCAGATGTAAGGACGTAGCATGTTGAAGTGCGTAATGAAAAAATATGGAAAAAATGGTTTGACTAGCACCAGTTTTGACCGATTTTTACCAAATTTTAATCGGTTTGATGACGTTATACCGAGTTAATAACATTTTCGATCCAGTAACAAGCTCGAACCGAATTCTGGTTCCCGATCGGTCCAAGCCGGGTTTTAAAACTATGATTGAAAGAGTTTTTACATTGTAACAATGGGACATCACAACAAACATGGGAAACAGAAATGTCATTCAAATAAATATGCCAAAATAAAACATACCCAAGGCAATATAATATGGAAAGAAATCTATATTTGAATGTGTTTTAGAACATATCCTGCACCACCAAAAGTGATAGCACATTAGCAAAATTTCAAACCAGAATAAAAAAAACTGAAAAAAATGTCTCAAGTTCAAGAAAGTAATTTAGGAGACAAAAGAAAATAATTAATAATTGCAATGTGTGTAAAAGACAACAGCAAGCGCGTAGACATGCAATGTAACACTATGTATTTTCTTAATGGATGATTAAGTTATTTTAATTAAATTACATGAAGAATTATTTTTTTTGTTGAAAAATAAAAATATAAATCAAGTGGATGATGTTTTGTGTTGTTTGTGAAAGGCGGGTTAAGTTGTGTTAGGTGTAACGACCCGTCTACGTTACATAACTATTAAAGCTAAAGTTCCTTGATTTACTTTTAGTTTTGAAACTCTTTCATTAGTTTACTTTATGAAAATATTGCGTGAACTTTTCGCATTTCCAAAAGTAATAATTAAAGTTCAAAACTAAAAGAAAATATAATTTTAACTACAAACAACTCTTGGAGCTTATGCATTAGACAAACCTAAGCTGGTCATCTCTATACATATAACTATATAGACCAAACAAAGAAAAGAGAGAACGCAGCTTCAATCTTGTGCTCGCTCCATCTACCAAGCCTCCAAGAGGAGTCCACCTAGAAAGCCATCTGCTCCCCCGAACACAATGTCCGAGATCATCACAGGCACGAACCACATGTACAAACATTGCAAGGGTAAGCTTACCAAACAAAACTATACATATAACTGAAAATGTTATACAAAACTTAGTTCATCAATAAACACCAATAAATAACAATATCATGGCTCAATCATTTCAAATAGCTCATACAACATAAACCATCACCACTCATCACCATGAGCCATAAACATCATAGGACGCATCTCAACATAATACAACCACCACCATCCCTCACCACAAAGTGATGTACAACATAAACCACTAGACAACCTTAGTCGACAAGACTGACTCTACTCCATGGAGTTTCGACATCATATGAGCGGTCCTCATAGGCCCCATCCCCTACCATAGTCTCACCTTTGACCATTCGGGGAGTCCCTTGAGCCACCCTGTGGAGGAAGTGTGGATTTAATCGAATATAGACAAGTGTGGGTATTGACTTACCTCTGTATGGTTTGCAAAACCTTACATCTCTAGGAATTCGCCCACTTGGCTATTCTATAGGCCCATCGTTGGCCACCACGAAAACCTCCAACACTAGGTTGAGAGTCTACCTAGCACCCTCAACTTACGTGCCTACCAATATGTCTGTGCACTAACTGTGCACACCTATGCACCAACTGTGCATATACAACATTCAGAATATTTCTGTGCACCAACTGTGTACACCCACCGTATTCCAGTGGCAAATATATTTGGATTCCCTTACAGTCTTATATACAACACCTCTGTACCCGCTATCTCCAATGACCTGACTTAAGAATCCAAATACATCTCAACAACATCAACAATCCTCAACCACGACAATAATCCATCCCCTATACACTACAAGAGTCACTAAACGTCTTGGAAAGTAGTTCTCAACACTCCAACACGCCATTCGGAGTCAAAACATAAGGGGTGGTACTTGGGAAAATATCCCACTAGGCGAGACCCCCGGGTCGCTTTAGTGGGCTGGAGTTCTGGCGTGAAACTCCCTCTCCCAAGTATACCATTTTCCTATAAAAGTCTTCCCAAAGGACATAGCTAACTCCTCTTTAACATATAGGAATGGTTCCAACACATAGTTCACATATATCATCATCTCATCAACATTCAATTTCAATTTCTCAACAAAACACATACACCTCAATAATAAATAATGTTCTCAACGAATTATATCCCATCAACATTAGTATACCAACCCCAACAACAAAGTCATTCTCACTCAAAACAAGATTACAAGATGTAACACCCCAAGTTTCGGGTACTAGGAATATACCTTAAGGAGAACCCTTATTAGGACTCTTTTGTTATATTTTCTGTAAATTCTTGTTATTATTACTTGTATATTATCGGTTTTGTCCTAAGCATGTACCTATGTTGTGATAGTGTTTGTGCTTTTCTATGCACGTGTGTCGTGTGTATTTTATTGCTGCTGTTGTTGTTATTTGTGATCTTATTGGTGTGGATATTAGATTATTATTATTATCTTTATTATATTATATTATGTTAGTGTTATAGTTATTATATTTGGTGTTAGAGGAGTGTTAGATTAAGTTCTTATAATTAGAATGTTTGAAAAGTGTTTAAGTATAGTGATGAGCTTTATGATGAAAACCCTAGAAAGACTACGTCATATCTTGAGTTGTACTTGTCCATATGAGGTGTTGTTTGCGTCGTTGGAAAGGTTGCTGAAAAAGCTACAATTTATCCCTACACCTTAGAAACCAAAATCGGCTTCCATCTTAGAGAAAATCGGCTCTAAAGTAGGTCACTTGATTATGAAAAACCCTTTAAGTCCCACATTGGGCAAAATAATTTCATAAATCCCTTCCTTCCTATATATATAGAGTAGATCACCAAGCCTTAGTAGCACCAAAGAATAAAGTGGGCTTAGCGTTAAGCGTGGAGCCCCTTATAGTTAATATTTTTATCTTCCCCTTAGAGTTTCCAAACTCGGGGCATATAGGCGGGGCTTGGGATCGTGTTTTTTTTCACACCCAAGTTTTAGCCATAGTAAGAGTTGTTGCGGTGGTCATGATGGACAACGCCACCAAGCTCTCCCGGGTCAGTCGGAGATCATCTTTGTGCTTCCCAAGTGAGTGCTTTCCCCTACCCTTCGCTTTTAGATTTTAATTGGACGGGTTGTGAATACCCCGAAGCATTATGTTTTCTTTAATGCGATGATGAATTGATTATGTTTGAATTGTAGACATCTCACCTTAGGATTCGATCATGTTTGAATTGTATATATTTAAGTATCTTATCTTATGACCCAGATATCTCATCGTAGTTTAGGAAAATGATGTGGAAATTAAGAGATGTAAAGAGAGTAAACAGGAACGTGATTTTAATGTGAAAAACGAGTGGTGAATATGACCGAATTAGGCTTAGGTGTCTTCATAAGAGGTGTAACCCTAGATGTTAGATAACTAATGGCTTTGGTTTCATCCAAATCGGAATTCTAGAACTCTAGATATCACCCAATTAGTGAGCAAAGGTCAAGCTGTCAGGATTCCGCGATAAGTCTATGTTGTTCTTAATTTTAGGCATAGTAGATCATAATACTAGATCTTGAGGTAAACATAAGACTTGTAGATAATTGTATTAACTTTAAAACAAGATAAAATTCAACTTGATATGATTAGTATAACTCTAGATATCATGTTTATACCTCAGAAAGGTCATAGATGCACAACATAAAATGATAGAAGTAATACTAAAAACTTAAAGGACGTTATACCAATCATAATACAAAGTAGATAGATTCTACAATTGATGTATGGCATAGGGTTAAGATGTATTTCAGGTACTTGACTTGATTGAATAATGAGATTGAATACATGTGTTGTTGTTATAACTTGAATGGTGATTTGTGAGTGTTGTGCAATCATTGAATGCTTTACATTATCCCTAAAGTGTGAATTGTAATGTATAAGTATTAAATGTCTTTGAATTTGTGAGTTAAGAGGTGATGTTAGATGCCATTGAGATGGGTGATCTAGCCTATATGGGGTGAGAATGGACCCAAGTGATATTTTGACCGTGAGTGACCTAGCCCATGTGGGGGCGAGAATGGGTTCACTATGTTTGATGTGAGGTTTAATGAAGTCATGAACATCTATGTGAATCATGCATCATAACATGATATATATGTGTTTTTGAAAGTTGTTTATGAACCTAACTGGGGAGGTCGTGAAGAACTCGATGAGTTCTGACCTTGGGGGTGTTATCTGGTTTGGAATCTCCTTTAAACTCATGCTGATCCCATGGGTTGGAGTATCCTTGCAAGACTGGGTAACCCTGACGAGCCGCTAGGGGTATCATCCTGGTTGAGACTGTTAGTGTCGGATGCCCATGGTGTGGCTATTCGTCGACTCGCACGTACTCCCAGGCTACTTTCACAAGAATGTTTTACTGGTACCACATGCATATGAGAAAAGAGAATGGAACATCGCATTGCATACGTGCATTATTGTAAGTTTTGTCTGACTTGTGTGGTTTATGAAGTGGATGCCATGTGATGTGTGAATGATTCTATCCATAATCATAATATGTTGTGAATGTATATATATCTAGACTTGTAATGGAATGGGATAGGATGTGACTCTTAGTGGGCATAGAGAGAGATGTACCTAGAACGACACTATGTGAGTATAGGTCATGATGTATTTTGCTATTAAGAAATAGATTGATGCAAAGAAAGTGTTAGATAGTAGAATACGAGCATGGAAAGTGAAGTTAACGTAGAGGGAGTAATGGAAGTAACTTGCTAGTTAAAGAATAAATACTAAGATACTGATGATGGTGAACTAGCGTAGTAGAGTGAGCATGAGAGATGTGTTATAGGAAAGTTTTTATGATCGATGGATGTGGACTAACTATAGAAATAATAGAGTTTTATAAAGGCTCGGAGAGGGTAAATTCATAAAGACTAATAGATGAATTGTTCGGGTAGAAGGGTTTAACCCAGTCGTAGAGTCTTAGAGCACTCACTGAGACCTTATGTCTCACCCCTTTAAGTTCCCTCCTTTCAGGAAACAGGTGATGGCGCGTGTCGTTGGAGCATGGAGCCTCGTCATAGAAGATGTAGCTTAGTTATTTTATATTTCTATGTAATTTTCTTATATGTTGCATGATGTAAATGTTACAAGAAATAAGTTGTAATTATTAAATCAAGTTGTAATTTATATGTTTATATGTTAGCTTCCGCATGAGATGGTTGTGTAAATGTTTTTAATTTTTGCGTCTTTAGAAATATTAAGCGTAGTTACGGTAATATCCTTAGGGTGTTACACAAGATCCATCCTACAGTCAAAAGACTGTATCACACAAGACATATTTCAAATATTAAATATTCAAGATTCACATCTCAATAAACAAACATCACCATTCCAATAACTCTCATATTGACCAAATTGACCAAATAAGGTCGATTTCTCATTGGCAGTACTGAATGTGAGCTCTCACTGATTGTAGCAAATGACCTCGGAATTAAAATTTTTTTATATCAATTGAAACTCTTGAAATCTATTTTACAGAAAAGTATCCCACTTATAAAATCAACATCTAGAAAATTTTATAAAAATTTTCAAAGTCAGCAGCCCTGAATATTTGAATGCTCACTGAACATAGCTCAAAGAAATGTAAATTTATCCCACTTTCCAAACTCGTTTTGAGCTGAACTTTTTACAGTAAAAAGGTAACATCTTTATCTTTCTAAAAAGTTAACTCTTTCCCCCAAATTATTTCCCTACTGTTCCGAGTAAATTTCTTTCTAACAGCCTAAGTTTCAGACTCAAAACAGAGCCCAAAACTCTTGCCCTGTTTCTTTTTAAAAGGTTAATTTAGAAATTGGACATGATAATTTTTGTAATTTATATGGCTAAAAATCTTGTTTTGTCTAGTTTCTAATTGTGCAAAAACGAAAAAGAAACATTAAGCACACAAGTGGGAATTTGAGAAAAACCGAGACATGTTCAAGGGGAAACTCGAAAACAGAACAACCATTTTGAGAGCCATGGATGAACCCATAGATGAGGTTTTCTCTCCAAGGTATCAAAATTAAAGTTGCTAAATTTCGTGTATATTTTCATTTAAAACAAATTTTGTGAAAAAACAACGGTTAGATCTTCCAAAAATCACAAAATCGTGGGGACTGTCCAGAGCTGGACGAACCAACAGTCACTGCCACTTTTATTTTTGGGTGAATCTCACATTGAAAACCCTGTCAAACAATTTTAATAAAATTTGGGCATGATCTCCTTTGTTTTAGGAGCCTTCCCAATTAATTTAGAGAGTCAAAAACAAAAACAATCAATCCATACACACTCACACAGCCACTGCCAGGAGAATCAAATATCCATTTTTCATCAATTTCAAACTCAGACACACACAACAGTTCAGATGAGGGGCATTCATGCTGTGTGTGGTTGAGTCCCCTAACTCTCAACCACACTTAAATTGAAAATAGAGATGCTTCCCTTACCCAACAACTTTGAGATTTCCTTAGAGGGAGTTAAAGACAGAAACTTTGTGGCTTTTGAATGATATTTCCTTAACTTTTGCTATGGAATCAACTAGAAGAAACCTAAACCAACATCAAAACAGGCTTCAATCAAATTTTCATCCACCCATCAAAATTTTAATCCAAACCCACTTGATAAGTTCTCCAAGGAAGAAGAGGAATGAACCAAGAGATCAAGAATAAGGAGGAATTGAACTTACCAACTTGAAATCAATCAAAGGAAGCTCTAGAGAAGAAGAAACAAAGTTCTCTTTGAAGAAATTTCAAAAACCCTAGCTTTTGGGAGGAAAAGAGAAGCTCAGAGGAGAGGAAGAAGAAAATGGGAGAAACGTGAAGATTCACGTTCAGATTGAAATTTATTTAACAAATTACTTTTTGCATCTATCTTCCTCTCAGAACACCCCCCTTATCTTATATTTTTTTTTACAACTTACGGAACTTACGTAAAAGTCTAAAAAAATCTCACAATAACTATAGTTTTAAATTTAATTTTCTTTTACAGTATTTATCAAGCACTTAATATACGTTACGAAAAATTACAGTGTTACATTAGGACTTTGGTTTGGGCCATGGGCTTTATTAAGGAGAGCTCATTTCCTCTTTTCTTCTATTCCTTATGAGCAACCCTTATTGCTAAGAAGGCATTCTCATTTCTCTCATAAACCCTACGTGTTCTCCTTCCCTATTTTCTCTCAAAGCTCTCTCATTATCTCATGTTCTCCTCCACCCATAAGGAGCTCTCACAAGAATGGAACTTGATCTCCCTTCAAGACAAGTTGTTCTTCTCCCTTCCTTAAGATTGTGACCCATTGTTGGATGGTGAGCTCTCTTTCTCTCTTTTTTCTCCTTTCCATAAGTTGACCCATAATGGGTATTTGTGCAAACTCTAATCTGTGTTGTTTTGGGTTATGTTTTCATGGGTTATGGTGAGGTGTTGTTATTTAAGAAAGTCATCTTTTGTTGAGCTTGAGGCTTCTCCATTTTCTCCTCTTCTCAAAAACCTAAGCTTGAAGACCTTTAAGGTAAGGGAAGCTCTACCTTGCTTTGGTTTGTGTATGAGATATTAAAATGTTTGTGAATTGTGTTGGTTGATGTAAAAGCTTGTATGAACATGCCTCTAAGGGTTTAGGCATGTTGGGAAGCCATGGATAGCTTGATGATGCATAAAAATTGCGCTTAAGGGCAAGTGTACCCTACACAGTAGTAACAGTGAACCTAAAGTTTGAATATCGTACCCTAGAGACTCGTGTTGGTTCCCAAATAACTAAATTTAGACTGAAGCCAATGAATCATAATTGGGAGTGGTTTTGACAATTAATTATAAAAATGAGCAAAAGTTGCAGGCAAGTAGAATTATTGAAAGTTCTAACAGATAAAGAGACCTAGGGTCATGATTTCAAACATATCCTTACATTCCCCCGAATTTTTATTTCAATTAAACCCCAAATATTCGTTCAATCAGTAATCCTACCTCTTAAAAAGACTAACAGACTTTGGTCATGTTTTGATAGTCGTCTTTCTTCTATTTTATTCCCTAGTTGTTCATTTAGGGTCTAAATTAAAAGAAAGATTATGCGCAAAGAGGTTAATTAACATACGTTAATCTGACTAGAAATTATAGTTATAGGTTTGTTCATACCGTGTTTCAAGAATTCAATCACTGTGTAGGTCAATAAATTAAAAGGAGTGGACCACCAACAATGAATCAATTAGGTTTTGGAGTGATCAATCCCAAATAAAATGTAAAGTAACACAACAATTTAGTTGAGTGAATAAATGAAAATTTTATTGAAATAGAGAGATAAGAGTTCACAGATATGTCCTACATCACAACCTTAGCTTAAGGGGTTTAGCTAGCCATACGCATTGGAAAACTTAAAACCATATAAGAAAACATAAAGAACCAAAAGGGGCAAAAATCTTTACAAATTTTGATCTTCGTTGTATTTCACACTCTTCCCCAATCCGTAGCTTTCTCGGAAGTTCTTACTCACTTAGAGAAAACTAAATTTGAAATAAAACAAAAGATAAAAATGTTTCCCCTTCCTATTTATAGGCTTGATGGGCCTATAGTAACATAGAGGCATGCACGACCGTCCTTCGAAGTAGGTGCCTAGGTCTTGAGGAGGGTCATGGTTGATGCACGACAGTGCTTTGATAAGCACGGTCGTGCTTCTTTCTGAAATGGAGGCTAATTTCTCTTGCACGGTTGTGCTTCTTTTCCGTAACGGATAAAATAAATGAAACAAACTATAAGGGGGTTTGAATATTGTTAGTGAAAACTTAAACTTTTTCTCAAAGATGGAAACCTTTTCGAAAGTAGATATATCAATAACTTTGAAAATAGGCATGTAAAAAGTCCGTCCAACGATTAAAACAATTTTCACAAAGACAGATTTTGCAGAGATCATCCAATCGAGTGTAAAACCACTTTTCTCATAAACAAGTTATAAAGAACTTGTGCGTCCAAAGATGTGTTCAAAGAAATGTAAGAGAAAACAAGTTAAAGCTTAAAGCAGAGATATAAACACTTGTTTTATACTAGTTCACTCAAACTCTTGAGCTACGTCCAGTTCTTCTTCAATTTCTTGAAGGGTTCCATTAATCAAAACTTGACTACAAAGCAAGTATTCTACCTAGCTACTTCTAGCTTACATAAGTATTCTCTAGGCCACTTCTGGGACACCCTCAATCTCCCCCTAAGATTGATAACCAAGTATTCTCTAGGCGACTTCTGGCACGCCTTCAATCTCCCACTAAGATTGAAAATCAAGTATTCTCTAGGTCACTCCTATCATTCCTTCAATCTTCCACTGAGATTGAAAAACACCCGAGTATTTTTTGACACTAAGCCACTCCTGGCTTTCCAAACAACAGTTTGAAAGATTACAATCTATAAATAGCTCTCACAAAGATGATACACAGTGTTTAGTAAGCAAAGGATTGCACTCTTAAGCATTCAGTGTTTGGTCATCCAGCACACTTGTATTAGAGTAGAAAACAAAGTTTGATGATTTCATAGCTTTAATCTTTTTAATGCTTCATTCTCTTATGTCTCGGTCAATGTTTTTCTTTGTGTGTTGATCCTCTATTTATAGGCATCTTGAAAAGTATCTGTTGTGGGGATTAGAGCCTTTGAGAAATATCCGTTTTCTCACAACATGTGATCATTTCAATGTGACAACTTGGGGTGGAGAGAGAAAGCAACAACAGTCCTTTTTTTAGCAATGTTTATGCTGTCTCCACTACCTGTAAGAAAATGGCTTTGCAAGGGATATGCTTCTTTTGTGTATGTTTTGTGCGCACTATGAAATTCAAATGATTAGCTAATTTCAAAAAGACAAGGGAATAAAGGTACATTGCTTTTTGAGCACAAATCATCCTCGTGAAGTGCACATGTGTGCTGTGTAAATATTGGACAATATAGAACACTTAGATAGAACACATTTATGTAAGTTTCTTACCTCCAATTTGAACGTTCAAACATGACTTAGCACTTTGGATGATAGTTCACAAATTGTTGGACGCCGTTTGATTATAGCGCGCTGGACGCTAGATGCTCTTTTAAGAAAACAGGTATAAGAGTTTTAATACTATATTGGACACTTAAAGTTATGAACAGAGCAATGTAAGGGTTAAGGATTTCAATACCAAATTTGTCTTGGACGAAAGTAATCCTATTATAATACTCAATGAAATCCATTAGTCTATCAAATTTTAATATAATTGTTATCATCAAAACCATAGGGATTTTGAGGGGTTAGACATGATCCAATGTCTTTGGTTCTAATAATGGAGCCTTTGACAAGATGGACAGTCGTGCTTAATTAAGCATGATTGTGCTTCATGCTCTGAAGCAAACATCTAACTCTTTTTTAGGCTTTTTCTACTCTTTTCAAGCTCTTGTCCAACCTACACCAAAATAACACTTTTTAGGTAAAAACATTCAATTAAAGTGCTAAAAATAATCAAATGGTGAAATAAAAGAAACACATTAGAAGAAGATTGAATAGTGTGTATGACCATTTTTTTTTTATACTAATAGGGGCTTAACAACCCAAAGCAGAAACTAAACAACAGGTATAGAGAGCCTAAGTCTTGTGCAAACGAATAACCAGCACAAGACAAAGGATAAGAATTAAGAATCTACACTCCACTAGGAATTTTGTTACCCCTGTTCTCATAAAAAAAAAAAAAGAACACGTGGTTTTGTATTTGATGCGTGCAAGAGATGTCATTGTAGTGGTTTTATATTTGATTCGGTTAGGATGCTTGCTTAAATCGCAACAATTTCAAATTGGAAAAACTATAACAATATAACACTATAATATGTGCTTGACGAAAAAGAAAAAAACGAAGAAGTAAAAATATAACAATTATGAAAAACTGTCTAATCCATAAATCCATGAGAACATTGACCAAGCTTGATTTTATCTTCAGTTCTTAATTTTTAATATTATTGGAAAAGCTCATTAATAATATAGATTTAGCATAGTAACTCACTCCCTTATTGACTCAATTGACAGCTAATTATGAAACACACCGATCATTCTCATTTCTCATGCACGGTTTTTCTCTCCTGCTTTTTTTTTTAATTTTTTTTTTATCAGTTCTCTCCTGCTTTTGATACTTCTTTTCTTTTTGTTGTCGATCGTTCTACAGTATTTTGGGTAAAAGTAATTAATAATTAGTATGCACAGATATTATGGGATATCTTAATATGAAATAAAGTATGGAAAAGAAGAAACCATGTCTCAAAAGTATCCTATCCAAGACTAAGACACTTGACTCCAAAATGGACTCTGACTCACGTGGCCCCGCATATGCTTTCTTAGGTGCTGGCTACGGTGAATTAGTACCTCCTAAGGATGCATGATAAGAATCGTGCTGATCCAGATTCAACTGTTGGAGTGCACTACTTGTTAAGCACTTGATGTTTATTTAACTAAGCAGCAGTGCTTAAACAATATATTTGGGGCCAAACAAAATAAATTTAAAATAAAAAGTTTTTTCTAATAAAAAAATAAATAGTTGTTGGGAAAGTATAGAGATGTGAGATTATTTGTAAGACCTACTTAATAAAAAAAAAATTACTGAGTTTGAGGGATGAGTTGCTAAAATTATAAAAATAAAAATAAAAAAAATTATGAGTAATGTGTAACACGATGAAACTCTTAATATCTTTAAACTAGAAAAATAACTTGTTAGGATGGAAATGGCCTAATATTCTACACAACACATGCTGACATGTACGACAACAAAAATACTAACGCACAAGAAACACTTACCAGAGCAATTATACTATGACTCTTTTAACCAGCATTGGTTGACACAAGTAGTAGCGACTTGTGTCCCTTAATCAAATGGTCAAGGTTCGAATCCAAGTGATGCCACTTTGGATATGGAATAATCCATGTTGGGAGGGGAATATCCACCTTGGTTAGAAAAAAAAAAAATACTATGACTCTTTTGTATTGGATATCTTCATTGAGAGGAAGATTCTGGTGCACACTACCCCAAAATTATGCCAAATACAACTATTAGACCCATTCATATATTTTATAGTCTTATCAACAGCTACTCAGCCTGTAGGTTTACTCTTTTTTTTTTTTAATCTTTTTTATGGAAATATGTATATGTGTATATATAGTGTTATAAATTTTTACTTATGATTTTGATATCGCAAAAGTTTATTTTACGGTTATAAATACTGTTACTATTTATTGATAATGTGACAAACATTTATTGGAGAAGAGACTTAATATTTCTTAAATAGTTAATAGGGACTAAAAGAAATATTTAATAATATAAGAGGGACTAATATAAAAAAAAAATTATTATTTTATATGGACTAAAAAAATATCATTAAAGACTAACCGTAAAATAAAATATTATAGGAACCAAAATCATAAGAAAAAATTTAATAAAGACTAAAAGCATAAAACAATTATCGAGGGGGTCTAACTTAGTTGGTTAAGAAGGATACGTAAGTTGTTGTAAATCCCTCGATACTTGTCTTCTATTCCTATGGATAAAAAAAAGAAAAAAAGAAAAAGCATAAAACAATTATAATATAGGATTAAAAACATGCTTAAACCTATATATATTGTTATATAAATTGTAGGTGCAATTCTCGGTTGTAAAGCTAAAACACAAATGCTTTTTCCATCTTTATTGTAAACTAGCGTTTAAACCGTGCTATACATGAAATATATCTTTAGTTATATATAGTCTCACAACTATTTTTTATTTTGTTTAAAATATTTATAAAATTGTATGAGATATTAAAAAATCTTAAAAAGATTTAAGTTATGCTGAATTTAAATGTTTTTGTAATTTTGAAATTTGAATTGATAAAATAATTCAATTATTTTACATTTATTTTGTAAATAAAAAACATTTTTATTATTTATTTAATATTTAAAGTTTATAAATATAATAAAAATAATTTAAAATAAAAATAATAAAAATAGATATAAATTATTGAAATCAAATATTACTTAATATAAACTTATTATTATTTTAATCTATAATAGACAATTTATATTTCATCATTAGCATTTTTGTAAGATGACTTGTTATAAGTGTTTAGTATTATCTTTTACTAGTGAAAAGAAAATGTACTTGCTATTAAGTTCTCTAATGTAAGTATTTTTGTCCAAATATTTAGTTGTATAAATATTTAAAAGAGTGATATTTTTGTCCAAATAATTCAATATGTCTTCCATTAAGAATTTGTAGTATATTATATCATATTATATGTTGCAAGTATATTAAATTTAGTATAATATCAAATTAAATTAATTTTGAAAATAAAATATTTTAATATATAGTAAAAGTTTATATTTTAAAGAAGGCTTAAATATGTTTTTGGTCCCTAATAAATTTTGAATTTTATTTTTGGTCCCTAATAAATTTTTTAACTTTTTATCCCTAATACATTTTTTATTTTGTTTTTGTGCCTATATTTTTTTAGATAGTGCTTTGAAAAGTGAAATAAAGTTATTTAGGTAACGTTTTAAATGAGGGACCAAAAACAAAATAAAAAAATTATTAGGGACCAAAAAGATAAAAAAATTATTAGGGACCAAAAATAATATTTGAAAATTTATTAGGAATCAAAAACATATTTTATGATATTTGCTTAAAATTCAATAACCACAATTTTACCATGTTATGATTAGTAAAATAGAATAAAGACACACATCAGTTCTTTTATTTTTGAGAAAAGAATTGAAGAGCATACTTAAGCTTAAAAACACAAAAAGGTTAAATATGCCATTTTACCGTTTCTCATAGAGCCTCTCAAAAGCACAATAATCAAAACTCAAAAACAAAAGAAAAAATGTCATTTATAAAAAATGTATGGTTTTTTAAAATACTTTCTTATTTATTAATTATTAATTTCTCACATAAATACTTAATTTTTAATTACACATTAAGTCATTTTATAAGAATATTTTAGTTATCCTAAAAAAAAGAATAATATTTTAGGATAAATAAAATATTCTTATAAAAAAAATTGGGCCAAAAATAGCCTTATCTTATGTTTGTATTGTATTCATAGTTGACAAAAGCTGTTAGATTTTTGGGTGATTATTAAAAAGAATAGGAAAACGCTTTGGTTATACTGTAGGATGGTTTTATTTGCGGAATTATTAAAAATCATTTCTTGGATCTATTTTCCTGCCATATAAATTTTCCGCAACTGCCAATATTGGTTATTGACATCACCTTTGATGATAGCAATAAGAATGAAAGTAGCAGAAGGAACAAACTCTATATAAAGCAATCTACCCATAGAAACACTACCACATCTAGCAGCCTTCAATTCCTCATCACAATGAAGCAATTTTCTCTCATCTTACTTCCGTTTTGGTCTATATATGCCTCCCTGTTTTCTCTTTATACATTCAATTCACTATGCTTTACGCCAAACACAACTGCCTTTGCATCAGGAAATGAGACTGATCATTTGGCACTGATCAAATTCAGGGAGTCCATATCCACTGACCCATATGGAATCTTCCTCTCTTGGAATGCTTCTACTCACTTCTGTAACTGGCATGGAATCACATGCAATCCCATGCTTCAAAGAGTTACAGAGTTGAACTTGGAAGGATACAAGCTGAATGGATCCATATCCCCTCACGTGGGCAATCTCTCTTATATGAAAAGGTTAGACCTCAGAAACAACAGCTTCTATGGCAAAATCCCACAAGAATTGGGACGGTTGTCTCAACTGCAGCAACTCTATGTTGGAAATAACTCATTGGTAGGGGAAATCCCTACAAATTTAACAGGTTGCACTCATCTCAAAAACTTACTCTTATATGGGAATAATCTGATTGGCAAAATACCAACCCAAATTGGCTCACTTCAGAAGCTTCAATATTTGTACCTTGATAAAAACCAGCTAAGCGGAGGAATCCCATCATTCATAGGGAATCTTTCATCCCTAACTCATCTCTGGCTGTCTATGAACAACTTAGAGGGAGATATTCCACAAGAAATATGCAGTCTCAAAAGCTTGACATTTATAGCTTTCGCCATCAACAAACTGACTGGAACATTGCCTTCTTGTCTTTATAATATGTCATCTCTTACTCTAATCTCAGGTACAGTAAATCAATTTAATGGTTCTCTTCCACCCAACATGTTCCACACCCTACCCAATCTCCGAGAATTTGATATTGGTGGCAATCGAATCTCAGGTCCAATTTCACCTTCCATCACAAATGCATCTATGCTTTCAATACTTGAATTCAGTAGTAACCATTTCGTGGGACAAGTTCCGAGTCTGGGGAAGCTACAGTATCTTTATAGTCTAGCGTTGTGGGAAAATAATCTAGGTGACAATTCAACTAATGATTTGGAGTTTTTAAAATCATTGACAAATTGTAGTAAGTTGCAAGTGTTAGATATATCCGACAATAATTTTGGAGGTCATTTGCCAAATTCCTTGGGCAATTTATCCACCCAACTCAGTCAACTGTATCTCGGAGGTAATCAGATATCAGGAGAAATCCCTGTGACAATAGGAAATCTAATTGGCTTGAATCTCTTGACGATGGAAAATAACCGCATTGATGGGACTATCCCGAGAACTTTTGGGAAGTTTCACAAGATGCAACTTTTAGACTTAGATGCAAACAGGCTGTCAGGAAAAATAGGACCCTTCATAGGCAACCTTAGTCAATTGTATTATTTGGGTATGGAAGAAAATATGTTGAAAGGAAATATTCCTCCAAGTATAGGAAACTGCCAAAAGTTACAATACTTGAACCTTTCACAAAACAACCTTATAGGAACCATACCACTAGAGGTTTTTAATCTTTCCTCTCTAACAAACTTGTTGGATTTGTCACAAAACTCATTGAGTGGTAGTATACCCGAAGAAGTGGGCAACCTAAAAAATCTCGATTGGCTAGATATGTCTCAAAATCATTTGTCTGGTGAGATTCCTGGAACCATCGGAGAATGCATAATGTTGGAGTACCTCTATTTGCAAGGGAATTCCTTACATGGAATCATACCATCCTCTTTGGCATCACTCAGAGGGCTTCAAAGTTTAGACCTCTCACAAAACCGTTTGTCTGGTTCAATTCCTAATGCTCTGCAGAACATTCCTTTCTTACAATATTTCAATGTTTCTTTTAACATGTTGGATGGTGAGGTACCGACTGCAGGTGTCTTTCGAAATGCAAGTGGGATAGTGGTGACTGGAAACCGTAAGCTTTGTGGAGGTATTTTAGAACTGCATCTATCACCATGCCCTGTCAAAGGTAAGAAACTTGCAAAACACCACAAGTTCAGGTTGATAGCAGTGATAGTTAGTGTGGTTGCTTTTCTTCTCATATTGTCAATTATTCTAACTATCTACTGGATGAGGAAAAGGAGTAAGAAACCATCTTTGGATTCACCAATAATTGACCAGCTGGCTAAAGTTTCATATCAAAGCCTACACAACGGAACTGATGGGTTCTCAACTACAAACTTGATAGGGTCTGGAAATTTTAGCTCTGTTTACAAAGGAACTTTTGAGTTAGAAGGCAAAGCTGTTGCCATAAAGGTCCTAAACCTTCACCAGAAAGGAGCTCACAAGAGTTTCATTGCTGAATGCAATGCTCTTAAAAATATTAGACACCGAAATTTGGTTCAGATTTTGACATGTTGTTCCGGCACAGATTACAAAGGTCAAGATTTTAAAGCTCTAATTTTTGAGTACATGAAAAATGGAAGCTTAGAGCAATGGCTTCACCCGAGGACACTAAGTGAAGTGCATCCGAGAACGTTGAATCTTGATCAAAGATTAAATATCATGATTGATGTCGCTTCTGCATTAAATTATCTTCATCATGAATGTGAGCAATCGGTCATTCATTGTGATTTAAAGCCAAGCAATGTCCTTCTTGATGATGACATGATTGCTCATGTCAGTGATTTTGGCATAGCAAGACTTCTCTCAACCATTAATGGTAACAATTCTAAGCAAACAAGTACAATTGGAATAAAGGGGACTCTTGGCTATGCTCCTCCAGGTATTTTCTAAACTCTTGGATCAGTGTTTCTTTGGATTCCCCTATCTTTCAATGAAAACTTGATATTTATTTACTAATTACAAAGTATTGACTATTTTTGCTATATATGTTAGAGTATGGAATGGGTTCTGAGGTGTCTATGAAAGGTGACATTTACAGTTTCGGGATTCTTATGTTGGAGATGCTTACTGGAAGAAGACCCACAGATGAAATCTTTGAAGATGGTCAAAATTTGCATAACTTCGTGGAAAACTCATTTCCTGGTAATCTTTTACAGATTTTGGACCCATCACTTGTACCAAAACATGAAGAAGCAACAATAGAAGAAGAAAACAGTCAGAATCTTACTCCGTCTGTTGAAAAGTGCTTAGTTTCACTCTTCAAGATTGGACTTGCTTGTTCAGTGGAATCACCAAAAGAAAGAATGAATATAGTGGATGTATCTAGAGAGCTAAGCAAAATATGAAAGCCTTTATTGCTGGTAAGATAAATGGAAAATGACTTAATTCCCCACACACAATTACTAGAGAACAAATGTAGATGTGTCACACTGCTTCTTCTGCCAAATTTTAATAGCAGTTCTGTTTATAATATTAATCTTATGTCCTTTGTTTATATTTTATTTTTTGAATTATTTCACACCTATTAGTTTTGCTTTCCAAACTTAGAATAATAAAATTGGGATTTTAGATACTTAATTGCATATGCTGCTGGCTTCAGCTCTTACCTGATAAATTGCTTATGTAGTTACAATTTCATTTTCTGCCATTTTTCTATGTATTTCAAATTTCCAAAACTACGAAGGTAACTGGCTTCTTCTCGATTTCAGGTGTTGACACTTGAATAATCAAAGCTAAGATCGAATGCCATAGCTATTTATGCTGTATGTTGTATGCTGAACTCTAGTAGAGTTAATCACCAGGGTGCTGAACTGTTTAATTATTTTACCCCAGTTATATTACTCTTGAATGCATCATTCAAGTAGTGGACTTATTGTTTGTACTGTTATTTTATTTAATAAATAATGTAGCTTGAAGTAGTACTTATGGATGTAATACTCCATCTTAGTAGTGGACTTATTGTTTGTACTTCTTTTACTTGTTTTGATAAATGTACTTCCTTTATTCCCATGATTTTCCCAATTTTAATGCAGAGCATCAAAATGCATTCAATCTAAATCCATACTCACCATTACAAATTTTTATTTTATTTTATATTTTTTTTTGGGATTCATAAGCTTGTCTTTAATATTCAGGGGATAAATAGCAGAGAATTCTTTCTAAATTTGGTTTACGAGACCTAAAATTCATCTAGGTAAAAATATAAAACCTTCCATATGAAATATAATCAATGAGTATAAACACAAAATACATGATGGGCCATAATAAAAAGTGGACTGCAACAAAATAAGTTGACCCAGTGACTGCATGTGTTTCACAGAATATTAAGATAACAAACGAAAAAATTACTTTTCAATTTATCCAAGAGGGAGTACTTGTAATATGTAAAAGCAGTAAATGAATTCAGTAACAACTTTTCTAGGAGTCATACAAAGATGAAACAATTTAATCTAGTGGCTCCGTTAGTTTGACCCAGCAAGTCAGCAAGTGTGGTTGAAAATGTAGTATATGAAACATTGCATTGCCTAGATCAAATTCCACTTCCTACTCATTCCTCACTTTTTAAATGTATCTGTTATTGGAATACTTCCTAATAAAAAGGCTGACATTGACAATGCTATAATATATAGAAGATGTAAACTGCACCTGAACTTACTGAGCTGATATAATTCTTATCAGTTTCAGTATTCTGGTTTTCTAATTCTTAGTACGCTAGAAAGTTTTAGTATGCATATATATTAAGTGTGATGCCTGTCAAAAACATTCTCATCATGTAATGTGACGACAGTGTATTTTAATTAAATTCTTCAAGGTTTATATTTATTTTATGAATTTTAGTCCCCAGAATTAGCTATATTTAGGATTTGGATTCAGCATGGTCACTGTGTTCACAATGTCCAATATAGAAGCTTCCTTCAGTTCTTGAATGCTTGCCTCCCCAAAAGCGAAAGACAGGACATTACCAATGTAATTTGGCATGGAATTCTTTCCTTTTCAACCCATCTTGTACTTTTTATGCCTTTGATCAATAGTACCAGTAATTATCTTCCATACATATGCCGAGAAAGCCTCAATCTTTGTTCTCTTGATCCCATTCACATAAGCAAGTCTCTGCAGCTTTTTCAGAGAGATATGATTCATTGGCATTTTCTGTATGTCTTTGATATTTGGGAGAAGAACATGTACAAAGGGGTCTGGTATGCATGAGAGTGGTTTATTTTGAGCTATTTCACACAAGGAAGCAATAAACTTACCAAAGGAACTGACAAAAGTAAATGTTCTACGGAAATAGCTCCACAAGTGTACTGTGTCACCTGAATTTGCAAGGGGAAGTCTGGCTCAACCGAGACTACCTTTTCTTGAAGAGTTTCATTGAGATTATAACAATCTAAATTCTTTAATGGGAGGGACATGTGCGTGAGATTCAATTAGTAGAGCACCGTTTTGGGATTTTGAGCAGTTTGGCCAGCAAAAGGATAATATTGATTTGGTAACTTTGTGCTTTTTCCTTTCCAAATGGTTCAGTCATACTATAGAAGAAAACTCGATCTATGGTAAAGTTGGGCAGGCAACTTAATTGTGGAATTCAAATAATCAGTAAACTGATTCAACAGAAAAGAAACTAACTACTTACGTGGTACATTTGGCTTGCTCAGAATCATCCCCTGCATATATACGATCAAGATTCAAGAAACTAACTACATTACATGCATTCTTTAATTAATCTTCTAACAGTCTTAATTTTTCTTTTAATTGCCGGATATCAGACTTCAACCACCTAAACCTTTGATTTAATTGTAACTAGATATAAACCCGCACCTTGTGCAGCTACTTAATATCTTCGAAAAAAATAAAATTTATATTATAAAATATTTTTATTTAGATGAATTTTTTAAATAATTAAACAATTAACACATGATTCTATTGATGTGAATGCTTTAGTGTTCAATAGTTTAATGCTAGTAATAAGAAGAAAAGAATTATTTAAAAATTCTATTTGTCCAAAAAAAAATAATACAAAATATATTTCAAAATCACATGATTATTCATCTTTTACTAATAAATACACTGGTATCGTAGAAGACTTTCACTTATATATTGAACTTGAAAATGTTAAAAAAAAAAAGTATAAATATGTAATTAATTTTCAGAAACAAAATTAATTTTCTATATCGCCACAAAGTTTTCTATATCGTTGCATGTTGTGGAGTTTGTTGTTGCAATGTTTTTAAAACTACAAATTGGATATAAGACATGGAAATATTAAATAAATTAGATTAATATAAAATTTGTTCAAAATAGTTGAATGTTGAAAATTATCTTGCATTAGTGATATGCAATGTCAGTGAGTATTTGTTGAAATATAAAAAAAATTGAATTAATTTTAATATAAAATTTTGCAAATAGAGTTGAGTAGCAAAGATTGGCTGGACTTTCGGATGAATATAAATATTTACTATTAGCAGTTTTATGAAGTTTGATTTTAATCAAGTAGACCAATTACCACTCGTCCAACCCCAAAAGAAAATGAATGATGTCAAGAAAGGAACCAAAAATCAAAAGCATCTTAACGAGATTTAATTGACTTATAATAAATGACTAGACCTTCCTTTTATAGAAATTCTTATATTCAACCATGATATGGGATAATACATTTATGTGAAATCAATACGTGCTATTTATGTTTGCAAATATTTTTTCACATAGATTATAAAATCATTATAATATTCTTTTAATCTATCTCAATATTTAGTTAGTTATGGCCAAGACAAAAGAAGGTTAAAAAATATATATATTTATTGGTATGGCAGAGTATTATTGTTGTTGTTGTTGTTGTTGTTGTTATATGCTAAAAACAAACTCTTTTGTAAGTACAATTATTACTTTCGATTAATTTTTAATAAAAACTTAATCTTTAACATTGTTTTCTTTTTTAATTTTACCATTCTATTATTTTATGTTAAAAATTAACACAATTGTTTAATTATAAAAAATAATATTATTACTTCTCAAGGAATTTTTTATAAACTCCTGAAGTTAATTTTACCATTATTACTTCAATAATACTTTATTAATTTCTCTTATCATCACATATACATTTTAATATTATCTTTCTTTTAATTTCTATAGCAATTCTATAATTTCTTTTTTTTAAGAAAAATCAAAGATAATATTTTTGTACTTTTCAAAATTCACCATTTAATTCTTTTATGTTTTACAAAGAAGACACAAATTTAGTGATATTATTAATAGTTTTTCAATAAATTTTAGCAATATAAATATAGATTGATAGTTAACTGTTAATAGTTAATAATGATTATTATATTTCTAGTAAATTTGGCATATAAATATATTACACGTGCTAATGATGTAATTTAAAAGTATAAATATTCTATCCAACTAATTAAGAATTTCTGACCTTTATAATTGGTATGGCTTGAAGAATTAGGTTTGATTGTAACTTATAATAAATAAGTGAAGAATTTGAAGTATGTTGACCCTTATAAAAAGTCAACACACACACAAATACTAGTACAATATTACTACCTTCCCATTAAATGTTGATTATTTTCCTTTTGTCTCTACCATTTAATTTTCTAAAATTATAGTCTCAGTTTAAATGTATAATGACAATTAAACTCTTGACTGATGAGTGAGTGCTATTGTCTACATGCTTTGCATTTATGTTGCTAAAATTTTGTAACCCTGTGAAAATTTTGAAAAAGGCAAGAGGCCTTTTAAAATAACTTATCAAATTCAAACATTATGATTATATTATATCATTGTTTATTCTAAGCATTAAATTTTGGGTATTTTATAATAAGAAAGTCAAAAATGGAAAAAGAAAATTTAATTTGTTGATTTCATAATAGTTTACTAATTTTTATTTTTCATTTCTTACTAAAATATATATAATATTTAATACATTGTAAGGCTATGCAAAATGGGTTGGGCTAGTCGGATTGACCCAAACATGCCCTATAAAATGTAGGGCTTAAGTTCTAAATTTTTAGACCGATTTGAATGTGGATCTTTTTAGCTTGGTATGATAAAAAGTCTAGGCAATTACTATTTACACTCCCCCTCTTTACTAATGCACTCCCCTTTTCTTTTTATTTTCCTAAATTATCCTTGTAAACACACACTCCTCCCTTGTCTTATTTCTCCCTCACATCTTTTAGGAAAACACACACTCCCCTTATTTGCAAATTTACCAATTGCATCATAACCTCATTTGCAACTGTAATTCAAAATCATTCTCCCAATAGCATCATAACCCAAATTGCAATTTCAATTTAAAATCATTCTCCCTTGTAGCTTGATAGTTCGTTGATTCTTGAAATCACATAACACATATCACAGTTAAGTGAAGCCAACCAAAGGTGAGATTGTTGCCTCGAGAGGGTTTCAAGCTATTGGGTGAAGAAAAGGACACCGTTTGCATTTGTGAGGAAGAATGAAGCGGACATGCACTTCATTGCCGCATCAAATTGGCATTTGTACAATCTGAATCTGTCCATTAATTACAAAATTGTAATTTTACAATGTTGATAACATGTACATAACTAGTTGAAGTGAAATAGATATCGATGGAATTAGAACAGATTCTATTAAGATAGACAATATGGAACAAATCTTAGGGGAGAGAAGGGGGTTTCTTTTATTGAAACAACGTTTAAGGTTTGGTGAAATCAATTAAGAACAAGATTGACTATTAAGGGTTCACAGGATTCAGATTCTCCACAACATGGCTCTTGTGCGTGCAGAGAAGGCAGGGTTTTGGGCACAATTATGATGCAATTGGTAAATTTGCAAATAAGGGGAGTGTATTTTTTTTTCTAAAGAATGGGAGGGATAAAGAGATGAGGGAGGGGTGTGTGTTTATAAGGATAATTTAGGGAAAAAAAAGATAGCAGGGAGTGTATAAGTAAAGATGGGGAGTGTAAATAGCAACTGCCAAAGTCCGTGTCATCATTGGGCTTAGGTTGGGCTAGCCTAGTTGGCTAGGGCTATCTGTTTTTTTGTTTTTTTTTTTATTTTGTTTAGAGAGAATCAAACTAAGACAAATTTAGGGGACTGAAGATAATTACTAATTTATTGTCTCAAATTTTCATTTGTTTAACATAAGCTTTGATATTTGATTTTGCCAAAGATCACTTATCACTATTGCAGATTATACTTTTTACATCGGTTAAAAATGACTTTTTTACATTATCAAGGCATTATAGATTCAGGCAATGTAGAAAGTGGAGACTTTTTGTCAAAGAAGCCTTTTGAAATTTTAATTTCCTTGATGTATGATTTTGACATAGGCTTTGATATATATATATATATATATATATATATATATATATATATATATATATATATATATATATATATATATATATATATAATTTCATCAAGCTACTTATAGAGTTATATTACACGCTTCCAAATTATGTTTTGTATTTTTTGAGATACATATATTTACAATGGTATAAGACCTTTACAATGTTTACAAAATCATGTATAAACCATTAAATATATAGATACTCTTCTATAACTTTTATAAAATGATGAATGATATTACTTTTTTTGGATAACCATGACATTGGTGGGAAGTATTTACCAGCTTTGCTAATGAATAATCTTTGTTGGGGAACCTGACTGGCCATTTTTAAAATTGTTTTGCGCCTAACCTCTAATCATAATGGAATTAGTTATCTTCAAATATATTTGATTTAGTGAGAAAGATAATAATTATCCCAAACCCTAACCCCGCATATATCGCATATAAACTAATAAAGCAATTTATCAAAGCGATAAAGACAATATAAGGGTAAGGGTTAGAAGAGAGTGCACCAGTGATTTTTATATCGGTTCGGTCAACTTTACCTACATCCAGTACTCAAGTCACAAGTTAAGATTTTTCACTAAGAAAAGCAATTAAAGAAAGTGAGCTAATCATGTCACCACTTGTGACAACAAGTCAAATGGACACTCCTCCCCAAATCCTAAACTAAGCCACCAAGTTAGCGATTACAAAAAGCAAGCTAATTATGTTACCACTTGTGACAACCCGTCAAATGGACATTCCTCCCCAAATCCTAAACTTACCCATCAAGTTAGCAAATTACAAAAATTGAGTTAATTATGTCACCACCTTTGACAACCCCTCAAATGGACACTTCTCTCTGAACCCTAAACCCAATCCCTAGGGATCACACACCCTAGTGAATCTGACCAAGAAGTGGCAAGCTAGCTAATTATGTGACCACCTGTTACAACTCATCAGATAGACACTCTCCTTTCCTCCGGATGTAAACTCCACCTAAGTTAGTGAATTGCAGAGCAATGAGAAAATTATTAAGATCGATATTTCATTACAAGGAGTTTTAATATGATGATAAGTTCTTATGGATGATTGTCGTATGGAATTTGAAGTAATAATGTTTTAAAGGAAAAACAAATTTCCCTGTATTTTAAAGGTTATTTTAAATAATTGGATATCAAATTACTTCACAAATTTCAAAATTAATAATAAAATCTTTAATAGTAACTAAGGGTGTTATAGAATCTTATTTCTTCCAATCAATTTGAAGCAATTTCTAATCTTTATAAATCTGTTCTAATATCTTATAATTTGAATTAATCTATTAGGGATTTCCTAGATACACTTTCCTAGTTATTGAATCCCTATATAGGAAATCTTTTACTATTGAGAAAAGCATCCAAATCATCCAAATAACCAGGCAAAAATTAGAGTCTAGGAGCAATTAGTGTGCTGATAATGAGTAGAAACTTGGATCATGTTGTGCATTGCTTAGTAGAAGAAGAGAGAATGCTAGTGCTTATGTGTGGCTTTATTTGCTTTTGAAGTTGTTGTTAGCCAATTGTGTTGATACAAGGGGATGTTCCTTGGGTTTTATGTCTGAGAGATATAAGGAGAAGTTTGCTTGAGCGTAAAAGAAGTTTGCTACTATATCTTCAGATTCACTAGCTAGGATGTGTGATCCCTAGGGGCTAGGTCTAGGGTTTAAGTAAATTATTGAATTGAAAAGTAAGAACAATAATAAAAGCAATAAAAATTAATATTTATAATATATTAAAATTAAAAATAAATTATAAAAGTAAATTACATGTTTTTTGTAAAGTAAATTATATGTAATTATCTTATTTATATAAAATAAGAATTACAGTACTTAATTAAATTATGTGCCAAAAAAATAATCTAATTATCTTAATTTAAAGGCTAAAATACACTCATTTTTCACATGATTGTCTCCATGTTTAACCCTTTTTTATTCAGACATCAGTTGGATTCCATAGTTTTCATTTAAATGAATCTAATGAGGCAAGTTTCGTGTCTTGAATTAGTGAAAAAAGGATTCAAATTCATGTCCCAAAATCGAAAATGATCATTATTTTGGAAGGACCATTTTGACTCACTTTAAAAACATAAAAGACTAAATTGAACTTTTTCAAACATAAAGGACCAAACTGAATATAATTTAAAAATAAAAGACTAAAAGCATTATTTTAGCCTAAAAAAAAGTAAAAGTTACTGGAACTATATAAGAAGTAACTTAAGATTGGAAGACAGAACTGTGCATCAGATATGCCCTTATAAGCGCAGGTGTGCAAAACCTATTAGTTTTCTGTGTCCAACTTCTCCTTCCTCCATCAGTGCCCTTCACTTCCTACTGAACATTCTTCTTAACAATCCAATGTGTTTGATCCTTCAAACACTACCTCTATGAACTTATAGGTTTAGTTCCCTTCCTTTGATTCAGCTTGTTCCGTACAAGTGCTTCGATTCATTGATTCCCTCATCTTCAACGACCTTCCCATTTTTTCCTAATCCCACACACTCTCTTCTTTCACCAATCGCATTCATCTTCAGCTTCCTCAACCTTCATCAGTGGCAGTGATGCTCAATTCCTTGATTCCATGAAAAATCTCACAAGTTTAGATCCTGCTTTGGATCTATTCCACAAAATGGTTGCCATGAACCCTCTCCCTTGTGCCAAGGACTTCACCGTAATTCTCGGCGTTATTGCGGAGATGAAACATTACACAACTATGATTTCCTTGATTAAACACGTGTTATCATCAATTGTCTCTGCACGGGGCTTACGTTCAAAGTTGATGCGGAATCTCACGTTTTGTGCAGAAGGCAATGTGACTCAAGCAACAAAGTTTGTTGATTTGATAGTTACACCTAAGGATCAATGATTAATGGATTCTGTAAGAATGGCAACACATTTGTTGCTATCAGATGTCTCAAGAAGATGGAAGAAAGAAATTGCAATTTGGATGCTACAACTTACAACACAATTATGGGCAGTCTGTGACTTTGTGACTTTGGTAGAGGGAAAGAAGCTGCCACTCTGTTGGGTACAAGACCAAAAGAAACAAAACCATACTACCGTCATTTTGCCTCTTCATCATAGTCAATGGTTGAGTCTGCATTTTCCATTGACCGAATTTTATGTGCTAGCTTGTTAGTTATAGCTTTGTGATTTGATTTTGTGATTCACAAGGGTTGCTTACCAAATGTTGTTACTTATAATTCTTTAATCCATGGATGGTTTAAATCCAAACATTTTTAATTACCTTAATTAATTGTCTTAATTAATATTCTTCATTCTATTAGCCATGTTAGCACTAAACTAACTAGAGTTAATGATAAGGACTAAAATAGAACACTTAGAAAATGTCAAGAACCTAAAAGTAACAATTTTTTTTTTGTAAAGACTAAAATAAAAAAAAATCATATTTGCAGGGATTTAAAACATATTTAAGCCTACTTAAAATCTAATATTATCAATTTCAAATAAAATGTAATTAGATTGTATTAAAATTTAAAATTAATTTATATTACAAATATTTACAATTAACTTTTATATAATAAAATAGACTTTTGGTTCTTCTAAATAAGATAATATATTGTTTCAATTTTTTTAAGATATGCGATTTCATTGTTATTTAATACTTTTTAAGACATTGAAAGAATGTTTCGAGTGAGTGGACATGTGTAGTTCTCTCTTTCATTGTACAATTTTTGCTCAAACAATTATCTCCCGTGTAGTATACGTGTAAAAATTTAATCCTTTTGTATTTGTTGCTTGGAATCTATTGTGAATTTTGTCCTAATTAATGTTAGAAATTCAAAATTGCTTTGTAGTAATTTCACTTCGAATAGCACCAGTTTACTAGGATAGTGAACAACATATAACAATTAAACCAGTAAACTATAAACTGGATAGTACTTTTACCAATTTAATAAACATTTGATCCTAAAACTTAACACAAAAGGTTGTAAACATATATATTATAATTACTATATGATAAACAGGTCTTCGGTAAGCTCAGCATCAGCATGCACTTGGAACCCAAAACATAGTTAAGAAATTTATTACATCATGAGACCAACATCATCTGGCTTTACGGAAATTTCCAAAATTATTAATGTCAATATCTTTTTCAAGCTTTCTGAAGATGTCTTCATATTCTGTTTCAGGTAGATTTTGAAGTGTTGAAGAAGCATCTGGAAGAGAGTTTCCTACTGTAGCACCATCAATTTGAGCAAATGATGCAGGGATACCTGCAGCAAGTTCAGCTGTTGGTTGATTTATAGACTCATGCATATGCTCTTCTTGTTCTACTGTCATGATCAACAAAAGAGAAAGAGAAGTGTTAGTAATATATTCTTTAGCACACATTTGATTATTGATTGAAATTCATTGGACTCATAAAATCAAGTATATATATCCCACTTCCTATTTAATGATACTCAGCTCATAATTTCTTGCCTCTTAATAAATTCCAGTCAATAGTAAAAAAATGTGTTACAAATGTGTTGCTATCATTTTTCTTAAAAATTGCCAATTTGTAATCAAAGATAACCTAACGGAATTTAGCTTATTGTATTTTGTTCAACACCTATGCACATGGCAACATACCTTGACTTGGGCTCCTTAACGAGGAGGGAAACATAGTCTTGCCACTGATGTTTGATGATGTACTATCTTGACGTGAACCATAACTGCTGGTGACCTTATTACGCTTTAGCTGAAGTCTGTATATCTGTGCATTGATGGTTGATTATATACAGAATGGAAAGCAAAGAACATGTTAATTTCTCATAGCAAGAGTTGTGAGATTCAAACAAGAATCGTGAAACCAAGTGGGAAAAGAAAGAAAAAAGTAACAATGTTTAAACTATTAACTATATAGTACTACCACCCATTTATCTTTTAAATGATACAAGTTGCAATTAAAAGTAGCTGCTATATTATTAAGAAGAAGAAAACAGGCAAATACAAAAATCATGAAAGGATCACCGAAACCTATAGTTAGGAAGTCCATTCCTATCACTGAAGAACTTATGTCTATTGAAATTAGGAACTAAATCCCACTAAACCAAACCAATCCTATTGTGATGTCTTTTCATTCATTCATTTTTTTTTTATAAAAAAAAGTAGCAGCTATATGATATTAACGAAGTACTATATATAATATAAACTACTAGTCATAGTCAAACTTGTGGATTAAAATCATGCATATATAACTGCCTAGTATTGCTAGTAGCAATAGTAAACATTATTAGAAACTGTTGCATGTCTAATTAAGTTGAAGGGACAGAAAAAAACCTGCAAATGACTTGCAATCTGGCTTAATGTCAGGTCAGGCACTTTCATTAATCTTTGTATCGCTTTTGGACGAGCAACTGAATACAAAAACAAACAAAGACTTGATATTAAACTGTGATTAGTGATTATTTATTATGAAGGATATTTGGAGAAGAATCCATGATTGATAGATTATAATATGAATGAGAATTCTATATAGAATGAGAGTAAACATACTTTTACTCTCATGGCCACCTAGCAATGCAAGGGCTTCTGTAAACTTTAGATGCAACTCAGGAGTCCAAAGGATGTGCCTTTTCTTGGCAAATCCAATTTTGTGTTCTCTTCTTTTCCCAGTCTGCTTAGGTATATGGTTGTAGTTGTCAAAGTTCATCAGGGCTGACCTATGTTCAGCTCTCTTCTCTCCTTGCTTGCTTTCATTAGCATCATGATCAATCTTCCTTTCTTCCTTTTCTCCACAAGCCTGGCATTGTGTGGTTATTTTTAACTGTTCAATGCAAGTATATATCTTGGAATTTGTTTAATAGATTTTCCTCAACCAGCCTTCTCTCTTTTTATTTTTGAATCCATTGTCATGTTTAGAATGTTAATGCCATGCATGGTATTTACTATTTTATTACCAGTAAACCTAGTTGGTCTTCCAAAACTTACAACTATTGTCATATATTAGTCTTTGATGATCAAATTAGTTTCACAAAAATCTAGAAGGTCACCATAATATGATGACACATTTCAAATCATTAAGGGATTAATTATTTGATAATAAAATTTTTGGAGGATCAATTAGTATGATGATATTGTAGATGTTTATGGAACTAATTCAATTAGTAACTATTTTTTTTTTAAAAATGTAGTAACATGTGTAATTTCAAAAACCAACTCGAGGGTTTACCATAAATTATTTATCGTTTGGTTTTTCTAAATTGTAATCCCTATTAACAACATACCTTGTTTGCATATTGAGCATCTTTTACTGACTTAGGTTGTGATTGATATGCAAGTTGCCACAAGTTTATGAGATCCTCGAAAAGGATTGGTTCCTCAAGGAAATAACAAGATCCTTTAGCTAATGTTTTCCAAATAGCATCCTCAAACCCTCCAGATGAGATGACTGGACATGATAAATATAGACAGAAAAAAAGTAATGAGATCAGAGAATGAAATTGCTAGAAGAAAATTTAAGTACATTGAAAACCTGAAATTCAAACTCACAGACAACAGGAATGTTCTTCTCATGCAATAAATCCAGAAACGCAAGGTCATGTATGCCAGGCTTGCTGTGTTTAATCATGACAAGTCTGAACTGGCTTTCATGATTGGAAATCATGGACATAGCCATTGATACTTCATCTGTCGCAGTAACTGAGTAGCCAAAAAATTATAACAATTAGTAATTATTCACATCAATTACTCAAGTAATGGGATTAGCACTAGATTCAGAAAAAAAAAAAAAAGCATTTTATGAAGATAAATTTTTGTAGAGTAGCTTCCTCAGCTAGCTCAACATACATAGACGTCCGGATTAATACCACAAACATATCTATTTAAACTCTGGCAGAATCATTTGAAGTAAGTTATTTGTTGATTTGTTGCTGAGAGAATTAAATGAACAAATAGATGAGGCAAATGCTAATATAGTGAAAAACAGTTAATTACTATGTTTTAAGAAGCTTGATGGGTATCTTAATTTAGTTGAAAACAGTTTCATAGTTTAGGTTAAATTCGAAAAAGTTGGTTATTAATTGGTGTTGGAGATCCCACATTGACTAGTGATATGGCAAAGTTAGTCTATATAAGTGGGGGGGCAACCCTCACCTTACAAGCCGGTTTTGTAAGGTTGAGTTAGGCCCATAACTCACTTTCTAAGATGATATCAGAGCCTATCCTGGCAATATGTTGTTGGGCCTATTGTGCCTTGTTGTGGGCCTATGGTGCCACCCACTATCGGGCTGCTATCGGTTCACCCGCAGATGTCCAGTCCTGCAAACTTCACGCTTGAGATGTCTAGTCCTCGGCTTGAGGGGTGTGTTGGAGATCCCACATTGACTAGTGATATGGCCAAGTTAGTGTATATAAGTGGGGGGGGGGGGGGGAACCCTCACCTTACAAGCCGGTTTTGTAAGGTTGAGTTAGGCCCATAACCCAATTTCTAAGAATTGGGTTTTCAGAAATGACAACATTTTAAGAACCCAACAAAGAGGTGGAAAAAAAATGACAACATTCAGCTCTGTCTTGTACATTATTTCACTTTAGTCCAACGACCTTTTTCTCATTAGTGTGATTGATTCTAAACTTTTTGTCTCAATCGTCTTTATTATATAATATTCTTACTAAAAAAATTTAATTATGAATAGTATTAAATTTATGTATTTTGTTTTGAATAATATATTGATAACATTTTAAGCCAATCATTATTGGGTCATGACTTTTTGGTACAGGTCTAGAAAAATGACATGATAAAAATATATGGCTGAGAATATAGATTTTGGTTAATAACCGTGCTTGTCTAATTACCCATTAAGCACTTCTATGGTTTGTCCTTGTCCTAGTCTATTTAGTATGTAGTGTATATAACATCAAAAACATGAAATGAAAACATGAGTATTCTTGATGCACACTAAGTCACCAACAAACTAAAACAAGACCAATAATTAAAACTTAAACAAAATGATAGGGTTTATGAATGAATTATATTGGATTAGTAATGTTTTTAGTTTTTGAAAATTTTCTAAGATTTGGTTTTTATCTCCAACTTTAAAAATCAATAGTTTCCGTCCTTGTATTTTTAAAAATACCCTAATTTTAGTCATGGAAGCTAACAAATTTTCCCTTCTACAGGGACCAAAGTTTTGGTATTTCGAAAAGCATAGGGACTACAAAAAAAAATAATGTTTTAAAAGTTAGTCACAAAAATCAAAATTTGAAATTCTTTTGGGATTAAAAACACCATTAACTAAGTAATCACTATAAAAAATACTAAAATTAATTATGAAACAATTTAGGATAAAATATGCTTTTGGTCCCTCTAAAATATGTAAAATTTGGAATTGGTCCCTCTTTTTCTTCTCATTTTAGTCCTCCTCAAATTTTAATGTTTCTGTTCATCTAGTATGTTAACTCTGTTAGTGAATATGCTTACGTGGTAGTGGTGCATGTTAAAATACTAGATGAATATGCAGGATTTATTAACAGAGTTAACAGAGAGGAAAAATAATAACATGTTAAAATTTTAGAAGAACTGAAATGAGACGAAAAGTTTTGGAGGAACCAATTCTGGATTTCCCATATTTTAGAGAAACCAAAAGCATACTTTACCCAATAATTTATATATAATTTTTTTAAATTGTCTCTAAAATTTTTGTAACCTCAATTACTTAGGATAAAACAATTTTCATCACTATATTTTGCCACAAATCTATTGATTTTTATTATTTTTTTGTAAAACAGATTTTAAACCAAATTAAATTGATATGAAACAAAGTAATGTAGGAAAAAAAAAAAAAAAGGCTTCAAACTATACCTTTGAATGCATATTGCTGCAGCAGTGATGACAGGTACACGAGAGACAATGTGTTGTTATCTAATAGCAGAAGGTTAAGGTCTGTTGCAAAGGAAGGGGAGTAATGGACCACTGATATTGACTCATCATCCATCTTTAGGACAAAAAGCTTAAAGAAAACAAGTGATACAAGAAGTTTCAACAACTAAGAAAATGATTAGACCATGGAGAGAACAGATAGAGGAAGTATTTGTAATTGATGTATGCCAAGGGGATGTGCCAATTAAATAGAGTTGAGTAGCAAAGATTGGCTAGACTTTTGGATGAATATAAATATTTTCTATTAGCAGTTTTATGAAGTTTCTTTTAATTTCTATATCAATTCTATTATTTCTTTTTTTTTAAGAAAAATCAAAGATAATATTTTTGTACTTTTCAAAATTCACCATTTAATTCTTATATGTTTTACAAAGAAGACACACATTTAGTGATATTATTAATAGTTTTTCAATATATTCTAGCAATATAAATATTGATTGATAGTTAACTGTTAATAGTTAATAATGATTATTAAATTTCTAGTAAATTTGGCATATAAATATATAACATGACCTAATGATGTTAGGTAAAAGTATTAATATTCTATCCAACTAATTAAGAATTTTTGACCTTTATAATTGGTATGAGTTGAAGAATTATGTTTGATTGTAACTTGTTACCTATAATAAATAAGTCAAGAATTTGAAGTCTATTGACCATTATAAAAAGTCAAAACACACAAATACTGGTACAATATTACCACCTTCCCATTAAATGTTGATTATTTTCCTTTTGTCTCTACCATTTAATTTTCTAAATTATAGTCTCAATTTAAATGTATAATGACAATTAAACTTTTGACTGATGAGTGAGTGCTATTGTCTACATGCTTTGCATTTATGTTGCTAAAATTTTGTAACCCTATGAAAATTTTGAAAAAGGCAAGAGGGCTTTTAAAATAACTTGTCAAATTCAAACATTATGATTATATTATATCATTGTTTATTCAAAGCATTAAATTTTGGGTATTTTATAATAAGAAAGTCAAAAAAGGAAAAAGAAAATTTAATTTGTTGATTTCATTATAGTTTACTAATTTTTATTTTTCATTTCTTACTAAAATATATATATATATATATATATATTTATTTTAATACATTGTAATGCTATGCAAAATGGGTGGGGCTAGTCGTACTGACCCGAACCTGCCCAATAAAATATAGGGCTTGGGTTCTAAATTTTTAACCCAATTTGAATGTGGATCTTTTTAGCTTGATCTGATAAAGTCCGTGTCACAATTGGGCTTAGGTTGGGCTAGCCTAGTTTGGCTCAGGTTATCTGTTTTTTTTTTCTTTTTAATTTTGTTTAGAGAGAATAAAACTAAGAAAAATTTAGGAAACTAAAGATAATTACTAATTTATTGTCTCAAATTTTCATTTGTTTGACATAAGCTTTGATATTTGATTTTGCCAAAGATCACTTATCATTGTCGCAGATTATGCTTTTTACATCGATTAAAAATGACCTTTTTACATTAGTTATCAAGGCATTATAGATTCAAGCAATGTAGAAAGTGGAGACTTTTTGTCAATGAAGCCTTTCGGAATTTTAATTTCCTAATTGATATATGATTTTGACATAGGCTTTGATATATATGTATATATATACATGGATCGGGATCCTCTCCTGCCTACTTTTAAAAGGAGAGGTCTTGTTGAGCAAATCCAAGCCGTTGCTTATATATTAAATATAATCTACGGTGGAAATTAAAACCTTGAAACTCACCGGCCAGGATTTTTTGTTTGCCTACATCGGCTAGGGCAATTTTTGGCTGACCTCGACCGGCATTTTTCGGTCGACATCAGCCGAGACTATTTTTTGGCCAACCTCAACCAAGTCTTTTTTCGACCGACATCGGCCAGGGCATTTTTCGGCCGATGTCGGCTAAGGCAGTTTTCGACCGACCTCGACCATGATTTTTTTTGCCGACCTCGACCATCATCATCCAGAGCTATTTTCAACCAACATCGGCTGAGGCTATTATTATTTTTAAATATGTTCTTAATTTTTAAAAAGTTATTATTTCTAAATTAAAAATAATTATTTTTTAAAAAACATATTATTTTTATGGATGGATTGGATATCCATCCATGAAAAATTTGTTAATGGATGGATTGAATGAATTTTTATCAAATGGGTCGGATTGGATCGGATTTTGTTAAATAAATTTTTAATGGATCCAAATGGATTAATGGATTGTTTCTATCCGATCCATTTTGATTCGGATTAAAATTTATCTGATCCATCCATTTTGCCACCCCTAGTCCAGGGCCAATCTCACATTGTCAATTTTCAAGGGATTAACCTTGTGCCACCTAAACATCATAGGTTCTTCATGGTTGACCAACCTGGGCTGGTTGCAAAATTGTGAACTGCTCCCACACCCAAATTTGGACCAAGTAAAAGGGTGACCTAAGAGTTACCTCTTCCAATTTATCACCAGTCCATAGTCACATAATTCGTGTCTTCACCAGAGAACCGCGAATTGGTTCACATTGGTTCGTGTCAACCAATTCGCGGTACGATTCTGAACGGTACGCCATAATTCGTTAATGAATTTGTCGAGCAGAAGAACCATGGAAGATGAAAAGAGTGCAAGCAGGGAACTTTTAGAAAATCATGAAGGAAAAGAGAATATCATAAAAGAAAGTGGAAACGCAAATTGCAAACCGTTGTTGGGTTTCAGAAATCCATTAACAAGGTATGTGAATATTAGAAGAGAAGAATGAAAACGAAAAGACAACAGTCTACCCATCACAAACAGAGAAGAAGATTGTAGATGAAGAGTTAAAGGCAGAAGAGTAGAAGACGAAAGGATTTCTTTATTTTTTATTTTTATTTTTATAAACTACCGCTGGTTTCAAGAGGAGTTATTGCCATCGTGCTGGTTTCTAGGAAAGTTGCACGTGCACCTCAACAAGAGGAGTTAGTGGTGCTTGTTTAAAAAATGATTTATTTAAATAAATTAAAGAATTAATTATTTTTACATCTATATCACTATTTTTTTGGTGTTATATAGTAATTAATTGAGATATTGACGCATGTGATTAATGGAGATGTTCTCTCTGCTAGGGTTTGGTTGCTCTAGGGTTTCTGCGTAAACACCTAGGGTTGCATGTGATTATGGCTTCTTCTCCTGCTGCATTTGTCCCTTGGGGATTTCTAGATATTGACGCATCTCCTCATGTTTCGTGCCAACAGCCTCAATCAGTTTCTGTTCCAAAGCAAAGGACTTTTGCCCAAGCCTTGAAGAATGCTTGTGATATTCCTATTAGTCAACTCCCCATCCCTTGCTTGAAAGGGGATGCATTAGCGGTAACAATTCCTGAAGAGGAGTATCAAGCGGGCTTGGAAGGATGTAAAAATAATCTGCATGGGCGACTTCTTCTCCCTAAAGGTACTCAACCCTTGAAGTATCCAGATTTGCGAGCAAAATTGGCTAAGCAATGGCAACCTCTTGCGCAATGGAGAATGGTTCCTATCGGAAAAGGCTATTTTGAGTTTTCTTTTTCCTCTATTGAGGACCTCAGGCGTGTTCTTGCAGTGGGTTCTTGGAACCTAGACCCCGGTGTCTTGAGATTATTCTCTTGGTCACCTGATTTTAATCCAAATCAGGTGAGACAGACCAACACCCAATGCTGGATTCGGATCTTTGGTCTTCCTCAAGAGTATTGGAGTCCTAAAATTCTTTTTTCTATTGTGCGGGGAGTTGGGGTTCCTCTTGCTTTAGACAACGCCACAATTAATCGTTCTTTTGGACACTTTGCGAGGGTGCTTGTTGATGTTGATCTGGCGAGTCATCTTCGTGATCAAATTTTGGTGGAGCGATCAGGTTATGCTTTCTTTGTTGATATTGTTTATGAAAGACTTCCTGCTTTTTGTCATGCTTGCAAAATAATTGGTCATTCGTTTGATGTTTGTAAAAGGAAGCCTTTGGAACTTAAAGAAGGGGGCGATGAAGAGAAAAAGAAGATGGCTGCTAAATATATCCCCAAGAACAAGAAAGTTGTGGTCCAAGATGATGTTGCTATTGCAGCTGGTCCTAGTTATGCAAATAAAGATGCAGAGGCAGTGGTAGTAAGTGATGAGGTTCAGGTTAATAATGCTGAGATGTCAGTGGCGAACGTTGTTATCCCAGAGCATAGTCCTCATAACAATTCTATGGATCATCCAAATGACTCATGTGACGAGTCAATACATCCAGAATCACCTGTTCTGGGTGAAGATGTGAGGCACATAGTTACGAGTCCTCAAGGTTCTCCTCCTGCAGGTTCTGGTAATGAAATTGTCCAGGATTCTTTGAACCAAGTAGTGCAGCAAGACTTGCAAATCATCTCTCTTTTGTGGGGTGATGTTGAGGTTGATGAGGATATGGTAGAAAAAAATCCTTCTGAGGATGCAGAGTACCAAAAGGATGAGTTTACACCAGTGGTCTCAAGGTCCAAGAAGAAAAAGTTGAAAAAACAAAATGTTTCTAAAACCCGTGTAAGGGCTGGACCAAAAAATTTTGCATGATGAAGGTGATATTTTGGAATGCCAGAGGGGTTGCTAATCAAGCAACCCAGGCATACATAATTCAGCTTTGTAGAGATCATAAACCAGATCTATTGTTTCTGGCAGAACCTTGGACTAAGGCTAAGAATTTAACTAGCTTTTGGTCTAGACTTCGTTATAAGCTTTTTGCTGTTAATGATAGAGCGAATCTTGAACCTAATCTATGGGTTCTTTGTGCAGAACATTTGTTTCCCACTTTATTAATGTCTTCTAATCAACATATCTCATTTTCTCTTGATTCGGATAACACAAAGCTCTATTTTTCAGCGGTGTATGCTAGTACTAGTTACTGTCATCGTCGCCAGTTATCGACTGAACTTGCTTCTTTGCAGCAGAACCGGGTTGGTCCTTGGTGTTATGCAGGTATTTTAATGCTGTATTGGGTTCTCATGAAAAGAGGGGTGGACGTCCTCCTTCCCAGACTTCTTGCGATGAGTTCAGAGGTTGGATCGATAGTTGTGGTCTTATTCATATTCCTTCTATGGGAGCAGAATACACGTGGACTAATGGCAGGAAAGGTCATGATCATATTGATATGCGTCTTGATAGAGCCTTGTGTAATGCTGAGAGCTTTGATTTTTGGACCAGTGTTTCATGTTCTTTGCTGCCAAGATTTAGATCGGATCATTGCCCTATTTCTATTCACTTTCAGAAAGGTCAAAAAATGTTTGCATCGCCTTTTAGATTCCTAAAGATGTGGGCCACACACCCTGATTGTAAACGGCTAGTTGAGGAGGTTTGGAAGAAAGTTTTGGTGGGTTGTCCCATGTATGTGTTAAGCCAGAAGCTCAAAGCATTGAAGGTTGAGCTTAGAAGCTAGAATAAGGTAGTTTTTGGAGATGTTAATCTTAAGGTTCGCCATGCTATGGAAAAGGTGGATGAGATTCAAAAGAAGGTTCATATTCATGGATTTTCTGATGATTTTCATGAAGAGGAGGTTGGAGCTCAACTGGAATTACAACAGGCACTTCTTATTCAAGAGTCTTTTTGGCGTGATAAGGCCAGGGTCAATTGGCATTGCCAAGGTGACAGGAATACAGCATATTTCCACAAGCTAACAAAGGTGCGTAGAGCTACTCAGCAAATTTCGTATCTGAGACAAAATGGGAGGACTATATCTCAGCAGGACGAATTAGAAGAGGTTGTTGTTGACTATTTCTCTAATATATATGCCTCTGATAATGTTTGTACACATAATAATCTTATTCAGGAAACGATTCCTACTTTGTTAGATTCTGTGGATAATGAGTTTTTGACAAAAGCCCCATCTTTTCATGAGGTTCGTTCTGCAGTTTTTAGTTCTAATGGTGATGGAGCCCCTGGTCCTGATGGCTTTGGTGCTTGCTTTTTCCAGCAATATTGGGATATTGTGGGTTTGGATGTCTTCAATTCTGTGAATCAATTTTTTACACAGGGCTGGCTTTTGCCTAATCTGAATTCAAATCTTGTGATCCTTATTCCCAAAGTTCAAGGTGCAGACAGCATTGAAAATTTTAGGCCAATAGCTTTGGCAAATTTCCAGTTCAAGATTATTTCCAAAGTTTTAGCTGACCGGTTGGCAAAGGTTGCTCCTAAGTTAATTTCAAAACAGCAATGTGGATTTGTGCAGGGTAGACAGATTCGAGAGTGTATAGCCACTACTTCGGAGGCTATAAATTTGCTTAATAATAGAGCTTTTGGTGGGAATTTGGCCTTGAAAATTGACATTCGTAAAGCTTTTGATACTTTGGATTGGAACTTCTTATTATGTGTTCTGGAGGCATTTGGCCTTAATCACACCTTTCGCCATTGGATTAATGTCATCCTTCACTCAGCAAAATTGTCATTTGTTGTGAATGGTAAACCAGCTGGTTTTTTTTGCTTGTAAACGTGGTGTGAGGCAGGGTGATCCTCTTTCGCCTTTGTTTTTCTGTCTAGCAGAAGAAGTCCTTAGTAGGGGGATAACTATGCTAGTAAGGAAGGGTCTACTGCTGCAAATGAATGGTCCAAGACGAGCAACAGTTCCTAGTCATGTATTCTTCGCAGATGACATTATGCTCTTTTGTAGGGGTCAAAAGAGAGGTCTGCATAATTTGATGGCGCTCTTAAATGCGTATGGTGAGGCCTCTGGTCAATTAATCAGTGCACAAAAGTGTCATTTTTTTCATGGAGGTTTATCTCATGCTAGAGTTGCTTGCATTCGTCAAATTCTTGGTTTTACAGAAGGCTCCATCCCCTTTATTTATCTTGGTGTTCCTATTTTCCAAGGTAAGCCCAAAAGATGTCATTTGCAGCCCATAGCTGATAGAATAAAGTCCAAACTGGCGTCTTGGAAAGGTTTGTTATTGTCATACATGGGACGTGTTCAGTTGGTCAAGTCTACAATACAAGGCATGCTGCTGCATAGTTTTTTCATCTATTCTTGGCCCCTTGCGTTACTTAAACATTTAGATTCCTGCATTAGGAATTTTATTTGGACAGGGGACATTAATAAGAAAAAGCTTGTAACGGTGGCTTAGAGAAAATTGTGTTCTCCAATTTCTTCTGGGGGATTGGGAATTAGACCACTAAAAAGTATTAATAAGGCTGCCATCCTCAAACTTTGTTGGCATTTGGTTACATCTCAAGAATCTTGGGCTATACTTTCTAGAGCTCGTTATTTTAGAAATGGGAGATCTGTTAAGTCATATACAAAATCTTCGATTTGGCCAGGTACTCGGCTTTGGTTGTCTACTGTTGAAGACAATATTTTTTGGCAAATTGGAAATGGGGAGTCTATTTCATTTTGGAAGGACAAGTGGCTAACCAGTCCTATTATTGACCTTGCCAATATTCCTGCTTCTGTCAGCTCTCTTTTGTGTGCCAAAGTTGGTGATTTTTTATTAAATGGATCTTGGAACATCCTGAGCTCATTGGAAGTTCACTATCCTACTATTTGTGCTGCAATTAAACAAACAGTAATTCCAATTGTGCCTCAGGAAGACAAAGCTACTTGGGCCCCAACTTCTTCAGGGGAGCTTTCTTTTAAGGAAGCTTTTTTATATTTAGAGCAGAACCAAACAACAGTCTCTTGGCATAAGTGGATTTGGAGGGCGTCTATTCCTCCTTCTCGTTCCTTCCTCTATTGGAGATTCCTTCTTGGGAAACTTCCAACTGATGACTCCTTGTGCAAAAAAGGATTGGTTATGGTCTCAATGTGTCCTCATTGTGGTATGGACTATGAAATTGCGGAACATTTATTTTTAAATTGCTCGTTTGCCATTGGAGTCTGGCAGTGGTTAAGTAGTGCATTCAAAGTTGGTCTGGACTTATCTTCTCCCACTAGTTTGTTGTCTATTTGCAGACAAAATTTTAGTTCACAGGTCATGGATGTCATTGTGGCTGGTATTATTAATGTTGTGTGGTTCTTATGGCATAGCAGAAATTTAATTCGATTTGAAAATGCTACAGTTTCTCAGAGATCCCTGCAGTATAAAATTCGTGCGGCTGTCTCTCTTTCGGGGAATCTGTCTCAAGGAGTAATGCGTTCCAACATGCAGGAATTTAGCATTCTGAAATATTTCTCTGTGGCAGGTCATGTATCTAAGGCTCCACGTATTATAGAAGTTCTTTGGAAGCCTCCTTCAGCAGGTTGGATTAAGGTTAATACAGATGGAGCAGCGCGTGGTTCTCCAGGCCTTGCTGCATGCGCAGGCATTTTTAGAGATGCTAATGGTAATTTTCTGGGTGGCTTTGCGATGCACTTAGGGATCTCTTCTTCATTTTCTACAGAACTCATGGCAGTCTTGAAGGCAATTGATCTTGCTCATGAGAGGAGTTGGAATGTCATTTGGCTGGAGAGTGATTCATCCTTGGTTCTTGCTGCACTTCAAAATCCTGATTTAGTGCCTTGGCATCTTCGTATTCAGTGGGACAATTGTCTTGTTCGAATTCGCAATATGCATTTTATCGCTACTCACATTTACAGGGAAGGAAATGATTGTGCTGACAAATTGGCAAATTATGGTATCACAAATGTTGGCTTTAAATGGTGGGATATTATTCCTAGTTTTATTAGAAAGGAATTTAGTCGTAATAAGGTAGGCTTACCTGCATACAGATTTTGTTAATTGTATTTGCATGGGTTTGGTTTGGCCCCCCCATGCTCTTTTATTATCTTTTACTTTTGATGAATAAATTTTGGGTCTGCAGCATATGATTGTTAGTTTCTAAGGTGCCAACCTAGTTAGGATCTTGGGAGCTACCTTGATGCTTCGCACACCTAGCCTTATTAAAAATAAATAAAAAAAAATTGAGATTTTAATTAAAAATAAAAATTAAATAACTTATAAGAATAAGACAATAAGTTAACTTATATTTTTATAGAAACTTAAAAAAAAATTAATCTATCGACTAATTTGTAATTGAAAAATTATATTAAAATATTTTAGTAAAAACATAAATAATAAAATTTAAATATATACTAATTTATATATTAGAACTTATTGTAAATTTAAATAGCGTACCGATACATACCAACTATGTATACCCCTCACTTACCAATACTTTACAAGGTCGCGTACTGCGTACCCGAACCCGTACCACGTACCAAAGAGTACCAAGAATTATGTGACTATGCACCAGTCAAACCAATGATTGTTTTCTTCAACAGACTTAATCATTATATATGCTGGCCAAAACTGCTGATCCCAAAGCAATGGGATTCCCTCTAGCAAGATGTAAAGCAATAGGGAAAACATACTTGTTCACGAAGCTATTGGGAGAAAAACCAATCATTGTCAACCAAGTTGCAAGGAATGCTTCATGCTCGATTTCACTCCCACTATTGACAAAAAGATCCATCCATGTTGATGTATAAACGCCACCCATTTCCTCTGACTTTGCTATCTTGCTGCATGAATCAATTTCTTCTCCACCTCTATCATTTCCTCGCTTTGAAGTGTTGTGAAGACAGGATCACCAACAAATGGAAAACCCTCCAACACCATCACATCCTCCAAGGTGATTGTTGCCTCACCCTAGGGAAACAAAAAGGTTTTTGTCTCAAGACACTACTTCTCAACAACCCCAAGACACAAGTTTTGGTTTTTCGCTATGAAGCACTTGGTGCTCATGATGGCTTCAAAGATGCCAACTCTCTTCCACACTGATTCATACCTGAGTTGAAGGGCATCCACCCATTCAACCCACTTCTGCTTTGGGTAGCGCCAGCCTTTGAAATGGATCACCAAAGGCCACTCCTTTGGTTCAAATTAACACGGGTGGCAGTGGCACAGTCGTAGAAGATGAAGGACCTCAGAAACTGGTCCATCAAGGGACTATGCAAGGGGTTTAAGAAAATAAGCAGTTCTAAAGGCTGGTTCACTGTCACCAACAGGTGAAACCATGAAATCTTCCCTCACCTCCATGATGTTCAACGTTGATTCATCCATGATGGATACTTGACTCAAAAACTATAGTGCTTGGTTGTTCAATGGAATGTGAAAATGTTACAAAATGGGGTGGAAGCTTAAAAAAATGAACCAAATTTTCCAAAAAACGATTACTGTCAATGTGTTGCTTTGGCCTAGAAATTGGACACTTAATTATGCTCATGTCTGTGTCGTGTACAACTTTATAACCATAAGCATTTTTGCACAAGAATGTTGTTGCAGGTGATTGTCTCATTGAGTTTAAGTAAAATATTAAAGATATTAAAAGTAGCATATGACTTTGACAGCTTATGTGACATTGAATTAGCTAGTTTGACTAACATATTGACTCGGTCAACAATCAAAATAACTTCATACCAATAAAAAATTCCTATTTTGATATTTCATTTTTAAAAGTGCTCGAGCTTGGTCAATCAATCTCGTCTCATTGAGTTTAAGTAAAATAAAAAAAAAGTACCATGATTGTGGCATGTAGGATATTTCCCCCACAATATTAAAATCAAAGTCAAACTCGCTAGTTTGACTAAGAGTTTGACTTTGACCACCTATTTGATATAGGAAATCTAAGAATTAAGTTGATAATGATATTATTTGAGTAAAAAATACTCACAAAAAGTAATTACTTCTAATGAATAAAAAAGAATGCGTCGAGAATAAAATGTATAAGTCCTGTAAACAATAAAATAGTAAAATAGATACCTAATTAGCCTAGTTAAAAAAATTAATATTATATTGTATGGTTTAATTATGCTTATTAAATAAAGTAAACAACAATGATAAAAAAATATTGAAATAAAGCTTTAAAAGAATTAAACAATAAAATAGTTCCTTTTGATATAATATATAATGATAAATAAAGATTTTGACGCTTACTTATAGGTTTGGAAAACCTCTTTAAACACAACATTGGTAGTTATGTTTAAGGGTTTGCACTCTTTATCATATATTAAGATCTTTAGTCTAAGCTTGCTTTTAACTCTAAAAAATTTCACATATAATTGTTCATGTCTAAAGAAAGACACCAACATGAGAAGATAATTTTTCTATACAAATTATTTACCTATCATGGCAAATATATATACTTTGAGAAAATTTACTTCTACACGTTATATATATATATATATATATATATATATATATATATATATATATATATATATATATATATATGGCATATCTTATGAGAGGAAGACATCTTATATGAGAGTGAAAGAATTAAATCTTGACCATATAACCATGGGGTTAAGATTTAATATCATGTGACTGCTTAAAAAGTCATGTAAAAACTCATATGACTTATTTTATTTTAATCTTAACCATTCAAGATAGATCTAGTGGTCAATATTTATTCCTTTCACTCTCATATAAGATAAGTCCTCTCACTATATATATATATATATATATATATATATATATATATATATATATATATATATATATATATATATATATATATATATATATATATATATATATTACTTCTGCACGTTATATATTTATATTTTACAATTAGAAGAAGAAAAAACAGAGAAAGTCGAAATAAAGTAAATAATGCGACAGACATAGAAAAAATATATATACACTAGAAACATGAGTGGAATCGTATGACTCAAATAATTATTATTGTGGATATACATATAAAAAACAGAACTCACTATCTTTCTTTTTTTTTTTGAATGATGGGACATATTGATAATTTTTAAAATATAAAACATAATTGAGAATTCTAAACAAATATATCACCTACAACTTTTATTTTATATTTAAAATTCTAAGTTTGTATTTTACTTTAAAATAGTATAAATGATTAAAGCTGTTTTTATCTTTTGGGCCAAAAATAGCCTTAACTTTTGTATTTTTATTGTATTCATAAAAGTTGTTTGCTCTCTGGGTGACTATTAGAAATAATAGGAAAACGCTTTGGTTATACTGTAGGAAGTTTTTTTTTTTTTTTTTTTCGGAATTATTGCATTTTTTTTAGGAGGCAATTTAGAGCTGTCAAATGGGCCAGCCCGCTTGGCCTGTGCGGGCCATTCAGTTTTTCGGGCCAGCCTGGCCCGGCCTGCATCAGATTCAGGTTGCTATTTATTGGGCCCGGCCTGGCCCGATATTGGGCCACCGAGCCAATTTGGCCAGAATTTAAAATAAATAAAAAAATTCCAAAAAAAAAGCTGGACCTTAAATTTTTCCTTTTGGCTGCTGCATACAAGCATTTGTAGACTTTTAATGTGTTTTTATCACCAAAATCACAGCCATCCAGCATCAACATGACAAGGCTCCATACATTAATACTACCAAAGGAATAATTAAAAACTAACAACAATAATATTAATTAACAAGTTCCATAAAGCACTACAAATTCATAATTTCAATCTTCAAAATCAAGAAAAGTAAACAATGCAAAAAGTAAACAAGTTCAGTCACGAGTCACAATTACTAAACAAGTTCCAAAAAAGTACTACAAATTCATAAATTCAGAAACAAGTAACAAGTTCAACAACAATTCAACAAATATCTCCAACAAAAAATTAAGATGTTGGGATTTCTCCTTGATCATTTTGTTCTGTAAACAGCGGTATCTCCACCACTTCTTTGACATCTGCAATTCATAATACAAAACTAAAGTAAATAACTAAAATTAAATTAAAATTTCAATTTTTGAAAACAAAAGAAGAATTATAACATATTACTAATTTAATATTACCAGAAGATCCAACTTCTGAATAACCATACAACCAATTTCAGGTACAAGTGAGGGCTTGCACAGTTTCAGGAAGTAGAGAATTTCTATACTTATGCAAGATGTGACCTCCAATACTAAATGAAGATTCTGAAGCCACTGTTGTGATTGGAATACTTAAAGCATCACAAGCCAAAGTGTAAGTTGAGGGAATTGAAGTTTATTCAACCTCCAATATTAGAGGACATCAATGTCATTACCAACAATGCATTCTTCTTTCAAGTATATGTCAAGTTCAGACTTGCCATCATTTGAAGTTTTTTGTCTTATTTCTTGATGGTATGCCTAAAATTAAACAATCACATTACAACTAAATTAGAGACATTAATTGAAAACTAAATATAATGTAATCAATAGAAATTAGTGAATTACTCAAACTTACATTAAGAATGGATGATGAGAAATTTCCACTTGACATTGGAGGATGAGATTGAGTGTCTCTAGATGAGCTAGGTAGAGATGAGTTTGATGCATTGGATTGGCTTACATATTCAGCAAAGAGTTTATACAAACCCTCCTTCACTTTTTCCACCTTCTCTTCATAATCATTTGGATAAAGCCTCTTATAACAAAAGGTTATAAAATTCAACTTTGCCTTGGGGTCAAGAACACATCCAAATGCAAGAGTGACACTATATTCACTCCAATACTGATCAAATTTCTCCTTCATCCTTGGTGCCATTTCTTTGATTACCTTATCTTCACTAGTCAAATTTTCATTCAATCCCATATCTATAATTGCAACTTGCATGAAATATAAGTTTGAGGTGGGGTAATGTGACCCAGAGAACAAGTTAGTAATATCATAAAACGGGGCCAAGAATTCACACATCTTCTCTGCTCTTTCCCACTCTTCATTGGTTGGGCAAAAATTGTAATTTCTATCACTATATCCCAAACTAGTGAATGCACGACGATACCTAATAGCACTTTCAAGCATCAAGTATGTAGCATTCCATCTAGTAGCCACATCCAACCTCAAGCCACTACCTACATCAGTCAAGTGCACTTCTTCAACTCATCTTTGGAAATCCCTCATCCTTGACTCCGAGGCCCTCACATACTTGACACTTTGTCTAATTTTCCACAAAGCTTTAGCACCTACAGCCTTCAAACCTTGTTGAACTATCAAATTCAAGATATGTGCACAACACCTTACATGAAAATAATCACCTTTACATAACAAGGCATTTTGCAAATTAAGCCTCCCTTTCAAAATTCTTACCAAGACATCATTAGAAGAGGCATTATCCAATGTGATAGAAAATATTTTTGCTTCTATCCCCAATCCTTAAGCTCTCCAAGTATTTTTTATGATAATTCTAACCCAGTATGTGAAGTATCCAAGTGACCAAATGAAATTAGTTTCCTATTTAACTTCCAATTTTCATCAACATAATGTGCAGTCACTGTCATATAGCCTTGAGTAGTTACAACTGTCCATACATCAGAAGTTAAACATATTCTACCAAGAATAGAAGCTAATGCACTCTTTAGCTTTGCCTTTTCAGTTAAAAACACTTTCATGCAATCAGATGTTATAGTGTTTCTACTAATGGGTTTAAAATCGGGATTCAACAACTTATTCACTGCCCAAACCCCCTCATACTCATCATAGCTAAATGGAAGATCATGATTGATAATACATTTAGCAAGTGCATCTCGATAAGCCTTAGAATCAAATTTCCACTACTTCAAGAAGGTAGCTTTGTTATCCAACATGACCCCCACATCTTGGTACTTAGGACAACCCCCACATTTGATAATATGACGTCTTAAATGGTTGGTACCAGAAATAGCTTTACATGTATACAGTTTCGCACAACCCTTACATTTACATTTCTCCACCCCATCAACTAGGCCAACCTTTTCAAAATAATTCCATACCTCACTAGAGCAAGACTTACTTTTCTTAGCTTGTACACTATCTGGGTCATCATTAGCATCCCTACCCTTACTCTTATTTCCAGCAGTAGTGGTACTACGATTAACAGAAGGGTTGCTATTTGGGGTAGGCTGAGGCTCTCTGTTTTCAGGTGCAGTTTCCATTTTATCAAACTCATCCTCCATATTTTCTAAATTTTCAACAAAAATCCATGTCTACAATATAAAAATTAACAAGATTCACTAACCAATTTAACAAAAAAAATAGAATAGTCCAGTATTTAACAATAAGGCAATAACAGTCCAGTATTTAACAAAACAAGAAGTCATAAGCATAACAGGAAAAAATTACACAAACATTAAATCGCAAATCGAAAAAATTAGAAGCAAAGGTATGATTTTTGATACCTGAAAAGTTAGAAGCAAATCGCAAATCGCAAATCTCCTTCGCACCCTTGTAGTCCTGCAGCCTCGCAGTACTCGCGTCGCACCCTCGCACTTGCAGGCTTGTAGTGTTCGCGTCGCAGTCGCACCCTCGCACTCGCAAGCTTCGAGGCTCACGTCGCACCCTCACACACTCTCACAGTCTCACCCTTGCAGTGCTGCACCGTCGCGTCGCAAGTCTCGCACAATCACACTCGTACCCTCGTCTTTGGGAGAATTAGGTTGTGTTTGTGGCTTTGTGTGTGCCTCTGTGGAGTCACTGGAGTGTCACGACTCACGAGTATGGATTGTGGGTGGGGACTGGGATGCAGTGCAGCTGGAAGGGAAGGGAAGGCCCAATACCATTTACGGAAGGTGGACAATGGGCCATAGACCATTTACGGAAGGGAAGGCCCAATAGCCAATACTAGTGCTGTTGGGCTGGCTGCTGCATATAATTTTTTTTATATTACATTAGTCTCTCGGGCCAGCCCATAGCCTATGGGCCAGCCCGGCCTTAGGCCATTTGGCTCGTGGAGCCTATCGGGCCAGGCTAAAACGACCTGAATCTATTTAGGTTGCCATTTTTAAAGCCTGGCCTGGCCTAAATTACGGGCTGGCCGGGCCGGGCCCAAATTGACAGCTCTAGGAGGCATGTTTATTACGTATAAATCGTTTCTTGGATTTATTTTCCTACCATGTAAATTTTCCACAACTGCCAATATTGGTTATTGACTTCATCGTTAACGATAGCAATAAGAATGAAAGTAGCAGAAGGAACAACATATGTGCTTCTTCTCTAATCCTGTCCCATTACCAAACTCTATATAAAGCAATCTACCAATACAAACATCTACCCGCAGCCTTCAATTCCTCATCACAATGAAGCAAATTTTTTCTCATCTTACTTGCCTTTTGGTCTTTATATGCCCCCCTCTTTTCTCTCTATACATTCTACTCACTATGCTTCTTTACCCCAAACATGACTGCCTTTGCATCAGGAAATGTGACTGATCATTTGGCACTGCTCAAATTCAGGGAATCCATATCCACTGACCCATATGGAATCTTCCTCTCTTGGAATACTTCTACTCACTTCTGTAACTGGCATGGAATCACTTGCAATTCCATGCTTCTAAGAGTTACAGAGTTGAAGTTGGAAGGATACAAGTTGAAGGGATCCATATCTCCTCACATAGGCAATCTCTCGTATGTCAGAACCTTCAACCTCGCAAACAACAGCTTCTACGGGAAAATCCCACAAGAATTGGGACGTTTGTCTCAACTGCAGCAACTCTTTCTCGTAAATAACTCATTTGTAGGAAAAATCCCTACAAACTTGAAAGGTTGCACTCATCTCACACACTTATACTTATATGGGAACAATCTGATTGGCAAAATACCAATCGAGATTGGCTCACTTCTGAAGCTTACACATTTGAGCATTTGGAACAACAAGTTAACTGGAGGGATCCCACCATTCATAGGGAATCTTTCATCCCTAACTGTTCTCGGTGTCGATAGGAACAACTTAGAGGGAGATATTCCACAAGAAATATGCAGTCCCAAAAGCTTAACATTCATATCATTCCATGTCAACAAACTGGCTGGAACATTACCTTCTTGTCTTTATAATGTCATCTCTTACTCTAATCTCAGGTGCAGCAAATCAAATTAATGGCTCTCTTCCACCCAACATGTTCCACACCCTACCCAATCTCCAAGTATTTGCAATTGGTGGCAATCGAATCTCAAGTCCAATTCCACCTTCCATCACAAATGCATCTATCCTTTCATTTCTTGATTTCGGTGATAACCATTTCGTGGGACAAGTTCCAAGTCTGGGGAAGCTACAATATCTTTATTTCCTAAATTTTGAGGAAAATAATCTTGGTGACAATTCAACTAATGATTTGGAGTTTTTAAAATCATTGACAAATGGTAGTAAGTTGCACATGTTATCTATAGCCTTAAAAAATTTTGGAGGTCATTTTCCAAATTCCTTGGGCAATTTATCCACCCAACTCAATGAACTACATCTCTGATTTAATCAGATATCAGGAGAAATCCCTGTTGCAATAGAAAATCTAATTGGCTTAATGCTCTTGACTATGGAATATAACCGCATTGATGGGATTATCCCAACAACTTTTGGGAAGTTTCAGAAGATGCAAGTGTTAGACTTAAAGTGGAAACAAGCTGTCAGGAGAGATAGGAGCCTTCATAGGCAACCTTAGTCAATTGTTTTATTTGGAAATGGGAGCAAATATGTTAGAAGGAAATATTCCTCCAAACGTTGGAAACTGCCAAAAGTTACAATATCTAGGTCTTTCGCAAAACAACCTTAGAGGAACCATACCTGTAGAGATTTTTAATCTTTTCTCTCTAACAAACTTGTTGGATTTGTCACTAAACTCATTGAGTGGTAGTATACCAGAAGAAGTGGGCAACCTAAAACATCTGTATGTCTTAGAATCATTTGTCTGGTGACATTCCTGGAACGATCTGAGAATGCATAATGTTGGAGTACCTCTATTTGCAAAGGAATTTCTTACATGGCATCATACCACCCTCATAGGCATCACTCAGAGGACTTCAACGTTTAGACCTCTCACAAAACCGTTGGTCTGGTTCAATTCCTCATGCTCTGCAGAACATTTCTTTCTTACAATATTTCAATTTTTCTTTTACATGTTGGATGGTGAGGTACCAACTGAAGGCGTCTTTTGAAATGCAAGTGGGTTAGTGGTTACTGGAAACAATAAGCTTTGTGGAGGTATTTCAGAACTGCATCTATCACCATGCCCTATCAAAGGTAAAAAACTTGCAAAACACCAGTGTGGTTGCTTTTCTTCTAATAATGTCAATTATTCTAACTATCTACTGGATGAGGAATATGAGTAAGAATTAAACCATCTTTGGATTCACCAACAATTGACCAGCTGGCTAAAGTTTCATACCAAAGCCTACACAACAGAACTGATGGGTTCTCAACTACAAACTTGATAGGGTCTGGAAATTTTAGCTTTGTCTACAAAGGAACTCTTTAGTTAGAAGACAAAGTTTTTGCCATAAAGGTCCTAAACCTTCAAAGAAAAGGAGCTCACAAGAGTTTCATTTCTGAATGCAATGCACTCAAAAGAATTCAACATCGAAATCTGGTTCAGATTTTAACATGTTGTTCCAGCACCAATTACAAAGGTCAAGAATTTAAGGCTCTAATTTTTTAGTACATGAGAAATGGAAGCTTAGAGCAATGGCTGCATCCTATGACACTAAGAGCAAAGCATCAGATAACATTGAGCCTTGATCAAAGATTAAATATCATGATTGATGTTGCTTCTGCATTGCATTATCTTCATCATGAATGTGAGCAATCAATCATTCATTGTGATTTAAAGCCAAGCAATGTCCTGCTTGATGATGACATGATTGCTCATGTGAGTGATTTTGGCATAGCAAGACTTCTCTCAACCGTTAATGGTACCACTTCTATGCACACAAGTACAATTGGAATAAAGGGAACGGTTGCTCCTCCAGGTATTTACTAAATTGGATCAGTGTTTCTTTGAATTCCCCCATCTTTCGATGAAAGCTTGATATTTATTTATGAATTACAAAGTATTGACTATTTTTGCTGTATATGTTAGAGTATGGAATGGGTTCTGAGGTGTCTAAGAATGGTGACATGTATAGTTTCGGGATTCTTATGTTGGAGATGCTTACTGGAAGAAGACCCACAGATGAAATCTTTGAGGATGGTCAAAATTTGCATAATTTGTGGTAAATTCATTTCCTGGTAATCTTTTACAGATTATGGACCCATCACTTGTACCAAAACATGAAGAAGCAACAATAGAAGAAGAAACAGTCAGAATCTTACTCCGACTGTTGAAAAGTGCTTAGTTTCACTCTTTAAGATTGGGCTTGCTTGTTCAGTGGAATCTCCAAAAGAAAGAATGAATATGGTGGATTTCACCAGAGAGCTAAGCAAAATAAGAAAAGCCTTTCTTGCTGGTAAGATAAATGGAAAATGACTTAATTCTCTGCATATTATTACTAGAGAACAAATGTAGATGTGTCATACTACTTCTTCTGCAAAATTTTAACAGCAGCTCTGTTTATAATAATACTTTTTTGTCCTTTGTTTTTTATTTTATTTTTTGAATTATTTCACACGTTTTGCTTTTCAAACTTAACAACATAATAAAATTGAGATATCTAGATGCTTAATTGCATATGCTACTGGCTTCAGCTCTTACCTGATAAATTGCTTATGTAGTTACAATTTCATTTTCTGCCATTCTTCTATGTATTTCAAAATTCCAAAACTAAGAAGGTAACCGGCTGCTTCTTGATTTCAGGTGTTGACACTTGAATAATCAAAGCTGAGATCGAATGCCATAGCTATTTATGCTGTATGTTGTATGCTGAACTCTAGTAGAGTTAATCACCAGGGTGCTGAACCGTTTAATTATTTTACCCGTTATATTACTCATATGAATGCATCATTCAAGTAGTGAACTTATTGTTTGTACTGTTATTTTGTTTGATAAATGTACCTTGAAGTAGTACTTGATGGATGTAATACTCCATCTTAGTAGTGGACTTATTCTTCTTCTTCTTTTTTTTGTCAAATGTACTCCCTTTATTCTCATGATTTTCCAAATTTAGATGCAGAGCATCAAAATGCTTTCAATCTAGATCCATATTCACCATACCGGATTTTTATTTTATTTTATATTTTTCGGGATTCATAAACTTATCTTCAATATTCAGGGGCTAAATAGCAGAGAATTCTTTCTAAATTTGGCTTATGAGACCTGACATTCATAAAGGTAAAAATATAAAAACTTCCATATGAAAAAAAATCAATGAGTATAAACACAAAATACATGGGCCATAATAAAAAGTGGACTCCAACAATATAAGTTGACGCAGTGACTGCATGTGTTTCACAGAGACCTTCAATCAATCTCTCTAGTAAAGGATTGTCACATTTCTTACTCCAAGTCTTACCTAAAATCATTTTGTAGATTCAATGTTTAAATATCAAGATGACAAAGGAAAAAAATACTTTTGAATTTATCCAAGAGGTAGTACTTGTAATATGTAAAAGCAGTAAAAGAATTCAGTAACAACTTTTCTAGGAGTCACACAAAGATCAATCTAATGGTTCTGCTAGTTTGACACAGCAAGTCAGCAATTGTGGTTGAAATGTAGTTTATGAAACATTGCATTGCCTAGATAAAATTCCACTTCCTACTCATTCCTCACTTTTTAAATGTATCTGTTATTGGAATACTTCCTAATAAAAAGGCTGACATTGACAATGCTATAATAGAAGATGTAAACTGCACCTGAACTTACTGCAGCTTGTTAATACTTGATACTTTAATATGATGAATGGTAGCAATCATTATCTTTGATACATATGCACAGAAAGCCTCAATCTTTGTTCTCTTGACCCCGTTCGCAGAAGCAAGCCTCTGCAGCTTGTTAATACTTGATACTTTAATATGATAAAGGCGTTTCAGAGAGATATGGTTCATAGACATATGGTGCACCTGATAAAAGTTTGGTCTAAAGATGGTTGATATTTGGGAGAAGCATGTATGAAGGTGTCTATTAGGGTTTGGGCCTGGCATGCATCAGAGTGGTTTATTTTGAGCTATTTCACACCAGGAAGCAAAAAACTTACCAAAGGAACAGGCATCACCTAATGTATGATCAAAAGTAAATGCTATGGAAATGCCTCCACAAGTGTACTCTGTCACCTGAATTCGCAAGGGAAAGTCTGGTTCAACCAAGACTACCTTTTCTTCAAGAGTTTCATTGAGATTATAAAAATCTAAATTCTTTAATGGGAGGGACATGTGCGTGTGATTCAATGACTAGAGTACCATTGTTGCACAAATGATTTCAGGCTCACTAGTTTTGGGATTTTGAGAAGTTTGGCCAGCAAAGGATAATATTGATCAAGTATTTGTGTTAGAGAGCTTTTAAGAATATCGAATACTTGATCAATGACCTGAAAACAGGTCAAGATTTGAGAGTCACTGAAAATTGGCTCTGGAATAAGATTGAGTGCCTTTACAATACTTTTCCTACTAAACTTGACTTCAAATTTTCCATACTTTCGGACTGCAAGTTTTTGAGAATGTCTGAAAATTTTCAAATGAGGATAGTGTTTCTCTTTGATATTTTCTTTGTTTTGAGGCTAAGGTTTCAAAATGTTTCTGAATTAATTGAACCTGGCATATACTACTTATTTAGCATAATTTAGCAGATATTTTCTAATCGCACATTATGAATCGTAGTGATCAGCCTGTGATGATACCATTACCATGGATCATGATTAAGAGTTGATCTCATGAGGCCACTCTTCTGTTGCTAACTTTGTGCTTGTTCCTTTCCAAATTGTAATAAGTGAACATATTCTTCAACTAAAATGTTGATTTGATGTTAATAGATAAGACTGATCTCTCTTCAACTATTATATCAAACTGTTATTTCATTCTACTTTCTAACTCAACTATAATCCTTATTTACTACAAATTCATCTTTCTTTATGGATTTAAACTTGTGTTATTTTGTGTACTGAAGCATGTAATACTAGTAGTACGTGTAATTTGGGTTCAAATATGTTGTATTGTTTTAAAGCCTTTCCCCTGTTACAAATTTGAGAAGTGCTAGCAATTTATTTACTACTATTAGTTAAAGTTTATTAAAAATTACAAAATTATGATTGAGACTTATTAAATAAGGAGTGGGATCCATATAAATTTGAGATTTCAAATAAATTTCAGTAAAAAATAGTATTTAAAAAGGTATAATACAAAATATATTACTAACATTTCTGTACAATTTTTTTTTTCTTATAATTCAAAGGTTATCCTTGTTTTAAGTTGCCACTGCTTCATTTATTCAGTTTGTGAAATAAATTTTTGTGTAGATGCCGGAACACCTGTCACATAAATAGGAAAGAAGAGGGTGATTGAGTTCCTGACCGACACATAAAGCATTTGTCTCTAATTACATTTAATAATGTGCTTTTTGTTAACAATTGCCTTACCATTAAATATTGCTTATTTTCAAATCTGATTTTAACAACTGATCTGCAATTTCAGTTTTCATGTATTAGTTCATGTTATATTACACTGAAAGCAATAAAGATATAATCAAGTTATTATTAGATATTATTTTAGTCAGTCAGATCATGATTGTTAGGCACTTTTTTAAAAATATAAAAAATGGTTATCAAAAAAATTGTCAGATCGAAACATAAATTATGCTACAAATGATTTTCAAATATAAATTTATTTTATTTTTATACTTTCATATATAAACTTCAAGTCACGGCTTTATTTTTAATAAATCATTAACTATTGTAAAGCACAAATGTTAATTAGCTTTTAGAATTTAAAAGTGGAAAAATGGATTTGAATCCTCTGAGTAAAATTAATTAAAACATTTATTAATTTATCATTTATATTACTTTATATAAAATATTATAATGTAACTAAATTAACAATATTTGACAAATGGGGATAAAACTTTATCATTAAAATAACTAGATAGAAACTCATGTTACATGATTTTCTTTTGGGCGCCATGACATTTGAGTTGAGTATTCACCAGTTTTACTGACGACTTGATTGACCTTTAGTGGGGTCTCCTCTTCTATCCACGAGTCTCGAATCCGAAATCTTGCTTAACAGGACCGAGCTCAGTTCTACTCGGACTAACAACATGTTGGTATGTTACTTGGATGAATAAATGAATATATTATATTATTAAGAAATTAGTATAAATAAAAATTCATATAAATATTTAATGACTAGATGTGCCCTAAAGTTTATAATTAGAATTGATGCAAGGATTGATGATGATGAGAAGCTTGGTGAGGAGTGAATAAGGAGTTGAAAACATAAAACGTAAACGATTACGTGGTATATTGAATTATTGTGAAAGGGTAATCAAGTTGTAGTATCCTTATGTAGGAATGTTATGCATTAAATGATTGGTATGTTGTAAGTGTCATGAAGATGAGTGACACTAAGAAGATAAGGATTAATTCCTTTCTTCTTTTGATTTGAATTTGTGCATTTGATTGAACGGAAGAACCTATCTCATACGACACAAGTAGGAATTGGAAGTGAATCATGGGCACCGAAATGAAATGAGAAGTGGTCTTCGATGTAAGACGAGTTGGCAAGAGCCGCAAGGTGCACATAGAGATAGCATGACATTCTGTTTTACTCCTTATGTCAGTTGCCTAATCATTGTTTCCTTCTATCATCGGTTACTGGTTGTATCAATAAAAATAATTACCTCTTCATATATATTGTTAATGGTATGTTAATATAGTCTAATGAAAACAAAACAAAAACAGAAAAACTAAGCATCGTCTAGCCACCTTGGAATTAACCTTGGTGCACCCAAGGCCATGACTTTATGCCAGCATCTTGCCATGCTATTTACTTTCACTAAGCGTAGACCACCTTTCACATACAACACAGAGGCTCACATTCTCGATATGTTTTCCTTCACGAATGACAAAAGTCATATTCCATCCACCAAGCCACATGTCCCACCAAACACCACGTCTTCACCCTTTTGTTTTTGTGTCTTTTTGTATTTCTTTTACCTTTTCTTTGTGATGTGTGTTTTTATCTTTTTCTGCCTTTGTTTTTTACTTTCCCATCTAATCGGATCAATACCAAAAGCCCATGCACATATGGTTTGTTTATTTTGTTTTCTTGGCCTATGATAATGAATTCTGATTGACAAACAAAAAAACAATTACATAATATTGAAAAGCATATGCCCATTTTCTTTTCTCGATTAGGTCCAAGTCTTTATATACTATTGCATAATTGAATTTAGGTAAATATATAGAACATATAATAAAATAAACAAACAAAGAAAAAACAATAGTAAAATTATGAGAGTAAACTTATAATTATTAAAATAGATAATAATTAATAGAAGTAATAAAATCCAACAAAATAAATAAATAAATAAAAACAGTAAAAAGTAATGATCCTTAAAAAATTTGAATTACAAAATTATTTACTTAACATAGATAAAATAAAGACTTAATTAGTGATGACTACTGTGGATGCACTTCTAATTTACTTATTACTTAACATTCTCTCGCTAAGTGAGAATAAGGATAGAGTGAGAGGTTAATTGTCGCTTAGCTGGAGGTTGATTTCGCTAAGCAAATATCAGTCTAGAGAGCAGAAATTGTCACTTTGTGGCGCCTCGCTATGTGAGAGTCTTCCTTGCTAAGCAAGAAGAACTCTAGAGAGCTAATTGAAGGTTTGCTCAGCGAGACTTTAGTCCATAAATCATGGAGGAAAAGGAATTCCACCTCTGGTGCCTATATCTCTTCATATTCCGAGGCTATGAGCATTGAGTTGATGCCAACCAGCTGAAGCTCCCTTCTAGGCACAGCCTTCACAGACAGGAACCGATCAACAATGTTTAAGGTCAAATATAAAGTTTCTGGCATGAGCTCAAGTTTCCTATGCACTTCTATCAACCAGTCCACAAGGATTCATCTCATCTTGGCATTAATATCTGGCTGTGACCCCATGTAGTCATGCACACAACCGTCTTCCTGTATCATCAAAATCAAATATATGTAATGTATATATAGCAAGTGCATATAAAAAAAGGGAACATCTTGATAAGCGAGAAAAGCCTTAGAGAGTGAAGTCTGGAGCAGAGTCTATTTATGGAAGTAATATGGAAGTGTTGAGGGGTGGCGCTAAGACCCAAAGGCACCTCGTTAAGACAGACCCCTTGGACAACAAGTGTTGTTCTAGCCTCAAGGATTGTGTATGTGTGTGTACACTTATGTAATTGCCTTTTATGCTTACTTGTTTGCATGATTGACATTGTTTGATACCTTGTTGTGCTAGAATCTTGATGATCGTAATATTGTTGATTTGTATTGATTTCTATGTTTATGATTAGTATGGTGTTGCGTGAGTATAATGATGAACCTTATTTAAGAAAAGGCTTTAAGACATTTAAAATGTAATAGGATGCCTCCTTAGCAAAGGAAGGGGATATTTCTTGTGTTTCAAGGAAAATAAATGTTTTAAACGAAAAGAATATGTTTTCAAGGAAATAATATGTTTTATGAAAATGATGTTCCTTAGTAACTGTAGGGTAGAACCTACTTGGTTCTTGTCTTGTCTGAGTCGCACCCTCAACTTACAATGATTGTTTAACCTGTAGAGAGGTCCCCTAGGTTACCAAGGTGAGATAAGGATTTAAACCATTTACAAAATGTTGTATAAAAAGAATGTCACAGAAAAAAGGAAAGGTTTATACAACTCCATATGAGATGTAAAGAAAGGGCTAGGAAGCCCCCTTGGCCAAATAGGAAAGGACGGTCGCTTTTCGACCAAGGGGTAAAGGTAACATCTTCGAAAAGGGAAGAATTGAGATAGGCCACTCAGACCAAAGTGGTATATAAGTAAAAGGTCAATGAACCCCTTTGATAATGAAATGTGGTTCAACCACTTGGACTGGTGATAGTACCAGATAGTAAGAAGGACACTTCTTGACGGCTAGAGCTTAGCCAACTGATTAAGAGATGAAAGTCAAGTGAAAGATAATAATAAAGTTAACCAAAACCAAACAAAAACTAAAAATGAAATTATGAAACGTATGATATAACTGATTATTTTAACTATGCATGGCTCCTTGACTAGTGCGGTAAACCTATTCATTAGGTGAGGATGTTAGTAAAAAATGCTTCTATGCTACCTTAGGGGTATGCAAGGTATTAACCAATAGTAAAGGTAGATAACGAGATAGAAATCACAAAGATAAAGGAAAGGTAAGTCCTCACATGTATCATAGGAGAGTAATGGGTCAAGAGACATGGGTATGTTGATGATGGTAAAAGAGAATAAGTACAAAAAGGAAAGGATTCAGGTTTCAAGGAGAGGCTAAAACCATATCAATTATGAAGAAATCTAAGATAGATGAGTTGGCCTAATCCTAAAGTCTCAGAGCACTCGCTGAGGCATACGTCTCATTCCTTTAAGTTTATATGATTTTCAAGTGTAGGTGGATGTGATAAATCAAATTTTGTATGTGCTCAAGTGGGAGTTTTTTGGCTTTGATTTGCTTTATTTCTGAGTAAATTTCTTAGCAAAACTCAAGAATTTGTGTTAAGTGTGTAATAGATAGGACATAGTTGAAAAAATGTGAAAAAGAGCAAAAATAAGCTGAAAAAGAGGCAGGAAAAAGCACCATTGATGAGAACGGTCGTGCTCTATGTAGCATAGCCGTGCTAATGTTCTGAGGAGAGAACACCCATGCTGATTATGAGGAAACTGTTCTCTGATTTTCAAAATTGGCAAAGTAGCATCAACCATATCCGAGAACTGCGATGCTTTGAAGAGAACATGCATGCTCTAAATTGCTCAAAATCACCAATCATTGGTTTCCGAGAACGGTCGTGCTCCTCAAAGCACGACTGTGTTACATCTAGGATTTTGAAATTTGAATTTTCCGCCCAAAGAGAACAGCCATGCTTCCCCGAGCATAGGGAGCACGACCATGCTACCTGTCACGCGTCAGTTACATTTCTTGTATTATAAATAGAAAACTGGAAGTGAAGGTTTGGGTATCTTTTGTTCTGGTTCCAAATTGAGATGTCTTAAATGAGTTAGTCTCTGTGTAAGGAACTCTTAGCTGAAAGGAAGGATAAAGATCATCATTGGGGTTCATTACTGTAAGGTTCTAATTCCTTTGTAATTTCTATGCCTTTAATGGGGAATATTTGTTGTCGTTTAATCATAAGTGGCTAATTTTCTCAAAGCCCAAACTATGATGCAATTGTACCTTGACCCTTGGTTCTGTTTTAATGGAATTCCTTGATGCATTCAGTAGTTGTATCCCCTTTACTATTTTATTTGATAATCAGAACTAATCATTCTATATTCTCATTAGTCACATGTCAATGATCATCTGTTTGTGATCAATTGATCTGTAAATGGATCGAATTAGTATAGTCTGAATGACCAGACTAGTTATGTTAATTTCCAATAGATTAATTGTTTTTAATCAATCTCTCTGTGCTTGATCATTTTCCCTAAATTAATTTATCTATGATCAATTGAGAATTAATTTAGAGAAAATAGTTTTGTTAGACCTTGGCCATAGGCTGGTTAATAATTTAAGAGAATTGACAATTGCAAAATCATTTGAATTTTTTCTTAAAATATGAACTGAGGGGAATTGGGTACAAGTAAAGTCACAGTCTTGGGTTGTTTATCTGAAATTGTTCCTGCTTAAACATTGTTTGCTTATTCTTTTCTTTTTATACGGAATATCTGATACCAAATTCTTCTCAAATTGACAATCACTTTGGATTGTTTAGTCTTTATAAAATTAAATTATTTTGGGAACTCTTCTATTCCTTTGGGTATGATATCCGGACTTAGATCCACTGTAACTACTACGTAAGGTACGCTTGCCCTTAAGCAAACATATTTTACACATCAGGATGTCTTCTAGGAGGAGCTTGGAGCCGCCTGCAACGAAGATGTTTGGGTTCGATATCTCCTAGTGAATGGGAGTTTGTTTTAAGTTTTATGTATCTTTTGAGACAAAATTATGATTTTCCAATTTGGCGATAAAGCATGATATAAAGTTATCTCTCAATTTGAAAATTAATATTTTTTGTCAAAATTAAAAAGTCAAATTGACGTTTCCAAATTAATCAATCAGTTAAAAAATATTTATACTTTAATATTCAAACAGAAACAAATAGTTAGCAACTTAAGTACTTAAGATGAAATGAAAAACTAAATTATTAAAATATTCAAGTTATTAAGCATACATTTTTTTTCTAACACATTCTTACTTTGAATTTTGAAAAAGTAAAGAGAGAGATATAAAAAGGGAAGAAATTAATTTGACGAAAGTGTTAAGATATATAATATTTAATAAAGTTTAAAATTAGAAGAAAAAAAATTAATTAAAAAAGCATTTGTATAATTGGGTTGAGTTTATAATATAAATAGATAATAAATTGAAAATAATTATATCTTAATACTCTATTTATTTATAAGTAAAAGATTAAAGATATACAGTTGTTTATATAATGAAGCATGACTAGTGCAGTTTGAAGAACACAAAAATAATTTTGAAAATTGATAATTTGTAGTAATTAATTACTAACCTCTTTAACATGTCTTCACAAAAACGTAATATTTTAGTCTACTATATTACTATTTTAAAAAGAATTTAGTATACTATATTACTTCAAAAGCTAGTCTATGATCTTTCATTATGTTCCATATTGTATTGCGCAATTGATTTTTAATGAAATGCTTTAAGCCTTGTTAGTCGAAAAGAAAAAAAGAAAAAAAAAATTGTTACCTGTGAAAGTCATTAATTGCAAGTCAAGCATCCAAAAAAAAAGTCACTGGAAGTCAAGCATCCCTAAAAGAAGTCACAGTCAGTCAAGCACCCCTTGCCCATATAAAACGTCACTGCAAGTCAAGTGTACCAAAAAAAACGCCATTGGCATTTGTTTCGGCGATGGTTGATGAGTTATCTTTGAATTGGACAAAGATTCTCTTTTGGATATAAACACTTATATAAATAAAATTAAGGTGGTAAAATGAATTAACAGAGTGAATTTCATTCTATAAATTAATCTATGAATAAGTTAATTTTAATTTATGAGTATATTTTATGCTACCACTTAGTCCTTTAATAAATTCTTTATTTGATGTTTGTGCGTGATGTATGTAGATGAATTTTTCTTTTAAAATCTACCATTTTATTAATCCATTCAAATTTTCTTATATTTTTCATTAATCATATGTTAGACATTTTTCAGTTTTAATAAATTTTTAATATTTTCAATCATTGTTAATTTTTAATCTTTTTTTACAAAATTTCAATTGTTTTATTGGACATGCGGACTAAGTGGGTTGCACAGGAATTAGGCAAAAACATGGTCTGTATAATAAGCGGATTAGCTTACTTCAATCAATTTAATTGTGAACCAAAATAGACTGAGCTAAACAAACTAGACTGATCTATACACCAACCTATAGCAAGGACTAATTTGGTCTAACTACAACACTTTGAGAGATTATCAAAGTGAAACTTTTTAATCATAGAAGACCAATCAAAAATTAAAAAAATTAGATGCGAGACTAGAAGAGAATTTTAACCCAAAAAGGTATCTTTAATGGAGAATAAAGAAATGCAAATTTCTTTTATTTTAAAGTTTTTTTATTTTATTTTCACATAATTCTCTTATACTATTATTTAATTATGAATTTACCAGGTAATTAAAAATATAATATTTTAGTTAACCATATTTATTTATATTGTTACAAGTTAATTGAAATGAAAATTCTTTTAATATTTTAATTAGCAAATGTCATCAAAAGATACACTTTCAACACACAAACATGTAAAATTAAGGAAGGATGATGATGAGATTTGATCTTGTAATAAATATGCTATGTAAATTGGTAAATAAAATAAATATTTTGTGCTTTCAATTATAAAGTATGAGTTTCATTTTTATTGTAATACCCTTAAGGGCATTACCTTAATTACTATGCCTAGGTTTTCAAGACATGGAAGTTTTGAATATACAAACATTATAGGTCAAGCGAAAACTAAAACATAAAATCTATTATAAAACTTAATACAAACTCTTGGCATAAAGCGCCGTTCATTACATAAAAGAAAGATACATTTTTTTTTTGACAGTATCAAACTTATGGCATTTCATTATTTATCAAATCTGCAATACATGAAGGAACGACTGAGAAAAATTGGAAACAAGGATAGGATAGAGCTACTCTTCCAAGAGCATGGGCAACTCTATTTGACTTGTCTCCTCACAATGCCAAAAAAAAAAAAAAAAACTTAAAAAATGATTAAAAGTTAACAATGATTGAAAATATTAAAAATTGATAAAAACTGAAAAATGTCTAACATATGATTAGTGAAAAATATAAGAAAATTTGAATGGATTAATAAAATAGTAGAATTTAAAAGAAAAATTCATGTACATACATCACGCACAAACATCAAATAAAGAATTTATTAAAGGACTAAGTGGTAGCACAAAAGATGCTCATAAATTAAAATTAACTTATTTATAAATTAATTTATAGAATGAAGTTCTCTCTTAATTTTAATTCATTTTAGCCCTTTAATTTTATTTATATGTGTTTATATCCAAAAGACACTCTTTGTCCAATTGAAACTACGAAAGATTACCCTGAGGTAGTTTTGGTCCACATAAAACGACTGATCTTTGTAGTAAACTAACAATATCAACTTGTGCACAGTGGTCCACATGACATAGAACAAGGATAACTCACCAACCAAATGCCAATGACGTTTATTTTGGTACACATGACTTGACTTACTGTGACCTCTTTTAGGGATGCTTGACTTCCAGTGACTTTTTTTTTTTTTTTTTTTTTTATGCTTGACTAGCTTGCAATTAATGACTTTCACAGGTAACACTATTTTTCTTTTTCTTTTTGACTAAGAAGGCTTAAAGCATTTCATTAAAAATCAATTGCGCAACAGAATATGGAACATAATGAAAGATCATAGACTAGCTTTTGAAGTAATATAGTATACTAAATTCTTTTTAAAATAGTAATATAGTAGACTAAAATATTACTTTTTTGTGAAGACATGTTAAAGAGGTTAGTAATTAATTACTACAAATTATCAGTTTTCAAAATTATTTTTGTGTTCTTCAAACTGTGCTAGTCATGCTTCATTATATAAAAAACTCTATTTTTAACTTTATTAAATATTATATATCTTAACACTTTCCTCAAATTTAATTTCTTCCCTTTTTATATCTCTCTCTTTACTTCTTCAAAATTCAAAGTAAGAATGTGTTAGAAAAAAAAAAAACGTATGGTTAATAACTTGAATATTTTAAGAGTTTAACGGTGATGCAATGACAGTGTAAAACTATTTTACACTGTCATCCAATCACAAATCACTGTTGGTATGATTTTTAAGATAATTTTGTTAAAGTCTACAAACTTACCTTACATGAGAGATAACTTTATATCATGCTTTATCGCCAAATTGGAAAATAATAATTTTGTCTCAAAAGATAGCTTTATATTTAACGAAAGAAAAAATAGGATATAAACTGATAATGTATTTGTTACACTGTCATTCAATCACAAATAACTATGTATAGTAAATTTGTTGATTTTGATAATAACTACTTTAAAAATCATACCATGCATGATTTCTAATTGATTTATAGTATAAAAAATTTTACATTGCAATGCATACTTATTAAATTCGTAACAAAAACGGTAGATTTCAATCATGTTTAATATATAATAGTGTTCTTATCTAATTTTCTTTAAAAAAATATTGTAATTGGATGACAGTATAAAACTACTTTACATTCACAGTGCCTTATTTTCTCTTACTCTAAGAGTCTAATGGTTATGCACTATCGGTGTAAGAACTTTTACACTGTCAAGCAACTCAGAAATCATCGTTAGTATGACTTTTAAGGTAGTCATTTAATATTAAAGTCAACAAACTTACCACACATGATGATTTGTGATTGGATGACCTTTTTACTATCATTAAAATACCTATTTTCTCTTATACTAAGATTTTAATAGCTATGCATTGTCAATGTAAAAACTTTTACACTGTTAACTTATTAAAAGTGACTGTTAGTATGACTTTTAAGGTAATTTGTAATTGAATGACAATGTAAAATCATTTTACATTATCGGTGCATAGTTCATCTCTTATACTAATGTTTTGCATAATTATTCTATCTTTTATGTTAGCCAAAAATATAATTTAAATTTCTAAGAATTAATTCATCCCTTTCTAATTATAAAAATGAGATAATTATATGATTAGCTATCTAATAACATATTTTTTAAAGAAGTTAAATATATACAATATTTATTTTATAAAAATTAAAATAAATTTTATAATTGAAATCATACAATACACAATGTGCGAGTTTATACCTATTGCAAGTACGAATTTCACCATCAACCTTCCTTAAATGTAAGTGTTCATGAGAAGTAACACATTGTTAAAATATAAAAGATTTTTTTATATTAATTAACTTGAAACAATATAAATAAATAAATTAAATTAAAATAAAGTAAACTAAATGTTATATTTTTATTACTTATTAATACAAAATTAAAAAAAGAAAAAGACAAAAGAAAATTACATGAAAAATAAAATCAAAATTAGACTCTAAAATGAAAGATATGTAAATTTCTTTAATCTTAATTTATTAAAGATACTTTTGTTTTTATCCACTTTCATTCTTGCTTCCAGTTGCATTCCTCTCATTTTGTCTGATTCAAACTATGTTGGAGCGAGAGGTGACTCGTAAACTACTCATCGTCGTTAATGCAGCAATATTAGTAGTGTGGTCAACATAAATTTCTTTAACTTTTTTCTAAAGTAATAGTAATATTATTTCCGTGGATCATTCCCCAAAGACTTTTTATAATGTTAACATTTATTTTATAATTAGTATTTTAGTTTGTAGTTGATAAATTTTTTTTATATAATTAAAATTTATGAGAAATAAATATTTTAAAATATATAATTATATTATAATTAAAATAATAATAAATAAATTTTTTACAATATATAAATTATATTTTCAAATTACAATTAATGATTTAAATTATGATATGAGGTAATTTATTTTTTAACTATTGATAATTTGATAAAAAAAAAATATATTCAAACTCAATGTAGAAATAGAGATAAAAGAAGATAAATTGAAAAAATTAAGTAGTTAAGAAGATTAAGTATATCTTTAATTATATATATAAAAGTAATAGTGTTGGGATCTCAAAAAGGAAAGTTTTTCCCGTCTAAAATATGGTCATTTTTGTAATTTTATTTTGTATGTCATTTTGTCAATTAATTAACATTTGTCAATTCGTCAATTACATTAAAAAAATTCATGTTTCACATAGCCATCTTTAGTGGGGTCGTTTTTTCCATTCACATGGCTCGAACTCAAGAGCTTGCTTAAGGGGACCAAACCTAGTATCACTTGGACCATCAACTTGTTGGTAGTTAAAATTCATTGATAATGTAAAGATCATTAGAAAAAATTAGATTGTTTATGGTCTTTACATATTTTGGTCTTATAATTATGTTTTTTTTTTTTGGATTCATAAAAACCGATCTTATCTAAATGTTCTTTTAAATTTTTGTAATTTCGGTTTTTTATATAAGATAAAGATTATGATTGCATGATTCAATATTTGGTGTATGTTTTATGTTAACTTCTTCAAATTAATATATTTGTGAGTACAAATAAAAAAAATTGAAAGAATCATAATGGTCAATTAAAACATTTACACAAAATTACTAAAAAGGTCAAAATATTTAAATGATCAATTCATTATTGTAGTCCAAATTAAATTTTAAACAATTATTAAAGCATTTTTATCATGGAATAATATAAAAATAAATAATAGATATTTAAAAAAATTTAGTTGTCTCAGTAGTGAATATGTGATATAAATTCTAAAATTGAAACTAAATTACTTTTAAATCCATGAATAATTTAATTATTGGAAAACTAATTTATAAGGGGTTGGATATTTATAAATTTTATTAACATTTTATCAAGGATAATTTTTACTTTTGAGATAGTGATCTTAATTCTCTCAATTAGTTTTGCAATCAATCAATATAAATAATAATAAGTATAATTCTGATACGTTAGAAGTTGAATATAAAAATGAACTTTATCTCAAGTTTAAATGTCTTACTATTTAACTTTGCATCTAATTATGAATCCCGTATATTCTCTCCTCGGTGAGAGCTTGGTTTTCTCTCTCCCGTGAGAGTCTAGTCTTGTGAGTGGCCGTTTAGGGTTTCTCTCTGTGTGAGAGCCTTTGTTTGAACCATAGTGTTAACGGAGAGGAGAGTATGGAATCGGTGCAAAAAGACTTGGAGAGGATAACGCTGGTGGAGGAGGCGAAAGATGGGCTAATCTTCCACGTGGAAGATAACACGGAGCGAAACATGGATTTGGATCTATGTCTTGTTGGTAGATTCCTTACGGAGAAGCAGATTAGAACACATATCATGAAAGAAAGAATGGCAGCAATCTAGAGGCCAGGCAGGGAGGTAACCAACAAACAGGTTGTAAAGGCAAAAATCACAAGAATGGGGGTTGAATTGTGATTTAAAAAATTTGGCAAACTTTTTTGTAAAGTCTATCATCTGTGAGAGTTAATAAACAAAGTTTTAAAACAAAACAACAAACGATGTTTTAAGAGATGAAAATAGACGCTGTTTTAGTAAACACAAATCACAATCCAGTGTCAAATCAAACAACAGATGAAGAAGGAAAGAAATAAAGACACACAGTGATTGGCATCTAGCAATGCATTGCTGCCCCTAGCCTATGAGATAACCGGTGATCCGATTTCAACCTTTATTACAAACCATTTCCATCATGTAGCCTTTGTCCCTTCGTCCGAATGTCTTAATTGAACACGAGGCTTAAAAGTGTCATCCTCGTTAGGTCCAATTGTTTATTTCTCAATACCCAAGTAGACATTTAACTACAAACGGACTCAATATCTCATATTAGTCTATTTGCGCATGGCCATGCATATTGTACGTCTCACTCTATCGAGAGGCCTACAGACATAACTCCTGTTATGTAGGAGGGACAAATCCTATCTACATCACTCACATTCCTCAACATGATTCATTGCATACCCAAGTACTACCTTTATAATCACCCTATTACAGATGACGTTTGATAGCATTAAAACATACAACTCCTACATGTAGGAATCGTAGTGACTTCAAGTCGTAGGACTACTATCAACTTATGGTTGCCATGAGAAGCGCTTATGACACTTGCATAACTATTATGAAGCCTTTGAATAGTGGGTTTGTCTAGCATAAATATTACTCTGAATATTCATACCCATGTGCTGGCCTAATATCCCAAATCCATGACCTGTGAGATGCGGTCATCATGCTACTAACACAATAGTCTTGATGCATCATTGTCGTCCTGGTTAACAATGATACTTCGACTACAAACACTTTAAGAATCGTGTTATATTATTCAATGAATCTCACAGCATCTAATAGCCTGCCTTTTCTAAGGACGTTACTATATCATACCATAGATAACATAATAACTGAAATGCCTCACATATATAAATCAAAGTCGTAATACAAATATAGTCTAAAAAGGATTGCCCACTAGGGCTAACTCTAACAATCTCCCACTAGCACTAGTGCCAATCGGGTATAAACATAATACGCATTGATCTAGTGTGAGCATTATGCTTTTGCTAAGCAAGGTGCTCCATAAGTGGGTCAACAACATTCTCTAATGTTGGCTCTCCGCATATCTCTCGAATGAGATGGAAGCGTATAAGTATATGGGTTTGGATCACTGGTGAGATCTAGGCTCCTTAGCCTACGCGATTACTCCATTGTTATCATAATAGAGGTCATCGAGTCTGCAATGCTAGGAATGATGCCAAGTTCGTCAATGAACTTCCTAATCCAAACAACCTCTTAAGTCGTACCAAAGGCAGTTATATACTTAGTCTTTGTAGTAGAATCGATGACTGTCCCTTGCTTGGAACTCCTCCAACTTATAACGTCGCCATTCAAGCAAAACACAAACCCTGACTACGATCGAGAGTCATCCCTATCAGTTTGGAAGCTAGTGTCGGTGTAACTCTTTACAACGAGCTCTTCCTCACCTCCACATGTCAAGAATAAAACCTTAGTTCTTCGCAAGTACATTAGGATATTCTTGACAGCAGTCCAGTGATCTTCACCGGGATCAAAATGGTACCTGCTCGTCATGCTCAGAGCATAGGAGACATCTGGTTTAGTACATATCATAGCATACTTGATAGATCCTATTGTCGAAGCATATGGAATCTTACTCATGTGTTCCCTTTCATATGATGTAGTAGGGTTGTCCCTTAGACAGGTATACACCATATGACATAGGCAGGAAACCCTTCTTGGAATCATGTATACTAAAGGGCCTAAGTACTTTGTCAATATATGTACTTTGACTAAGGCCAAAACAGTCTCAGTGACCTATCTCTATAGATCCTAATTCCCAGAACATAGGACGCTTTGCCTAACTCTTTCATCGAGAAACAACTCCCCAACCATGTCTTAACATGTTGCAGTGTCGGGATGTCATTTTCGATGAGTAGTATGTCATCCACATACAAGACCAGAAAATGATTGCACTCCCACTAACCTTCTTGTAGACATAAGGCTCATCATCATTCTTGATGAATCCAAACAGTCTCACAATCTGATCAAAATGAAGATTCCAGCTTCTAGAAGCTTGCTTTAATCAATAAATGGATCTTTGCAACTTGCATACCTTCCCAGCTTCCTATGGATCAACAAAACCCTTAGGCTGTGTCATGTACACATCTTGAGAAGATTCCAGTTAAGGAATGCGGTCTTGACATCCATCTGCCAGATCTCATAGTCATAGTACGCAGGCAAGTAGAATCCGGACGGATTTAAGCATCGCAACTGGTGAGAAGGTCTCGTCATAGTCTATACCATGAACTTGCTTGAAACTTTTCGCCACTAGTCGCGCCTTAAAGGTATTCACCTTTCCATCCATGTCAGTCTTCTTCTTGAAGACCCACTTACACCCGATGGGTTTTACCCCTTCAAGTGGATCAACCAAGGTCCAAACCTGGTTAGTGTACAAAGACTCCATCTCAGATCCCATGGCCTCAAGCCACTTCTCAGATTTAGGCCCAATAACGGCCTCCTGGTAAGTCACAGGCTCATCTTGATCCATGAGCAACACATCTCCTTCTTGGGTGAGCAAAAGCCCAAACCTCTCAGGTGGGTGAGCACTACTTGAACCGACGACTCACCAACAACGCTTTGTGGTGTCGGTTCTTGTTCCATTGCAAGCCCATCGATACTCTGTCACTTGGACTTCTCCAAGCTCTACATTCCTCCCACTGGCTCCATTAGAGATGTATTCCTTTCTCAAGGAACACTCTAATCCTAGCGACAAACACTTTGTCCTCAGAGGTGTTGTAGAAGTAGTATCCCTTAGTTTCCTTAGGGTATCCTACAAAGACACATTTGTCCTACTTGGGTTCAAGTTTATTTGAAATCATACGTTTCACATAAACATGAAAACCCCATACCTTTAGAAAAGACATATTAGGCCTTCAGCCAGTCCATATCTCATATGGTGTCTTTTCAACTGCCTTAAATGGAACACAGTTAAGTGTGAAAGCAGCTGTAAGTAATGCATATCCCCAAAAAGAGTCGTGGAGATCTAACTGACTCATCATAGATCGTACCATGTCTAACAGGGTCCGGTTCCTCCTTTCAGACACACCGTTCCATTGCGGTGTTATAGGTGGAGTGAGTTGAGATATAATCCCACACTCTCTTAGATAGTCATCAAACCCCTGGCTTAACTATTCACCACCACGATTTGATCCTATAGCTTTAATACTTTTGCCTAGTTGGTTCTCTAACTCATTTTTGAACTCCTTGAACTTTTCAAAAGTCTCTGATTTGTGTTTCATAAGATACACAAATCCATATTTACTAACATCTTTAGTAAATGTGACGAAGTAAGGAAAATCACCTCTATGGCCTAAATGATAATGCCAAAGGTATGGACTGTTCAAATAATTTGATTTTACCCTTTTTCGCGGTTATGTTAAAGATGAGCATATCAAGATCTAGAACATTCAGTCCATTACTTATAGGTGCACTAGCATAGAAAACATCCTTCATATAAATAGAACAACACTTGTCCTTTATTTAAAATATGAAAACCATTTTTGTCCAATCAAGAAATAGAAACGACGTTTCTGCTAATCGCTAGAACATAATAACAATTATTTAGTTCCAAAATAATCCTAGATGGCAAAGTCAAAACAAAAGACCCTACAACTAATGCAACAACTTTTGCTCTATTTCCCACTCATAGCTATACTTCGTCTTTGGTCAATTTCTTACTACCCTTTAGTCCCTCTACATTTGTACAAATGTGACAACCACATCCGGTATCCAATACCCATGATGTTGAACTAGACAAATTTACCTTAATAACATAAATACCTGAAGCGGAAGTCTCACTTCCCTTCTTCTTCTTGTACTCTTTCAGGTATATCGGGCAATTCCTCTTCCAATGTTCAGTCTCACCGTATTGGAAGCAGGTCACATTCTTAGCTATGTTGTTTGTATCCTTCTGGCCAGAAGTGTTAGGCTTTGAACTCTTCTTGCCTATGTGCTTCTACACAGAAGTGGGCCAATTCTTGCCCTTGCTTCCTCCAGATTGTACCATCATAATGGCTCTGGTTGTGTAAAATTTCTCTTGCCTTGCTTGCTCCTAAAAGCAACTTGAGGTGTTCGATCATATCAAATGCCTCCATGTTCTCATACTGCTTTCACAGCTTTGAGTTCATGGTAGTAAGGATGAGACATCCGACATCAATGGCATTCTTTAAGTGCTTCTGATAAGCATTCTTATTAGCCCTTGAAGCATTAGCCAAGGGTGGCTTAGGAATTCGCTCATCGAGCACATGCGGCTTACTTTTGTATTTGAGGGCAATCCTCAAGTTTTTATACCAATCTAGAAAATTATTTCCAGACAACTTATCCTTCTTAAGGACCGATCGCAATTACAGTGTGTTTGTAGACATGGTAATTCTAAAACATTTAAACATGCAGAACTTAGTATTATGATTTAATACATATTTAATAAGGACTTGTATGAAATACGCTCCCACTATTTTACTCAAATCAATAACCCTCTATTATTGACTCAGAAAATCCTGTTGGAAGATTTTCTAATGGGCCAAGATCCATATTTCACTTTATCCTTAGTCAGCTTTGGCTGATCGCCCAAAACTTAGTTATTTAGGTAGGAAACTGCTTTCCAATTGCATCCCCATGCAACTCTTGGATTAGTTGGGTGAATAACTCCTTATTCCAATTTATCTTATAAATTGATGCCCAACTCGTGCCTCCAAGCTCTCTCAATCCTATTGATTGGCTTGGTTAAGACAAACCTAATGGTTGGCAATTGGATATTACTATTATCCCAACGCGCCTCACCAAGATTAAGGTGCCCAGCTTTGGCATGACTTACACTTATACAAGCCTAGCCTTGACGAGTACCATGCATCAGGGAGGCATTTAATACTTAATATTAATTGAGGGAATTTCATTAAGAAATCTCACCGGCATTGTATTAGCATACAAGGCGTTTCTCTCAACATGCATGGCATACATCTCATACATCTCATACATAAGACATACAATCCATTCAACGTATACATCCATACATTTCATATACCACATATATTAAAACATATAACCCATACAATTCATACATCACACATATAAAACAGACAAGTCGAGTGATATAGTTATAACCCCTAAGAAATAAAATTAAATCACGACGTGCAAGTCGTATTTAAAATTACAACCAATTACGACTCACAGGTTGCCCAAAAAAAATAACCACAACACGCAGGCCACATAAAGGAATAAAATAAATCACGGCACGTAGTCCGTATGTAAAATAAACCAAAACAAACTAAGGCCATAACCATACACCACTAAAATAAAAAGATATAAAACAATTTTATTTTAACTCACAGCCACCATGCAAGGAGCACGACTATGCTCAAACTTACCACGACTGTGGTCAAGTTAGCACGTTTGTGCTCAAAATTAGCACAGTCGTGCTCGATTGCGTTCTCAGAGACAATTCTTCGTCCAGAACGCGTTTAAGCGCAAAAAGGCAAAACCAAATTTTTTTTTAAAGCACATGAAAGCAAAACATCATAAATCATACATTTAATGCCAAACAACATGATTTCAAACAACATATCATATATATGAGTTTAAATCATGCAAACATGCTTTCACATACAAAGGAAACTTCCTATGGATTCATGGTAATCTTGCAACCAATGCTCTGATACCACTGTTGGGGTTTCATGGTCTATAATTTTACAATTTTATAGAAGACCATGAGCGGAAACAACCCCCTTCCCATGGATCACGTATTAATCTAGCGCACTTTCAATTCACTGGTTGCCTTGATCACCAAGCGTCGAACCAACGATGCCTCTACTCAATCCACGCGAGCAACTATTGTAGCGGGGTCTCGGTGCTAGCCGACGGTAGACGCGTAGGGATTTAGAAAGAACTCTCAAATGTAATTTTTTTTTCTTATACGTCAGTTGTGAGGTATGCACCTCTTTATATAGAAACATGAGTTCTATCTTAATCCCATAAAATATCTTATCCAATCTCATTTGATTTAGATATACAGATAATTATCTTATCGAATCTCATTTGATTTAGATATACAGATAATTATTTTATCAAATCTTAATTGATTAGATAATTAACTTATCAAATCTTATTTGATTTAGAAAATTAATTCTATCATATCTAATTAATTATCTTATCTCATTGCGTCTTATTTAATTAAATCTCATTTAATTAAATATGTTGCTTAATTATTAAATCACATTTTATTATTTTTGCTTCAGAAATCACATTTTATTATTTAATCATGAACTAAATTGAATCACATTTAATATATTCATCAGCTCCAATTAATTACTCTATGTGTGTGACCCTATAGGCTCCCACTAAATTGGCAGGAATATTATCTCGATAATAATATAGACAGTGACTGGCATCTAGCAATGCATCGTTGCCCCCAGCCTATGAGATAATCGGTGATCTGATTTCAATCTTTACGACAAACCATTTCCATCGTGTAGCCTTTGTCCCTTCCTCCAAATTCTCAATTGAACACAAGGCATAAAAGTGTCATCCTCATTAGGTCCAATTGTTTATTTCTCGATACCTAAGTAGACGTTTAATTATGAACGGAATCAATATCTCATATTAGTCCATTTGCACATGGCCATGCATATTGTGTGCTCACTCTATCAAGAGGCCTACAGACATAACTCCTATTATACAGGAGGGACGAATCCTATCTACATCACTCACATTCCTCAACATGATTCATTGCATGCCCAAGTACTACCTTTATAATCACTCTGCTATAGATTACATTTGATAGCATTAAAACATACAACTCCTACATGTAGGAATCGTAGTGACTTCAAGTAGAAGGACTACTATCACCTTATGGTTGCCATGAGAAGCGCTTATGACACCTGTATAACTATTATGAAGCCTTCGAATAGTGGGTCTATCTAGCATAAATATTACTCCTAATATTCATACCCGTGTGCCAGCCTGATATCCCATATCCATGACCTATGAGATGCGATCATCATGCTACTCACAATAGTCTTGATGCATCATTGTCGTCTTGGTTAACAATGATACTTCGACTACAGACACTTTAAGAATCATGTTCTATTAGTCAATCAATCTCACATCATCAAATAGCCCACCTATTCTAAGGACTTTACTATATCATACCATAGATAACATAATAACTTAAATGCCTCATATATATAAATCAAAGTCGTAATACAAATATAGTCTAAAATGGATTGGCCACTAGGGCTAACTCCAACACATTTTGTGGCAGACTAGGCCACGCAGTAGATACGTGCTATAAAAAGCATGGATTTCCACCGAATCTTAAACCAAAGGGAGGCTCCACATATGCAAATTGTGCTACTAATGATGACATAGAAAGTAAGAGTGATGATGTGAATTCTATGAAGGATCAAGTGCAACATTTGAGTGCTCCTACATTCACTCATGAAGAGTATAAGGCCTTAATTTCACCGTTACAGAACAGTTATGGGAAGTCTAATGGAGATAATCAAGGAGTATCTACAGTGAATCAAGTTACTAAGAATAAATTTCTCAGTTATCACAATCTACAGGAGGTAAATCACTTTACTCCACATGTTGTTTAGTTGGAATAGATCATGATATTTGGATTATAGATTCAAGGGCAACGGATCACATATGTGCCTCATTGAAATGGTTCATTAGTTATGACAAAGTACATCCAGTGAGTGTTAACCTACCAAATGGCAATGTGACTGTTGCAGAATATGCTGGCACAGTCAATCTCAATGAGTCATTAATACTTAGAGATGTTCTCTATATACCTGAATTCTCTTTTAATCTGATTTCCATATCAAGCATCACACATAAATTGAAGTGCTCTTTTATATTTACTGATGGGTCTTGCTGTATTCAGATTCATCCAGGCAGATGATTGGTTCAACTAGACTAGCGGATGGCCTCTATTACCTGAATTCATAGCATGTTCAAATTCCTGTTTCAAATGTTGTAGAAAATAAGATTTGTAATTCTGTTATAATTCCTGATTCAACCCTATGGCACTTTAGATTAGGACATTTCTCTAATTCTGTATTAAATGAGATGTGTGTACAATTTCCATACTTAGAGATGAATAAAGAAGGTGTTTGTGATGTATGCCATTTTGCCAAACAAAAGAAGCTTCCTTACTCTTTGAGTACTAGTCGAGCACTTCACTCTTTTGAGCTTCTACACATAGACATTTGGGGTCCTTATGCAGTGGCATCTGTCCACAGTTACAAATATTTTCTAACCATAGTAGACGATCATAGTAGATATACTTAGGTTGTCATGATGAAGGGTAAGTTTGAGGTGCAGACACAAGTGCAAAAATTTACCACCCTTGCTGCACAGAGAATGAAATTTGATCCTAGATCCAGCAAAGGCTTATTTTGGGATACAAACCAGGCATGAAATGTTATGTTGTTTATTTGCTGTCTACTAGAGAAATTATTGTGTACAAAAATGTATTGTTTCACGAGTTAATTTTCCCTTACCAAAATTATGGAAATATGTCACAACCTATACCATGGCAGTATCATATGTCTTCCTCATTCACCACATGTGAACCTAATTCATCCAAACCAAACCAAGACATCACCTCACATATAGACCTTAACCATTCAACTCAACCTTCTCCTATAATAGAAACTACCACAACCAGAAAATCTACCCAAAACAAACAACCACCTAAATATCTTTTAGATTGCCATTGTAACACCTACACCACTTCCACACCTTATCCAATATCCTCCTACCTATCTTACACAAATTTGTCACATACACATAAAGCCTATTGCCTTTCACTAAGTACTGAAACTGAACCACAACCATATGCAGAAGCTTGCAAGCATCAATGTTGGATAGATGCTATGCAAGCGGAACTCACAGCACTTCAATCTAATAAGACATGGAAGATTGTGGATCTTCCCTTTGGAGTCACTCCTATTTGAAACAAGTGGGTATATAAAATAAAAAGAAAGTCTGATGGCATAATAGAGAGATTTAAGGATCGACTTGTGGCTAAAGGATATACCCAAATTGAAGGTTGGACACTTTCTCACATGTGGCTAAAATTACTACCATTTGATTGCTCTTAGCACTTGTAGCCATTCATCATTGGCATGTTCATCAATTAGATGTGAACAATGCTTTCCTGCATGGTGAATTACATGAGGATGTTTTCATGGTCCTTCCACCCGGTGTGACAGCAGATTCTCCAAATAAAGTATGCAAACTTATGAAATCCCTTTATGGCTTGAAACAAGCAAGTAGACAAGGTATGGGAAATTATCTACTCTTTTACTACAATGTGGTTACTCCCAATCCTCTTCAGATCATTCCTTATTTGTCAAAACCACAAACCAACAGTTTATTGCATTGATTGTATATGTAGATGATATTGTGATGCTTGGTAACTCATTAGATGAGATAAATACAGTGAAAGCAACTCTTCATTCTCATTTTGGTATAAAGGATTTGGGAGTTTTGAAATACTTTCTTGGTCTAGAGGTAGCTCACAATTCAAAAGGGATTTCGTTATGTCAAAGACAATTTTGTCTTGATCTTTTGCTGGATTCTAGGATGCTAGGTAGTAAACCAGTAAGCACACCTCTCGAACCAGGCACACATTTGCACAAAGATGATAGCCCTTTGTATGTAGATGCACCCGGTTATAGAAGATTGGTTGGATGACTACTATACTTGACTACAACACGCCCTGACATTTCCTTTGCTACTTAGCAGTTGAGCCAATTCATGACCCACTGAGGCACACTTTAAGGCAGCTCAATGGGTCCTAAGATACCTTAAAGGAACTCTTGGTACAGGCCTTTTCTTCTCTCGTACAGCATCTTTACAATTACAAGGTTTTGCTGATGTTGCCCTTATACACGCCACTCTATTATACAGGCCCATTGATTGGGGATGATGCCCTTATACACGCCACTCTATTAGTGGCTACTGCTTCTTTCTTGGCAATTCCCTCATTTGCTGGAAATCAAAGAAACAGAATACTGTAGCCAGATCTTCCTCAGAGGCCGAGTACAAAGCTCTAGTTGCAGCAAGCTGTGAATTACAATGGCTGACCTTCCTTCTTCATGATCTTACCATAACTTGTATTAAGCCACTGGTTCTTTATTGTGACAATAGGAGTGCTCTACACATTGTTGCAAATCCAGTGTTTCATGAACGAACAAAACACTTGGATATTGATTGCCACATGGTTAGAGAACCTTTTTCTTCCAGTTTGATGAAGCTCCTTCCCATAGCTTCTTCAGATCAAACTGCTGACATTTTCACCAAGCCATTACTTCCTCGAGTTTTCACACATTTTTGTTCCAAGCTGAGTCTGATAAACATTTTCTCATCCTCAGCTTGAGGGGGATAATAGTGGTTACAAATTAGTTAAGTAAGTAATTAGAAATTTGTTATGCCAACTGGCATATTAGTTAGTAATTGATTTGTACCTAAGTATATATAACTCAATTTCTATTGTAAATTCATTCGACTAAACCATTCTCTTAATTTAAGAAACTTTTTCCCCTTTTCTCTGGTTTCAATATTCTTTGACCTTTAGCCTTTAAAAAAAACAATCATTTTTTATTTTGGAGCATAATTTTAAACCTTTTTTGATTGATTTAAGATGTGAAATTTGTCTTATTAGATTCACCTACATGAAAACTATGGAATCCAACTAATGTTCGGACAAAAAATGGACATAAACAAGATGAAAATTGCATGAAAAGTGTGTCTGACGAATATTAGTTGGTTTTCATATAGAAAAAAGCAATAGCAAAATTATGAGAGTAAACTTATAATTACTAAAATAGATAATAATTAATAGAAGTAATAAAATCCAACAAAAAATGGACATGGGTCCTTTTTGTTGATTGTGAGACTCATTTTTTCATGTGTTTTTCACCATGTTTATGGCCCTTTTTGTTTCAAACATTAGTTGGTTTTCATAGTTTTCATATAAGTGAATCTAATGGGATCAGTTTCACGTCTTAAATCAATTAAAAAAAAGGTTTAAAATTGTGTTCCAAAATCGAAAACAATCACTGTTTTGAAAAGGATATATGTCCTATAAAAGACATTACTAAAGGGACCATTTTACAACTTTTAATAAATAAGGGACCAAATTGGAACCTAAAATAAAGTTTTGGGACCAACTGAGTAATTTATCCTAAATGTAATAATATAAACTTTTGTTTAATTTTATAAACATTATCCTCTTAATTTAAAATAAAAAATTATCCTTCATTCTCTTTTGGTCCAAAATTCTACTCTTAAACATACCTTAAAAGAAAGGACTGAATTTCTTTAGTTTTAATTATATTTTTTGTCCTTTTAGTTTGAAATATCAGTAGCTTTGGTCTTCTAAGATTTTCTTTGAGTTAATTAAATCTCTCTATTTTTAAAAATTAACCAAATTTAATTTGTTCTGACACTTTTCTTCTACCTCAAATCCTCATTTTCTATTAAATATTTTAGAAAATAAATCAATTAAATTATTTAATGCTTCTTTTGCTCAAAACTCACTGGACAAAACATCAAATTTCAGCCAAATAGAAAATTCTCAAATTTTCTACTCTTCAAACATTAATCTCATATCCTATAATTTTTTTAAAAAAATTTGATTAATATCTTCATTAATTTTTCTAATCTTTTAAAATTTGTTCATATCTTAAATTTACAATAAATTCCTAAATTAATAAATAAAGAATAATAATTTAAGGATTTTAAGAAGAAATTGAGAAAAGAATTAAATTTAGTTATTTTTAAAATAAAATAATTAATTAGTTAAAAGATTAAAATTATATAAATTCAAACTTTAAAACTAAAAGTACAGCTAAACCTACATCATTGGCCAATGTCTCTATCAGAAGATGTCGTACCAAATGGGGCATGAGAAGAGAAACTTAATGGGAAGAAAAACTACAGTTATAAGACTATTCACGATATAAGAAACAGTTGCTAAAGTGGCAAACATTTACCAGTAATAATGATATAGGTTAGACTTGGTCATATGTATGGAAATGATTTTACTAGGAGAAGCAAAACCTATTTTGATAATTACACATCATTCAAAATTCTTTTCTAAGCAATAAAATAGTAGACTTAAATATTACCTTAGACAATTCTCCGGAGACTTTTTTATAATACTAACATTTCATAACTATTAATATAGATCAATTTAATAACTTAATAACTATTAAACATGACCAGTTCAGAACTAATTTTATTTTAAAAATGAATCAATCAAATTTATGAACACCCCTATTAATAATAACACTGTCTAAATAAAAATACTTTTTTTATAGAAAAAATAAGACTACTTTTTACTATACATAATCATGAAAATTGAAATTTAATAACCACTTTTGTAAATGTTGTTGATATTTCAAAAGGTTAATATTTCTATTTAATTAAATATTGAGTTTTTTTTAGATGATTTTAGAGAGCCCTTACATATCAATTTCTCTCTATTTTTTCACTGTGAATCCTGGGTTATTCTCATAAGAAAAACTCGCTAGTTTTGGTGCTCCAAATTATTACTGGGAAGAACCTATTAAATCTTTAGGTACTTGCGCATCACGCGGATATGTCCTTGAAGGTCGTGTGTCTAACACAAGTCTCAGGCTTAATTTGTTGGCGACCATACATGTTTGTAGAGCATGGTTTGTGATTGATCGGTATTCGTGAGTAGTTCGTGTTTGATTGTGATTTAGGACTTATTTTTGTTGCTGTCCATGGCAATCCCTAATTTTCTTTTCTTTCCCCAAATCTCCGATGCTGGTGTGATTGGAATCCATGGTTTAGGTCGCATGAGAGCTGCCAAATGTTTTTGTTTCCTGCTTATTCAAAACTCCGGGTAATTTTTTTTTCTTTTTAATTTAAAGGAAAATTAGGTACGTTTTCCATTATAGCATATAATATTATTAAATTTTATTTTGGCTAAACAGAGAATCAAGGAAATAAGAGCACTTTCTTTCATTATACGGTGCTGTTTGTGTTTGTTATGTCATGTATCTAATTAAAATTTGAGTGCATTTTATTAATGAAAGCATATATGGATTTTACATATCATGATGACATTGAATTCTATGATTTGGATCTCCCCAACATATCATATATTTGTCTTGAGGATTCTCAGGTTGAAGGAGCAGGGCATTAATGAGGAATAAGCAATGGCTATAATGATTGGAAGCATTCAGAATTGGGTTTAATTTGTTATATATATAAAGTACAACTGAACACTTTTTTATGTGAGAACATGAGAACAACAGATAACAACTATCAGATTAAGATTAAAAATAATAAACAGTTAACATTTAAATATTTAAAAATTCAAATTAAAATCTATTATAACGATCAAACCTCTAAAAGATTCACCATACAAAAACCGATCTAAAAACAATCTCAATTATCACATCCTAAAATATCTCAATTATCATGTCACCATTCTTCAAGATTATTGTTAACTGTTAACCCATCACCATCACCATCACCACCATGACCGCCACCACCTCCACTGCCATGACTGTCGTTGCTATCGCCACCACCGCCGCCGTTGGCAGTGGCAGCAGCAACGATGGTCATGGCGGTGGAGGTGATGGCGTTCATGGTGGTACAGGCACGCGACAATGGTCATGGCGATGGGGGGTTGCGGTGGTGGAAATCTTGGTGGCGGTTGCAGCAGTGATCATGGCGGTGGCAGCGGCAGTCATGGTGGTGATGATAATGGTTAATTGAGATATTTTAAAAAGTGATAATTGAGATCTTTAATAGATTTAATTTTTGTTTGGTAAATCTTTTAGAGATTTGATGGTTATATTAAATTTTAATTTTAATTTTTAAATATTTTAATATCAACCATCTATTTTTTTTTAATCTTAATCTGATTGTTGTTATTAGTTGTTCTCATGTTCTCACATAAGAAACTGTTCTCATAGTAGTCATACTTTCTCTCTCTCTCTCTCTATATATATATATATATATATATATATATATATATATTGCAATTATAAAAGATCATTAGCTTCAATCCGAGCATAGTTGTGAGAGGAATTATAGGCATCTTGAGGTCAGAAACATAACTATGCACTTAATCATTCCCTTCAATATTTTGTTCAGTATAAGTATATTGATGTGAGGTTGGCATTCGTGACTTGCATTGAGAGAGAGGCTTTATATGAGATTAGACTCACTCTTGAACCAATATGTGTTTGAAGTTTTGTTTGATCTTATACGCATCGTGTTATGACATGTTGTGTATATTTGTTCTATGATTTGGAGATATTGGTTCCAAAATTTCCTCACAATTTTGTCACCACATATTTGGTTTGACAATTAGCATTTTCTTTTATTTGCTTTTGAGGCAATACTTTAAGTGAGAAAATGCTACGAGGAGGTAGCTAGTGACAGACAATTGATGGAATGTGTGTATTTAATTAGGATTGCATTTTTTTTCTAAATGAGACAAAATTCACTAGAGGTTGTGTCACTACACTTGGTTGTGGTACATTACTTAGAGATTTATCAAACAAATAAAAATTGAGTTAGAGTTTATTACTCTAGAGATGGTTGATTATGAGGCTTAGTGGTTGAAAAATCACTTAAGCAAATATTCCTTTGGAATATAAATTGAGAAATAATGTGATAAAGCAATTGCTTAAAAGAAAAAAATTATTGTTTATGTGAAGTCAATAATGAATTCGGCTGATCCTCAGACATAAATCCCCAGGGAAGAAATTATTGTATGAAACATTGAGGAGAATGAGACTTTATTAAGCCACTTGAAAACAAACAAGTGATGGTAACACAACCTCTGTGATTGGAGATCCCATGAAGAAGGTTTATATGGGTAAGAACAAGTCAGTTGTCAGTTCTGCTAGCACTAAATTGATTTTAATCAATTTTAATTTTTAGTCCCTTCCTATGGTGTGAGAAAGTACTAGACACTGCATTGATGAGAGGTTAAACTTTATAGTTAAGTTTTATGTCGTTGTGAGAAAGCTTGACAATATATAAAGTTTTTAATGATTTTCATATCCCTTATAGGTGGTGTATGATTTGCAGCATGCACTTGATGAAATCACCTATATGAGTCTCAAGTGGGGCCGCTTGTATGAGATCTTGGCGAGATCTCTAGAACACTCATGAATATTGGGCGCGCGTATGGCCTATTGGCGCACAACAGTGATAACAAAAAGGATTATGGGGGTGTAGTGTGATTGGTAGACCTCTAGCTAACATACACCAAGTGTCTTTGGTTCATATAGTTTGTTACACTAATTACACTGTGTGTTAAGTCTTATCAATCTAGGTCTAATTCATTTAGTTTACTAGACCAGGTCTGATGCATTACATCCAAGAGGAAGAGAATCCAGGAATTTCTTATATTTTCTGAAAACTTTTTCTTTAACCTTTTTAAATATGTGGAGGATTGTTGTAAATTTTGTTGATATTTCAAAAGGTTAACATTTCTATTTAATTAAATATATAATTTTTTTTTGTAAATGAATTTACTATTTATTAAAAACAAATATTTTGTTTGTTAGACTAAGTATCACCTTATCTTTGATTTGGTCTTGGGTGGTTTTAGAAACCCTATCTTTTCATTATAAATATTTATGCTTCAAATGGTTTTAGAGAGCCCTTACATATCAATTTCTCTCTACTTTTTCATTGTGAATCCTGGGTTATTCTCATTAGAAAAACTTCCTAGTTTTGGTGCCCCAAATTATTATTAGAAAGAACCTATTAAATCCTTGGGGACTTACACATCACGCGGATAAGTCCTTATGGATAGTGTGTCTAACACATGTCTCAGGCTTAATTCGTCGGCGACCATACATGTTTGTAGAGCATGATTCGTGATTAATCGGTTCGGGATTCGTGAGTAGTTTGTGTTTGATTGTGATTATGGACAGCAAGTACAACACCACTAACTCAATTTTCAATGATCAATTTTATAAGGGGTCAATTCTATTTTCCGGATTATATTTGACTTCTTTAAACACCATTAGTCACATGCTACTGTATAAATAATAATGGAAATTGAGAATGAAAATTGAGTTAGTTGTGATTAAATTTCAATTTCCAGGATCATGAATAGTAAAAAGTAGTCTTATTTAGGCTGTTGTTATTATTATTAGGGGTGTTCGTAAATTTCATTGATTCATGTTTAAGATAAAATTAAATCTGAATGGCCATATTTAATTAATTCAGTTAGTTTGGTTTTGGTTTTCAATTTTTTTTTTATAATCCAAACCAAACCAATCCAATCAACATCATGTTGATTTGGTTTTGGTCTTGGGTTATGATAAAAAAAAACGCAAATTATTATAAATATATATATTTTTTGAAAGTTTTATCTTCATTTATTGTTGATTTTATTTTATTTTTAATTTCATATTAAATCAAGGTAAAAATATTTTTTATTTTTAATAACTAATTATATGTTTTGTTTAATATTTAGTTTTTCCTATAATTATCACTTTACATATCTCATTTTTTTACCAAAAATATGATAAAAAATAACACATAATAAACGTGGTCAAATTAAGAAAATTCGTAATAAGATTGTAAGAAGATTAAAAAGAATGAAAAATAAAGATAAGACAAAAGCTGGAGAAAATTTTAAGTACTAAAGTAAAAAAAAATATTAATTTAAAAGTTAAAAATAATTGAATGGGGCATAAGATTAAAAAAAATCTGACAATTGAACTAATTATAATTGATTTAGTTAATATTTGAACTAAAAATAACCAATTAACCAAACCAGTATATATTAATTTAATTGATTTAGTTTGAAGAATTTAATTGGTATACTAACAATGTAAATATTTTTTACACCAACAACTAATCACAAAATGTCACATCTTTAAAATTTTGAATTTTATCTTAACTACCTTAAAAGTCAAACATATTATAAATTGTAATTGGTTAACAATGTAAAAAACTTTACACCAACATTGCATAGCAATTAAACTCTTAATTTAAATTGTCAGATTCATCAAAGTAGATCATTTTGATTCAATACATCGTGGTTTTATGGATAAGACACTACTTTGATGATTGTATTGAAATATATAATTAAACCACTTGTTAATAATAAGCACTCTAGCAATGTCATCTTTTTAGTATGTGTGGTTGTGCGGGTGGGTGGGAAGGGGAATTGCTTGACTAGCAATGACTTTTTATTGCTAACACAAAATATTAAATTGGCAGATCATTCTCCACTCATAGAATTTTTGTAATACTAAATATTAAATTGGTAGAACATTCTCCACTCAGAGACTTTTTGTAATGCTAATTAACATTTTTTTTGACAGCATGATACTAACATTTTATTTTATGTTAAAATGTATTTTTAGCCCCCTATAATGTCTAACCTACAATTTTTGTCCCTCCATTCTTCATTCAAATTTTTTCATAGACCATTTTTGTAATACTAATTCAATATTTTTATTTAGTTTCCTATCAGATTGTGTCACACACACATATGGAGCGACAAATCGTAGACAGAGAGAAAATCGCGATTTTCCTTTTTTATACGTCGATAGAGAAAGGAATTGTAGATTTCCTTTTTTTTTTATTTGAAATATTAGATTCTTTATATTTTTATCTTATTTGAAAAGTTGGTATTTTTTATTTTTGTTTTATTAGTCGTCAATTTTTTATTGATTGTGTGTAAAGATGAAGGGCTGAGTTTGTGCTCATGAAAGAACTTCTCATCATGTAGAATCAATTTCATCCAAAATCAATTTTTCAAACGCACATTCAATCGAACACTTAATGTCATATCTAGAATGATTTCTAATTCATTAATTGTGTAAAAAATTTCATGATAGTGTGCCGAAATTAAATTCATTTTTAATGATTTGATAAAAAGTAATTATAAAATCAAAATTAAACTCAAAATCAAAGGTGTCACGTACATTAGCTACAATAAAGGAGAAATTATTTTATGCATAAATTTATGTATTAAAGTACTTTAGGTTATTATAAAACATATATATTAATTTGAAAAATTTTACTTCTACACGTTATTTATATATATATATATATATATATATATATATATATATATATTTTACAATTAGAAAAAAGATAAGAGAAAAGAGAGAGAGAAAGAGAGAAATGCGAAATAAAGTGAATAATGCAATAGAGAGAATGAGAAGAAAAAAAATATACCCTAGAAAACATTAGTGGCATAGTATAACTCTAATAATTATTATTGTTGATAAACATGTAAAAAACAGACCTCGCTATCTTTCTTTTATTTTTAACAATCGGACATATTGATATACTATATAAAACATAATTGGAAATTCCAAAAAAATAATAATAATAATCACCTACAACTTTTATTTTATTTTTAGGATTCTTAGTTTGTATTTTATTTTAAAATAGTTTTTTTAAAAAAATTGGGTAAAAAGTAGCCTTATCTTTTGTATTTTTATTGCATTCATTGTTGACAAAAGCTGTTTGATTTTTGGGTGATTATTAAAAAGAGTAGGAAGGCTTTTTTGCCGAATATGACATTTTTTTTTTTTTGAGGAGGCATGTTTATTTTTCCTCCCATATAAATTTTCTACAACTGCCAATATTGGTTATTGACTTGACCTTTAATGATGGCAATCAAAATCAAAGTAACAGAAGGAGCACCATGCGATTCTTCTATTATCCATTCCAATTACCAAACTCTATATAAAGCAATCTAACCATAGAAACACTACCACATCTACCAGCCTTCAATTCCTCATCACAATGAAGCAATTTTCTCTCATCTTACTTCCCTTTTGGTCTATATATGCCCCCCTGTTTTCTCTCTATACATTAAACTCACTATGCTTCTTTACCCCAAACATGACTGCCTTTGCATCAGGAAATGAGACTGATCATTTGGCACTGCTCAAATTCAGGGAATCCACTGACCCATATGGAATCTTCCTCTCTTGGAATACTTCTACTCACTTCTGTAACAATTTCTCTACACACTTATTCTTATATGGGAACAATTTGACTGGCAAAATACCAATCGAGATTTGCTCACTTTGGAAGCTTAGAATTTTGAGCGTTTGGAACAACAAGTTAACCGGAGGGATCCCACCATTCTTAGGGAATCTTTCATCCCTAACTTCTCTCGATGTCGATACTAACAACAAACTGTAATCTCAGGTACAGACAATCAAATTAATGGTTCTCTTCCACCCAACATGTTCCACACCCTACCCAATCTCCACGTATTTGAAATTACTAACAATCAAATCTCAGGTCCAATTCCACCTTCCATCACAAATGCATCTATCCTTTCAATACTTGATTTCGATAGTAACCACTTTGTGGGACAAGTTCCAACTCTGGGGAAGCTACAATATCTTTATCTCCTATCTTTGGGGGTAAATAATCTAGGTGACAATTCAACTAATGATTTGGAGTTTTTAAAATCATTGACAAATTGTAGTAAGTTGAAAGTGATATCTATAGCCGGCAATAATTTTGGAGGTCATTTGCCAAATTCCTTGGGCAATTTATCCACACAACTCAGTAAACTATATCTGGGAGGTAATCAGATATCAGGAGAAATCCCTGCGACAATAGGAAATCTAAATGGATTAATTCTCTTGACGATGGAATTAAACCGCATTGAGGGGATTATCCCAACAACTTTTGGGAAGTTTCAGAAGATGCAATTGTTAAGTTTAGCTGGAAACAAGCTGTCAGGAGAGATAGGATCCTTCATTGGCAACCTTAGTCAATTGTTTCATTTGGAAATGGAAGCAAATATGTTAGAAGGAAATATTCCTCCAAGTATAGGAAACTGCCATAAGTTACAATATCTAGATGTTTCACAAAACAACCTTAGAGGAACCATATCAGTAGAGATTTTTAATCTTTTCTCTCTAACAATCTTGTTGAATTTGTCACAAAACTCATTCAGTGGTAGTATACCAGAAGAAGTGGGCAATCTGAAACATCTCGATTGGCTAGATATGTCTCAGAATCATTTGTCTGGTGAAATTCCTGGAACCATCGGTGAATGCATAATGTTGGAGAACCTCTATTTCCAAGGGAATTCCTTACATGGAATTATACCATCCTCTTTGGCATCACTCAGAGGGCTTCAACGTTTAGACCTCTCACAAAACCGTTTGTCTGGATCAATTCCTAATGCTCTGCAGAACATTTCTTTCTTAAATCATTTCAATGTATCTTTCAACATGTTGGATGGTGAGGTACCGACTGAAGGTGTCTTTCGAAATGCAAGTGGGATAGTGGTGACTGGAAACAGTAAGCTTTGTGGAGGTATTTTAGAACTGCATCTACCACCATGCCCTGTCAAAGGTAAGAAACTTGCAAAACACCACAAGTTCAGGTTGATAGCAGTGATAGTTAGTGTGGTTGCTTTTCTTCTCATATTGTCAATTATTCTAACTATCTACTGGATGAGGAAAAAGAGTAAGAAACCATCTTTGGATTCACCAACAATTGACCAGCTGGCTAAAGTTTCATACCAAAGCCTACACAACGGAACTGATGGGTTCTCAACTACAAACTTGATAGGGTCTGGAAATTCTAGCTCTGTTTACAAAGGAACTCTTGAGTTAGAAGATAAAGTTGTTGCCATAAAGGTCCTAAACCTTCACAAAAAAGGAGCTCACAAGAGTTTCATTGCTGAATGCAATGCTCTTAAAAATATTAGACACCGAAATTTGGTTCAGATTTTACATGTTGTTCCAGCACAGATTACAAAGGTCAAGATTTTAAAGCTCTAATTTTTGAGTACATGAAAAATGGAAGCTTGGAGCAATGGCTTCACCCGAGGACACTAAGTGAAGTGCATCCGAGAATGTTGAATCTTGACCAAAGATTAAATATCATGATTGATGTCGCTTCTGCATTAAATTATCTTCATCATGAATGTGAGCAATCGGTCATTCATTGTGATTTAAAGCCAAGCAATGTCCTTCTTGATGATGACATGATTGCTCATGTCAGTGATTTTGGCATAGCAAGACTTCTCTCAACCATTAATGGTAACAATTCTAAGCAAACAAGTACAATTGGAATAAAGGGGACTCTTGGCTATGCTCCTCCAGGTATTTTCTAAACTCTTGGATCAGTGTTTCTTTGAATTCCCCTATCTTTCAATGAAAACTTGATATTTATTTACTAATTACAAAGTATTGACTATTTTTGCTATATATGTTAGAGTATGGAATGGGTTCTGAGTTGTCTATGAATGGCGACATTTACAGTTTCGGGATTCTTATGTTGGAGATGCTTACTGGAAGAAGACCCACAGATGAAATCTTTGAAGATGGTCAAAATTTGCATAACTTTGTGGAAAACTCATTTCCTGGTAATCTTTTACAGATTTTGGACCCATCACTTGTACCAAAACATGAAGAAGCAACAATAGAAGAAGAAAACAGTCAGAATCTTACTCCATCTGTTGAAAAGTGCTTAGTTTCACTCTTCAAGATTGGACTTGCTTGTTCAGTGGAATCACCAAAAGAAAGAATGAATATAGTGGATGTCACTAGAGAGCTAAGCAAAATATGAAAAGCCTTTCTTGCTGGTAAGATAAATGGAAAATGATTTATTTCCCCGCACACAATTACTAGAGAACAAATGTAGATGTGTCACACTGCTTCTTCTGCCAAATTTTAATAGCAGTTCTGTTTATAATATTAATCTTACGTCCTTTGTTTATATTTTATTTTTTGAATTATTTCACACCTATTAGTTTTGCTTTCCAAACGTAGAATAATAAAATTGGGATTTTAGATACTTAATTGCATATGCTGCTGGCTTCAGCTCTTACCTGATAAATTGCTTATGTAGTTACAATTTCATTTTCTGCCATTTTTCTATGTATTTCAAATTTCCAAAACCACGAAGGTAACCGGCTTCTTCTCGATTTCAGGTGTTGACACTTGAATAATCAAAGCTAAGATCGAATGCCATAGCTATTTATGCTGTATGGTGTATGCTGAACTCTAGTAGAGTTAATCACCAGGGTGCTGAACTGTTTAATTATTTTACCCCAGTTATATTACTCATGAATGCATCATTCAAGTAGTTGTTTGTACTGTTATTTTATTTGATAAATAATGTAGCTTGAAGTAGTACTTATGGATGTAATACTCCATCTTATTAGTGGACTTATTGTTTGTACTTCTTTTACTTGTTTTGATAAATGTACTTCCTTTATTCCCATGATTTTCCAAATTTTAATGCAGAGCATCAAAAGGCTTTCAATCTAAATCCATACTCACCATTACAAATTTTTATTTTATTTTATATTTTTTTTTTGGGGATTCATAAGCTTGTTTTTAATATTCAGGGGCTAAATAGCAGAGAATTCTATCTAAATTTGGTTTACGAGACCTAAAATTCATTGAGCTAAAAATATAAAACCTTCCATATGAAATATAACCAATGAGTATAAACACAAAATACATGATGGGCCATAATAAAAAGTGGACTGCAACAAAATAAGTTGACCCAGTGAGTGCATGTGTTTCACAGAATATTAAGATAACAAACAAAAAAAATTACTTTTCAATTTATCCAAGAGGTAGTACTTGTAATATGTAAAAGCAGTAAATGAATTCAGTAACAACTTTTCTAGGAGTCATACAAAGATGAAACAATTTAATCTAGTGGCTCCGTTAGTTTGACCCAGCAAGTCAGCAAGTGTGGTCGAAAATGTAGTATACGAAACATTGCATTGCCTAGATAAAATTCCACTTCCTACTCATTCCTCACTTTTTAAATGTATCTGTTATTGGAATATTTCCTAATAAAAAGACTGACATTGACAATGCTTAGAATCATATAGAAGATGTAAACTGCACCTGAACTTACTGAGCTGATATAATTCTTATCAGTTTCAGTATTCTGGTTTTCTAATTCTTAGTACGCTAGAAAGTTTTAGTATGCATATCTATTAAGTGTGATACCTGTCAAAAACATTCGCATCATGTAATGTGACGACAGTGTATTTTAATTAAATTCTTCAAGGTTTATATTTATTTTATGAACTTTAGTCCCCAGAATTAGCTATATTTAGGATTTGGATTCAGCATGGTCACTGTGTTCACAATGTCCAATATAGAAGCTTCCTTCAGTTCTTGAATGCTTGCCTCCCCAAAAGCGAAAGACAGGACATGACCAATGTAATTTGGCATGGAATTCTTTCCTTTTCAACCCATCTTGTACTTTTTATGCCTTTGATCAATAGTACCAGTAATTATCTTCCATACATATGCCGAAAAAGCCTCAATCTTTATTCTCTTGATCCCATTCACATAAGCAAGTCTCTGCTGCTTTGATATGATAAAGGTGTTTCAGAGAGATATGGTTCATTGGCATTTTCTGTATCTCTTTGATATTTGGGAGGGACATGTGCGTGAGATTCAATTACTAAAGCACCGTTTTGGGATTTTGAGCAGTTTGGCCAGCAAAAGGATAATATTGATTTGAGTATTTGTGTTAGAGAGCTTTTAAGAGAATCAAAAAAGGTTTTACAAGTATGTAACAAGAAAATGATCTGAAAGCATGAAAGCAGGTCAAGATTTGAGAGAGTGATTGAAAATAGGCTCTGGTATAAGATTGAGTTCCATTACAATACTTTTCCTACTAGACTTCAAATTTTCCATAATTTGGGACTGCAAGTTTTTTGAGAATACTTTTCCTACTAGACTTCAAATTTTCCATACTTTGGGACAGCAAGTTTTTTGAGAATGTCTCACATTTTTCAAATGAGGATAGTATTTCTCTTTGTATTTTCTTTTTCTTGAGGTTAAGGTTCAAAATATTTCTGAATTAATTGACACCAATGCTTCAGATATAATTAACTTAGCAGATATTTTATAATCCCACATTATGAATCATGATACCATTACCATGGATCATGATTAAGAGCTGATCTCATGAGGCCACTCTTCTGTTGGTAACTTTGTGCTTTTTCCTTTCCAAATGGCTCAGTCATACTATAGAAGAAAACTCGATCTATGGTATAGTTTGGCAGGCAACTTAATTGTGGAATTCAAATAATCAGTAAACTGATTCAACAGAAAAGAAACTAACTACTTACGTGGTACATTTGGCTTGCACAGAATCATCCCCTGCATATATACTTCTGACAGTCTTAATTTTTCTTTTAATTGCCGGATATCAGACTTCAACCACCTAAACCTTTGATTTAATAGTAACTAGATATAAACCCGCACGTTGTGTGGCAACTTAATATCTTTGAAAAAAATAAAATTTATATTATAAAATATTTTTATTTAGATGAATTTTTTAAATAATTAAACAATCAACACATGATTCTATTGATGTGAATGCTTTAGTGTTCAATAGTTTAATGCTAGTAATAAGAAGAAAAGATTTATTTAAAAAATCTATTTGTCCAAAAAAAAAAAATACAAAATATATTTCAAAATCAAAAGATTATTCATCTTTTACTAATAAATACACTGGTATCATAGAAGACTTTCACTTATATATTGAACTTGAAAATGTTAAAAAAAAAAAAGTTATAAATATGTAGTTAATTTTCAGAAACAAAATTTTCTATATCGCCACAAAGTTTTCTATATCGTTGCATGTTGTGGAGTTTGTTGTTGCAATGTTTTTAAAAGTACAAATTGGATATAAGACTTGGAAATATTAAATAAATTAGATTAATACAAAATTTGTTCAAAATAGTTGAATGTTGAAAATTATCTTGCATTATATGCAATGTCAGTGAGTATTTGTTGAAATATAAAAAAATTAAATTAATTTTAATATAAAAATTTTCAAATAGAGTTGAGTAGCAAAGATTGGCCGGACTTTTGGATGAATATAAATATTTTCTATTAGCAGTTTTATGAAGTTTGATTTTAATCGAGTAGACCAATTACCACTCGTCCAACCCCAAAAGAAAATGAAAGATGTCTCAAGAAAGGAACAAAAAATAAAAAGCATCTTAACGAGATTTAATTTACTTATAATAAATGACTAGACCTTCCTTTTATAGAAATTCTTATATTCAACCATGATATGGGATAATACATTTATGTGAAATCAATGCGTGCTATTTATGTTTGCAAATATTGTTTCACATAGATTATAAAATCATTATAATATTCTTTTAATCTATCTCAATATTTAGTTAGTTATGGCCAACACAAAAGGAGGTTAAAAAATATATATATTTATTGGTATGGCAGAGTATTATTATTATTGTTGTTGTTGTTGTTGTTATTATTGTTATATGCTAAAAACAAACTCTTTTGTAAGTACAATTATTACTTTCGATTAATTTTTTATAAAAACTTAATCTTTAACATTGTTTTCTTTTTTTAATTTTTTTGTCCTATGTCAGAGACCACGGGTGTCCCCCAACCCACTGGATCAGAGACTAATCCCGCTCGCGGTGCGTGGCTGCCGCTGGTCCAAGGGAATTTTGCACACGGAGGGAATTGAATACGGGTTCTTCCGCTAAATAGATCGTTCCCCCTCATGTGAACGTAGCAGGGCCTTACACCACTGTGCCAACCCTTTGGGTTGTTTTCTTTTTTAATTTTACCATTCTATTATTTTATGTTAAAAATTAACACAATTGTTTTAATAATTATAAAAAAATAATATTATTACTTCTCAAGGAATTTTTTATAAACACCTGAAGTTAATTTTACCATTATTATTTCAATAATATTTTATTAATTTCTCTTATCATCACATATACATTTTAATATTATCTTTCTTTTAATTTCTATATCAATTCTATAATTTCTTTTTTTTTTAAAGAAAAATCAAAGATAATATTTTTGTACTTTTCAAAATTAACCATTTAATTCTTTTATGTTTTACAAAGAAGACACAAATTTAGTGATATTATTAATAGTTTTTCAATAAATTTTAGCAATATAAATATAGATGGATAGTTAACTGTTAATAGTTAATAATGATTATTATATTTCAAATTTGGCATATAAATATATAACACGTGCTAATGATGTAATGTAAAAGTATAAATATTCTATCCAACTAATTAAGAATTTCTGACCTTTATAATTGGTATGACTTGAAGAATTAGGTTTGATTGTAACTTATAATAAATAAGTGAAGAATTTGAAGTCTGTTGACCATTATAAAAAGTCAACACACACACAAATACTAGTACAATATTACTACCTTCCCATTAAATGTTGATTATTTTCCTTTTGTCTCTACCATTTAATTTTCTAAAATTATAGTCTCAGTTTAAATATATAATGACAATTAAACTTTTGACTTATGAGTGAGTGCTATTGTCTACATGCTTTGCATTTATGTTGCTAAAATTTTGTAACCCTGTGAAAATTTTGAAAAAGGCAAGAGACCTTTTAAAATAACTTGTCAAATTCAAACATTATGATTATATTATATCATTGTTTATTCTAAGCATTAAATTTTGGGTATTTTATAATAAGAAAGTCAAAAACGGAAAAAGAAAATTTAATTAGTTGATTTCATAATAGTTTACTAATTTTTATTTTTCATTTCTTACTAAAATATATATAATATTTAATACATTGCAAGGCTATGCAAAATGGGTTGGGCTAGTCAGACTGACCCGAACCCGCCCAATAAAATGTAGGGCTTGAGTTCTAAATTTTAAGTCCGATTTGAATGTGGATTTTTTTAGCCTGGTAGGATAAAAAGTCCAGGGCAATTACTATTTACACCCCCCTCTTTACTAATGCACTCCCCTTTTCTTTTTATTTTCCTAAATTAATCTTGTAAACTCACACTCCTCCCATGTCTTATTTCTCCCTCACATCTTTTAGGAAAACACACACTCCCCTTATTTGCAAATTTACCAATTGCATCATAACCTCATTTGCAACTGTAATTCAAAATCATTCTCCCAATAGCATCATAACCCAAATTGCAATTTTAATTTTAAATCATTCTCCCTTGCAGCTTGATAGTTCGTTGATTCTTGAAATTGCATAACACATATCACGGTTCAGTGAAGCCAACCAAAGGCGAGATCATTACCTCGAGAGGGTTTCAAGCTATTGGGTGAAGAATAGGACACCATTTGCATTTGTGCGGAAGAATGAAGCGGACATGCACTTCATTGCCACATCAAATTGGCATTTGTACAATATGAATCTGTCCATTAATTACAAAATTGTAATTTTACAATGTTGATAACATGTACATGACTAGTTGGAGTGAATTAGATATCGATGGAATTAGAACAGAACCTATTAAGATAGACAGTATGGAAAAAATCTTAGGGGAGAGAAGGGGGTTTCTTTGATTGAAACAACGTTTAAGGTTTGGTGAAATCAATTAAGAACAAGATTGACTATTAAGGGTTCACAGGATTCAGATTTTCCACAACATGGCTCTTGTGCATGCAGAGAAGGCAGGGTTTTGGGCACAATTATGATGCAATTGGTAAATTTGCAAATAAGAGGAGTGTTTTTTTTCTCTAAAGAATGGGAGGGGGGTGTGTGTTTACAAGGATAATTTAGGGGAAAAAAAGATAGCAGGGAGTGTATAAGTAAAGATGGGGAGTGTAAATAGCAACTGCCAAAGTCCGTGTCATCATTGGGCTTAGGTTGGGCTAGCCTAGTCTGGCTCAGGCTATCTGTTTTTTTGTCTTTTTTTTTTTTTTGTTCAGAGAGAATAAAACTAAGACAAATTTAGGGGACTAAAGATAATTACTAATTTATTGTTTCAAATTTTCATTTGTTTAACATAAGCTTTGATATTTGATTTTGCCAAAGATCACTTATCACTATTCCAGATTATACAATTTACATTGGTTAAAAATGACTTTTTTACATTAGTTATCAAGGCATTATAGATTCAGGCAATGTAGAAAGTGGAGACTTTTTGTCAAAGAAGCCTTTTGAAATTTTAATTTCCTTGATATATGATTTTGACATAGGCTTTGATATATATATATATATATGTATATATATATATATATATAATTTCATCAAGCTACTTATAGAGTTATATTACACGCTTCCAAATTATGTTTTGTATTTTTTGAGATACATATATTTACAATGGTATAAGACCTTTACAAATGTTTCCAAAATCATGTGTAAACCATTAAATATATAGATACTCTACTATAACTTTTATAAAATGATGAATGATATTACTTTTTTTTGGATAACCATGTCATTGGTGGGAAGTATTTACCAGCTTTGCTAATGAATAATCTCTGTTGGGGAACCTGACTAGCCGTTTTTAAAATTGTTTTACGCCTAACCTCTAACCATAAAGGAATTAGGTATCTTCAAATATATTTGATTTAGTGAGAAAGATAATAATTATCCCAAACCCTAACCCCGCATATATCGCATATAAACTAATAAAGCAATTTATCAAAGCGATAAAGACAATATAAGAGTAAGGGTTAGAAGAGAGTGCACCAGTGATTTTTATATTGGTTCGGTCAACTTTACCTACATCCAGTACTCAAGTCGCAACTTAAGATTTTTCACTAAGAAAAGCAATTAAAGAAAGTGAGCTAATCATGTCACCACTTGTGACAACAAGTCAAATGGACACTCCTCCCCAAATCCGAAACTAAGCCACCAAGTTAGCGAATTACAAAAAGCAAGCTAATTATGTTACCACTTGTGACAACCACTACTACAAAAAACACCTTTAACATCGGTTAAAAAAGGATTTTAACATCGGTTTAGAACTGATGTTGAAGCGAGCGATGTTGAAAGTGGGACACTTTCAACATCGGTTTTTCAAACGATGTCGAAAATCACTTTCTACATCGGTTCTGGATGTAACCGATGTAGAAAGTGTGTCAAAAGTGTAAATCTGCCAAACTTTCTACATCAGTTGTGGCTTAAACCGATGTAGAAAGTGCCTATACAACATTAGTTCTCCACAAAACCGATGTTGTATAGACACTTCCTACATCGGTTTAAGTCACAACCGATGTAGAAAGTCATTTTTTAAAAAAAAAAATATATGGTGGTTTTTGTTAGTACATTAATATTTTTATTATCATAATGTCCTAACATGTATCATCCTATTTTAGAATCATAAATAATGGAATCAATTCAAATATCTAACTACGAAGGAGCTGTAACAAAGAGTGAAATACTAAAAATAGGGAGAGTGAAATACTAAAAGATAGAGCTGATCACTCTCAAACTATGAATAAAGACAACATAAGTTTAGTATGAAGACTCTACAAGACAGAACCAACAATTTTTTTTTTCTCAACCTACAATATATTGCACACAATAGAAATCATGAGACACACAAATTGAGTTCTAATATAATTGTCCACCTGATCCTAGACATTTCCCCTTCCCATGGGCTCAACTCTTTCATTGTATATTCACTAATACTATTCACAGGTCAATTATGTGATATTCATATTCATAGGTTGCCATTAATTAGCATGGGGATCAAAGTCAATTTTTAACTAATTCAAGCTTCATCATAGTGTTACTACGCTTACTAGGTTCACTCTATGTACTATTCTTATTAATTATTTTCTTTCCTTCCAAAAAAATTTAAAGCGGAAAAACTTAGAAGATAAATAAGTAACTAATCATGAACCAATAATATATTCCATTATGGCGTGTATGTGTAGTAGAAAAGGCAAAGCTGCAAAGGGACTTCAATATATGTAGCACTAAGGCGTTAATTTAATACTTCAGTGACATATGAATACCTTAATACTTACTAGATAATAGGAGGAGTATAACTATTTAAAATTAAAAATATAGTATATTTTAAACTAATCAAATTATATGAAAGTATGAATCACAATTTGTCATAAGATATGTACTGGTACATGAAGATACCAAGTATAAAAAATAAAGAAGATAAGCACACCTGCATAATTAAAGACCTTGAAATGATAAAAAAAAAAAAAAGAAGAAGCTTTTGCCCTTGAAATGATTTTTCCTTGCTGATCATATAAAGAGAAGAAGTTCAGAAATTGTGGCATAAATAAAATAATCATAAGTTTTCTGAGGTGAATAATTTTATCGTGAAGAAGAAGAAAGTTAACAGACTTATCTCTCACATGAAAACTTAGATTAGAATACTAAAAGTTAAAAGTTAAGAGTTTTTTTACGTGTAGTATGAAGATTTAAAAGTGTGAGAAGGCCAAACTAGAAAGTGGATATATTTTTTTTATTGAAAAAAAAGTTAAAAAATATATATAATAGTTAATGGACTGTCTTACGGGCTTTCGTTTTTTAGTTTTTGGATCGAGAGATAAAAGGACTTGACTTATGCTTGGGACTTAAGATCATTGGTCAATTAGATTCAATTACTAGCCAAAAGCATTACCTGGTTGAAGTCTTGCAATCTGATGCAGAAATAGGAAATTGCCTTTCTGCAATTGTGCAAGTAATTAAAGACCTTGCTCTTCATCTCATTCTTTTTAAAGTCTTGCAATCACTCTGCAAGCAGCATCATGCTACAAATTAAAACTAAAATGAATAAAGGCAACTCCGACAGGGGAAAATATAGAAACATTGCCTATAAATTGAAAAGAAACATAAATCTGCAAAGAGTTGAAAGTACAAATATTTTAATGATAATATATAGAAAGTAAAACAGAGTTGACATGACAGAGTTTACACATCAATATACAAAAATACATAAACAAGTGTAGGCATTACTTATCAAAAAGAACATAAATCAGTAATAATATAGATCTCAGAGTTGACATGACAGAGTTTATGCCATTGTATAGATCTCAGAAGCCAAAACTTTCAGAAGACAAGAATCGAAATCCACTTGTCCCGCAACAACTACAACTTTCTCAGCATATGCTCCTCCAGCAAGAAGAGCACATACCTGTCAATTAAGCATACCTCATAATTTGCATTCACAATGACTAATAGTGACATGTTCTCAATAAAAAGTTACAGAAGAATAAAACATTTAAAATTAATACCTCCAATCTTTCACAGCTACAACAATGAGCTGCATTATCATATTCATGACATGGACAATACTTTTGGGACCAATAGCGGTGGCAACCATACCCGATCAAACCAACAGGATTTATAAGAACCTGAAATTAATTTTACTTAATCTCTTAAGGCAAAAACCTAGGAGACAGACTTTGTCAATATTATACATTATAATTTGGCGTATAATGGATATATATAGTGCACTTAAGAAGAAAAAAATGGGGCATAATTTGAGTACAAATAATTGAATTTTTCTTACATAGGTTTGGAGATATTGATTCCTCAGTTGTGGGTTGAGAACAAATGCAGCAAGCTTTCTGAGAATGCATCACACAAAAATTATATTAGCTAGTTGACAACATGGTAAATTCTGAACAAGAAAAGGAATTTCTTATATGATATATGGAACTTTTTAATCAGAAATCTAAATTGAAACTAGCAGTCATAAGTAATCTAAATTGAAATCCTCTTGCAAGTAAATCAGACATTTTAACTTCAATACTTTGACACTCACAGTCATGAGAAGAGCAGAAGATTCTATTCCATCTCAGTTCAACATGGTAAATGCCAGAACAATTATCCCTTTCTTTCCTAAGTGTAAAATTTTGACAAATTTTATACTGTTGTGAGTAAAGAGAAACTTAAATACAAATGCAATTTGGGAACAGTAAAATGTGATCAAGATCATATGAAAAGCACAAAAGACCAATGGATGATAAGTGTAAGATGCAGAAGCAAATCAATGTACACTAGATCAAAGTAGGATGCACAAAAGCAAGTAAATAAGCTTATTTCTATGACTCAGCTGAATTATTTTGCAAATAAGTACTTATTTATAATATAGTCACTAGAAGCTTTGAGATTTCTGCCATTCTGCTATGTGGAGGATATATATGAGAAGAAGTTGAAAATTACCAACTCCTTAGTTAATAACATTTTTCAGATCTGAAATATCTCGATGATAAAAAAAGGCAACTTCAAGATCATAATTAAAAAAATAGAAATACTTTGGTGTCTAGCCATCCCCTTGTAAAATTAAGTCATCACATTGTCAATGACAAAAGTGTTGAAGGCGTGAACACCATGAAATAAGGGCTTGTTTGTTTCGCATTTTTAAAACTACTTTTTTTATATAAAAACAAAAAAAGACACTGCAGGTATCTAAAATTCTTTTGATTTCTCTTTTCTGTTTTATTAGTTATTAGTTAGTTAAATTAGAGAACCCAACAAAGAACATGAAAAATAAACTGATATTTAGTTCATTCATAAAAAGAAAACACTGCAGCCTATGCCTATTTTTTCTATAAATTATTGATATAAATCCTTACAAGAAGAGTTTCCCATATAGCCTCATCACTCATGTTTTCTTCATCCCCTAGCATTAGAGCCTTACACATCTTGCAAATAAAATAAAACATAGTTGGTTACAAAGGATAGATAAATAATTGAGGAATATGGGTCCCCACACCAATAGTAGTCTATACCTGCAGTAGATTCAATGCCCAATATACTCCAGAGCAAGTTGTTGTGCAATTATGTTCCAAAACAAAGGCATATTATCATCATATTATGTTGACCAACGACCACCAATGCAAGAAATGAAAAACTCAAATTGTGAGTATAACAACTCATAGGATACCAACTTTCCCAATGTCTAATGCAAGTAATAGAACTCAAGTTGTTGTGCAATTCTGTTCCAGAACACTTTTGATAACTAAGACAAAAAATTCAAAACCCAAAGCTGCTTCAGCTTCCTAATCCCAGGTACCTCCTAATTGAACAAATCTAAGTCCCATATCCCAGCACCCTGCCAATTAATTTAAGTTGACAAAAACAATTAGAAATTCAAGAACCACATCTTAGCACGATGAAATGTCACTTATTTCCATTGCTCCCCCACCCCACAACCAATCAACAATGAAAGTGCACCTCAAAATAATTAATTTCAAATTGAAAAGATGAGTCAACAGAAACATTGAAAAGTGAGAGTCATAAACAGATCTAGTCTGCAGGTAGAGATAATTAATCAATCACCTTTAATTCCAAAAGACATTTGTCTAGACCCAAATCCATCAAAGCATACTCAATATAAACAAGCCTTCCAAAAGGGTTGTTCCACAACACAACACAATCAATTTAAAACAAAAATCAAATCAAATAAAAAAATTACAAGTTATTAGCAATGACAATACCTAAATGTGGTGAGACAAAATGAATACTGACTATCCCTCATACCGACGCTACGAGATTGGGCGACATAGTCGACAGAGAGAGGATGTCGTAGAGATGCGCGGCGATTGGGTCCACCTGGCGTTGCTCGATGTCGCAGAGAATGATGGCCTCTTCGTCCTCGGAAATGAGGGTTTCTTCTAGGAACACGTCTTCGTCCATGAACTCTTCTTCTTGAGTCATTAGGGCTTGCTTTGCCGGTGTTGTTGGTGCTCACGGGACATGGATAGGGATCCATATCTGACTCCACCATGGGTGTAAAGAGGGATGGCGAGGGCGAGTGAGACCAAAGAGTGCTCGAGGGATGGCGAGGAGCAGCGAGGCAGAGAGTGAGAGCAGAGAGGAAGAGAGGAAAGAAAGTCAGGGTTGGGCACGAAGGGAATTAGGGAATTTAGGTTAGAAAACTTGTCAATAACATCGGTTATAAGCTATAATCGATGTTAACGATGTCCACTTATTTACAAAAATACCACTGCGAATTTGTTAACATTGTTTCTTTTAAGAACCGATGTAAAACGAGCGATGTAAAAAGTATTTTTTGTAGTAGTGAACTGTTAGACGATTGGCAAGTGCACCAGTCGAACAAGTAGTAAATGGATAAGTCCAAGTATCGTTTTCCCAAGGGATTTGCTTGATATAGGCAATGTTCACATGAATACTAGCTAGACTGAACTGCTTTTCACAAGAAAGCGATAAAAACGTAAACTTTGGTTGGTTTTGTGAAAGATAATAACAGAACTAATGCAGAACAGAAATTAAAAAGATGTTTTTGTGATTTTAAAGTAAAACACAGCAGTAGACAGAGGTTAAAACAGATAGATGAAGATGTTGCAGGGGTTAGATCTCACCATTCTCTACTCTCTTCTTGCATGCACACAATATACATTCTATTTGCATTTAAATGTTAAAATCAGTCAATAAAAACATTCTCAGCCCTAATTCCTTAGGTGCAGAGAGTCTTAGATTACTCCCCAAAGCCTTGATTCCTCAACAACTTAACGAAGCAACTAGCTTTAAGTCTAGAGACCACAAGATAACCCATGAACTAAGTTCCATTCCTAGACACGAAGTTCATGAGGTATATTGCTTCAGTTTTAGACAACGAAAGTGTTTCCCAACAACAGTCATGTCCAAGGATCATGCCATAGGTGATCAAGCCACAACAAGCTTTAAGAAAAGAAGCAAAATACTAACTTTAAACACAAATATGCAGAATATATATATATAATATCAAAAGATACAAGAGAGTTTTGAGAATGGTTACATCTAACCCCTAACAACTATAGAACTTAGCCACTCATGGGTGTGAGCTGCTGGAAATTACACATGGAGGGGAAGGAGATGAAGAGAAAACTAAGAACTAAAGAGAGAGCTTTTCTCTCCACTACAACAGTACAAAACGAGCTACAGAGTTTGCTACTGAAAAATGTCCAAGCTTGCTGAACTTCTGAGGGTCAGTCCTTTATATACATGTGCAGAATTTCTCTAAAGTGACATTTGGCTCAGCCAGGGATTTTGGCTTGGCTGATTTGAAAATCCTGCACTTAAATAGATTTTACTTGCAAAGGACCTTCCACTGCTTCCAAAGCTCATAATGCAACTCCCAAATGTGTTCTTCAACTTAAATCTCCAATTCCTACAAAAAGTGGGGCAAAACACTAAGACATAACCATAAAACTAGAAAAACTAAGGAAATTCTAACTAAATTGCAATATTAACAGAAATTGAGTAAAACAACACTCCAAATGAGAGAAAAGATAGATAATTGCCTTAAAAACTACTTGGAAAGTAAGTAATTATAGCAACTAACAACTCCCCCAAACTTGGAGTTTTGCTTGTCCTCAAGCAAAAGATAAAGACAAAAACTAACTAACTAACTAAACTGAAAATAACTACCACTAAAACAGAAATCATGGATCAAGATCAATCCCATCCTAACAAATCCAAAACCAGCTTCCATCTAAAAGTTGAAAAGGACCAAACCAATTATTTGAATTTCAAGCATGGTGTCTTAAACCGAAACCATAACAAGGATGCAAGTACCTAATTTCTCAAGAAATGAACCAAGCATAACAATCAAAATTTGACAAAATCCAAGAATGTTTGATTCTTTTCACTCAAGTGTCTCACTCAAGCACCAATTGGTTTAGGTGCTGAATTCTCTCACAGTCAACACACAATGGAAACCACAATTCAGTTTTGCTTTCCTTCTCAATGCAATGAAATTATGCACACAAATTAAGATCACAAGGACTTGATCAAGGGCTGAAATGTGGCTAGGCTTGAAAGGAAATTGGTTTTTCTGGATAAACAAACACCATGAGATAGAGAGAGCAACCAATGCATTTCACAAAGTTTTCCCAATCCTTATTTCTCACAATGACAAAGATACCAAAACCTTACATTTCTCAATTTTAAGCTCACAAATATGCCACTATAATTACAACAAATATCACAGCTTTTATTTCTTTTTGTTTTCCTTGATCTTCTTTTTCTTTTTCTCAGATTTTTTTTTAAACAAAAGATAAGCACAGCTGTGACACTTCTTTAAGTTCAATGACAGTGACCCATAATTGTTCCCAAGTTCTTCATTTCATGCAAGATTTCCCCCAAACTTATTCTAAACCCAACACATGCAATTGCTCTCCTATCCAATGGTAAGGAAAGTGAATTGTTTTTCTTTTAGGCTCTTTGGGTTATCATGACAGAAGTTTATTTCAATTAAGGCTCAAAGGGGCTGCACAAAAAGGGATGACAGAAATAGGGAAGGCTTTTTGGCTTTAGGCTTTACAATCATCAAGCAAAATTTTGCCTTGATCATTTCTTTATTAACATGCAAGAATCATCACAAGAGAATTGTTCAAAACCAACAGTGGTGCCAAAGGTGGCACTCATAATCATTTGAGACAGCACACAACTCACAAGAATCATTTCTCAAACATTCTCAAATCTGTCCTCACAATCAAATCATGCTTGAAACTTTTCTCAAAAACATACATGCATCCAAGCTATGCTAACGAAACGCGCAGCCACAAAAATCGATCAAATCAAGGTTTTGCAAACGTATTTTTCTTTTAAAAAGCGCAGGAAGCAAGCTAGGGAAAACGAACGATGGGATTTTTCTAAAACCATGAAACAGCCACAACATTAACATAAAACTTGCAAACACAACAAAAGTACCAAGTTCAGCAAACAACGAGGTCTTGGCCAACATTACCAAAATAACAACTAAACTAACAGCAACCCACAAAGTACTAACCATGCAATGAAATTAAAATACTGAATTAATAAAAGCAGAAAATTAAATTGTCCTGGTAAAACGGGGATTAAACAAACAAATCCCCCCATCAAACATCATCATCTTCATCTGCCTCAGAGCTGTCATACTCCTCTTCTTCCTCTTCAGTTCCTTCTTCCTCCACTTCACTTTCCTCCTCTACCACGACCTCATCCTCAGCTGCAGCTTCTACTCCTTGGTCACCAGCCTCTGCATCATCAGCAGCAGCACCTTCTGGGGCATCAGCAGCTCCAGCACCCCCCAAAAAAGGAGGTCTGTCCCCAGGCTATGCAATGATAGCTTCAAACTCAAAAGGTGATGGCCAATGGAGACGACCATGAGGTCGTGGTGCTGCAGGGGTTAGATAATAATAAATGGAAGAATTTAAAGTTTGTTGGCCGCGATGAACCGCTGCCAGCTGCTGGAAAAGGAAAATGAAAGCAGTTGCTAATTGGGATCTGTTAAACGGCTCCACTGCAGGAGGAATGGGAGGTTGAGGAGCATCCACTTCCGCGGGGTTGCGGCAATGCTGGTCAATGAAGCGCATGTTGAGTGGCTCCCGGAGGTTGAGGAGGGGAGGGCGGCGGACATTCACTCCTTGGCTCTCACATAATGCAGTGATAAGGGCTGGAAACCCGAGAGGCCTTGGTGGAGAGGTAGGAGCTTTGGCAGTCACAAATTTATGGATTTCTCTTGATATTATCCTCCCAATGTTGATGTCAATGTCATTCATCATGCAATACACCATGAAGGCTCATGACATGCTGAGCTCTGAAGTATGGGTGGTAGGTGTAATGTTAGAGAAGAGGAATGAGGCCCAAATCTGAGATATGGTTTTCAAAGCTGCCCTCTTGAAGCGTAGGGCCTTCCCCGCGTCATTTTCAACAAAAGAGTGGCCTGGAATGCAAAGGCTGTTGCTCACAGCAGTGTTGGTGACAGGGGTTCTCCTAGTAGACATCAAGAAATAGCCATAGTCTTGGTTGTTGGGGTCGGTGAAGTCACTGGCCAGAAACCAGTTGATGGAAGGAGCATCATAGTAGACAAAGCAACCCCTCACCCAAGACCTACGGGTAGGATCGCTGGTGCGCCTGGGAATAGCATTCGCGTAGAATTCGTGCACCACTTCCTCATTGATCTTGAGGGGGAAGTTGGTAAGTTTCTGCCACTTTCTTCGAATGATTTCATCTTGAATCTCCTGGAAATCTCCAGCTAGTAGTTGCACTTCTCGCTCCTTGATCAAGCCTCTATTGGCATTGTTCTTGAAACGCTCTTGGTTAGGAGGAGCAAGGAAGCGGTTCTTCTGAAGGGGCTCACGAGGAGTTTGAGGTTGCGGTGGTGGGGGTGGAATCTCCTACACTTCATCATCTTCTCGTGAGGCTTGAGGAGGAGCACGGGAAGAAGAACCTCGCCTCGTGACTCTTTGCTTCTTGGCAGAGGGGGTGGAGTCATCAGCAGGTTGCTTGTGCTTAGGAGCCATGCTGCAAAACAGAACATAAACAAAATAGAATAGCACAGAAGGCACAAGAAATTATATCAGTCAGTGACACAAATGAGAAACAAGAAACAGAAAAATAACTTAAGACATAAATCACAACATAATTGAAACACAACACGTACAAAAGAAAAGAAAAATAGAAAAAGAAATTGATGAAAAGCTAGAAGGAGAACTGAGAATCCACAAAACACCAAGAAAATTTTGTCACACACAAGTGCAGAAACAGAATATGCACTTAGCAATGTGCAGCAGTTTTGGCTAAGCATCCGCAGGGTGGCTTTGCCAAATTCCACTAATCTGGTGCTTCTAAAATTTTGCAGAAAGATAAGGTTCCAGCACTTATGGTTGACAAAACCAATAGAGAGACACAATGGTCCCAGATCTTTAGTAGTGAAATACACATGTGCAAACAAGAAGAAAAAGAAAAAGAAAAAGACAAAGGGGAGCTTTTTGGGTAAAACAGAGAATGCACAAAGGACCATGTGCTCCCCTTTAGCACACAGAAGCAGCAGTAAACAGAAAACTATTAAACAAGATACAACAGCATAGGGACCCAAAACGTGGTCCCAAATCACAGAGAAAATAAGAACCTTCGAAGAAAATACAGAAAACCAGCACTTGAACCATCAGTGGTCCCGAAAATAATGAAAAGGACAAGATCTACACAGATTCAAACATTAAAAACAAGAACAGAAACTGAAAAGGGAAAACAGAAAGGGAATAATAGCAGATTTCCCAAAATATGAACAGCAACACAAAAGGGAAAAGAGAGAACAAACACGTGACTACCTCCAATAAGGAAAGATATCCCAAAAAGGCACAATCAACAGAAAACAAACAAAAAGGTTGCACTTTTCAACAACCAGAAATCGAAAAAGACATATCACTCAAGGGAAACTTCAAAACAAGAGATAGAAAAGAAGGTTATAGCAAAAGCTTTGACCTTTGTCAACGAAAAGGGAAGAGAACAGAAAACTCACACACAAAAGGTCAAAGTTTTATCATGAAACACAAACATAACCAAACAATGCATATGCTTCCAAAAGTTGCAACAGAGGAAAAATAAAAAGAAAATAACAGAACTACACATTCATGAAAAACAAAGGACTCTAGGATCTTTTCCAGAAAAGAGATGAAAATGACAATAGACAAGGGAGCAGAAATCGCGGAAGAAACACTCACGCGTGGACAGAACGGCGGTGCTCGAGGTGGAGATGGGGAGTATACCGAGAGGGAAGAGTCACAGTCCTAGTGATGGATGCTGAGTTTAGGGAAGAAGCAAGTTGTAAGCTTAGAGGTATGATGGGATTGTAAGAGTAGGAATGAGTGGAAAGTTGAAGGGTTGGGGGTCTAGGGGCAGACGTGAGGGTGTGGAGAAAAGAAGTTAAGTCTGATTTGGGGAAGGGTTGAAGGTAGGTAGCTGTAATAAAGTGTCAGAAAAATCTGATTGGAGGGGAGGTGGGTGAGGTGACGTGATTGGAGGAGAAGAGAGGTGAATAGGGAAAGGTAACAGTAGCTATAGGGAAACGTGACTGAGAAGGGTGGGGACGTTATGGGGTAAATCAAAAGTCTTGGAACGCGGGAAAAATTTGAAAAAGATCAGAGGGTCAGAATAAGTGGAAAACGGCTTGGCCATAAGGCATGGCTTGGCAGAAAGCTCGAATTTGGACAGGGATCACAAAGTGGCTTTTGGCTTAACCATGGAACGTGGCTAGACTAAAAAATGCATGGAATTGAATTTATTGCTTCCAGTGGTTTTGGCTTAGGGCCAGTATCAGTGGCTTGAGCCAAAAGTCACTTAAGAGCAATAATTCTTGCACAGACATGACCAGAATGCGAATTATGCAGAATTGAACCTAAACACTGCAATGTAACAGCTAAATGGGACATATGCAACTACAGAATGATGCTTCTAAATGATCACATTACAAAGAAACAAAATTAACACAAACAGCACACAAAATTCACACAAGGATTAAACACAAGAATTCTAAATGATCAAACACATAACTAACTAAATTGAACACTTCAAAATGCAGAATGCAGAAGTAAAATGGTAAGAAAACTGGGTTGCCTCCCAGGTAGCGCTCTTTTAATGTCATTAGCTTGGCATTTGGTGACCTCAAGGGTCACTTAGATGCAAAATTGTGGTCAGCCTTTCAATTTCACCCCCAAATAGGGCTTTAATCTCTGACCATTAACTGTCCAGTTTCTTCCTGTTGAAGGATCTTCCAAAATAATAGCACCATGAGGCTTCACCTCCTTAATGATGAAAGGGCCAGACCATTTGGACTTAAGCTTGCCTGGAAACAATTTCAGCCTTGAATTGAACAACAGAACTTTTTGATTAGGCTGCAAGTCTCTCTTCACAAGCTTTTTGTCATGATAGGCCTTGACTTTCTGTTTGTAGTGCCTTGAAGAATCATATGCATTGAGTCTCATCTCCTCTAACTCATGAAGTTGGATCTTCCTCTTCTCACCAGCCAAGGACTGATCAAAATTAAGGAACTTAAGAGCCCAATAAGCTTTGTGCTCCAATTCCACAGGGAGATGACAAGCTTTGCCATAGACCATTTGGAATGGAGATAGGCCAATTGGAGTCTTGAATGCAGTCCTATATGCCCATAGAGCATCATCAAGCTTTACAGCCCAATCCTTTCTTGAAGAAGCAACTGTCTTCTCAAGGATCCTCTTGATTTCTCTATTAGAAACCTCAGCTTGACCATTGGTTTGAGGATGGTAAGGAGAAGCTACTTTATGTTTGACTCCATAATGCTCCAAGACTTTCTTCAATTGTGCATTGCAAAAATGGGAGCCTCCATCACTGATTAAAACTCTAGGAACACCAAACCGAGAGAAGATATTCTTCTTGAGAAATTTAATGACTATTTTGGAGTCGCTTTTGGGGCAAGCAACAGCTTCTACCCACTTTGAAACATAGTCAACAACCACCAAAATGTATTCATTGGAGAAGGATGAAGGTAAGGGGCCAACAAAATCTATACCCCAGCAATCAAAGACCTCCACTTCAAGAATGTTTTGAAGTGGCATCTCATTCCTTCTTGATATCCCTCTTATTCTTTGGCATTTATCACAGCTTTGCACATGCTCATGAGCATCTTTAAAAATTGTAGGCCAATAGAATCCAGACTGAAGGACCTTTGCAGCAGTCCTCTCTCCACTGTAGTGCCCTCCATAAGGTGAATTTTGGCAGTGCCATAGGATGTTCCTTGCTTCCTCCTTAGCAACACACCTTCTAAGTAAATTGTCAGCTCCAATTTTGAATAAATGAGGATCATCCCACACATAAAGTCGAGAATCCTTGAAAAATTTCTTTCTTTGGTGCCAATTCATATCTGCTGGAATGATTCCACCAGCTTTATAGTTAGACATATCTGCAAACCATGGCCTTTCTTGCACCACAAGCAATTTCTCATCAGGAAACTCATCCAGAATTTCTTTCTCAAGAGTGGTCACCTCATCATTCACAAACCTTGACAAGTGATCAGCAACTTGGTTTTCACTTCCTTTCTTGTCCCTAATTTCAAGATCAAATTCCTGCAGCAACAAAACCCAACGAATGAGTCTAGGCTTGGAATCGGGTTTGGACAGCAAGTATTTAATTGCAGCATGATCAGTGTACACAACTACTTTGGAACCAATTAAATAAGAACGAAATTTTTCCAAAGCATACACTATTGCTAGCAACTCTTTTTCAGTTGTTGCATAATTCACTTGGTGTTCATTGAGCACCTTGCTAGCATAATGTATGGGATGAAAAATTTTATTCTTTCTTTGGCCTAGAACAGCCCCTACTACATAATCACTAGCATCACACATGAGTTCAAAATCAATTTTCCAATTAGGTGCAGTGAGTATAGGAGCAGAGACTAAACTAGACTTCAAAAAATGAAAGGCATTTAAACATTCAGCATCAAAATTAAATGGTGTGTCCTTATTCAGCAGATTGCTCAATGGTTTGGCAATTTTTGGAGAAATCTTTGATGAAGCGCCTATAGAATCCAGCATGCCCAAGGAAGCTTCGAATTCCTTTCACATTTGCTGGTGGTGGAAGCTTTTCAATGACATCTACTTTGGCTTTGTCAACTTCAATTCCTCTTGCTGAAATTTTGTGGCCTAGAACAATTCCTTCGGTCACCATGAAATGGCATTTTTCCCAATTAAGGATGAGATTTGTCTCAGCACACCTCTTCAAAACAATTTCCAAGTTTGACAAGCACAATTCAAATGATCCACCAAAAACAGAAAAGTCATCCATGAAGACTTCTATGCATTTCTCCACCAAATCCGAGAAGATAGCTAGCTTACACCTTTGGAAAGTGGCAGGTGCATTGCATAGCCCAAATGGCATCTTCCTATATGCAAAGACTCCAAAAGGACAAGTGAAGGCTGTCTTCTCTTGGTCTTGAGGATCCACAACAATTTGATTATAGCCAGAGTAACCATCCAAAAAGCAATAGAAAGCTTGACCAGCTAGTCTCTCCAACATTTGATCCATGAAAGGAAGGGGAAAATAATCCTTCCTTGTTGCTTTGTTGAGCTTTTTATAGTCTATGCACATCCTCCATCCCGTGACAGTTCTTGTAGGAATTAATTCATTCTTCTCATTGCGGATAACTGTCATACCCCCTTTTTAGGAACAACTTGCACAGGGCTCACCCATGCACTATCGGATATAGGGTAGATCAATCCAACTTCCAAGAGCTTTAAGACTTACTTCTTCCTTCATCACAGGATTGAGTCTTCTTTGAGGCTGAGCCACTGGTTTAAAATCATCTTCCATGAAGATCCGATGCATGCAATAAGAAGGACTTATCCCTTTGAGATCAGAGATAGACCATCCAATGGCTCCTTTGTTAGCTTTCAAAACCTCAATCAATTTTTCTTCCTCTGCAGCAGATAAGGAATTGCTAATGACGACTGGTTTGCCACCATTTTCTTCAAGGAACACATACTTTAAATGTGGAGGCAACACCTTCAATTCAGGCTTGGTTTCCTCCACCTTCTCATCTTTCTTTAAATTTTCAACAATTTCTTCATTTGGAGGAATTTCCTTCAAAGTATCAAGGCTTTTCAAGCATTCCTCAATTTCCTTCTCTTCCTCCTCATTAAGTAACTCAAATGCATCAATTAAAGCTTTCTCAAGAGGAGAGGAACTAGGTACTTATTTTCTAGAGGTGGTGTAGATTTCATCAAGAATATCCACTCTAAAGCATGATTTATCTTCACTAGGGTGCTGCATAGCTTCAAACACATTGAAAGTGACTTCTTCATCTTGCACCCTCATCTTGAATTTGCCATCACTAACATCAATCAAGGCACGGGCTGTCATCATGAATGGCCTCCCCAAAATGAGAGGAACTTCATCATCCTCTTCCATATCCATAATTACAAAGTCAGCTGGGAATATAAATTTGTCCACCTTCACTAGCAAATCTTCAACAACTCCATATGGATGCTTAATGGTACGGTCTGCTAGTTGAAGTGTCATCCTTGTAGGTTTGATTTCTACATCCCCCACTTTGCTAAGCATGGACAGTGGCATAAGATTGATGCTTGCTCCCAAATCCAACAAAGCTTTTCCAATGGACCGATTTCCAATGGTGCAGGGAATGGTAAAGCTACCAGGATCTTTGTGCTTGAAGGGCAATGGCTTTTGAATTATAGCACTGCATCCAGCTTCTAATTCAATTGTATCTATCTCAATGTACTTTTTCTTCTTGGTGAGGAGTTCCTTCATGAACTTGGCATAAGTTGGAATTTGCTCAAGTGCATCCGAGAAAGGTAAATTGATTTGGAATCTCTTGAAGATGTCTAAGAAACGTGCAAACTGCCTTTCTCTGTCCTTCCTTGTTGGCACATGAGGATAGGGTAATCCTTGTGGAGGAACAAAATTTGACTCCTTCTTCTTCTTCTCTTCTCGCACCCTTTGGTGTTTAGTCATTTTTGGCTCAGCCGCCTCACTGTTTTCACTTTTTTCTGCATTTTTCTCACTGATTTTCTCACTCTCACTCAATTCTTTTTCACTCAGCTCATTTTTTTCTTCCTCATCATCTTTTACATCCTCCACAACTACCTCTTGCTCACTTTTCTCTCTACTCAAATCTCCCACAATTGTACCTCTCCTTGTAGTTATAGCCTTGCATTGCTCCTTGGGATTTGCTTGAGTGTTGGCTGTAAATGCTCCACTTTTAAGTTCTTCCAAATCTTTAGCAAATTGTCCCATCTGCACTTCAATATTTTTGATAGAAGAATCTGTGTTCTTTTGGTTGGTTAGAGAAACTTACATGAATTGATTGAGAGTGTCCTCCAACTTAGAAACACGGTCTTGATGAAGAGGTTGGTATTGTTGATGACTTTGGTAAGGAGGTCTGTTCGAAGGACCAACTTCTTGCTTCCAACCAGCATTGTTATTTCTCCAACCTTGATTGAAAGGTTGAGCATATGGATTGCCTTGTCGGTTTTGGTTCCCCATATAATTAATTTCTTCTTGGGAACTTGGTGGCATGATGCATTGGCCACTTGAATGGCCACCTCCACAAAGTTCACAGCAAAGAACTTGTTGAGTGTTGGACTGAATAGCTTGTAAGCCTTGGAGTTGTTGAGGCATCTTAGCAAGTTTCTTGGTGAGTGCATCAAGTTGCTGCGTGAGAAGCTTATTTTGAGCTAGGAGGGCATCCTGAGAATTTAATTCCAGAACTCCTCTCTTCTGCACTTGCACGAGAGTTCTGTCATGCTGCACCTCATAGTCATTAGAGGCCATATTTTCAATAATTTCCTTAGCCTCCTCCGATGTCTTGTACATGATTTTGCTTCCAGCTGAAGCATCAAGCATAAGCTTGGTTTGAGGTCTAAGTTCAGCCAAGAAAGTGTTGATTTGAGCTGCCTCATTGAAACCATGAGCTGGACATTTCCTTATCAGGCCATTGAATCTCTCCCATGCTTCACACAAGGGTTCATCTGCTCCTTGAGTGAAAGTGGAGATAGCTGTCTTCCTCTGGTTGATCTTAGATTGAGGAAAGAAACGGTTCAAAAATTTGTCAACCAGCTCGTCCCAAGTCAAGGGAGTGTTAGGAGGAATGGCTCTGTACCAATCATTTGCCTTTCCATCAAGAGAGAATGGAAAGAGACTGATCCGGATATAATCATCATTAACTTGATGTAGCTTCACAGTGTTGCAGATATCAACAAAAGTAGTCAAATGAGCATAAGGGTCTTCATGGTCAAGACCATGGAACTTGTTTTGCTGAATCAAGTGGATGAGAGATGCCTTCATTTCAACATTGTGAGCCTGCACCTCTGGTTTGGCAATGGTGTTGAAGAATCTCGGCCCTGTGTTGGCACAATAATCGTTCAAAGTACGCCTTGGTTGATTCACTTCTCCTTCTTCTGCCATTATGAAATCTTCTTCTTCAGGAATGGATGTCAAAGACAGATATGGTGAAACAGGAGATAGTGGTTCTTGGCTAGCAAGTCTTTCTAGAGCCTTCCTCTTCCTTGTCCAGCTGTTGGTAAGTCTTGCTGTCCTCTCAATCTCTGGGTCGAAATACAAAGGATCAGCTGAACTTCTCGTGTGCATAAACAGAGAAAAAGAAAACAGAACACTAGAACAGAAAGTTAGCACAAGAAAACAACAACCACAACAGAAATAAAAATGCAAAGAATAAAAGAATAAAGAATAAAGCCTAGGATAATATGAATGTGAAGTTGCCTAATATTCAGATGCAAATCCCCGGCAACGGCACCAAAAACTTGTTAGACGATTTGCAAGTGCACCAGTCGAACAAGTAGTAAATGGATAAGTCCAAGTATCATTTTCCGAAGGGATTTGCTTGATATAGGCAATGTTCACATGAATACTAGCTAGACTGAACTGGTTTTCACAAGAAAGCGATAAAAACGTAAACTTTGGTTGGTTTTGTGAAAGATAATAACAGAACTAATGCAGAACAGAAATTAAAAAGATGTTTTTGTGATTTTAAAGTAAAACACAGCAGTAGACAGAGGTTAAAACATATAGATGAAGATGTTGCAGGGGTTAGATCTCACCATTCTCTACTCTCTTCTTGCATGCACACAATATACATTCTATTTGCATTTAAATGTTAAAATCAGTCAATAAAAACATTCTCAGCCCTAATTCCTTAGGTGCAGAGAGTCTTAGATTACTCCCCCAAGCCTTGATTCCTCAACAACTTAACGAAGCAACTAGCTTTAAGTCTAGAGACCACAAGATCACCCATGAACTAAGCTCCATTCCTAGACACGAAGTTCATGAGGTATATTGCTTCAGTTCTAGACAACGAAAGTGTTTCCCAACAACAGTCATGTCCAAGGATCATGCCATGGGTGATCAAGCCACAACAAGCTTTAAGAAAAGAAGCAAAATACTAACTTTAAACACAAATATGCAGAATATATATATATAATATCAAAAGATACAAGAGAGTTTTGAGAATGGTTACATCTAACCCCTAACAACTACAGAACTCAGCCACTCATGGGTGTGAGCAGCTGGAAATTACACATGGAGGGGAAGGAGATGAAGAGAAAACTAAGAACTAAAGAGAGCTTTTCTCTCCACTACAACAGTACAAAACGAGCTACAGAGTTTGCTACTGAAAAATGTCCAAGCTCGCTGAACTTCTGAGGGTCAGTCCTTTATATACATGTGCAGAATTTCTCTAAAGTGACATTTGGCTCAGCCAGGGATTTTGGCTTGGCTGATTTGAAAATCCTGCACTTAAACAGATTTCACTTGCAAAGGACCTTCCACTGCTTCCAAAGCTCATAATGCAGCTCCCAAACGTGTTCTTCAACTTAAATCTCCAATTCCTACAAAAAGTGGGGCAAAACACTAAGACATAACCATAAAACTAGAAAAACTAAGGAAATTCTAACTAAATTGCAATATTAACAGAAATTGAGTAAAACAACACTCCAAATGAGAGAAAAGATAGATAATTGCCTTAAAAACTACTTGGAAAGTAAGTAATTATAGCAACTAACATGAACCTGTCAAATGGACATTCCTCCCAAATCCTAAACTTATCCACCAAGTTAGCAAATTACAAAAATTGAGTTAATTATGTCACCACCTTTGACAACCCCTCAAATGGACACTTCTCTCTGAACCCTAAACCCAATCCCTAAGGATCACACACCCTAGTGAATCTAACCAAGAAGTGGCGAGCTAGCTAATTATGTGACCACCTGTTACAACTCATCAAATGGACACTCTCCTTTCCCCCAGATGTAAATTCCATCTAAGTTAGTGAATTGCAGAGCAACGAGAAAACTATTAAGATCAATATTTCATTACAAGGAGTTTTAATATGTTGATAAGTTTTTATGGATGATTGTCGTTTGGAATTTGAAATAATAATTTTTTAAAGGAAAAACAAATTTCCTCATATTTTAAAGGTTATTTTAAATAATTGGATATCAAATTACTTCACAAATTTCAAAACTAATAATAAAATCTTTAATAGTAACTAAGGGTGTTATAGAATCTAATTTCTTCCAATCAATTTGAAGCAATTTCTAATCTTTATGAATATGTTCTAATATCTTATAATTTGAATTAATCTCTTAGGAATTTCCTAGATACACTTTCCTAGTTATTGAATCCCTATATAGGAAATCTTTTACTATTGAGAAAAGCATCCAAGTCATCCTAATAACCAAGCAAAGATTAGAGTCTAGGAGCAATTAGTGTGCTGATAATGAATAGAAACTTGGATCATGTTGTGCATTGCTTGGTAGAAGAAGAGAGAGTGCTAGTGCTTATCTGTGGCTTTATTTGCTTTTGAAGTTGTTGTTAGCCAATTGTGTTGATACAAGGGGATGTCCCTTGGGTTTTCTATCTGAGAGATATAGGGAGAAGTTTGCTTGAGCGTAAAAGAAGTTTGCTACTATATCTTCAGATTCACTAGCTAGGATGTGTGATCCCTAGGGGCTAGGTCTAGGGTTTAAGTAAATTATTGAATTGAAAAGTAAGAACAATAATAAAAGCAATAAAAATTAATATTTATAATATATTAAAATTAAAAATAAATTATAAAAGTAAATTACATGTTTTTTGTAAAGTAAATTATATGTAATTATCTTATTTATATAAAATAAGAATTACAATACTTAATTAAATTACGTGCCAAAAAAATAATCTAATTATCTTAATTTAAAGGCTAAAATACACTCATTTTTCACACGATTGTCTCTATGTTTGACCCTTTTTTATTCAGACATCAGTTGGATTTCATAGTTTTCATTTAAGTGAATCTAATGAGACAAGTTTCGTGTCTTGAATTAGTGAAAAAAGGATTCAAATTCACGTCCCAAAATCGAAAATGATCATTATTTTAGAAAGACCATTTTGACTCACTTTAAAAACATAAAAGACTAAATTAAACTTTTTCAAACATAAAGGACCAAACTGAATATAATTTAAAAATAAAAGACTAAAAGCGTATTTTAGCCTAAAAAATATTAAAAGTTACTGGACTATAAGAAGTAAATTAAGATTGGAAGAGAGAACTGTGCATCAGATATGCCCTTATAAGCGCAGGTGTGCAAAACCTATTAGTTTTCTGTGTCCTACTTCTCCTTCCGCCATCAGTGCCCTTCACTTCCTACTGAACATTCTTCTTAACAATCTAATGTGTTCGATCCTTCTAACACTACCTCTATGAACTTATAGGTTTAGTTCCCTTCCTTTGATTCAGCTTGTTCCGTACAAGTGCTTCTATTCATTGATTCCCTCATCTTCAACGACCTTCCCATTTTTTCCTAATCCCACACACTCTCTTCTTTCACCAATCGCATTCATCTTCAACTTCCTCAACCTTCATCAGTGGCAGTGATGCTCAATTCCTTGATTCCATGAAAAATCTCGCAAGTTTAGATCCTGCTTAGGATCTATTCCACAAAATGGTTGCCATGAACCCCTCTCCCTTGTGCCAAGGACTTCGCCGTAATTCTCGGCGTTATTGCGGAGATGAAACATTACACAACTATGATTTCCATGATTAAACACATGTGTTATCATCAATTGTCTCTGCATGGGGCTTACGTTCAAAGTTGAAGCGGAATCTCGCGTTTTGTGCAGAAGGCAATGTGACTCGAGCAACAAAGTTTGTTGATTTGATAGTTACACCTAAGGATCAATGATTAATGGATTCTGTAAGAATGGCAACACATTTGTTGCTATCAGATGTCTCAAGAAGATGGAAGAAAGAAATTGCAATTTGGATGCTACAGCTTACAACACAATTACGGGCAGTCTGTGACTTTGTGACTTTGGTAGAGGGAAAGAAGCTGCAACTCTATTTGGTACAAGACCAAAAGAAACAACCATACCACCGTCATTTTGCCTCTTCATCATAGTCAATGGTTGAGTCTGCATTTTCCATTGACCGAATTTTATACTAGCTTGTTAGTTATAGCTTTGTGATTTGATTTTGTGACTCACAAGGGTTGCTTACCAAATGTTGTTACTTATAACTCTTTAATCCATGGATGGTTTAAACCCAAACATTTTTTATTACCTTAATTAATTGTCTTAATTAATATTCTTCATTCTATTAGCCATGTTAGCATTAAACTAACTAGAGTTAATGATAAGGACTAAAATAGAACACTAAGAAAATGTCAAGAATCTAAAAGTATCAATTTTTTCTTTTGTAAAGACTAAAATCAAACAAAATCATATTTGCAGGGATTTAAAACATATTTAAGCCTGCTTAAAATCTAATATTATCAATTTCAAATAAAATGTAATTAAATTGTATTAAAATTTAAAATTAATTTATATTACAAATATTTACAATTAACTTTTATATAATAAAATAGACTTTTGGTTCTTCTAAATAAGATAATATATTGTTTCATTTTTTTAAGATATGCAATTTCATTGTTATTTAATACTTTTTAAGACATTGAAAGAATGTATCGAGTGAGTGGACAAGTGTAGTTCTCTCTTTCATTGTACAATTTTTGCTCAAACAATTATCTCCCGTGTAGTATGCGTGTAAAAATTTAATCTTTTTGTATTTGTTGCTTGGAATCTATTGTGAATTTTGTCCTAATTAATGTTAGAAATTCAAAATAGCTTTGTAGTAATTTCACTTCGAATAGCACCAGTTTACTAGGATAGTGAACAACATGTTCATGTATATAATATATATATAACAAATTATATATTTAATTATTATCGTTTTATCACAATTAAACCAGTAAACTATAAACTGGATAGTACTTTTACCAATTTAATAAACATTTGATCCTAAAACTTAACATAAAAGGTTGTAAACATATATATTATAATTACTATATGATAAACAGGTCTTCGGTAAGCTCAGCATCAGCATGCACTTGGAACCCAAAACATAGTTAAGAAATTTATTACATCATGAGACCAACATCATCTGGCTTTACGGAAATTTCCAAAATTATCAATGTCAATATCTTCAAGCTTTCTGAAGATGTCTTCATATTCTGTTTCAGGTAGATTTTGAAGTGTTGAAGAAGCATTTGGAAGAGAGTTTCCCACTGTAGCAACTAGCACCATCAATTTGAGCAAATGATGCAGGGATACCTGCAGCAAGTTCAGCTGCTGGTTGATTTATAGACTCATGCATATGCTCTTCTTGTTCTACTGTCATGATCAACAAAAGAGAAAGAGAAATGTTAGTAATATATTCTTTAGCACACATTTGATTATTGATTGAAATTCATTGGACTCATAAAATCAAGTATATATATCCCACTTCCTATTTAATGATACTCAGCTCATAATTTCTTGCCTCTTAATAAATTCTAGTCAATAGTAAAAAATTGTGTTACAAATGTGTTGCTATCATTTTTCTTAAAAATTGCCAATTTGTAATCAAAGATAACCAAAGGGAATTTAGCTTATTGTATTTTGTTCAACATCTATGCACATGGCAACATACCTTGACTTGGGCTCCTTAACAAGGAGGGAAACATAGTCTGGCCACTGATGTTTGATGATGTACTCGCTTGACGTGAACCATAACCGCTGGTGACCTTATTACGCTTTAGCTGAAGTCTGTATATCTGTGCATTGATGGTTGATTATATACAGAATGGAAAGCAAAGAACATGTTAATTTCTCGTAGCAAGAGTTGTGAGATTCAAACAAGAATCGTGAAACCAAGTGGGAAAAGAAAGAAAAAAGTAACAATGTTTAAACTATTAACTGTATAGTACTACCACCCATTTATCTTTTAAATGATACAAGTTGCAATTAAAAGTAGCTGCTATATTATTAAGAAGAAGAAAACAGGAAAATACAAAAATCATGAAAGGATCACCGAAACCTATAGTTAGGAAGTCCATTCCTATCACAGAAGAACTTATGTCTATTGAAATTAGGAACTAAATCCCACTAAACCAAACCAATCCTATTGTGATGTCTTTTCATTCCTTCATTTTTTTTTTTAAAAAAAAGTAGCAGCTATATGATATTAACGAAGTACTATATATAATATAAACTACTAGTCATAGTCAAACTTGTGGATTGAAATCATGCATATATAACTGCCTAGTATTGCTAGTAGCAATAGTAAACATTATTAGAAACTGTTGCATGTCTAATTAAGTTGAAGGGACAGAAAAAACCTGCAAATGACTTGCAATCTGGCTTAATGTCAGGTCAGGCACTTTCATTAATCTTTGTATCGCTTTTGGACGAGCAACTGAATACAAAAACAAACAAAGACTTGATATTAAACTGTGATTAGTGATTATTTATTATGAAGGATATTTGGAGAAGAATCCATGATTGATAGATTATAATCTTAATGAGAATTCTATATAGAATGAGAGTAAACATACTTTTACTCTCATGGCCACCTAGCAATGCTAGGGCTTCTGTAAACTTTAGATGCAACTCAGGAGTCCAAAGGATGTGCCTTTTCTTGGCAAATCCAATTTTGTGTTCTCTTCTTTTCCCAGTCTTCTTAGGTATATGGTTGTAGTTGTCAAAGTTCATCAGGGCTGACCTATGTTCAGCTCTCTTCTCTCCTTGCTTGCTTTCATTAGCATCATGATCAATCTTCCTTTCTTCCTTTTCTCCACAAGCCTGGCATTGTGTGGTTATTATTAACTGTTCAATGCAAGTATATATCTTGGAATTTGTTTAATAGATTTTCCTCAACCAGCCTTCTCTCTTTTTATTTTTGAATCCATTGTCATGTTTAGAATCACTACCAGAAAATCTCTGATTAGCCACCGAAATTAGCGACCGAAAAACATTGGTCTCTAACAGCGACCGATTTTGCCACTGATAACAATATTTGTCATTTACACAAATTAGCGACCACTTTTGTGACAAACTTTTCGGTCTCAACAATATTAGTCACAAATTCGGTCGCAATATGGGTGATTTATTGAAAATTGTTTTATTGAAAATTCTAGCGACCGAAATTGCGACCACTATTTTATTTGACTCAGCGACCGTTATAAATTCGGTCGCTAATAGAAATAATGATGTAAAAAACAGCGACAGAGTCCATTTCAGTGGCTGAAAATAACATATTTTATTGTTTAGCGACCGAATTTATTTCGGTGGCTAAAAAACAAGATATATTTATTGTTTAGCGACCGAATTTATTTCGGTCGCTATTTCACTCAAAATAATTTTAAATTGCATTGCAAAGGGAATGCTCTTTAGTTTATACCATTTTAGCGACCGAAACTAATTCAGTCGCTATTTTGATATTTATATTCCTAATTATACTAATGTAAATATCTCATATAATGAAAAATATAAATAATAATAATATAATAATTATAAAATGATTTAGGATGTGATTTTTTAAATTTTATTTTCTTAAATTTTTTAAAAAAAGATTTAACATAAATATGTCTTACAACATAGTTTGTATTTTTTAAAAAAATAAAGGCACTTTGCATGTTGGCATGTTAATAGTGGTTAAAAAACACCATTTAAACCACTTTCAGAACTAAAAGGTGGAACATTTTCAAATTAAAAGGACCAAAATATAGGATAAAACATTTTTGAAGGACTAAAATTGAACCTTAAAAATTTTATAAGGGCTAAAATCATATTTTATCCTATAAAATAAATTTGAAAATATCAATATTAATAATATAATAAATATTTTATATAACTAAAATTATAAATAATAATAATAGGTCTATAATTTTTTGGTAAAAATAAACCTAAAAATATAATAAATATTTCACATATATTACAAATAATAAATAAGAATGAGAATATAACATTATAAATACAAGGCCCAATAAGGTACAATTGTAAACACCAATGATTGACTAAGATCTAGAAAGGCCAGTGTGTAATACTGATGATTGACCAAGGCCCAATAAGGCCCAAGTGTAACACCAATTATTGACCAAGGCCCCAATAAGGTACAATTGTAACACTAATGATTAACCAAGGCCCAATAAGGTCCAAGTTTAACACTAATGATTTGTCCAAGGCCTAATAACGTCTAACTGTAATAATAATGATTGACTAAGACCCAATAAAGTCCAAGTGTAACACTAATGATTGACCAAGGCCCAAGTGCAACATTGATGATTGACCAAGGCCCAATAGGGCCCAAGTGTAATATTGATGATTAATCAAGGCCCAATATGGCCAAATTGCAACATTGATGATTAACCAAGGCCCAATAAGGCCTAGGTGTAATATCAATGATTGACCAAGGCCCAAGTGTAACACTAATGATTTATTAAGACCCAATAAAGTCCAAGTGTAACACTAATGATTGACCAAGGCCCAATAAGGCCTAAGTGTAACACTGATGATTGACCAAGGCCCAATAAGGCCTAAATGCAACATTGATAATTGACCAATGCTCAATAAGGCCTACGTGTAATATTGATGATTGACCAAGACCAAATAAGGCCCTAGTGTAACACTAATGATTGATTACAATCCAATAAGGACAAAGTGTAATACTGATGATTGATTACGGCCTAATAAGGCCCAAGTATAATAGTGAAGTTTGTCCAAGACCCAATAAGGCTCAAGTGCAACATTGATGATTGACCAAGGCCCAATAAGGCCCAAGTGTAACATTAATGATTGATTAAGACCCAATAAAGCCCAAGTGTAACACTGATGGTTGGTTAAGGCCCAATAAGGTCCAAGTGTAACACTAATGATTGATTGAGACCCAATAAGGTTCAAGTGTAATACTGATGTATGACCAAGGCCCAATATGGGCCAAGTGCAACATTAATGATTAACCAAGACCTAATAAGGCCTAGGTGTAATATTGATGATTGAGCAAAGCCTACTAAGGCCTAAGTGTAACACTAATAGATTTGAATATCATCTTATACTTTTAATATCAACTGAATTGTTTAATTTAACTTCTTAGTTGAATAAAATAAATATTAATTTTGTGCAATGCACATGCTAAAATACTAATTACATATAATTTTTTTTAAAAATATTTAAATAAAAATTATAAGTTTTTTAAAATTATAATTATTATTCAAATAATTTTCTTTAAAATTATTTGAATAATAATTATTTAATTTTAATATTTTAATTAATAATATAATTTAAATTTATGTGTCAAACGTATTTAAATATTTAATAATCCTATAGTATTTACATATTAATAACATTTATTTATTATAAATTTTAATTATGTAATAAATATATGTCTTGTGCAATACTCAAATTAACATATTAGTATTTAATTAATTATAAATAATATTTTATAACATAATATACGATTTTTTTATTTTAAAATTTATTATACGTTGAAGAATTTTAACAAAAAAAAGTATTTGTTAATATTCTTTTTTTTTTAGATTCGTTTATATTAAAGTATTATTTAATCTTATCATTGAATAATTCATGACATATAAGAAGAAGATTACGTATGATAAAAAAAAAAAAAAAGATTACGTATGATAAAAAAAAAAAAGAAGAAGAAGATTACGTAAATAATTATTTCTACATTTAAGGACAAATTTAATTTATTTAAGGTAGCATAAAATAATTTTACAATTTTATAAAAAATATATACTTGATCTACTTATTTTGTATTAATTTACCTTAATTAATTACTATTAATTTATAGTAATTATTTTACGTAAATGGGGTTTGGTGACTCATGGGTTTGATGGTGCCAATAGGGTCTCAATCTAGTTCATGTGAATTTGTAGTGTTGTGGTCAGATGGCATGTGTTGGAATTTTGGTGTTGTGGGGGGTAAGGGTCTAGTTTCTGTTCTAGGCATAATGGAGAGTAGGTGCATAGAGCTAAGGCTGAGAGTAATGCTCTTTGTTTAGAAAAATAAAGAATATAAGTGTTTTAATGCTAATAGCTTAGTTTTGTTAAATGATTTGGATGGTGATCCGGGTGTAACACCCTCATTTTTATTCTGTTTATTTTTTTATTAATAATTTAATATTGAGAAATCAAGACAGAATACTGAAATATTGATTCACACTATTGTGATCAAGATTTCATATTCTACTTAATCGTGAATTTTTAATAATTATTTCGGGCCAAAGTTTGGATAACTACTAAAACAACGATTGAGTACCTAATTGTTTGTATTTATGGAAGAAATGAGGAAAAGTCTCAAATGATTACAAAATAATTATTTGAACTTAGAATCATGTTTTATAGGTCTAAATAAGGTTAGGATGATTTCTCAGAAAATTTAGAGCTTTTTGAGAAATTTTACAAAACGTTCTAGATAATCTGCTAATGAGTCAGCCAGTATAGGAAAAATATTAAAACTTGATGAAACTGACAAAGTCAGTTCATTTTTTGGTTAAATACATAAAAATATAATTTCCATAAAAATTTGAGAATTTATTGAGCTAAAACGAATTTAATATGAATTTTAACTAAAAAAATACTTAAATAAATATTAAAATTTCGAAATTAATTATAAAAATTTAATTTTAACTCACGATAATTAATAATAAATACAATTCAAGTCTCTTAAAAATTTTCAACTCAAAATAAATTTATTTGAACAAAAGTTAGAAATTACACGTATAAACTTATACCGACAATTCGTATAAACTAACGGATACAAGTAGTGTGACCCAAATAAAAATTTTGATCCGGACCAGGCTCTCTCCCAGCCCAATCCGTCAGCCCCATCTCTCACACATACCACTTGTGCCAATTCAAATTTCACAATAAATTAAAAAGCCTAAATATATGCCTATAAATGAGTAATCCTTCAATGCTTGAATTACTTTCCTCTTCACCTTCTCTCTCTCCATTCTCGACAGTTTCTCTTTCTCCCAACACACTCTTATTTTTTTTCTCTCAGCCCTCTCTTTCAGTCTCTCCTCTCACTCATCTTCTTCCTCTCAAACACCCAAAACTCCATTGTTGAGTTCCAAAGCTTCCACCTTTCTTCTTTGCAAGCACCACCGAGGCTACAAGGTCGGAGCTCTTGCCTTCCTCTCCTCCTCCTTGGTGAATCCGAACCCACTCTCTTGGTAAGGGGGGTGAATCCGAACCCACTCTCTTGGGTTGTATTTCTTCTATTTCCTTGTATTTTCCTTTGATTCATGTTGTATTCCTTTTCCTTTTCAGCTCTTTGATGTATATTTCTTGTTCCTCTGTATATTTCTTTGCTGTTTTGCGGTGTTGAAGGCAGTAAAAATCATGTTTTTAGTGAGCTAATTATTGCTTATTAAGTGTATTTTGATTTGTATGATTCCTCTAAAATTTGGTAAGAGCATTGTAAGTCTTTTGAATGTGATTTGCTACTTGAAAGTGCAATATGAACAGTGAAAATATGTGCTGCTGCCTGCACCTTTTCTTGATGAAAAAATATGAATTTAACATGCCATGGGACATGATTTTATGCTATGGAATGTACCATATGATTCTTAGACTTAATGGAGTTCAAATTGAGCATAAATTATGTATTTGAAGCATGTAATTATGAAATTTTACTGCATAATTTCTCTCTGTTCTGTTGCTGCAAATAATAGTGGAAATCTATGTTTAAAGTGTGCTAATTGTTGAAAATTAAGTGACTTATGTTTAGTATATGATCCCCTTAAAATTTGGTGAGCAAAGGAGGTCATCTTGGCATGTTTTGGCACTTGAGAAATATTGAATATATAAAAAAACGTGGTTGTTGAAGGCAGTAAAAATCATGTTTTTAGTGAGCTAATTATTGCTTATTAAGTGTATTTTGATTTGTATGATTCCTCTAAAATTTGGTAAGAGCATTGTAAGTCTTTTGAATGTGATTTGCTACTTGAAAGTGCAATATGAACAGTGAAAATATGTGCTGCTGCCTGCACCTTTTCTTGATGAAAAAATATGAATTTAACATGCCATGGGACATGATTTTATGCTATGGAATGTACCATATGATTCTTAGACTTAATGGAGTTCAAATTGAGCATAAATTATGTATTTGAAGCATGTAATTATGAAATTTTACTGCATAATTTCTCTCTGTTCTGTTGCTGCAAATAATAGTGGAAATCTATGTTTAAAGTGTGCTAATTGTTGAAAATTAAGTGACTTATGTTTAGTATATGATCCCCTTAAAATTTGGTGAGCAAAGGAGGTCATCTTGGCATGTTTTGGCACTTGAGAAATATTGAATATATAAAAAAACGTGGTTGTTGAAGGCAGTAAAAATCATGTTTTTAGTGAGCTAATTATTGCTTATTAAGTGTATTTTGATTTGTATGATTCCTCTAAAATTTGGTAAGAGCATTGTAAGTCTTTTGAATGTGATTTGCTACTTGAAAGTGCAATATGAACAGTGAAAATATGTGCTGCTGCCTGCACCTTTTCTTGATGAAAAAATATGAATTTAACATGCCATGGGACATGATTTTATGCTATGGAATGTACCATATGATTCTTAGACTTAATGGAGTTCAAATTGAGCATAAATTATGTATTTGAAGCATGTAATTATGAAATTTTACTGCATAATTTCTCTCTGTTCTGTTGCTGCAAATAATAGTGGAAATCTATGTTTAAAGTGTGCTAATTGTTGAAAATTAAGTGACTTATGTTTAGTATATGATCCCCCTAAAATTTGGTGAGCAAAGGAGGTCATCTTGGCATGTTTTGGCACTTGAGAAATCTTGAATATATAAAAAAACGTGGCTGTTGGGTCTGGTTTTGATTGGCTTGTTAAATCATGAAATTAACTTGCTTATGATGATGATTTTAAGTTACAAAAGGTGCCATGTCATTACAAAATTTGAATGGAACCAAACTATGTTTAAACTATGAGTTTGATGCATGAATTAAGTGATTTTGCTGCATAATTTCACTGGTTCTGTTCTTTGATGTATAAAATCAGTAAAACCATGTTTTTAGTAAGCAAGAAGTTATTTATTTAGTGTATTGTGGTTTGTATTTGATCCATACAAATTTATTTTGTACTTGTGTTCTTTAATAAGCTAGAAGTGTTTGTAGCAAACAGTCAAACACTAATGTCTTTTTCTAATCAACATTAGACTTCTAACATTATTTTGTACTTGTGTTCTTTAAATCGCTTATCTCACCAACGAATTGTATAGGCCCATATACTTGGGAACCAAGATCTATTTGAACCAAAGGATGGTTACGGTCAGTGGCATCTCTACTTTATTTTAAACTTTTTTATTTAAATTTATTTATTTTACGTTTTCTAGTAGGCAAGGGCCATCTTTGCATTAAGACTTAAGGTTCCAAATTTCTCCTCTTATCTAATGCGTGGCTCCTTCACCAAATGCCCACCAATGGGGCTTCACACGTTCAAGACCTCAATTATGTTTTGATATTTATTTGTTTTTTTGTTGTTGTAGGATGAAAATTACTATTTTGATGATTCACGTTCCCATTTGAACACCCTCTCAAGTATTTGCTTATCATTTTGTAGATGTGTTCACATTTTAACAAAATTTTCCCACTTGATTTCAATTATTTTTATCCCTCTCAGATTTTGGACTAGCTACTTGGGGTTCATCTTCATCTTGTATTACCTGTAATGTCACTGGAACTTTTGGGTGAGTAGCATTCCTCTTGTTCTTTCTTTGGTCTGTTTACTACAATTGGATGTATTACATGTGTATATAGCAGTTTTCTGGTAGTAAATCCCTTTTTAATTTTGTTTTGTTTCTTTGTTTTGGCTATTGAGGAATAAGATTCTCCCATTGAATGAACCGAATTTACATGAGTTATTTTTCAAATACTCATTACATTCTGTCATAGCATTAGTTGAGTTAAAATTTGACAAAAATCTATTTTACATATTTAATTTACTAATTTGATCTCTCAGTCATCTGATGTGTGTTAGTCTCTCATCTCGACGTGGAATTAGTTTTAATTCATTTGATATTAAAAAGTGAATATTTTGATCAATGATGTGGAATTTGTTTAATTTTATATCAATGTTTGTGTGATACAAGAATGAGATTGAATAAGACAAAAAGAATATGAGTGTTCCATGCTCCCCTGTGCAGTGCTTTGTGAATCAGATTAATCCTTACTAATTAATTACTTGATATAGTAGCTAGAAAAAAAAATCATTCTTTTTCTTTGCCCTTTTTCTACCCGAGGTCAATTTGATAGGAAGTAGAAGAAATAAGTAGATTGAGACAATTCCCCACTACCCGACCCATATAGATTAATTTTTCTGCTCATACTTAGGAAGCATTTTGAGAATAGGTAGATTACAATTTTGAATTGCAAACTAACTATATGGTTGTATCTCATAAGCTCTAAAAGTTCCAAATTTAATTTTACTCTTTCATTAAGGTCAAGACGTGATTGTCTTAAAAAAAAATTCAATAGCTTAATCAACCCATGACCCAACGGTGGCAAGACCAAGATTATTATTTCATGACATAGAAGCAGTTTGGATTTAGATAGATTGAAATTTGTTTGAATAAGAACTTTTGAAATCAGCCAAAAAGGTCGTGAGTTATTAACTTAAAAGAAAAGCACCGATTCAAACTATTGAAGGAATATTTAAAGGATTATTGATTTATACAAAATAAAAATCATGTAATGATATCTCTATTAATTATATGCGTAAGCTATATCAATTCAGGATGTTTCTTTTCTTTTTGATATATTTTATGTCTTCTAATTAAGGTTTTCCATTAGATTATTGGCTCAATACATGCTTTATGTGTTTGACAGAATTCTTGTTTTAAAAAATTAAAAAAAGAACACTAAGATAGCCTCAAATCAAATGCATAAGTAAAAATTCAATTGCAAAACTTAGTCAATTTTAAATTAATGGTAAGCCAATTTCAAATTAACTTTGTGATCTATATATGTGGAAAAGGACATGAACTTTTGTAAGTAAGAAGTTAAGTGATACGTATATGAGTACTAATTGTTATTTAATTAAAGTGTATTAATTCATTTTTGTGTAATTTTTTCTTTTTGTTTATAGAATAATTTTGTATTTCTATGTTCACAACATGAGTCTTAGTCACAATCTTCTAGCTATGGTTGGTAATGATCCTCTTATTTGTATTGAAGATGATGTTGCAAATGTTCGTAGTGAAGATGAAATTTCATGACTCTTTGCAATATGGAGTCAAAGTTGTAATACCTATTTGTATTTATTGACATAGAGAGGCTTGAAAATTCTTATAACCACATGTGTGGTATACACAAGGATTAAATAAAATTTTCAGTTAAGGTACCCATTAAAATATTTGAATCTTTTCCTCTTTATATGTTACAATGTATAGCTCTTTGGTTGATTGTCAATCTTATGCATGAGAGGGACCTTATAAAATCTAATAGCATGTTTACCGTTTTTATATATGAAAGTTTGTGTTGTAGTTTATCAATTGAATTTAGGGACATTAACTGTAACCCTTATGTACATTGTAATAGTTTCCCTAATTTAGTGAATTTAATAATGTTAGAAATTTATTTATTAGGTAACAGGAAATTTTATTTTACAAATAATACTTTATTCATATAATAGGTCAAGATATAAATTTATTGATTGAATCAATAATTGATGATATTTGCATTTTGTTTTTAAAAAAATTGGTAATTCAGCGACCAAAACAGAAGCTATAAAAGTGATTTTTTTTAAAAAAAATCTGAATTTAGCGACTGATTTAGAGACCGAATTTTAAATTTTAATATTTAAATTTATTTTAATTCAGCGACCGAATCTGTGACCAACTTTTTAAATTTTTTATATTTTAATTCAGCCACCGAACCTGTGACCCATTTTTATTTATTATATTTTAATTCAGCCACCGAATTGGCGACCCCCATATTTGGTGGCTATATTGGTAACAACACCAAGTGCGACCAATATGGTAGCGACGTGGTCATCTTTATCAGCGACCGAAAATAACGGTCGCTAAAACAGCGACCGATGATAATATCGGTCGCAAATGACTTAGCGACTTGAGTTTTGCCCACCGTTTTTTTTTCGGTCGCTGTTTGAGTCGCTAAGGTAATCAGCGACCGATTTTCTTAATTTAGCGACCAAAAATGTCGGTCGCTAAATCGTATTTTTCTTGTAGTGAATGTTAATGCCATGCATGGTATTTACTATTTTATTACCAGTAAACCTAGTTGGTCTTCCAAAACTTACAACTATTGTCATATTTTAGTCTTTGATGATCAAATTAGTTTCGCAAAAATCTAGAAGGTCACCATAATATGATGACACATTTCAAATCATTAAGGGATTAATTATTTGATAATAAAATTTTTGGAGGATCAATTAGTATGATGATATTGTAGATGTTTATGGAACTAATTCAATTAGTAACTATTTTTTTTTTAAAAAAATGTAGTAACATGTGTAATTTCAAAAACCAACTCGAGGGTTTACCATAAATTATTTATCGTTTGGTTTTTCTAAATTGTAATCCCTATTAACAACATACCTTGTTTGCATATTGAGCATCTTTTACTGACTTAGGTTGTGATTGATATGCAAGTTGCCACAAGTTTATGAGATCCTCGAAAAGGATTGGTTCCTCAAGGAAATAACAAGATCCTTTAGCTAATGTTTTCCAAATAGCATCCTCAAACACTCCAGATGAGATGACTGGACATGATAAATATAGACAGAAAAAAAGTAATGAGATCAGAGAATGAAATTGCTAGAAGAAAATTTAAGTACATTGAAAACCTGAAATTCAAACTCACAGACAACAGGAATGTTCTTCTCATGCAATAAATCCAGAAACGCAAGGTCATGTATGCCAGGCTTGCTGTGTTTAATCATGACAAGTTTGAACTGGCTTTCATGATTGGAAATCATGGACATAGCCATTGATACTTCATCTGTCGCAGTAACTGAGTAGCCAAACAATTATAACAATTAGTAATTATTCACATCAATTACTCAAGTAATGGGATTATCACTAGATTCAGAAAAAAAAAAAAAAAAGCATTTTATGAAGATAAATTTTTGTAGAGTAGCTTCCTCAGCTAGCTCAACATACATAGACGTCCTGATTAATACCACAAACATATCTATTTAAACTCTGGCAGAATCATTTGAAGTAAGTTATTTGTTGATTTGTTGCTGAGAGAATTAAATGAACAAATAGATGAGGCAAATGCTAATATAGTGAAAAAAAGTTAATTACTATGTTTTAAGAAGCTCGATGGGTATCTTAATTTAGTTGAAAACAGTTTCATAGTTTAGGTTAAATTCGAAAAAGTTGGTTATTAATTGGTGTTGGAGATCCCACATTGACTAGTGATATGGCAAAGTTAGTCTATATAAGTGGGGGGGCAACCCTCACCTTACAAGCCGGTTTTGTAAGGTTGAGTTAGGCCCATAACTCACTTTCTAAGATGATATCAGAGCCTATCCTGGCAATATGTTGTTGGGCCTATTGTGCCTTGTTGTGGGCCTATCGTGCCACCCACTATCGGGCTGCTATCGGTTCACCCGCAGATGTCCAGTCCTGCAAACTTCACGCTTGAGATGTCTAGTCCTCGGCTTGAGGGGTGTGTTGGAGATCCCACATTGACTAGTGATATGGCCAAGTTAGTGTATATAAGTGGGGGGGGGGGGGGGGGGAACCCTCACCTTACAAGCCGGTTTTGTAAGGTTGAGTTAGGCCCATAACCCAATTTCTAAGAATTGGGTTTTCAGAAATGACAACATTTTAAGAACCCAACAAAGAGGTGGAAAAAAAAATGACAACATTCAGCTCTGTCTTGTACATTATTTCACTTTAGTCCAACGACCTTTTTCTCATTAGTGTGATTGATTCTAAACTTTTTGTCTCAATCGTCTTTATTATATAATATTCTTACTAAAAAAATTTAATTATGAATAGTATTAAATTTATGTATTTTGTTTTGAATAATATATTGATAACATTTTAAGCCAATCATTATTGGGTCATGACTTTTTGGTACAGGTCTAGAAAAATGACATGATAAAAATATATGGCTGAGAATATAGATTCTGGTTAATAACCGTGCTTGTCTAATTACCCATTAAGCACTTCTATGGTTTGTCCTTGTCCTAGTCTATTTAGTATGTAGTGTATATAACATCAAAAACATGAAATGAAAACATGAGTATTCTTGATGCACACTAAGTCACCAACAAACTAAAACAAGACCAATAATTAAAACTTAAACAAAATGATAGGGTTTATGAATGAATTATATTGGATTAGTAATGTTTTTAGTTTTTGAAAATTTTCTAAGATTTGGTTTTTATCTCCAACTTTAAAAATCAATAGTTTCCGTCCTTGTATTTTTAAAAATACCCTAATTTTAGTCATGGAAGTTAACAAATTTTCCCTTCTACAGGGACCAAAGTTTTGGTATTTCGAAAAGCATAGGGACTACAAAAAAAAATAATGTTTTAAAAGTTAGTCACAAAAATCAAAATTTGAAATTCTTTTGGGATTAAAAACACCATTAACTAAGTAATCACTATAAAAAATACTAAAATTAATTATGAAACAATTTAGGATAAAATATGCTTTTGGTCCCTCTAAAATATGTAAAATTTGGAATTGGTCCCTCTTTTTCTTCTCATTTTAGTCCTCCTCAAATTTTAATGTTTCTGTTCATCTAGTATGTTAACTCTGTTCGTGAATATGCTTACGTGGTAGTGGTGCATGTTAAAATACTAGATGAATATGCAGGATTTATTAACAGAGTTAACAGAGAGGAAAAATAATAACATGTTAAAATTTTAGAAGAACTGAAATGAGAAAAGTTTTGGAGGAACCAATTCTGGATTTCCCATATTTTAGAGAGACCAAAAGCATACTTTACCCAATAATTTATATATAATTTTTTTAAATTGTCTCTAAAATTTTTGTAACCTCAATTACTTAGGATAAAACAATTTTCATCACTATATTTTGCCACAAATCTATTGATTTTTATTATTTTTTTGTAAAACAGATTTTAAACCAAATTAAATTGATATGAAACAAAGTAATGTAGGAAAAAAACAAAAAAAAGGCTTCAAACTATACCTTTGAATGCATATTGCTGCAGCAGTGATGTCAGGTACACGAGAGACAATGTGTTGTTATCTAATAGCAGAAGGTTAAGGTCTGTTGCAAAGGAAGGGGAGTAATGGACCACTGATATTGACTCATCATCCATCTTTAGGACAAAAAGCTTAAAGAAAACAAGTGATACAAGAAGTTTCAACAACTAAGAAAATGATTAGACCATGGAGAGAAGAGATAGAGGAAGTATTTGTAATTGATGTATGCCAAGGGGATGTGCCAATTAAATAGAGTTGAGTAGCAAAGATTGGCTAGACTTTTGGATGAATATAAATATTTTCTATTAGCAGTTTTATGAAGTTTCTTTTAATTTCTATATCAATTCTATTATTTCTTTTTTTTTTTTAAAGAAAAATCAAAGATAATATTTTTGTACTTTTCAAAATTCACCATTTAATTCTTATATGTTTTACAAAGAAGACACACATTTAGTGATATTATTAATAGTTTTTCAATATATTCTAGCAATATAAATATTGATTGATAGTTAACTGTTAATAGTTAATAATGATTATTAAATTTCTAGTAAATTTGGCATATAAATATATAACATGAGCTAATGATGTTAGGTAAAAGTATTAATATTCTATCCAACTAATTAAGAATTTTTGACCTTTATAATTGGTATGAGTTGAAGAATTATGTTTGATTGTAACTTGTTACCTATAATAAATAAGTCAAGAATTTGAAGTCTATTGACCATTATAAAAAGTCAAAACACACAAATACTGGTACAATATTACCACCTTCCCATTAAATGTTGATTATTTTCCTTTTGTCTCTACCATTTAATTTTCTAAATTATAGTCTCAATTTAAATGTATAATGACAATTAAACTTTTGACTGATGAGTGAGTGCTATTGTCTACATGCTTTGCATTTATGTTGCTAAAATTTTGTAACCCTATGAAAATTTTGAAAAAGGCGAGAGGGCTTTTAAAATAACTTGTCAAATTCAAATATTATGATTATATTATATCATTGTTTATTCAAAGCATTAAATTTTGGGTATTTTATAATAAGAAAGTCAAAAAAGGAAAAAGAAAATTTAATTTGTTGATTTCATAATAGTTTACTAATTTTTATTTTTCATTTCTTACTAAAATATATATAATATTTATTTTAATACATTGTAATGCTATGCAAAATGGGTGGGGCTAGTCGTACTGACCCGAACCTGCCCAATAAAATATAGGGCTTGGGTTCTAAATTTTTAACCCAATTTGAATGTGGATCTTTTTAGCCTGATCTGATAAAGTCCGTGTCACAATTGGGCTTAGGTTGGGCTAGCCTAGTTTGGCTCAGGTTATCTGTTTTTTTTTTCTTTTTAATTTTGTTTAGAGAGAATAAAACTAAGAGAAATTTAGGAAACTAAAGATAATTACTAATTTATTGTCTCAAATTTTCATTTGTTTGACATAAGCTTTGATATTTGATTTTGCCAAAGATCACTTATCATTGTCGCAGATTATGCTTTTTACATCGATTAAAAATGACCTTTTTACATTAGTTATCAAGGCATTATAGATTCAAGCAATGTAGAAAGTGGAGACTTTTTGTCAATTAAGCCTTTCGGAATTTTAATTTCCTAATTGATATATGATTTTGACATAGGCTTTGATATATATGTATATATATACATGGATCGGGATCCTCTCCTGCCTACTTTTAAAAGGAGAGGTCTTGTTAAGCAAATCCAAGCCGTTGCTTATATATTAAATATAATCTACGGTGGAAATTAAAACCTTGAAACTCACCGGCCAGGATTTTTTGTTTGCCTACATCGGCTAGGGCAATTTTTGGCTGACCTCGACCGGCATTTTTCGGCCGACATCAGTCGAGACTATTTTTTGGCCAACCTCAACCAAGTCTTTTTTCGACCGACGTCGGCCAGGGCATTTTTCGGCCGATGTCGGCTAAGGCAGTTTTCGACCGACCTCGACCATGATTTTTTTTGCCGACCTCAACCATCATCATCCAGAGCTATTTTCAACCAACACCGGCTGAGGCTATTATTATTTTTAAATATGTTCTTAATTTTTAAAAAGATATTATTTCTAAATTAAAAATAATTATTTTTTAAAAAACATATTATTTTTATGGATGGATTGGATATCCATCCATGAAAAATTTGTTAATGGATGGATTGAATGAATTTTTGTCAAATGGGTCGGATTGGATCGGATTTTTTTACATAAATTTTTAATGGATCCAAATGGATTAATGGATTGTTTCTATCCGATCCATTTTGATTCGGATTAAAATTTATCCGATCCATCCATTTTGCCACCCCTAGTCCAGGGCCAATCTCACATTGTCAATTTTCAAGGGATTAACCTTGTGCCACCTAAACATCATAGGTTCTTCATGGTTGATCAACCTGGGCTGGTTGCAAATTTGTGAACTGCTCCCACACCCAAATTTGGACCAAGTAAAAGGGTGACCTAAGAGTTACCTCTTCCAACTTATCACCAGTCCATAATCACATAATTCGTGTCTTCACCAGAGAACCGCGAATTGGTTCACATTGGTTCGTGTCAACCAATTCGCGGTACGATTCTGAACGGTACGCCATAATTCGTTAATGAATTTGTCGAGCAGAAGAACCATGGAAGATGAAAAGAGTGCAAGTAGGGAACTTTTAGAAAATCATGAAGGAAAAGAGAATATCATAAAAGAAAGTGGAAACGCAAATTGCAAACCGTTGTTGGGTTTCAGAAAACCATTAACAAGGTATGTGAATATTAGAAGAGAAGAATGAAAACGAAAAGACAACAGTCTACCCATCACAAACAGAGAAGAAGATTGTAGATGAAGAGTTAAAGGCAGAAGAGTAGAAGACGAAAGGATTTCTTTATTTTTTATTTTTATTTTTATAAACTACCGCTGGTTTCAAGAGGAGTTATTGCCATCGTGCTGGTTTCTAGGAAAGTTGCACGTGCACCTCAACAAGAGGAGTTAGTGGTGCTTGTTTAAAAAATGATTTATTTAAATAAATTAAAGAATTAATTATTTTTACATCTATATCACTATTTTTTTGGTGTTATATAGTAATTAATTGAGATATTGACGCATGTGATTAATGGAGATGTTCTCTCTGCTAGGGTTTGGTTGCTCTAGGGTTTCTGCGTAAACACCTAGGGTTTCATGTGATTATGGCTTCTTCTCCTGCTGCGTTTGTCCCTTGGGGATTTCTAGATATTGACGCATCTCCTCATGTTTCGTGCCAACAGCCTCAATCAGTTTCTGTTCCAAAGCAAAGGACTTTTGCCCAAGCCTTGAAGAATGCTTGTGATATTCCTATTAGTCAACTCCCCATCCCTTGCTTGAAAGGGGATGCATTAGCGGTAACAATTCCTGAAGAGGAGTATCAAGCGGGCTTGGAAGGATGTAAAAATAATCTGCATGGGCGACTTCTTCTCCCTAAAGGTACTCAACCCTTGAAGTATCCAGATTTGCGAGCAAAATTGGTTAAGCAATGGCAACCTCTTGCGCAATGGAGAATGGTTCCTATCGGAAAAGGCTATTTTGAGTTTTCTTTTTCCTCTATTGAGGACCTCAGGCGTGTTCTTGCAGTGGGTTCTTGGAACCTAGACCCCGGTGTGTTGAGATTATTCTCTTGGTCACCTGATTTTAATCCAAATCAGGTGAGACAGACCAACACCCAATGCTGGATTCGGATCTTTGGTCTTCCTCAAGAGTATTGGCGTCCTAAAATTCTTTTTTCTATTGCGCGGGGAGTTGGGGTTCCTCTTGCTTTAGACGACGCCACAATTAATCGTTCTTTTGGACACTTTGCGAGGGTGCTTGTTGATGTTGATCTGGCGAGTCATCTTCGTGATCAAATTTTGGTGGAGCGATCAGGTTATGCTTTCTTTGTTGATATTGTTTATGAAAGACTTCCTGCTTTTTGTCATGCTTGCAAAATAATTGGTCATTCGTTTGATGTTTGTAAAAGGAAGCCTTTGGAACTTAAAGAAGGGGCGATGAAGAGAAAAAGAAGATGACTGCTAAATATATCCCCAAGAACAAGAAAGTTGTGGTCCAAGATGATGTTGCTATTGCAGCTGGTCCTAGTTATGCAAATAAAGATGCAGAGGCAGTGGTAATAAGTGATGAGGTTCATGTTAATAATGCTGAGATGTTAGTGGTGAACGTTGTTATCCCAGAGCATAGTCCTCATAACAATTCTATGGATCATCCAGATGGCTCATGTGACGAGTCAATACATCCAGAATCACCTGTTCTGGGTGAAGATGTGAGGCACATAGTTACGAGTCCTCAAGGTTCTCCTCCTGCAGGTTCTGGTAATGAAATTGTCCAGGATTCTTTGAACCAAGTAGTGCAGCAAGACTTGCAAATCATCTCTCGTTTGTGGGGTGATGTTGAGGTTGATGAGGATATGGTAGAAAAAAATCCTTCTGAGGATGCAGAGTACCAAAAGGATGAGTTTACACCAGTGGTCTCAAGGTCCAAGAAGAAAAAGTTGAAAAAACAAAATGTTTCTAAAACCCGTGTAAGGGCTGGACCAAAAAATTTTGCATGATGAAGGTGATATTTTGGAATGCCAGAGGGGTTGCTAATCAAGCAACCCAGGCATACATAATTCAGCTTTGTAGAGATCATAAACCAGATCTATTGTTTCTGGCAGAACCTTGGACTAAGGCTAAGAATTTAACTAGCTTTTGGTCTAGACTTCGTTATAAGCTTTTTGCTGTTAATGATAGAGCAAATCTTGAACCTAATCTATGGGTTCTTTGTGCAGAACATTTGTTTCCCACTTTATTAATGTCTTCTAATCAACATATCTCATTTTCTCTTGATTCGGATAACACAAAGCTCTATTTTTCAGCGGTGTATGCTAGTACTAGTTACTGTCATCGTCGCCAGTTATGGACTGAACTTGCTTCTTTGCAGCAGAACCGGGTTGGTCCTTGGTGTTATGCAGGTGATTTTAATGCTGTATTGGGTTCTCATGAAAAGAGGGGTGGACGTCCTCCTTCCCAGACTTCTTGCGATAAGTTCAGAGGTTGGATCGATAGTTGTGGTCTTATTCATATTCCTTCTATGGGAGCAGAATACACGTGGACTAATGGCAGGAAAGGTCATGATCATATTGATATGCGTCTTGATAGAGCCTTGTGTAATGCTGAGAGCTTTGATTTTTGGACCAGTGTTTCATGTTCTTTGCTGCCAAGATTTAGATCGGATCATTGCCCTATTTCTATTCACTTTCAGAAAGGTCAAAAAATGTTTGCATCGCCTTTTAGATTCCTAAAGATGTAGGCCACACACCCTGATTGTAAATGGCTAGTTGAGGAGGTTTGGAAGAAAGTTTTGGTGGGTTGTCCCATGTATGTGTTAAGCCAGAAGCTCAAAGCATTGAAGGTTGAGCTTAGAAGCTAGAATAAGGTAGTTTTTGGAGATGTTAATCTTAAGGTTCGCCATGCTATGGAAAAGGTGGATGAGATTCAAAAGAAGGTTCAGATTCATGGATTTTCTGATGATTTTCATGAAGAGGAGGTTGGAGCTCAACTGGAATTACAACAGGCACTTCTTATTCAAGAGTCTTTTTGGCGTGATAAGGCCAGGGTCAATTGGCATTGCCAAGGTGACAGGAATACAGCATATTTCCACAAGCTAACAAAGGTGTGTAGAGCTACTCAGCAAATTTCGTATCTGAGACAAAATGGGCGAACTATATCTCAGCATGACAAATTAGAAGAGGTTGTTGTTGACTATTTCTCTAATATATATGCCTCTGATAATGTTTGTACACATAATAATCTTATTCAGGAAACGATTCCTACTTTGTTAGATTCTGTGGATAATGAGTTTTTGACAAAAGCCCCATCTTTTCATGAGGTTCGTTCTGCAGTTTTTAGTTCTAATGGTGATGGAGCCCCTGGTCCTGATGGCTTTGGTGCTTGCTTTTTCCAGCAATATTGGGATATTGTGGGTTTGGATGTCTTCAATTCTGTGAATCAATTTTTTACACAGGGCTGGCTTTTGCCTAATCTGAATTCAAATCTTGTGATCCTTATTCCCAAAGTTCAAGGTGCAGACAGCATTGAAAATTTTAGGCCAATAGCTTTGGCAAATTTCCAGTTCAAGATTATTTCCAAAGTTTTAGCTGACCGGTTGGCAAAGGTTGCTCCTAAGTTAATTTCGAAACAGCAATGTGGATTTGTGCAGGGTAGACAGATTCGAGAGTGTATAGCCACTACTTCGGAGGCTATAAATTTGCTTAATAATAGAGCTTTTGGTGGGAATTTGGCCTTGAAAATTCACATTCGTAAAGCTTTTGATACTTTGGATTGGAACTTCTTATTATGTGTTCTGGAGGCATTTGGCCTTAATCACACCTTTCGCCATTGGATTAATGTCATCCTTCACTCAGCAAAATTGTCATTTGTTGTGAATGGTAAACCAACTGGTTTTTTTGCTTGTAAACGTGGTGTGAGGCAGGGTGATCCTCTTTCGCCTTTGTTTTTCTGTCTAGCAGAAGAAGTCCTTAGTAGGGGGATAACTATGCTAGTAAGGAAGGGTCTACTGCTGCAAATGAATGGTCCAAGACGAGCAACAGTTCCTAGTCATGTATTCTTCGCAGATGACATTATGCTCTTTTGTAGGGGTCAAAAGAGAGGTCTGCATAATTTGATGGCGCTCTTAAATGCGTATGGTGAGGCCTCTGGTCAATTAATCAGTGCACAAAAGTGTCGTTTTTTTCATGGAGGTTTATCTCATGCTAGAGTTGCTTGCATTCGTCAAATTCTTGGTTTTACAGAAGGCTCCATCCCCTTTATTTATCTTGGTGTTCCTATTTTCCAAGGTAAGCCCAAAAGATGTCATTTGCAGCCCATAGCTGATAGAATAAAGTCCAAACTGGCGTCTTGGAAAGGTTTGTTATTGTCATACATGGGACGTGTGCAGTTGGTCAAGTCTACAATACAAGGCATGCTGCTGCATAGTTTTTTCATCTATTCTTGGCCCCCTGCATTACTTAAACATTTAGATTCCTGCATTAGGAATTTTATTTGGACAGGGGACATTAACAAGAAAAAGCTTGTAACAGTGGCTTGGAGCAAATTGTGTTCTCCGATTTCTTCTGGGGGATTGGGAATTAGACCACTAAAAAGTATTAATAAGGCTGCCATCCTCAAACTTAGTTGGCATTTGGTTACATCTCAAGAATCTTGGGCTATACTTTCTAGAGCTCGTTATTTTAGAAATGGGAGATCTGTTAAGTCATATACAAAATCTTCGATTTGGCCAGGTATTCGGCTTTGGTTGTCTACTGTTGAAGACAATATTTTTTGGCAAATTGGAAATGGGGAGTCTATTTCATTTTAGAAGGACAAGTGGCTAACCAGTCCTATTATTGACCTTGCCAATATTCCTGCTTCTGTCAGCTCTCTTTTGTGTGCCAAAGTTGGTGATTTTTTATTAAATGGATCTTGGAACATCCCGAGCTCATTGGAAGTTCACTATCCTACTATTTGTGCTGCAATTAAACAAACAGTAATTCCAATTGTGCCTCAGGAAGACAAAGCTACTTGGGCCCCAGCTTCTTCAGGGGAGCTTTCTTTTAAGGAAGCTTTTTTATATTTAGAGCAGAACCAAACAACAGTTTCTTGGCATAAGTGGATTTGGAGGGCGTCTATTCCTCCTTCTCGTTCCTTCCTCTATTGGAGATTCCTTCTTGGGAAACTTCCAACTGATGACTCCTTGCGCAAAAAAGGATTGGTTATGGTCTCAATGTGTCCTCATTGTGGTATGGACTATGAAACTGCAGAACATTTATTTTTAAATTGCTCGTTTGCCATTGGAGTCTGGCAGTGGTTAAGTAGTGCATTCAAAGTTGGTCTTGACTTATCTTCTCCCACTAGTTTGTTGTCTATTTGCAGACAAAATTTTAGTTCACAGGTCATGGATGTCATTGTGGCTGGTATTATTAATGTTGTGTGGTTCTTATGGCATAGCAGAAATTTAATTCGATTTGAAAATGCTACAGTTTCTCAGAGATCCCTGCAGTATAAAATTCGTGCGGCTGTCTCTCTTTCGGGGAATCTGTCTCAAGGAGTAATGCGTTCCAACATGCAGGAATTTAGCATTCTGAAATATTTCTCTGTGGCAGGTCATGTATCTAAGGTTCCACGTATTATAGAAGTTCTTTGGAAGCCTCCTTCAGCAGGTTGGATTAAGGTTAATACAGATGGAGCAGCGCGTGGTTCTCCAGGCCTTGCTGCATGCGCAGGCATTTTTAGAGATGCTAATGGTAATTTTCTGGGTGGCTTTGCGATGCACTTAGGGATCTCTTCTTCATTTTCTGCAGAACTCATGGCAGTCTTGAAGGCAATTGATCTTGCTCATGAGAGGAGTTGGAATGTCATTTGGCTGGAGAGTGATTCATCCTTGGTTCTTGCTGCACTTCAAAATCCTGATTTAGTGCCTTGGCGTCTTCGTATTCAGTGGGACAATTGTCTTGTTCGAATTCGCAATATGCATTTTATCGCTACTCACATTTACAGGGAAGGAAATGATTGCGCTGACAAATTGGCAAATTATGGTATCACAAATGTTCGCTTTAAATGGTGGGATATTATTCCTAGTTTTATTAGAAAGGAATTTAGTCGTAATAAGGTAGGCTTACCTGCATACAGATTTTGTTGATTGTATTTGCATGGGTTTGGTTTGGCCCCCCCATGCTTTTTTATTATCTTTTACTTTTGATGAATAAATTTTGGGTCTGCAGCATATGATTGTTAGTTTCTAAGGTGCCAACCTAGTTGGGATCTTGGGAGCTACCTTGATGCTTCGCACACCTAGCCTTATTAAAAAAAAATAAAAAAAAATTGAGATTTTAATTAAAAATAAAAATTAAATAACTTATAAGAATAAGACAATAAGTTAACTTATATTTTTATAGAAACTTTAAAAAAAATTAATCTATCGACTAATTTGTAATTGAAAAATTATATTAAAATATTTTAGTAAAAACATAAATAATAAAATTTAAATATATACTAATTTATATATTAGAACTTATTGTAAATTTAAATAGCGTACCGATGCATACCAACTATGTATACCCCTCACTTACCAATACTTTACAAGGTCGCGTACTGCGTACCCGAACCCGTACCACGTACCAAAGAGTACCAAGAATTATGTGACTATGCACCAGTCAAACCAATGATTGTTTTCTTCAACAGACTTAATCATTATATATGCTGGCCAAAACTGCTGATCCCAAAGCAATGGGATTCCCTCTAGCAAGATGTAAAGCAATAGGGAAAACATACTTGTTCACGAAGCTATTGGGAGAAAAACCAATCATTGTCAACCAAGTTGCAAGGAATGCTTCATGCTCGATTTCACTCCCACTATTGACAAAAAGATCCATCCATGTTGATGTATAAACGCCACCCATTTCCTCTGACTTTGCTATCTTGCTGCATGAATCAATTTCTTCTCCACCTCTATCATTTCCTCGCTTTGAAGTGTTGTGAAGACAGGATCACCAACAAATGGAAAACCCTCCAACACCATCACATCCTCCAAGGTGATTGTTGCCTCACCCTAGGGAAACAAAAAGGTTTTTGGCTCAAGACACTACTTCTCAACAACCCCAAGACACAAGTTTTGGTTTTTCGCTATGAAGCACTTGGTGCTCATGATGGCTTCAAAGATGCCAACTCTCTTCCACACTGATTCATACCTGAGTTGAAGGGCATCCACCCATTCAACCCACTTCTGCTTTGGGTAGCGCCAGCCTTTGAAATGGATCACCAAAGGCCACTCCTTTGGTTCAAATTAACACGGGTGGCAGTGGCACAGTCGTAGAAGATGAAGGACCTCAGAAACTGGTCCATCAAGGGACTATGCAAGGGGTTTAAGAAAATAAGCAGTTCTAAAGGCTGGTTCACTGTCACCAATAGGTGAAACCATGAAATCTTCCCTCACCTCCATGATGTTCAACGTTGATTCATCCATGATGGATACTTTACTCAAAAACTATAGTGCTTGGTTGTTCAATGGAATGTGAAAATGTTACAAAATGGGGTGGAAGCTTAAAAAAATGAACCAAATTTTCCAAAAAACGATTACTGTCAATGTGTTGCTTTGGCCTAGAAATTGGACACTTAATTATGCTCATGTCTGTGTCGTGTACAACTTTATAACCATAAGCATTTTTGCACAAGAATGTTGTTGCAGGTGATTGTCTCATTGAGTTTAAGTAAAATATTAAAGATATTAAAAGTAGCATATGACTTTGACAGCTTATGTGACATTGAATTAGCTAGTTTGACTAACATATTGACTCGGTCAACAATCAAAATAACTTCATACCAATAAAAAATTCCTATTTTGATATTTCATTTTTAAAAGTGCTCGAGCTTGGTCAATCAATCTCGTCTCATTGAGTTTAACTAAAATAAAAAAAAGTACCATGATTGTGGCATGTAGGATATTTCCCCCACAATATTAAAATCAAAGTCAAACTCGCTAGTTTGACTAAGAGTTTGACTTTGACCACCTATTTGATATAGGAAATCTAAGAATTAAGTTGATAATGATATTATTTGAGTAAAAAATACTCACAAAAAGTAATTACTTCTAATGAATAAAAAAGAATGCGTCGAGAATAAAATGTATAAGTCCTGTAAACAATAAAATAGTAAAATAGATACCTAATTAGCCTAGATAAAAAAATTAATATTATATTGTATGGTTTAATTATGCTTATTAAATAAAGTAAACAACAATGATAAAAAATATTGAAATAAAGCTTTAAAAGAATTAAACAATAAAATAGTTCCTTTTGATATAATATATAATGATAAATAAAGATTTTGACGCTTACTTATAGGTTTGGAAAACCTCTTTAAACACAACATTGGTAGTTATGTTTAAGGGTTTGCACTCTTTATCATATATTAAGATCTTTAGTCTAAGCTTGCTTTTAACTCTAAAAAATTTCACATATAATTGTTCATGTCTAAAGAAAGACACCAACATGAGAAGATAATTTTTCTATACAAATTATTTACCTATCATGGCAAATATATATACTTTGAGAAAATTTACTTCTACACGTTATATATATATATATATATATATATATATATATATATATATATATATATATATATATATATATATATATATAAGGCATATCTTATGAGAGGAAGACATCTTATATGAGAGTGAAAGAATTAAATCTTGACCATATAACCATGGGGTTAAGATTTAATGTCATGTGACTGCTTAAAAAGTCATGTAAAAACTCATATGACTTATTTTATTTTAATCTTAACCATTCAAGATAGATCTAGTGGTCAATATTTATTCCTTTCACTCTCATATAAGACTCTCACTATATATATATATTACTTCTGCACGTTATATATTTATATTTTACAATTAGAAGAAGAAAAAACAGAGAAAGTCGAAATAAAGTAAATAATGCGACAGACATAGAAAAAATATATATACACTAGAAAACATGAGTGGAATCGTATGACTCAAATAATTATTATTGTGGATATACATATAAAAAACAGAACTCACTATCTTTCTTTTTTTTTTGAATGATGGGACATATTGATAATTTTTAAAATATAAAACATAATTGAGAATTCTAAACAAATATATCACCTACAACTTTTATTTTATATTTAAAATTCTAAGTTTGTATTTTACTTTAAAATAGTATAAATGATTAAAGCTGTTTTTATCTTTTGGGCCAAAAATAGCCTTAACTTTTGTATTTTTATTGTATTCATAAAAGTTGTTTGCTATCTGGGTGACTATTAGAAACAATAGGAAAACGCTTTGGTTATACTGTAGGAAGTTTTTTTTTTTTTTTTTCAGAATTATTGCATTTTTTTTAGGAGGCAATTTAGAGCTGTCAAATGGGCCAGCCCGCTTGGCCTGTGCGGGCCATTCAGTTTTTCGGGCCAGCCTGGCCCGGCCTGCATCAGATTCAGGTTGCTATTTATTGAGAGCCCGGCCTGGCCCGATATTGGGCCACCGAGCCAATTTGGCCAGAATTTAAAATAAATAAAAAAATTCCAAAAAAAAAGCTGGACCTTAAATTTTTCCTATTGGCTGCTGCATACAAGCATTTGTAGACTTTTAATGTGTTTTTATCACCAAAATCACAGCCATCCAGCATCAACATGACAAGGCTCCATACATTAATACTACCAAAGGAATAATTAAAAACTAACAACAATAATATTAATTAACAAGTTCCATAAAGCACTACAAATTCATAATTTCAATCTTCAAAATCAAGAAAAGTAAACAATGCAGAAAGTAAACAAGTTCAGTCACGAGTCACAATTACTAAACAAGTTCCAAAAAAGTACTACAAATTCATAAATTCAGAAACAGGTAACAAGTTCAACAACAATTCAACAAATACCTCCAACAACAAATTAAGATGTTGGGATTTCTCCTTGATCATTTTGTTCTGTAAACAGCGGTATCTCCACCACTTCTTTGACATCTGCAATTCATAATACAAAACTAAAGTAAATAACTAAAATTAAATTAAAATTTCAATTTTTGAAAACAAAAGAAGAATTATAACATATTACTAATTTAATATTACCAGAAGATCCAACTTCTGAATAACCATACAACTAATTTCGGGTACAAGTGAGGGCTTGCACAGTTTCAGGAAGTAGAGAATTTCTATACTTATGCAAGATGTGACCTCCAATACTAAATGAAGATTCTGAAGCCACTGTTGTGATTGGAATACTTAAAGCATCACAAGCCAAAGTGTAAGTTGAGGGAATTGAAGTTTATTCAACCTCCAATATTAGAGGACATCAATGTCATTACCAACAATGCATTCTTCTTTCAAGTATATGTCAAGTTCAGACTTGCCATCATTTGAAGTTTTTTGTCTTATTTCTTGATGGTATGCCTAAAATTAAACAATCACATTACAACTAAATTAGAGACATTAATTGAAAACTAAATATAATGTAATCAATAGAAATTAGTGAATTACTCAAACTTACATTAAGAATGGATGATGAGAAATTTCCACTTGACATTGGAGGATGAGATTGAGTGTCTCTTGATGAGCTAGGTAGAGATGAGTTTGATGCATTGGATTGGCTTACATATTCAGCAAAGAGTTTATACAAACCCTCCTTCACTTTTTCCACCTTCTCTTCATAATCATTTGGATAAAGCCTCTTATAACAAAAGGTTATAAAATTCAACTTTGCCTTGGGGTCAAGAACACATCCAAATGCAAGAGTGACACTATATTCACTCCAATACTGATCAAATTTCTCCTTCATCCTTGGTGCCATTTCTTTTGATTACCTTATCTTCACTAGTCAAATTTTCATTCAATCCCATATCTATAATTGCAACTTGCATGAAATATAAGTTTGAGGTGGGGTAATGTGACCCAGAGAACAAGTTAGTAATATCATAAAACGGGGCCAAGAATTCACACATCTTCTCTGCTCTTTCCCACTCTTCATTGGTTGGGCAAAAATTGTAATTTCTATCACTATATCCCAAACTAGTGAATGCACGACGATACCTAATAGCACTTTCAAGCATCAAGTATGTAGCATTCCATCTAGTAGCCACATCCAACCTCAAGCCACTACCTACATCAGTCAAGTGCACTTCTTCAACTCATCTTTGGAAATCCCTCATCCTTGACTCCGAGGCCCTCACATACTTGACACTTTGTCTAATTTTCCACAAAGCTTTAGCACCTACAGCCTTCAAACCTTGTTGAACTATCAAATTCAAGATATGTGCACAACACCTTACATGAAAATAATCACCTATACATAACAAGGCATTTTGCAAATTAAGCCTCCCTTTCAAAATTCTTACCAAGACATCATTAGAAGAGGCATTATCCAATGTGATAGAAAATATTTTTTCTTCTATCCCCAATCCTTAAGCTCTCCAAGTATTTTTTATGATAATTCTAACCCAGTATGTGAAGTATCCAAGTGACCAAATGAAATTAGTTTACTATTTAACTTCCAATTTTCATCAACATAATGTGCAGTCACTGTCATATAGCCTTGAGTAGTTACAACTGTCCATACATCAGAAGTTAAACATATTCTACCAAGAATAGAAGCTAATGCACTCTTTAGCTTTGCCTTTTCAGTTAAAAACACTTTCATGCAATCAGATGTTATAGTGTTTCTACTAATGGGTTTAAAATCGGGATTCAACAACTTATTCACTGCCCAAACCCCCTTATACTCATCATAGCTAAATGGAAGATCATGATTGATAATACATTTAGCAAGTGCATCTCGATAAGCCTTAGAATCAAATTTCCACTACTTCAAGAAGGTAGCTTTGTTATCCAACATGACCCCCACATCTTGGTACTTAGGACAACCCCCACATTTGATAATATGACGTCTTAAATGGTTGGTACCAGAAATAGCTTTACATGTATACAGTTTCGCACAACCCTTACATTTACATTTCTCCACCCCATCAACTAGGCCAACCTTTTCAAAATAATTCCATACCTCACTAGAGCAAGACTTACTTTTCTTAGCTTGTACACTATCTGGGTCATCATTAGCATCCCTACCCTTACTCTTATTTCCAGCAGTAGTGGTACTACGATTAACAGAAGGGTTGCTATTTGGGGTAGGCTGAGGCTCTCTGTTTTCAGGTGCAGTTTCCATTTTATCAAACTCATCCTCCATATTTTCTAAATTTTCAACAAAAATCCATGTCTAGAATATAAAAATTAACAAGATTCACTAACCAATTTAACAAAAAAAAATAGAATAGTCCAGTATTTAACAATAAGGCAATAACAGTCCAGTATTTAACAAAACAAGAAGTCATAAGCATAACAGGAAAAAATTACACAAACATTAAATCGCAAATCGAAAAAATTAGAAGCAAAGGTATGATTTTTGATACCTGAAAAGTTAGAAGCAAATCGCAAATCGCAAATCTCCTTCGCACCCTTGCAGTCCTGCAGCCTCGCAGTACTCGTGTCGCACCCTCGCACTTGCAGGCTTGTAGTGTTCGCGTCGCAGTCGCACCCTCGCACTCGCAAGCTTCGAGGCTCACGTCGCACCCTCGCACACTCTCACAGTCTCACCCTTGCAGTGCTGCGCCGTCGCGTCACAAGTCTCGCACAATCACACTCGCACCCTCGTCTTTGGGAGAATTAGGTTGTGTTTGTGGCTTTGTGTGTGCCTCTGTGGAGTCACTGGAGTGTCACGACTCACGAGTATGGATTGTGGGTGGGGACTGGGATGCAGTGCAGCTGGAAGGGAAGGGAAGGCCCAATACCATTTACGGAAGGTGGACAATGGGCCACAGACCATTTACAAAAGGGAAGGCCCAATAGCCAATACTAGTGCTGTTGGGCTGGCTGCTGCATATAATTTTTTTTATATTACATTAGTCTCTCGGGCCAGCCCATAGCCTACGGGCCAGCCCGGCCTTAGGCCATTTGGCCCGTGGAGCCTATCGGGCCAGGCTAAAACGGCCTGAATCTATTTAGGTTGCCATTTTTAAAGCCTGGCCTGGCCTAAATTACGGGCTGGCCGGGCCGGGCCCAAATTGACAGCTCTAGGAGGCATGTTTATTACGTATAAATCATTTCTTGGATTTATTTTCCTACCATGTAAATTTTCCACAACTGCCAATATTGGTTATTGACTTCATTGTTAACGATAGCAATAAGAATGAAAGTAGCAGAAGGAACAACATATGTGCTTCTTCTCTAATCCTGTCCCATTACCAAACTCTATATAAAGCAATCTACCAATACAAACATCTACCCGCAGCCTTCAATTCCTCATCACAATGAAGCAAATTTTTTCTCATCTTACTTGCCTTTTGGTCTTTATATGCCCCCCTCTTTTCTCTCTATACATTCTACTCACTATGCTTCTTTACCCCAAACATGACTGCCTTTGCATCAGGAAATGTGACTGATCATTTGGCACTGCTCAAATTCAGGGAATCCATATCCACTGACCCATATGGAATCTTCCTCTCTTGGAATACTTCTACTCACTTCTGTAACTGGCATGGAATCACTTGCAATTCCATGCTTCTAAGAGTTACAGAGTTGAAGTTGGAAGGATACAAGTTGAAGGGATCCATATCTCCTCACATAGGCAATCTCTCGTATGTCAGAACCTTCAACCTCGCAAACAACAGCTTCTACGGGAAAATCCCACAAGAATTGGGACGTTTGTCTCAACTGCAGCAACTCTTTCTCGTAAATAACTCATTTGTAGGAAAAATCCCTACAAACTTGAAAGGTTGCACTCATCTCACACACTTATACTTATATGGGAACAATCTGATTGGCAAAATACCAATCGAGATTGGCTCACTTCTGAAGCTTACACATTTGAGCATTTGGAACAACAAGTTAACTGGAGGGATCCCACCATTCATAGGGAATCTTTCATCCCTAACTGTTCTCGGTGTCGATAGGAACAACTTAGAGGGAGATATTCCACAAGAAATATGCAGTCCCAAAAGCTTAACATTCATATCATTCCATGTCAACAAACTGGCTGGAACATTACCTTCTTGTCTTTATAATGTCATCTCTTACTCTAATCTCAGGTGCAGCAAATCAAATTAATGGCTCTCTTCCACCCAACATGTTCCACACCCTACCCAATCTCCAAGTATTTGCAATTGGTGGCAATCGAATCTCAAGTCCAATTCAACCTTCCATCACAAATGCATCTATCCTTTCATTTCTTGATTTCGGTGATAACCATTTCGTGGGACAAGTTCCAAGTCTGGGGAAGCTACAATATCTTTATTTCCTAAATTTTGAGGAAAATAATCTTGGTGACAATTCAACTAATGATTTGGAGTTTTTAAAATCATTGACAAATGGTAGTAAGTTGCACATGTTATCTATAGCCTTAAAAAATTTTGGAGGTCATTTTCCAAATTCCTTGGGCAATTTATCCACCCAACTCAATGAACTACATCTCGGATTTAATCAGATATCAGGAGAAATCCCTGTTGCAATAGAAAATCTAATTGGCTTAATGCTCTTGACTATGGAATATAACCGCATTGATGGGATTATCCCAACAACTTTTGGGAAGTTTCAGAAGATGCAAGTGTTAGACTTAAAGTGGAAACAAGCTGTCAGGAGAGATAGGAGCCTTCATAGGCAACCTTAGTCAATTGTTTTATTTGGAAATGGGAGCAAATATGTTAGAAGGAAATATTCCTCCAAACGTTGGAAACTGCCAAAAGTTACAATATCTAGGTCTTTCGCAAAACAACCTTAGAGGAACCATACCTGTAGAGATTTTTAATCTTTTCTCTCTAACAAACTTGTTGGATTTGTCACTAAACTCATTGAGTGGTAGTATACCGGAAGAAGTGGGCAACCTAAAACATCTGGATTGGCTAGATATGTCTTAGAATCATTTGTCTGGTGACATTCCTGGAACCATCTGAGAATGCATAATGTTGGAGTACCTCTATTTGCAAGGGAATTTCTTACATGGCATCATACCACCCTCATAGGCATCACTCAGAGGACTTCAACGTTTAGACCTCTCACAAAACCGTTGGTCTGGTTCAATTCCTCATGCTCTGCAGAACATTTCTTTCTTACAATATTTCAATTTTTCTTTTACATGTTGGATGGTGAGGTACCAACTGAAGGCGTCTTTCGAAATGCAAGTGGGTTAGTGGTTACTGGAAACAATAAGCTTTGTGGAGGTATTTCAGAACTGCATCTATCACCATGCCCTATCAAAGGTAAAAAACTTGCAAAACACCAGTGTGGTTGCTTTTCTTCTAATAATGTCAATTATTCTAACTATCTACTGGATGAGGAATATGAGTAAGAATTAAACCATCTTTGGATTCACCAACAATTGACCAGCTGGCTAAAGTTTCATACCAAAGCCTACACAACAGAACTGATGGGTTCTCAACTACAAACTTGATAGGGTCTGGAAATTTTAGCTTTGTCTACAAAGGAACTCTTTAGTTAGAAGACAAAGTTTTTGCCATAAAGGTCCTAAACCTTCAAAGAAAAGGAGCTCACAAGACTTTCATTTCTGAATGCAATGCACTCAAAAGAATTCAACATCGAAATCTGGTTCAGATTTTAACATGTTGTTCCAGCACCAATTACAAAGGTCAAGAATTTAAGGCTCTAATTTTTGAGTACATGAGAAATGGAAGCTTAGAGCAATGGCTGCATCCTATGACACTAAGAGCAAAGCATCAGATAACATTGAGCCTTGATCAAAGATTAAATATCATGATTGATGTTGCTTCTGCATTGCATTATCTTCATCATGAATGTGAGCAATCAATCATTCATTGTGATTTAAAGCCAAGCAATGTCCTGCTTGATGATGACATGATTGCTCATGTGAGTGATTTTGGCATAGCAAGACTTCTCTCAACCGTTAATGGTACCACTTCTATGCACACAAGTACAATTGGAATAAAGGGAACGATTGCTCCTCCAGGTATTTACTAAATTGGATCAGTGTTTCTTTGAATTCCCCCATCTTTCGATGAAAGCTTGATATTTATTTATGAATTACAAAGTATTGACTATTTTTGCTGTATATGTTAGAGTATGGAATGGGTTCTGAGGTGTCTAAGAATGGTGACATGTATAGTTTCGGGATTCTTATGTTGGAGATGCTTACTGGAAGAAGACCCACAGATGAAATCTTTGAGGAAGGTCAAAATTTGCATAATTTGTGGTAAATTCATTTCCTGGTAATCTTTTACAGATTATGGACCCATCACTTGTACCAAAACATGAAGAAGCAACAATAGAAGAAGAAACAGTCAGAATCTTACTCCGACTGTTGAAAAGTGCTTAGTTTCACTCTTTAAGATTGGGCTTGCTTGTTCAGTGGAATCTCCAAAAGAAAGAATGAATATGGTGGATTTCACCAGAGAGCTAAGCAAAATAAGAAAAGCCTTTCTTGCTGGTAAGATAAATGGAAAATGACTTAATTCTCTGCATATTATTACTAGAGAACAAATGTAGATGTGTCATACTACTTCTTCTGCAAAATTTTAACAGCAGCTCTGTTTATAATAATACTTTTTTGTCCTTTGTTTTTTATTTTATTTTTTGAATTATTTCACACGTTTTGCTTTTCAAACTTAACAACATAATAAAATTGAGATATCTAGATGCTTAATTGCATATGCTACTGGCTTCAGCTCTTACCTGATAAATTGCTTATGTAGTTACAATTTCATTTTCTGCCATTTTTCTATGTATTTCAAAATTCCAAAACTAAGAAGGTAACCGGCTGCTTCTTGATTTCAGGTGTTGACACTTGAATAATCAAAGCTGAGATCGAATGCCATAGCTATTTATGCTGTATGTTGTATGCTGAACTCTAGTAGAGTTAATCACCAGGGTGCTGAACCGTTTAATTATTTTACCCGTTATATTACTCATATGAATGCATCATTCAAGTAGTGAACTTATTGTTTGTACTGTTATTTTGTTTGATAAATGTACCTTGAAGTAGTACTTGATGGATGTAATACTCCATCTTAGTAGTGGACTTATTCTTCTTCTTCTTTTTTTTGTCAAATGTACTCCCTTTATTCTCATGATTTTCCAAATTTAGATGCAGAGCATCAAAATGCTTTCAATCTAGATCCATATTCACCATACCGGATTTTTATTTTATTTTATATTTTTCGGGATTCATAAACTTATCTTCAATATTCAGGGGCTAAATAGCAGAGAATTCTTTCTAAATTTGGCTTATGAGACCTGACATTCATAAAGGTAAAAATATAAAAACTTCCATATGAAAAAAAATCAATGAGTATAAACACAAAATACATGGGCCATAATAAAAAGTGGACTCCAACAATATAAGTTGACGCAGTGACTGCATGTGTTTCACAGAGACCTTCAATCAATCTCTCTAGTAAAGGATTGTCACATTTCTTACTCCAAGTCTTACCTAAAATCATGTTGTAGATTCAATGTTTAAATATCAAGACGACAAAGGAAAAAAATACTTTTGAATTTATCCAAGAGGTAGTACTTGTAATATGTAAAATCAGTAAAAGAATTCAGTAACAACTTTTCTAGGAGTCACACAAAGATCAATCTAATGGTTCTGCTAGTTTGACACAGCAAGTCAGCAATTGTGGTTGAAATGTAGTTTATGAAACATTGCATTGCCTAGATAAAATTCCACTTCCTACTCATTCCTCACTTTTTAAATGTATCTGTTATTGGAATACTTCCTAATAAAAAGGCTGACATTGACAATGCTATAATAGAAGATGTAAACTGCACCTGAACTTACTGCAGCTTGTTAATACTTGATACTTTAATATGATGAATGGTAGCAATCATTATCTTTGATACATATGCACAGAAAGCCTCAATCTTTGTTCTCTTGACCCCGTTCGCAGAAGCAAGCCTCTGCAGCTTGTTAATACTTGATACTTTAATATGATAAAGGCGTTTCAGAGAGATATGGTTCATAGACATATGGTGCACCTGATAAAAGTTTGGTCTAAAGATGGTTGATATTTGGGAGAATCATGTATGAAGGTGTCTATTAGGGTTTGGGCCTGGCATGCATCAGAGAGGTTTATTTTGAGCTATTTCACACCAGGAAGCAAAAAACTTACCAAAGGAACAGGCATCACCTAATGTATGATCAAAAGTAAATGCTATGGAAATGCCTCCACAAGTGTACTCTGTCACCTGAATTCGCAAGGGAAAGTCTGGTTCAACCAAGACTACCTTTTCTTCAAGAGTTTCATTGAGATTATAAAAATCTAAATTCTTTAATGGGAGGGACATGTGCGTGTGATTCAATGACTAGAGTACCATTGTTGCACAAATGATTTCAGGCTCACTAGTTTTGGGATTTTGAGAAGTTTGGCCAGCAAAGGATAATATTGATCAAGTATTTGTGTTAGAGAGCTTTTAAGAATATCGAATACTTGATCAATGACCTGAAAACAGGTCAAGATTTGAGAGTCACTGAAAATTGGCTCTGGAATAAGATTGAGTGCCTTTACAATACTTTTCCTACTAAACTTGACTTCAAATTTTCCATACTTTGGGACTGCAAGTTTTTGAGAATGTCTGAAAATTTTCAAATGAGGATAGTGTTTCTCTTTGATATTTTCTTTGTTTTGAGGCTAAGGTTTCAAAATGTTTCTGAATTAATTGAACCTGGCATATACTACTTATTTAGCATAATTTAGCAGATATTTTCTAATCGCACATTATGAATCGTAGTGATCAGCCTGTGATGATACCATTACCATGGATCATGATTAAGAGTTGATCTCATGAGGCCACTCTTCTGTTGCTAACTTTGTGCTTGTTCCTTTCCAAATTGTAATAAGTGAACATATTCTTCAACTAAAATGTTGATTTGATGTTAATAGATAAGACTGATCTCTCTTCAACTATTATATCAAACTGTTATTTCATTCTACTTTCTAACTCAACTATAATCCTTATTTACTACAAATTCATCTTTCTTTATGGATTTAAACTTGTGTTATTTTGTGTACTGAAGCATGTAATACTAGTAGTACGTGTAATTTGGGTTCAAATATGTTGTATTGTTTTAAAGCCTTTCCCCTGTTACAAATTTGAGAAGTGCTAGCAATTTATTTACTACTATTAGTTAAAGTTTATTAAAAATTACAAAATTATGATTGAGACTTATTAAATAAGGAGTGGGATCCATATAAATTTGAGATTTCAAATAAATTTCAGTAAAAAATAGTGTTTAAAAAGGTATAATACAAAATATATTACTAACATTTCTGTATAATTTTTTTTTATTTTTTCTTATAATTCAAAGGTTATCCTTGTTTTAAGTTATCACTGCTTCATTTATTCAGTTTGTGAAATAAATTTTTGTGTAGATGCCGGAACACCTGTCACATAAATAGGAAAGAAGAGGGTGATTGAGTTCCTGACCGACGCATAAAGCATTTGTCTCTAATTACATTTAATAATGTGCTTTTTGTTAACAATTGCCTTACCATTAAATATTGCTTATTTTCAAATCTGATTTTAACAACTGATCTGCAATTTCAGTTTTCATGTATTAGTTCATGTTATATTACACTGAAAGCAATAAAGATATAATCAAGTTATTATTAGATATTATTTTAGTCAGTCAGATCATGATTGTTAGGCACTTTTTTAAAAATATAAAAAATGGTTATCAAAAAAATTGTCAGATCGAAACATAAATTATGCTACAAATGATTTTCAAATATAAATTTATTTTATTTTTATACTTTCATATATAAACTTCAAGTCACGGCTTTATTTTTAATAAATCATTAACTATTGTAAAGCACAAATGTTAATTAGCTTTTAGAATTTAAAAGTGGAAAAATGGATTTGAATCCTCTGAGTAAAATTAATTAAAACATTTATTAATTTATCATTTATATTACTTTATATAAAATATTATAATGTAACTAAATTAACAATATTTGACAAATGGGGATAAAACTTTATCATTAAAATAACTAGATAGAAACTCATGTTACATGATTTTCTTTTGGGCGCCATGACATTTGAGTTGAGTATTCACCAGTTTTACTGACGACTTGATTGATCTTTAGTGGGGTCTCCTCTTCTATCCACGAGTCTCGAATCCGAAATCTTGCTTAACAGGACCGAGCTCAGTTCTACTCGGACTAACAACATGTTGGTATGTTACTTGGATGAATAAATGAATATATTATATTATTAAGAAATTAGTATAAATAAAAATTCATATAAATATTTAATGACTAGATGTGGCCTAAAGTTTATAATTAGAATTGATGCAAGGATTGATGATGATGAGAAGCTTGGTGAGGAGTGAATAAGGAGTTGAAAACATAAAACGTAAACGATTACGTGGTATATTGAATTATTGTGAAAGGGTAATCAAGTTGTAGTATCCTTATGTAGGAATGTTATGCATTAAATGATTGGTATGTTGTAAGTGTCATGAAGATGAGTGACACTAAGAAGATAAGGATTAATTCCTTTCTTCTTTTGATTTGAATTTGTGCATTTGATTGAACGGAAGAACCTATCTCATACGACACAAGTAGGAATTGGAAGTGAATCATGGGCACCGAAATGAAATGAGAAGTGGTCTTCGATGTAAGACGAGTTGGCAAGAGCCGCAAGGTGCACATAGAGATAGCATGACATTCTGTGCAAGGACGTGAATGAGAAAATAGCTAGTGAGGTGTGATAGCCAATATGGCGAAAGATGTCCAGTAAAGGCATGCCTATTGAGGCAAGGTGACGATGGTTCAATATGAATGATTATTATTATGAATGGTTTCTCTATGTGCTTACATTGGTTTCTCTATTGGGTGTGTGTGTTCATTTCCTTGTTGATGGATCATTTTTTTTTTTTCTGTTTTACTCCTTATGTCAGTTGCCTAATCGTTGTTTCCTTCTATCATCGGTTACTGGTTGTATCAATCAAAATAATTACCTCTTCATATATATTGTTAATGGTATGTTAATATAGTCTAATGAAAACAAAACAAAAATAGAAAAACTAAGCATCGTCTAGCCACCTTGGAATTAACCTTGGTGCACCCAAGGCCATGACTTTATGCCAGCATCTTGCCATGCTATTTACTTTCACTAAGCGTAGACCACCTTTCACATACAACACAGAGGCTCACATTCTCGATATGTTTTCCTTCACGAATGACAAAAGTCATATTCCATCCACCAAGCCACATGTCCCACCAAACACCACGTCTTCACCCTTTTGTTTTTGTGTCTTTTTGTATTTCTTTTACCTTTTCTTTGTGATGTGTGTTTTTATCTTTTTCTGCCTTTGTTTTTTACTTTCCCATCTAATCGGATCAATCCCAAAAGCCCATGCACATATGGTTTGTTTATTTTGTTTTCTTGGCCTATGATAATGAATTCTGATTGACAAACAAAAAAACAATTACATAATATTGAAAAGCATATGCCCATTTTCTTTTCTCGATTAGGTCCAAGTCTTTATATACTATTGCATAATTGAATTTAGGAAAATATATAGAACATATAATAAAATAAACAAACAAAGAAAAAACAATAGTAAAATTATGAGAGTAAACTTATAATTATTAAAATAGATAATAATTAATAGAAGTAATAAAATCCAACAAAATAAATAAATAAATAAATAAAAACAGTAAAAAGTAATGATCCTTAAAAAATTTGAATTACAAAATTATTTACTTAACATAGATAAAATAAAGACTTAATTAGTGATGACTACTGTGGATGCACTTCTAATTTACTTATTACTTAACATTCTCTCGCTAAGTGAGAATAAGGATAGAGTGAGAGGTTAATTGTCGCTTAGCTGGAGGTTGATTTCGCTAAGCAAATATCAGTCTAGAGAGCAGAAATTGTCACTTTGTGGCGCCTCGCTATGTGAGAGTCTTCCTTGCTAAGCAAGAAGAACTCTAGAGAGCTAATTGAAGGTTCGCTCAGCGAGACTTTAGTCCATAAATCATGGAGGAAAAGGAATTCCACCTCTGGTGCCTATATCTCTTCATATTCCGAGGCTATGAGCATTGAGTTGATGCCAACCAGCTGAAGCTCCCTTCTAGGCACAGCCTTCACAGACAGGAACCGATCAACAATGTTTAAGGTCAAATATAAAGTTTCTGGCATGAGCTCAAATTTCCTATGCACTTCTATCAACCAGTCCACAAGGATTCATCTCATCTTGGCATTAATATCTGGCTGTGAACCCATGTAGTCATGCACACAACCGTCTTCATGTATCATCAAAATCAAATATATGTAATGTATATATAACAAGTGCATATAAAAAAAGGGAACATCTTGATAAGGGAGAAAAGCCTTAGAGAGTGAAGTCTGGAGCAGAGTGTATTTATGGAAGTAATATGGAAGTGTTGAGGGGTGGCGCTAAGACCCAAAGGCACCTCGTTAAGTAAGACCCCTTGGACAACAAGTGTTGTTCCAGCCTCAAGGATTGTGTATGTGTGTGTACACTTATGTAATTGCCTTTTATGCTTGCTTGTTTGCATGATTGACATTGTTTGATACCTTGTTGTGCTAGAATCTTGATGATCGTAATATTGTTGGTTTGTATTGATTTCTATGTTTATGATTAGTGTGGTGTTGCATGAGTATAATGATGAACCTTATGTAAGAAAAGGCTTAAGACATTTAAAATGTAATAGGATGCCTCCTTAGCAAAGGAAGGGGATATTTCTTGTGTTTCAAGGAAAGGAAATGTTTTAAACGAAAAGAATATGTTTTCAAGGAAATAATATGTTTTATGAAAATAATGTTCCTTAGTAACTGTAGGGTAGAACCTACTTGGTTCTTGTCTTGTCTGAGTCGCACCCTCAACTTACAATGATTGTTTAACCTGTAGAGAGGTCCCCTAGGTTACCAAGGTGGGATAGGGATTTAAACCATTTACAAAATGTTGTATAAAAAGAATGTCACAGAAAAAAGGAAAGGTTTATACAACTCCATATGAGTTGTAAAGAAAGGGCTAGGAAGCCCCCTTGGCCAAATAGGAAAGGATGGTCGCTTTTCGACCAAGGGTTAAAGGTAACATCTTCGAAAAGGGAAGAATTGAGATAGGCCACTCAGACCAAAGTGGTATATAAGTAAAAGGTCAATGAACCCCTTTGATAAAGAAATGTGGTTCAACCACTTGGACTGGTGATAGTACCAGATAGATAGTAAGAAGGACACTTCTTGACGGCTAGAGCTTAGCCAACTGATTAAGAGATGAAAGTCAAGTGAAAGATAATAATAAAGTTAACCAAAACCAAACAAAAACTAAAAATGAAATTATGAAATGTATGATATAACTGTTTATTTTAACTATGCATGTGTGCCTAGCTCCTTGACTAGTGTGGTAAACCTATTCATTAGGTGAGGATGTTAGTAAAAAATGCTTCTATGCTACCTTAGGGGTATGCAAGGTATTAACCAATAGTAAAGGTAGATAACGAGACAAAAATCACAAAGATAAAGGAAAGGTAAGTTCTCACATGTATCATAGGAGAGCAATGGGTCAAGTGACATGGGTATGTTGATGATGGTAAAAGAGAATAAGTACAAAAAGGAAAGGATTCGGGTTTCAAGGAGAGGCTAAAACCATATCAATTATGAAGAAATCTAAGATAGATGAGTTGGCCTAATCCTAAAGTCTCAGAGCACTCGTTGAGGCTTACGTCTCATTCCTTTAAGTTTATATGATTTTCAAGTGTAGGTGGATGTGATAAATCAAATTTTGTATGTGCTCAAGTGGGAGTTTTTTGGCTTTGATTTGCTTTATTTCTGAGTAAATTTCTTAGCAGAACTCAAGAATTTGTGTTAAGTGTGTAATAGATAGGACACAGTTGAAAAAATGTGAAAAAGAGCAAAAATAAGCTGAAAAAGAGGCAGGAAAAAGCACCATTGATGAGAACGGTCGTGCTCTATGTAGCATGGCCGTGCTAATGTTCTGAGGAGAGAACACCCATGCTGATTATGGGGAAACTGTTCTCTGATTTTCAAAATTGGCAAAGTAGCATCAACCATATCCAAGAACGGTGGTGCTTTGAAGAGAACATGCGTGCTCTAAATTGCTCAAAATCACCAATCATTGGTTTTCGAGAACGGTCGTGCTCCTCAAAGCACGGCTATGCTACATCTAGGATTTTGAAATTTGAATTTTCCGCCCAAAGAGAATGGCCATGCTTTCTCGAGCACAGGGACGACCATGCTACCTGTCACGCGTCGATTACATTTCTTGTATTATAAATAGAAAACTGGAAGTGAAGGTTTGGGTATCTTTTGTTCTGGTTCCAAATTGAGAGGTCTTAAATGAGTTAGTCTCTGTGTAAGGAACTCTTAGCTGAAAGGAAGAACAAAGATCATCATCGGGGTTCATTACTATAAGGTTCTAATTCCTTTTGTAATTTCTATGCCTTTAATGGGGAATATTTGTTGTCGTTTAATCATAAGTGGCTAATTTTCTCAAAGCCCAAACTATGATGCAATTGTACCTTGACCCTTGTTTCTGTGGAATTCCTTGATGCATTCAGTAGTTGTATCCCCTTTACTATTTTATTTGATAATCAAAACTAATCATTCTATATTCTCATTAGTCACATGTCAGTGATCATCTGTTTGTGATTAATTGATCTGTAAATGGATCGAATTAGTATAGTCTGAATGACCAAACTGGTTATGTTAATTTCCAATAGATTAATTATTTTTAATCAATCTCTCTGTGCTTGATCATTTTCCCTAAATTAATTTATCTATGATCAATTGAGAATTAATTTAGAGAAAATAGTTTTGTTAGACCTTGGCCATAGGCTCGTTAATAATTTAAGAGAATTGACAATTGCAAAATCATTTGAATTTTTTCTTAAAATATGAACTAAGGGGAATTGGGTACAAGTAAAGTCACAGTCTTGGGTTGTTTATATGAAATTGTTCTTGCTTAAACATTGTTTGCTTATTCTTTTCTTTTTATACGGAATATCTGATACCAAATTCTTCTCAAATTGACGATCACTTTGGATTGTTTAGTCTTTATAAAATTAAATTATTTTGGGAACTCTTCTATTCCTTTGGGTATGATATCCGAACTTAGATCCACTGTAACTACTACGTAGGGTACGCTTGCCCTTAAGCAAACATATTTTACAGATCAGGATGTCTTCTAGGAGGAGCTTGGAGCCGCCTGCAACGAAGATGTTTGGGTTCGATATCTCCTGGTGAATGGGAGTTTGTTTTAAGTTTTATGTATCTTTTGAGACAAAATTATGATTTTCCAATTTGGCGATAAAGCATGATATAAAGTTATCTCTCAATTTGAAAATTAATATTTTTTGTCAAAATTAAAAAGTCAAATTGACGTTTCCAAATTAATCAATCAGTTAAAAAAAATTTATACTTTAATATTCAAACAGAAACAAATAGTTAGCAACTTAAGTACTTAAGATGACATGAAAAACTAAATTATTAAAATATTCAAGTTATTAAGCATACATTTTTTTTCTAACACATTCTTACTTTGAATTTTGAAAAAGTAAAGAGAGAGATATAAACAGGGAAGAAATTAATTTGACGAAAGTGTTAAGATATATAATATTTAATAAAGTTTAAAATTAGAAAAAAAATTAATTAAAAAAGCATTTGTATAATTTTGTTGAGTTTATAATATAAGTAGATAATAAATTGAAAATAATTATATCTTAATACTCTATTTATTTATAAGTAAAAGATTAAAGATATACAGTTGTTTATATAATGAAGCATGACTAGTGCAGTTTGAAGAACACAAAAATAATTTTGAAAATTGATAATTTGTAGTAATTAATTACTAACCTCTTTAACATGTCTTCACAAAAACGTAATATTTTAGTCTACCATATTACTATTTTAAAAAGAATTTAGTATAGTATATTACTTCAAAAGCTAGTCTATGATCTTTCATTATGTTCCATATTGTATTGCGCAATTGATTTTTGATGAAATGCTTTAAGCCTTGTTAGTCGAAAAGAAAAAAAGAAAAAAAAATTTGTTACCTGTGAAAGTCATTAATTGCAAGTCAAGCATCCAAAAAAAAAGTCACTGGAAGTCAAGCATCCCTAAAAGAAGTCACAGTCAGTCAAGCACCCCTTGCCCATATAAAACGTCACTGCAAGTCAAGTGTACCAAAAAAAACGCCATTGGCATTTGTTTCGGCGATGGTTGATGAGTTATCTTTGAATTGGACAAAGATTCTCTTTTGGATATAAACACTTATATAAATAAAATTAAGGTGGTAAAATGAATTAACAGAGTGAATTTCATTCTATAAATTAATTTATGAGTATATTTTATGCTACCACTTAGTCCTTTAATAAATTCTTTATTTGATGTTTGTGCGTGATGTATGTAGATGAATTTTTCTTTTAAAATCTACTATTTTATTAATCCATTCAAATTTTCTTATATTTTTCATTAATCATATGTTAGACATTTTTCAGTTTTAATAAATTTTTAATATTTTCAATCATTGTTAATTTTTAATCTTTTTTTTACAAAATTTCAATTGTTTTATTGGAGATGCGGACTAAGTGGGTTGCACGGGAATTAGGCAAAAACATGGTCTGTATAATAAGCGGATTAGCTTACTTCAATCAATTTAATTGTGAACCAAAATAGACTGAGCTAAACAAACTAGACTGATCTATACACCAACCTATAGCATGGACTAATTTGGTCTAACTACAACACTTTGAGAGATTATCAAAGTGAAACTTTTTAATCATAGAAGACCAATCAAAAATTAAAAAAATTAGATGCGAGACTAGAAGAGAATTTTAACCCAAAAAGGTATCTTTAATGGAGAATAAAGAAATGCAAATTTCTTTTATTTTAAAGTTTTTTTATTTTATTTTCACATAATTCTCTTATACTATTATTTAATTATGAATTTACCAGGTAATTAAAAATATAATATTTTAGTTAACCATATTTATTTATATTGTTACAAGTTAATTGAAATGAAAATTCTTTTAATATTTTAATTAGTAAATGTCATCAAAAGATACACTTTCAACACACAAACATGTAAAGTTAAGGAAGGATGATGATGAGATTTGATCTTGTAATAAATATGCTATGTAAATTGGTAAATAAAATAAATATTTTGTGCTTTCAATTATAAAGTATGAGTTTCATTTTTATTGTAATACCCTTAAGGGCATTACCTTAATTACTATGCCTAGGTTTTCAAGACATGGAAGTTTTGAATATACAAACATTATAGGTCAAGCGAAAACTAAAACATAAAATCTATTATAAAACTTAATACAAACTCTTGGCATAAAGCCCCGTTCATTACATAAAAGAAAGATACATTTTTTTTTACAGTATCAAACTTATGGCATTTCATTATTTATCAAATCTGCAATACATGAAGGAACGACTGAGAAAAATTGGAAACAAGGATAGGATAGAGCTACTCTTCCAAGAGCATGGACAACTCTATTGACTTGTCTCCTCACAAAGCCAAAAAAAAAAAAAACTTAAAAAATGATTAAAAGTTAACAATGATTGAAAATATTAAAAATTGATAAAAACTGAAAAATGTCTAACATTTGATTAGTGAAAAATATAAGAAAATTTGAATGGATTAATAAAATAGTAGAATTTAAAAGAAAAATTTATGTACATACATCACGCATAAACATCAAATAAAGAATTTATTAAAGGACTAAGTGGTAGCACAAAAGATGCTCATAAATTAAAATTAACTTATTTATAAATTCATTTATAGAATGAAGTTCTCTCTTAATTTTAATTCATTTTAGCTCCTTAATTTTATTTATATGTGTTTATATCCAAAAGAGACTCTTTGTCCAATTGAAACTACGAAAGATTACCCTGAGGTAGTTTTGGTCCACATACAACGACTGATCTTTGTAGTAAACTAACAATATCAACTTGTGCACAGTGGTCCACATGACATAGAACAAGGATAACTCACCAACCAAATGCCAATGACGTTTATTTTGGTACACATGACTTGACTTACTGTGACCTCTTTTAGGGATGCTTGACTTCCAGTGACTTTTTTTTTTTTTTTTTATGCTTGACTAGCTTGCAATTAATGACTTTCACAGGTAACACTATTTTTCTTTTTCTTTTTGACTAAGAAGGCTTAAAGCATTTCATTAAAAATCAATTGCGCAACAGAATATGGAACATAATGAAAGATCATAGACTGGCTTTTGAAGTAATATAGTATACTAAATTCTTTTTAAAATAGTAATATAGTAGAATAAAATATTACTTTTTTGTGAAGACATGTTAAAGAGGTTAGTAATTAATTACTACAAATTATCAGTTTTCAAAATTATTTTTGTGTTCTTCAAACTGTGCTAGTCATGCTTCATTATATAAAAAACTCTATTTTTAACTTTATTAAATATTATATATCTTAACACTTTCATCAAATTTAATTTCTTCCCTTTTTATATCTCTCTCTTTACTTCTTCAAAATTTAAAGTAAGAATGTGTTAGAAAAAAAAATAACGTATGGTTAATAACTTGAATATTTTAAGAGTTTAACAGTGATGCAATGACAGTGTAAAACTATTTTACACTGTCATCCAATCACAAATCACTGTTGGTATGATTTTTAAGATAGTTTTGTTAAAGTCTACAAACTTACCTTACATGAGAGATAACTTTATATCATGCTTTATCGCCAAATTGGAAAATAATAATTTTGTCTCAAAAGATAGCTTTATATTTAACGAAAGAAAAAATAGGATATAAACTGATAGTGTATTTGTTACACTGTCATTCAATCACAAATAACTATGTATAGTAAATTTGTTGATTTTGATAATAACTACTTTAAAAATCATACCATGCATGATTTCTAATTGATTTATAGTATAAAATTTTTTACATTGCAATGCATACTTATTAAATTCGTAACAAAAACTGTAGATTTCAATCATGTTTAATATACAATAGTGTTCTTATCTAATTTTCTTAAAAAAAAATATTGTAATTGGATGACAGTATAAAACTACTTTACATTCACAGTGCCTTATTTTCTCTTACTCTAAGAGTCTAATGGTTATGCACTATCGGTGTAAGAACTTTTACATTGTCAAGCAACTCAGAAATCATCGTTAGTATGACTTTTAAGGTAGTCATTTAATATTAAAGTCAACAAACTTACCACACATGATGATTTGTGATTGGATGACCTTTTTACTATCATTAAAAGACCTATTTTCTCTTATACTAAGATTTTAATAGCTATGCATTGTCAATGTAAAAACTTTTACACTGTTAACTTATTAAAAGTGACTGTTAGTATGACTTTTAAGGTAATTTGTAATTAAATGACAATGTAAAATCATTTTACATTATCGGTGCATAGTTCATCTCTTATACTAATGTTATGCATAATTATTCTATCTTTTATGTTAGCCAAAAATATAATTTAAATTTCTAAGAATTAATTCATCCCTTTCTAATTACAAAAATGAGATAATTATATGATTAGCTATCTAATAACATATTTTTTAAAGAAAGTTAAATATATACAATATTTATTTTATAAAAATTAAAATAAATTTTATAATTGAAATCATACAATACACAATGTGCGAGTTTATACCTATTTCAAGTACGAATTTCACCATCAACCTTCCTTAAATGTAAGTGTTCATGAGAAGTAACACATTGTTAAAATATAAAATATTTTTTTATATTAATTAACTTGAAACAATATAAATAAATAAATTAAATTAAAATAAAGTAAACTAAATGTTATATTTTTATTACTTATTAATACAAAATTAAAAAAAGAAAAAGACAAAAGAAAATTACATGAAAAATAAAATCAAAATTAGACTCTAAAATGAATGATATGTAAATTTCTTTAATCTTAAATTATTAAAGATACTTTTGTTTTTATCCACTTTCATTCTTGCTTCCAGTTGCATTCCTCTCATTTTGTCTGATTCAAACTATGTTGGAGCGAGAGGTGACTCGTAAACTACTCATCGTCGTTAATGCAGCAATATTAGTAGTGTGGTCAACATAAATTTCTTTAAGTTGTTTCTAAAGTAATAGTAATATTATTTCCGTGGATCATTCCCCAAAGACTTTTTATAATGTTAACATTTATTTTATAATTAGTATTTTAGTTTGTAGTTGATAATTTTTTTTTTATATAATTAAAATTTATGAGAAATAATTTTTTTAAAATATATAATTATATTATAATTAAAATAATAATAAATAAATTTTTTACAATATATAAATTATATTTTCAAATTACAATTAATTATTTAAATTATGATATGAGGTAATTTATTTTTAACTATTGATAATTTGTTAAAAAAAATATTGAAACTCAATGTAGAAATAGAGATAAAAGAAGATAAATTGAAAAAATTATGTGGTTAAGAAGATTAAGTATATCTTTAATTATATATATATAAAAGTAGTAGTGTTGGGATCTTAAGGGGACCGAACATAGTACCACTCAGACCATCGACTTGTTGGTAGTTAAAATTCATTGATAATGTAAAGATCATTAGAAAAAATTAGATTGTTTATGGTCTTTACATATCTTGGTCTTATAATTATGTTTTTTTTTTTTTGGATTTATAAAAACCGATCTTATCTAAATGTTCTTTTAAATTTTTGTAATTTCGTTTTTTTATATAAGATAAAGATTATGATTGCATGATTCAATATTTGGTGTATGTTTTATGTTAAATTCTTCAAATTAATATATTTGTGAGTACAAATAAAAAAAAATTGAAAGAATCATAATGGTCAATTAAAACAGTTACACAAAATTACTAAAAAGGTCAAAATATTTAAATGATCAATTCACTATTGTAGTCCAAATTAAATTTTAAACAATTATTAAAGCATTTTTATCATGGAATAATATAAAAATAAATAATAGATATTTAAAAATTTTAGTTATCTCAGTAGTGAATATGTGATATAAATTCTAAAATTGAAAATAAATTACTTCTAAATTCATGAATAATTTAATTATTGGAAAACTATTTTATAAATAGTAAAAAGTATAATATTGATATGTTACAAAATGAAAAAAAAAATAGTAAAAAGTATAATACTTTTACTTTTAGAGGGTTCTACATAAGGGGCTGGATATTTATAAATTTTATTAACATTTTATCAAGGATAATTTTTACTGTTGAGATAGTGGTCTTAATTCTCAACTATATTTGCAATCAATCAATATAAATAATAATAAGTATAATTTTGATACGTTAGAATTTGAATATAAAAATGAACTTTATCTCAAGTTTAAATATCTTACTATTCAACTTTGTATCTAATTATGAATCCTGTATATTCTCTCCTCAGTGAGAGCTTGGTTTTCTCTCTCCCGTGAGAGTCTAGTCTTGTGAGTGGCCGTTTAGGGTTTCTCTCTGTGTGAGAGCCTTTGCTTGAACCATAGTGTTAACGGAGAGGAGAGTATGGAATCGGTGCAAAAAGACTTGGAGAAGATAACGCTGGTGGAGGAGGTGGAAGACGGGCTAATCTTCCACGTGGAAGATAACACTGAGTGGAACGTGGATTTGGATCTATGTCTTGTTGGTAGATTCCTTACGGAGAGGCAAATTAGAACACATATCATGAAAGAAAGAATGGCAGCAATCTACAGGCCAGGCAGGGAGGTAACCATCAAAGAGGTTGTAAAGGCAAAAATCACAAGAATGGGGGTTGAATTGTGACTTAAAAAATTTGGCAAACTTTTTTGTAAAGTCTATCATCTGTGAGAGTTAATAAACAAAGTTTTAAAACAAAACAACAAATGATGTTTTAAGAGATGAAAATAGATGTTGTTTTAGTAAACACAAATCACAATCCAGTGTCAAATCAAACAACAGATGAAGAAGGAAAGAAATAAAGACACACAGTGATTGGCATCTAGCAATGCATTGCTGCCCCTAGCCTATGAGATAACCGGTGATCCGATTTCATACAAACCATTTCCATCATGTAGCCTTTGTCCCTTCGTCCGAATGTCTTAATTGAACACGAGGCTTAAAAGTGTCATCCTCGTTAGGTCCAAGTGTTTATTTCTCAATACCCAAGTAAACATTTAACTACAAACGGACTCAATATCTCATATTAGTCTATTTGCGCATGGCCATACATATTGTACGTCTCACTCTATCGAGAGGCCTACAGACATAACTCCTGTTATGTAGGAGGGACAAATCCTATCTACATCACTCACATTCCTCAACATGATTCATTGCATACCCAAGTACTACCTTTATAATCACCCTATTACAGATGACGTTTGATAGCATTAAAACATACAACTCCTACATGTAGGAATAGTAGTGACTTCAAGTCGTAGGACTACTATCAACTTATGGTTGCCATGAGAAGCTCTTATGACACTTGCATAACTATTATGAAGCCTTTGAATAGTGGGTTTGTCTAGCATAAATATTACTCTGAATATTCATACCCATGTGCTAGCCTAATATCCCAAATCCATGACCTGTGAGATGCGGTCATCATGCTACTCACACAATAGTCTTGATGCATCATTGTCGTCTTGGTTAACAATGATACTTCTACTACAAACACTTTAAGAATCGTGTTCTATTATTCAATGAATCTCACAACATCTAATAGCCTGCCTATTCTAAGGACGTTACTATATCATACCATAGATAACATAATAACTTAAATGCCTCACATATATAAATCAAAGTCGTAATACAAATATAGTCTAAAAAGGATTGCCCACTAGGGCTAACTCTAACAATCTCCCACTAGCACTAGTGCCAATCGAGTATAAACATAATACCCATTGATCTAGTGTGAGCATTATGCTTTTGCTAAGCAAGGTGCTCCATAAGTGGGTCAACAACATTGTCTAATGTCGGCTCTCCGCATATCTCTCGAATGAGATGGAAGCGTATAAGTATATGGGTTTGGATCGCTGCTGAGATCTAGGCTCCTTAGCCTACGCGATTACTCCATTGTTATCATAATAGAGGTTATTGAGTCTGCAATGCTAGGAATGATGCCAAGTTAGTCAATGAACTTCCTAATCCAAACAACCTCTTAAGTCGTACCAAAGGCAGTTATATACTTAGTCTTTGTAGTAGAATCGACAACTGTCCCTTGCTTGGAACTCTTCCAACTTATAACGTCGCCATTCAAGCAAAACACAAACCCTGAGTACGATTGAGAGTCATCCCTATCAGTTTGGAAGCTAGCGTTGGTGTAACTCTTTACAACGAGCTCTTCCTCACCTCCACATGTCAAGAATAAAACCTTAGTTCTTCGCAAGTACATTAGGATATTCTTGACAGCAGTCCAGTGATCTTCACCAGATCAAAATGGTACATGCTCGTCATGCTCAGAGCATACGAGACATCTGGTTTAGTACATATCATGGCATACATGATAGATCCTATTGTCGAAGCATATGGAATCTTACTCATGTGTTCCCTTTCATATGATGTAGTAGGGCTGTCCCTTAGACAGGTATACACCATATGACATAGGCAGGAAACCCTTCTTGGAATCATGTATACTAAAGTGCCTAAGTACTTTGTCAATATATGTACTTTGACTAAGGCCAAAATAGTCTCAGTGACCTATCTCTATAGATCCTAATTCCCATAACATAGGACATTTTGCCTAACTCTTTCATTGATAAACAACTCCCCAACCATGTCTTAACATGTTGCAGTGTCGGGATGTCATTTTCGATGAGTAGTATGTCATCCACATACAAGACCAGAAAATGATTGCACTCCCACTAACCTTCTCGTAGACATAAGGCTCATCATCATTCTTGATGAATCCAAACAGTCTCACAATCTAATCAAAATGAAGATTCCAGCTTATAGAAGCTTGCTTTAATCAATAAATGGATCTTTGCAACTTGCATACCTTCCCAGCTTCCTATGGATCAACAAAACCCTTAGGCTGTGTCATGTACACATCTCGAGATTCCAGTTAAGGAATGCAGTCTTGACATCCATCTGCCAGATCTCATACTCATAGTACGCAAGCAAGTAGAATCCGGACGGATTTAAGCATCACAACTGGTGAGAAGGTCTCGTCATAGTCTATACCATGAACTTGCTTGAAACTTTTCGCCACTAGTCGTGCCTTAAAGGTATTCACCTTTCCATCCATGTCAGTCTTCTTCTTGAAGACCCACTTACACCCGATGGGTTTTACCCCTTCAGGTGGATCAACCAAGGTCCAAACCTGGTTAGTGTACAAAGACTCCATCTCAGATCCCATGGCCTCAAGCCACTTCTCAGATTTAGGCCCAATAACAGCCTCCTGGTAAGTCACAGGCTCATTTTGATCCATGAGCAACACATCTCCTTCTTGGGTGAGCAAAAGCCCATACCTCTCAGGTAGGTGAGCACTACTTGAACCGACAACTCACCAACAACGTTTTGTGGTGTTGGTTCTTATTCCATTGCAAGCCCATCGATACTCTGTCACTTGGACTTCTCCAAGCTCTACATTCCTCCCACTGGCTCCATTAGAGATGTATTCCTTTCTCAAGGAACACTCCAATCCTAGCAACAAACACTTTTGTCCTCAAAGGTGTTGTAGAAGTAGTATCCCTTAGTTTCCTTAGGGTATCCTACAAAGACACATTTGTCCTACTTGGGTTCAAGTTTATTTGAAATCATACGTTTCACATAAACATGAAAACCCCATACCTTTAGAAAAGACATATTAGGCCTTCGGCCAGTCCATATCTCATATGGTGTCTTTTCAACTGCCTTAAATGGAACACAGTTAAGTGTGAAAGCAGCTGTAAGTAATGCATATCCCTAAAAAGAGTCGTGGAGATCTAACTGACTCATCATAGATCGTACCATGTCTAACAGGGTCCGGTTCCTCCTTTCAGACACACCGTTCCATTGCGGTGTTATAGGTGGAGTGAGTTGAGATATAATCCTACACTCTCTTACATAGTCATCAAATTTCTGGCTTAAGTATTCACCACCACGATTTGATCCTATAGCTTTAATACTTTTGCCTAGTTGGTTCTCTACCTCATTTTTGAACTCCTTGAACTTTTCAAAAGTCTCTGATTTGTGTTTCATAAGATACACAAATCCATATTTACTAACATCTTTAGTAAATGTGACGAAGTAAGGAAAATCACCTCTATGGCCTAAATGATAGTGCCAGAGGTATGGACTGTTCAAATAATTTGATTTTAACCTTTTTCGCAGTAATGTTAAAGACGAGCATATCAAGATCTAGAACATTTAGTCCATTACTTATAGGTGCACTAGCATAGAAAACATCCTTCATATAAATAGAACAACACTTGTCCTTTATTTATATAAATATGAAAACCATTTTTGTCCAATCAAGAAATAGAAATGACGTTTCTGCTAATCGCTAGAACATAATAACAATTATTTAGTTCCAAAATAATCCTAGATGGCAAAGTCAAAACAAAAGACCCTACAACTAATGCAACAACTTTTGCTCTATTTCCCACTCATAGCTATACTTCGTCTTTGGTCAATTTCTTACTATCCATTAGTCCCTCCACATTTGTACAAATGTGACAACCACATTCGGTATCCAATACCCATGATGTTGAAGTAGACAAATTTACCTCAATAACATAAATACCTGAAGCGGAAGTCTCACTTCCCTTCTTCTTCTTGTACTCTTTCAGGTATATCGGGCAATTCCTCTTCCAATGTTCAGTCTCACCGTATTGGAAGCAGGTCACATTCTTAGCTATGCTGTTTGGTATCCTTCTGGCCAGAAGTGTAAGGCTTTGAACTCTTCTTGCCTATGCGCTTCTACACAGAAGTGGGCCAATTCTTACCCTTGCTTCCTCCATATTGTACCATCATAATGGCTCTGGTTGTGTAAAATTTCTCTTGCCTTGCTTGCTCCTAAAAGCAACTTGGGGTGTTCGATCATATCAAATGCCTCCATGTTCTCATACTGCTTTCACAGCTTTGAGTTCATGGTAGTAAGCATGAGACATCCGACATCAATGGCATTCTCTAAATGCTTCTGATAAGCATTCTTATTAGCCCTTGAAGAATTAGCCAGGGGTGGATTAGGATTCGCTCATCGAGCACATGCAGCTTACTTTTGTATTTGAGGGCAATCCTCAAGTTTTTATACCAATCTAGAAAATTATTTCCAGACAACTTGTCCTTCTTAAGGACCGATCGCAATGACAGTGTGTTTGTAGACATGGTAATTCTAAAACATTTAAACATGCAGAATTTAGTGTTATGATTTAATACATATTTAATAAGGACTTTTATGAAATATGCTCCCACTATTTTACTCAAATCAATAACCCTCTATTATTGACTCAGAAAATCCTGTTGGAAGATTTTCTAATGGGCCAAGATCCATATTTCACTTTATCCTGAGTCAGCTTTGGCTGATCACCCAAAACTTAGTTATTCAGGTAGGAAACTGCTTTCCAATTGCATCCCCATGCAACTCTTGGATTAGTTGGGTGAATAACTCCTTATTCCAATTTATCTTATAAATTGATGCCCAACTCGTGCCTCCAAGCTCTCTCAATCCTATTGATTGGCTTGTTTAAGACAAACCTAATGGTTGGCAATTGGATATTACTATTATCCCAACGTGCCTCACCAAGATTAAGGTGCCCAACTTTGGCATGACTCACACTTATACAGGCCTAGCCTTGACGAGTGCCATGCATCAGGGAGGCATTTAATACTTAATATTAATTGAGGGAATTTCATTAAGAAATCTCACCGGCATTGTATTAGCATACTAGGCGTTTCTCTCAAAATGCATGGCATACATCTCATACATCTCATACATAAGACATACAATCCATTCAACGTATACATCCATACATTTCATATACCACATATATTAAAACATATAACCCATACAATTCATACATCACACATATAAAACAGACAAGTCGAGTGATATAGTTATAACCCCTAAGAAATAAAATTAAATCACGACGTGCAGGTCGTATTTAAAATTACAACCAATTACGACTCGCAGGTTGCCCAAAAAAAATAACCACAACACGCAGGCCACATAAAGGAATAAAATAAATCACGGCACGTAGTCCGTATGTAAAATAAACCAAAACAAACTAAGGCCATAACCATACACCACTAAAATAAAAAGATATAAAACAATTTTATTTTAACTCACAGCCACCATGCAAGGAGCATGACTATGCTTAAACTTACCATGACTGTGGTCACGTTAGCACGTTTGTGCTCAAAATTAGCACGGTCGTGCTCGATTGCGTTCTCAGAGACAATTCTTCGTCTAGAACGCGTTTAAGCGCAAAAAGGAAAAACCAAATTTTTTTTAAAGCGCATGGAAAGCATATAAAACATCATAAATCATACATTTAATGCCAAACAACATGATTTCAAACAACATATCATATATATGAGTTTAAATCATGCAAACATGCTTTCACATACAAAGGAAACTTCCTATGGATTCATGGTAATCTTGCAACCAATGCTCTGATACCACTGTTGGGGTTTCATGGTCTATAATTTTACAATTTTATAGAAGACCATGAGCATAAACAACCCCCTTCCCATGGATCACGTATTAATCTAGCGCACTTTCAATTCACTGGTTGCCTTGATCACCAAGCGTCGAACCAACAATGCCTCTACTCAATCCACGCGAGCAACTATTGGAGCGGGGTCTCGGTGCTAGCTGACGGTAGACGCGTAGGGATTTAGAAAGAACTCTCAAATGTAATTTTTTCTTATACGTCAGTTGTGAGGTATGCACCTCTTTATATAGAAACATGATTTCTATCTTAATCCCATAAAATATCTTATCCAATCTCATTTGATTTAGATATACATATAATTATTTTATCAAATCTTAATTGATTAGATAATTAACTTATCAAATCTTATTTGATTTAGAAAATTAATTCTATCATATCTAATTAATTATCTTATCTCATTGCGTCTTATTTAATTAAATCTCATTTAATTAAATATGTTGGTTAATTATTAAATCACATTTTATTATTTTTGCTTCAGAAATCACATTTTATTATTTAATCATGAACTAAATTGAATCACATTTAATATATTCATCAGCTCCAATTAATTACTCTATGTGTGTGACCCTATAGGCTCCCACTAAATTGGCAGGAATATTATCTCGATAATAATATAGACAGTGACTGGCATCTAGCAATGCATCGTTGCCCCCAGCCTATGAGATAATCGGTGATCTGATTTCAACCTTTACAACAAACCATTTCCATCGTGTAGCCTTTGTCCCTTCGTCCAAATTCTCAATTGAAAACAAGGCATAAAAGTGTCATCCTCATTAGGTCCAATCGTTTATTTCTCGATACCAAAGTAGACATTTAATTATGAACGGAATCAATATCTCATATTAGTCCATTTGCACATGGCCATGCATATTGTGTGCTCACTCTATCAAGAGGCCTACAGACATAATTCCTGTTATACAGGAGGGATGAATCCTATCTACATCACTCACATTCCTCAACATGATTCATTGCATGCCCAAGTACTACCTTTATAATCACTCTGCTATAGATTACATTTGATAGCATTAAAATATACAACTCCTACATGTAGGAATCGTAGTAACTTCAAGTAGAAGGACTACTATCACCTTATGGTTGCCATGAGAAGCGCTTATGACACCTGTATAACTATTATGAAGCCTTCAAATAGTGGGTCTATCTAGCATAAATATTACTCCTAATATTCATACCCGTGTGCCAGCTTGATATCCCATATCCATGACCTATGAGATGCGATCATCATGCTACTCACAATAGTCTTGATGCATCATTGTCGTCCTGGTTAACAATGATACTTCGACTACAGACACTTTAAGAATCATGTTCTATTATTCAATGAATCTCACATTATTGAATAGCCCACCTATTCTAAGGACTTTACTATATCATACCATAGATAACATAATAACTTAAATGCCTTATATATATAAATCAAAGTCGTAATACAAATATAGTCTAAAATGGATTGGCCACTAGGGCTAACTCCAACACATTTTGTGGCAGACTAGGCCACACAATAGATACGTGCTATAAAAAGCATGGATTTCCACCGAATCTTAAACCAAAGGGAGGCTCCACATATGCAAATTGTGCTACTAATGATGACATAGAAAGTAAGAGTGATGATATGAATTCTATGAAGGATCAAGTGCAACATTTGAGTGCTCCTACATTCACTCATGAAGAGTATAAGGCCTTAATTTCACCGTTACAGAATAGTTATGGGAAGTCTAATGGAGATAATCAAGGAGTATCTACAGTGAATCAAGTTACTAAGAATAAATTTCTCAGTTATCACAATCTACAGGAGGTAAATCACTTTACTCCACATGTTGTTTAGTTGGAATAGATCATGATATTTGGATTATAGATTCAAAGGCAACGGATCACATATGTGCCTCATTGAAATGGTTCATTAGTTATGACAAAGTACATCCAGTGAGTGTTAACCTACCAAATGGCAATGTGACTGTTGCAGAATATTCTGGCACAGTCAATCTCAATGAGTCATTAATACTTAGAGATGTTCTCTATATACCTGAATTCTCTTTTAATCTGATTTCCATATCAAGCATCACACATAAATTGAAGTGCTCTTTTATATTTACTGATGGGTCTTGCTGTATTCAGATTCATCCAGGTGGATGATTGGTTCAACTAGACTAGTGGATGGCCTCTATTACCTGAATTCATAGCATGTTCAAATTCCTGTTTCAAATGTTGTAGAAAATAAGATTTGTAATTCTGTTGTAATTCCTGATTCAACCCTATGGCACTTTAGATTAGGACATGTCTCTAATTCTGTATTAAATGAGATGTGTGTACAATTTCCATACTTAGAGATGAATAAAGAAGGTGTTTGTGATGTATGCCATTTTGCCAAACAAAAGAAGCTTCCTTACTCTTTGAGTACTAGTCGAGCACTTCACTCTTTTGAGCTTCTACACATAGACATTTGGGGTCCTTATGCAGTGGCATCTGTCCACAGTTACAAATATTTTCTAACCATAGTAGACGATCATAGTAGATATACTTAGGTTGTCATGATGAAGGGTAAGTTTGAGGTGCAGACACAAGCGCAAAAATTTACCACCCTTGCTGCACAGAGAATGAAATTTGATCCTAGATCCACCAAAGGCTTATTTTTGGGATACAAACCAAGCATGAAATGTTATGTTGTTTATTTGCTGTCTAATAGAGAAATTATTGTGTACAGAAATGTATTGTTTCACGAGTTAATTTTCCCTTACCAAAATTATGGAAATATGTCACAACCTATACCATGTCACAACCATGAAATCTTCTATGTCTGATTTCAACATCTTAAAAGCCTTTTCCATTGTTGGGCACCCAAGAAAGGCTCCAAAAATCATTCAGGTGGACTGGAAACCTCCTCAATGCAACTGGATTAAGTGCAATACTGATGGGGCAGCTAAAGGAGCCCCTGGCCCAGCCGCTTGTGGCGGTATTTTCCGAGATAAAAGTGCTGCTTTTGTTGGTTGTGTCTGCTTTAATTTGGGCATAAAATTTGCCTTTCATGCTGAAATCATTGGAGCAATGATGGCTATTGAGTTAGCTTTTGAAAAAGGATGGACTAATTTATGGCTTGAGTGTGACTCTCTTTTGGTAATCCAATCCTTCTCCTCCCCTAACCTTGTTCCTTGGCGCCTTAGGAATAGATGGCAAAATTGTATAGCTAAAACTCATAGCATGAATTTTAGATACTCTCATATCTATAGAGAAGGAAATGTTTGTGCCGACAAGCTTGCTACTAAAGGCATACATGTACAAGGGCTTAGCTGGTGGGATCTTCTTCCTAGTTTTATTAGGGAGGAATTCTTCCGTAATAGATACTCTCTTCCTTTCTTTAGGTTCAGATGACTCCTCTTGGGTCAGGTTTTTGCCCCCCCAAGTTCTGTATTTAATTTTATCTTCTTTTTATATTATGTGGTGTGCTGCAGTGATGCCTTAGCACACCCTTTTTTTGCCAAAAAAAAAAAAAAAGTATCATATGTCTTCCTCATTCACCACATGTGAACCTAATTCATCCAATCCAAACCAAGACATCACCTCACATATAGACCTTAACCATTCAACTCAACCTTCTCGTATAACAGAAACTACCACAACCAGAAAATCTACCCAAAACAAACAACCACCTAAATATCTTTTAGATTGCCATTGTAACACCTACACCACTTCCACACCTTATCCAATATCCTCCTACCTATCTTACACAAATTTGTCACATACACATAAAGCCTATTGCCTTTCACTAAGTACTGAAACTGAACCACAATCATATGCAGAAGCTTGCAAGCATCAATGTTGGATAGATGCTATGCAAGCGGAACTCACAGCACTTCAGTCTAATAAGACATGGAAGATTGTGGATCTTCCCTTTGGAGTCACTCCTATTCGAAACAAGTGGGTATATAAAATAAAAAGAAAGTCTGATGGCACAATAGAGAGATTTAAGGATCGACTTGTGGCTAAAGGATATACCCAAATTGAAGGTTGGACACTTTCTCACATGTGGCTAAAATTACTACATTAGATTGCTCTTAGCACTTGTAGCCATTCATCATTGGCATGTTCATCAATTAGATGTGAACAATGCTTTCCTACATGGTGAATTACATGAGGATGTTTTCATGGTCCTTCCACCCGGTGTGACAACAGATTCTCCAAATAAAGTATACAAACTTATGAAATCCCTTTATGGCTTGAAACAAGCAAGTAGACAAGGTATGAGAAATTATCTACTCTTTTACTACAATGTGGTTACTCCCAATCCTCTTCAGATCATTCCTTATTTGTCAAAACCACAAACCAACAGTTTATTGCATTGATTGTATATGTAGATGATATTGTGATGCTTGGTAACTCATTAGATGAGATAAATACAGTGAAAGCAACTCTTCATTCTCATTTTGGTATAAAGGATTTGGGAGTTTTGAAATACTTTCTTGGTCTAGAGGTAGCTCACAATTCAAAAGGGATTTCGTTATGTCAAAGACAATTTTGTCTTGATCTTTTGCTGGATTCTAGGATGCTAGGTAGTAAACCAGTAAGCACACCTCTCGAACCAGGCACACATTTGCACAAAGATGATAGCCCTTTGTATGTAGATGCACCCGGTTATAGAAGATTGGTTGGACGACTACTATACTTGACTACAACACACCCTGACATTTCCTTTGCTACTTAGCAGTTGAGCCAATTCATGGCCCACTGAGGCACACTTTAAGGCAGCTCAAAGGAACTCTTTGTACAGGCCTTTTCTTCTCTCATACAGCATCTTTACAATTACAAGGTTTTGCTGATGTTGATTGGGGATGATGCCCTTATACACGCCACTCTATTAGTGGCTACTGCTTCTTTCTTGGCAATTCCCTCATTTGCTGGAAATCAAAGAAACAGAATACTGTAGCCAGATCTTCCTCAGAGGCCGAGTACAAAGCTCTAGTTGCAGCAAGCTGTGAATTACAATGTTTATTATAGTGGCTACTGCTTCTTCATGATCTTACCATCACTTGTATTAAGCCACTAGTTCTTTATTGTGACAATAGGAGTGCTCTGCACATTGTTGCGAATCCAGTGTTTCATGAACGAACAAAACACTTGGATATTGATTGCCACATGGTTAGAGAACCTTTTTCTTCCGGTTTGATGAAGCTCATTCCCATAGCTTCTTCAGATCAAACTGCTGACATTTTCACCAAGCCATTACTTCCTCGAGTTTTCACACATTTTTGTTCCAAGCTGAGTCTGATAAACATTTTCTCATCCTCAGCTTGAGGGGGATAATAGTGGTTACAAATTAGTTAAGTAAGTAATTAGAAATTAATTATGCCAGCTGGCATATTAGTTAGTAATTGATTTGTACCTAAGTATATATAACTCAATTTCTATTGTAAATTCATTCGACTAAATCATTCTCTTAATTTAAGAAACTTTTTCCCCTTTTCTCTGGTTTCAATATTCTTTGACCTTTAGCCTTTAAAAAAAACAATCATTTTTTATTTTGGAGCATAATTTTAAACCTTTTTTTATTGATTTAAGATGTGAAATTTGTCTTATTAGATTCACCTACATGAAAACTATGGAATCCAACTAATGTTCGGACAAAAAATGGACATAAACAAGATGAAAATTGCATGAAAAGTGTGTCTGACGAATATTAGTTGGTTTTCATATAGAAAAAAGCAATAGCAAAATTATGAGAGTAAACTTATAATTACTAAAATAGATAATAATTAATAGAAGTAATAAAATCCAACAAAAAATGGACATGGGTCCTTTTTGTTGATTGTGAGACTCATTTTTTCATGCGTTTTTCACCATGTTTATGGCCCTTTTTGTTTCAAACATTAGTTGGTTTTCATAGTTTTCATATAAGTGAATCTAATGGGATCAGTTTCACGTCTTAAATCAATTAAAAAAAAGGTTTAAAATTGTGTTCCAAAATCGAAAACAATCAGTGTTTTGAAAAGGATATATGTCCTATAAAAGACATTACTAGAGGGACCATTTTACAACTTTTAATAAATAAGGGACCAAATTGGAACCTAAAATAAAGTTATGGGACCAACTGAGTAATTTATCCTAAATGTAATAATATAAACTTTTGTTTAATTTTATAAACATTATCCTCTTAATTTAAAATAAAAAAATATCCTTCATTCTCTTTTGGTCCAAAATTCTACTCTTAAACATACCTTAAAAGAAAGGACTGAATTTCTTTAGTTTTAATTATATTTTTGGTCCTTTTAGTTTGAATTATCAGTAGCTTTGGTCTTCTAAGATTTTCTTTGAGTTAATTAAATCTCTATTTTTAAAAATTAACCAAATTTAATTTGTTCTGACACTTTTCTTCTACCTCAAATCCTCATTTTCTATTAAATATTTTAGAAAATAAATCAATTAAATTATTTAATGCTTCTTTTGCTCAAAACTCACTGGACAAAACATCAAATTTCAGCCAAATAGAAAATTCTCAAATTTTCTACTCTTCAAACATTAATCTCATATCCTATAATTTTTTTTTTTAAATTTGATTAATTTCTTCATTAATTTTTCTAATCTTTTAAAATTTGTTCATATCTTAAATTTACAATAAATTCCTAAATTAATAAATAAAGAATAATAATTTAAGGATTTTAAGAAGAAATTGAGAAAAGAATTAAATTTAGTTATTTTTAAAATAAAATAATTAATTAATTAAAAGATTAAAATTATATACATTTCAAACTTTAAAACTAAAAGTACAGCTAAACCTACATTATTGGCCAATGTCTCTATCAGAAGATGTCGTACCAAATGGGGCATGAGAAGAGAAACTTAATGGGAAGAAAAACTACAGTTATAAGACTATTCACGATATAAGAAACAGTTGCTAAAGTGGCAAACATTTACCAGTAATAATGATATAGGTTAGACTTGGTCATATGTATGGAAATGATTTTACTAGGAGAAGCAAAACCTATTTTGATAATTACACATCATTCAAAATTCTTTTCTAAGCAATAAAATAGTAGACTTAAATATTACCTTAGACAATTCTCCGGAGACTTTTATAATACTAACATTTCATAACTATTAATACAGATCAATTTAATAACTTAATAACTATTAAATATGACCAGTTCAGAACTAATTTTATTTTAAAAATGAATCAATCAAATTTATGAACACCCCTATTAATAATAACACTGTCTAAATAAAAATACTTTTTTTATAGAAAAAATAAGACTACTTTTTACTATACATAATCATGAAAATTGAAATTTAATAACCACTTGTTGTAAATATTGTTGATATTTCAAAAGGTTAATATTTCTATTTAATTAAATATAGAGTTTTTTTAGATGATTTTAGAGAGCCCTTACATATCAATTTCTCTCTACTTTTTCACTGTGAATCCTGGGTTATTCTCATAAGGAAAACTTGCTAGTTTTGGTGCTCCAAATTATTACTGGGAAGAACCTATTAAATCTTGAGGTACTTGCGCATCACGCGGATATGTCCTTGAAGGCCGTGTGTCTAACACAAGTCTCAGACTTAATTTGTTGGCGACCATACATGTTTGTAGAGCATGGTTTGTGATTAATCGGTATTCATGAGTAGTTCGTGTTTGATTGTGATTTAGGACTTATTTTTGTTGCTGTCCATGGCAATCCCTAATTTTCTTTTCTTTCCCCAAATCTCCGATGCTGGTGTGATTGGAATCCATGGTTTAGGTCGCATGAGAGCTGCCAAATGTTTTTGTTCCCTGCTTATTCAAAACTCCGGGTAATTTCTTTTCTTTTTAATTTAAAGGAAAATTAGGTACGTTTTCCATTATAGCATATAATATTATTAAATTTTATTTTGGCTAAACAGAGAATCAAGGAAATAAGAGCACTTTCTTTTATTATACGGTGCTGTTTGTGTTGTTATGTCATGTATCTAATTAAAATTTGAGTGCATTTTATTAATGAAAGTATATATGGATTTTACATATCATGATGACATTGAATTCTGTGATTTGGATCTCCCCAACATATCATATATTTGTCTTGAGGATTCTCAGGTTGAAGGAGCAGGGCATTAATGAGGAATAAGCAATGGCTATAATGATTGGAAGCATTCAGAATTGGGTTTAATTTGTTATATATATAAATTACAACTCCTGTTAGAACACTTTTTTATGTGAGAACATGAGAACAACGGATAACAACTATCAGATTAAGATTAAAAATAATAAACAGTTAACATTTAAATATTTAAAAATTCAAATTAAAATCTATTATAACTATCAAACCTCTAAAAGATTCACCATACAAAAACCGATCTATAAACAATCTCAATTATCACATCCTAAAATATCTCAATTATCATGTCACCATTCTTCAAGATTATCATTAACTGTTAACCCATCACCATTACCATCACCACCATGACCGCCACCACCTCCACTGCCATGACCGTCGTTGCTATCGCCACCACCACCGCCGTTGGCAGTGGCAGCAACGACGATGGTCATGGCAGTGGAGGTAATGGCGTTCATGGTGGTAAAGGCACGCGACAACAGTCATGGTGATGGTGGTTGTGGTGGCGGAAATCTTGGTGGCGGTTGCAGCAGTGATCATGGCGGTGGCAACGACAGTCATGGTGGTGATGATAATGGTTAATTGAGATATTTTAAAAAGTGATAATTGAGATCTTTTATAGATTTAATTTATGTTTAAAGAAATTATTGTATGAAACATTGAGGAGAATGAGACTTTATTAAGCCACTTGAAAACAAACAAGTGATGGTAACACAACCTCTGTGATTGGAGATCCTATTAAGAAAGTTTATATGGGTAAGAACAAGTCAGTTGTCAGTTCTGCTAGCACTAAATTGATTTTAATCAATTTTAATTTTTAGTCCCTTCCTATGGTGTGAGAAAGTACTAGACACTGCATTGATGAGAGGTTAAACTTTATAGTTAAGTTTTACGTCGTTGTGAGAAAGCTTGACAATATATAAAGTTTTTAATGATTTTCATATCCCTTATAGGTGGTGTATGATTTGCAGCATGCACTTGATGAAACCACCTATATGAGTGTCAAGTGGGGCCGCTTGTATGAGATCTTGGCGAGATCTCTAGAACACTCATGAATATTAGGCGCGCGTATGGCCTATTGGCGCACAACAATGATAACAAAAAGGATTGTGGGGGTGTAGTGTGATTGGTAGACCTCTAGCTAACATACACCAAGTGTCTTTGGTTCATATAGTTTGTTACACTAATTACACTGTGTGTTAAGTCTTATCAATCTAGGTCTGATTCATTTAGTTTACTACATCAGGTCCAATGCATTACATCCAAGAGGAAGAGAATCCAGGAATTTCTTATATTTTCTGAAAACTTTTTCTTTAACCTTTTTAAATATGTGGAGGATTGTTGTAAATTTTGTTGATATTTCAAAAGGTTAACATTTCTATTTAATTAAATATATAATTCTTTTTGTAAATTAATTTACTATTTATTAAAAACAAATATTTTGTTTGTTAGACTAAGTATCACCTTATCTTTGATTTGGTCTTGGGTGGTTTTAGAAACCCTATCTTTTCATTATAAATATTTATGCTTCAAATGGTTTTAGAGAGCCCTTACATATCAATTTCTCTCTACTTTTTCATTGTGAATCCTGGGTTATTCTCGTTAGAAAAACTTGCTAGTTTTGGTGCCCCAAATTATTATTAGGAAGAACCTATTAAATCCTTGGGGACTTACACATCACGCGGATAAGTCCTTATGGATAGTGTGTCTAACACATGTCTCAGGCTTAATTCGTTGGCGACCATACATGTTTGTAGAGCATGATTCGTGATTAATCGGTTCGGGATTCGTGAGTAGTTCGTGTTTGATCGTGATTATGGACAGCAAGTACAACACCACTAACTCAATTTTCAATGATCAATTTTATAAGGGGTCAATTCTATTTTCCATATTATATTTGACTTCTTTAAACGCCATTAGTCACATGCTACTGTATAAATAATAATGGAAATTGAGAATGAAAATTGAGTTAGTTGTGATTAAATTTCAATTTCCAGAATTATGAATAGTAAAAAGTAGTCTTATTTAGGCTGTTGTTATTATTATTAGGGGTGTTCGTAAATTTCATTGATTCATGTTTAAGATAAAATTAAATCTGAATGGCCATATTTAATTAATTCAGTTAGTTTGGTTTTGGTTTTCAATTTTTTTTATAATCCAAACCAAACCAATCCAATCAACATCATATTGATTTGGTTTTGGTCTTGGGTTATGATAAAAAAAAAACGCAAATTATTATATATATATTTTTAAAGTTTTATCTTCATTTATTGTTGATTTTATTTTATTTTTAATTTCATATTAAATCAAGGTAAAAATATTTTTTATTTTTAATAACTAATTATATGTTTTGTTAAATATTTAGTTTTTCCAATAATTATCACTTTACATATCTCATTTTTTTACCAAAAATATGATAAAAAAAAAATAACACATAATAAATGTGGTCAAATTAAGAAAATTAGTAATAAGATTGTAAGAAGATTAAAATGAATGAAAAATAAAGAAAAGACAAAAGCTGGAGAAAATTTTAAGTACTAAAGTAAAAAATATATTAATTTAAAAGTTTAAAATAATTGAATGGGGGCATAAGATTAAAAAAGAAATCTGACAATTGAACTAATTATAATTGATTTAGTTAATATTTGAACTAAAAATAACCAATTAACCAAACCTGTATAAATTAATTTAATTGATTTAGTTTGAAGAATTTAATTGGTATACTAACAATGTAAATATTTTTTACACCAACAACTAATCACAAAATGTCACATCTTTAAAATTTTTAATTTTATCTTAACTACCTTAAAAGTCAAACATATTATAAATTGTAATTGGTTAACAATGTAAAAAACTTTACACCAACATTGCATAGCAATTAAACTCTTAATTTAAATTGTCAGATTCATCAAAGTAGATCATTTTGATTCAATACATCGTGGTTTTATGGATAAGACACTACTTTGATGATTGTATTGAAATATATAATTAAACCAGTTGTTAATAATAAGCACTCTAGCAATGTCATCTTTTTAGTATGTGTGGTTGTGCGGGTGGGTGGGAAGGGGAATTGTTTGACTAGCAATGACTTTTTATTGCTAACACTAAATATTAAATTGGCAGATCATTCTCCACTCATAGAATTTTTGTAATACTAAATATTAAATTGGTAGAACATTCTCCACTCAGAGACTTTTTGTAATGCTAATTAACATTTTTTTTTACAGCATGATACTAACATTTTATTTTATGTTAAAATGTATTTTTAGCCCCCTATAATGTCTAACCTACAATTTTTGTCCCTCCATTCTTCATTCAAATTTTTACATAGACCCTTTTTGTAATACTAATTCAATATTTTTATTTAGTTTCTTATCAGATTGTGTCACACACACACATACACATATGGAGGGACAAATCGTAGATAGAGAGTAAATCGCGATTTTCCTTTTTTATACGTCGATAGAGAAATGAATTGTAGGTTTCCTTTTTTTTTTATTTGAATTATTAGATTCTTTATATTTTTATCTTATTTCAAATGTTGGCATTTTTTATTTTTGTTTTATTAGTCGTCAATTTTTTATTGATTGTGTGTAAAGATGAAGGGCTGAGTTTGTGCTCATGAAAGAACTTCTCATCATGTAGAATCAATTTCATCCAAAATCAATTTTTCAAACGCACATTCAATCGAACACTTAATGTCATATCTAGAATGATTTCTAATTCATTAATTGTGTAAAAAATTTCATGATAGTGTGCCGAAATTAAATTCATTTTTAATGATTTGATAAAACGTAATTATAAAATCAAAATTAAACTCAAAATCAAAGGTGTCACGTACATTAGCTACAATAATGAAGAAATTATTTTATGCATAAATTTATGTATTCAAGTACTTTAGGTTATTATAAAACATATATATTAATTTGAGAAATTTTACTTCTACACGTTATTTATATATATATTTTTTTTACAATTAGAAGAAAGATAAGAGAAGAGAGAGAGAGAGAGAGAGAGAGAGAGAGAGAGAGAGAGAGAGAGAGAGAGAGAGAAAGACAGAGAGAAACACGAAATAAAGTGAATAATGCAATAGAGAGAATGAGAAAAAAAATATACCCTAGAAAACATTAGTGGCATAGTATAACTCTAATAATTATTATTGTTGATATACATGTAAAAAACAGACCTCGCTATCTTTCTTTTATTTTTAACAATCGGACATATTGATATACTATATAAAACATAATTGGAAATTCCAAAAAAAAAAAATAATCACCTTCAACTTTTATTTTATTTTTAGGATTCTTAGTTTGTATTTTATTTTAAAATAGTTTTTTTTAAAAAAATTGGGTAAAAAATAGCCTTATCTTTTGTATTTTTATTGCATTCATTGTTGACAAACGCTGTTTGATTTTTGGGTGATTATTAAAAAGAGTAGGAAGGCTTTTTTGCCGAATATTGTATATGGCATTTTTTTTTTTTTTTTGAGGAGGCATGTTTATTTTTCCTCCCATATAAATTTTCTACAACTGCCAATATTGGTTATTGACTTGACCTTTAATGATGGCAATCAAAATCAAAGTAACAGAAGGAGCACCATGCGATTCTTCTATGATCCATTCCAATTACCAAACTGTATATAAAGCAATCTAACCATAGAAACACTACCACATCTAGCAGCCTTCAATTCCTCATCACAATGAAGCAATTTTCTCTCATCTTACTTGCCTTTTGGTCTATATATGCCCCTCTGTTTTCTCTCTATACATTAAACTCACTATGTTTCTTTACCCCAAACATGACTGCCTTTGCATCAGGAAATGAGACTGATCATTTGGCATTGCTCAAATTCAGGGAATCCATATCCACTGACCCATATGGAATCTTCCTCTCTTGGAATACTTCTACTCACTTCTGTAACTGGCATGGAATCACTTGCAATCCCATGCTTCAAAGAGTTACAGAGTTGAAGTTGGAAGGATACAAGTTGAAGGGATCCATATCCCCTCACGTAGGCAATCTCTCTTATATGAAGAAGTTCATCCTTGCAGACAACAGCTTCTACGGTAAAATCCCAGAAGAATTGGGACGGTTGTCTCAACTGCAGCTACTCGCTGTCGTAAATAACTCATTGGTAGGGGAAATCCCTACAAACTTGACATCTTGCACTCATCTCACACACTTATTCTTATATGGGAACAATCTGACTGGCAAAATACCAATCGAGATTTGCTCACTTTGGAAGCTTAGAATTTTGAGCGTTTGGAACAACAAGTTAACCGGAGGGATCCCACCATTCTTAGGGAATCTTTCATCCCTAACTTCTCTCGATGTCGATACTAACAACTTAGAGGGAGATGTTCCACAAGAAATATGCAGTCTCAAAAGCTTAACATTTCTATCATTTCTTGACAACAAACTGACTGGAACATTGCCTTCTTGTCTTTATAATATGTCATCTCTTACAGTAATCTCAGGTACAGACAATCAAATTAATGGTTCTCTTCCACCCAACATGTTCCACACCCTACCCAATCTCCAAGTATTTGAAATTACTAACAATCAAATCTCAGGTCCAATTCCACCTTCCATCACAAATGCATCTATCCTTTCAATACTTGATTTTGATAGTAACCATTTCATGGGACAAGTTCCAAGTCTGGGGAAGCTACAATATCTTTATCTCCTATCTTTGGGGATAAATAATCTAGGTGACAATTCAACTAATGATTTGGAGTTTTTAAAATCATTGACAAATTGTAGTAAGTTGAAAGTGATATCTATAGCCGGCAATAATTTTGGAGGTCATTTGCCAAATTCCTTGGGCAATTTATCCACACAACTCAGTAAACTATATCTGGGAGGTAATCAGATATCAGGAGAAATCCCTGCGACAATAGGAAATCTAAATGGATTAATTCTCTTGACGATGGAATTAAACCGCATTGAGGGGATTATCCCAACAACTTTTGGGAAGTTTCAGAAGATGCAATTGTTAAGTTTAGCTGGAAACAAGCTGTCAGGAGAGATAGGATCCTTCATTGGCAACCTTAGTCAATTGTTTCATTTGGAAATGGAAGCAAATATGTTAGAAGGAAATATTCCTCCAAGTATAGGAAACTGCCATAAGTTACAATATCTAGATATTTCACAAAACAATCTTAGAGGAACCATATCAGTAGAGATTTTTAATCTTTTCTCTCTAACAATCTTGTTGAATTTGTCACAAAACTCATTCAGTGGTAGTATACCAGAAGAAGTGGGCAATCTGAAACATCTCGATTGGCTAGATATGTCTCAGAATCATTTGTCTGGTGAAATTCCTGGAACCATCGGTGAATGCATAATGTTGGAGAACCTCTATTTCCAAGGGAATTCCTTACATGGAATTATACCATCCTCTTTGGCATCACTCAGAGGGCTTCAACGTTTAGACCTCTCACAAAACCGTTTGTCTGGATCAATTCCTAATGCTCTGCAGAACATTTCTTTCTTAAATTATTTCAATGTATCTTTCAACATGTTGGATGGTGAGGTACCGACTGAAGGTGTCTTTCGAAATGCAAGTGGGATAGTGGTGACTGGAAACAGTAAGCTTTGTGGAGGTATTTTAGAACTGCATCTACCACCATGCCCTGTCAAAGGTAAGAAACTTGCAAAACACCACAAGTTCAGGTTGATAGCAGTGATAGTTAGTGTGGTTGCTTTTCTTCTCATATTGTCAATTATTCTAACTATCTACTGGATGAGGAAAAAGAGTAAGAAACCATCTTTGGATTCACCAACAATTGACCAGCTGGCTAAAGTTTCATACCAAAGCCTACACAACGGAACTGATGGGTTCTCAACTACAAACTTGATAGGGTCTGGAAATTCTAGCTCTGTTTACAAAGGAACTCTTGAGTTAGAAGATAAAGTTGTTGCCATAAAGGTCCTAAACCTTCACAAAAAAGGAGCTGACAAGAGTTTCATTGCTGAATGCAATGCTCTTAAAAATATTAGACACCGAAATTTGGTTCAGATTTTGACATGTTGTTCCAGCACAGATTACAAAGGTCAAGATTTTAAAGCTCTAATTTTTGAGTACATGAAAAATGGAAGCTTGGAGCAATGGCTTCACCCGAGGACACTAAGTGAAGTGCATCCGAGAATGTTGAATCTTGACCAAAGATTAAATATCATGATTGATGTCGCTTCTGCATTAAATTATCTTCATCATGAATGTGAGCAATCGGTCATTCATTGTGATTTAAAGCCAAGCAATGTCCTTCTTGATGATGACATGATTGCTCATGTCAGTGATTTTGGCATAGCAAGACTTCTCTCAACCATTAATGGTAACAATTCTAAGCAAACAAGTACAATTGGAATAAAGGGAACTCTTGGCTATGCTCCTCCAGGTATTTTCTAAACTCTTGGATCAGTATTTCTTTGAATTCCCCTATCTTTCAATGAAAACTTGATATTTATTTACTAATTACAAAGTATTGACTATTTTTGCTATATATGTTAGAGTATGGAATGGGTTCTGAGGTGTCTATGAATGGCGACATTTACAGTTTCGGGATTCTTATGTTGGAGATGCTTACTGGAAGAAGACCCACAGATGAAATCTTTGAAGATGGTCAAAATTTGCATAACTTTGTGGAAAACTCATTTCCTGGTAATCTTTTACAGATTTTGGACCCATCACTTGTACCAAAACATGAAGAAGCAACAATAGAAGAAGAAAACAATCAGAATCTTACTCCATCTGTTGAAAAGTGCTTAGTTTCACTCTTCAAGATTGGACTTGCTTGTTCAGTGGAATCACCAAAAGAAAGAATGAATATAGTGGATGTCACTAGAGAGCTAAGCAAAATATGAAAAGCCTTTCTTGCTGGTAAGATAAATGGAAAATGACTTAATTCCCCGCACACAATTACTAGAGAACAAATGTAGATGTGTCACACTGCTTCTTCTGCCAAATTTTAATAGCAGTTCTGTTTATAATATTAATCTTATGTCCTTTGTTTATATTTTATTTTTTGAATTATTTCACACCTATTAGTTTTGCTTTCCAAACGTAGAATAATAAAATTGGGATTTTAGATACTTAATTGCATATGCTGCTGGCTTCAGCTCTTACCTGATAAATTGCTTATGTAGTTACAATTTCATTTTCTGCCATTTTTCTATGTATTTCTAATTTCCAAAACCACGAAGGTAACCGGCTTCTTCTCGATTTCAGGTGTTGACACTTGAATAATCAAAGCTAAGATCGAATGCCATAGCTATTTATGCTGTATGGTGTATGCTGAACTCTAGTAGAGTTAATCACCAGGGTGCTGAACTGTTTAATTATTTTACCCCAGTTATATTACTCATGAATGCATCATTCAAGTAGTTGTTTGTACTGTTATTTTATTTGATAAATAATGTAGCTTGAAGTAGTACTTATGGATGTAATACTCCATCTTATTAGTGGACTTATTGTTTGTACTTCTTTTACTTGTTTTGATAAATGTACTTCCTTTATTCCCATGATTTTCCAAATTTTAATGCAGAGCATCAAAAGGCTTTCAATCTAAATCCATACTCACCATTACAAATTTTTATTTTATTTTATATTTTTTTTTGGGGATTCATAAGCTTGTTTTTAATATTCAGGGGCTAAATAGCAGAGAATTCTATCTAAATTTGGTTTACGAGACCTAAAATTCATTGAGGCAAAAATATAAAACCTTCCATATGAAATATAATCAATGAGTATAAACACAAAATACATGATGGGCCATAATAAAAAGTGGACTGCAACAAAATAAGTTGACCCAGTGACTGCATGTGTTTCACAGAATATTAAGATAACAAACAAAAAAATTACTTTTCAATTTATCGAAGAGGTAGTATTTGTAATATGTAAAAGCAGTAAATGAATTCAGTAACAACTTTTTTAGGAGTCATACAAAGATGAAACAATTTAATCTAGTGGCTCCGTTAGTTTGACCCAGCAAGTCAGCAAGTGTGGTCGAAAATGTAGTATACGAAACATTGCATTGCCTAGATCAAATTCCACTTCCTACTCATTCCTCACTTTTTAAATGTATCTGTTATTGGAATATTTCCTAATAAAAAGACTGACATTGACAATGCTAAAGAATCATATAGAAGATGTAAACTGCACCTGAACTTACTGAGCTGATATAATTCTTATCAGTTTCAGTATTCTGGTTTTCTAATTCTTAGTACGCTAGAAAGTTTTAGTATGCATATCTATTAAGTGTGATACCTGTCAAAAACATTCTCATCATGTAATGTGACGACAGTGTATTTTAATTAAATTCTTCAAGGTTTATATTTATTTTATGAACTTTAGTCCCCAGAATTAGCTATATTTAGGATTTGGATTCAGCATGGTCACTGTGTTCACAATGTCCAATATAGAAGCTTCCTTCAGTTCTTGAATGCTTGCCTCCCCAAAAGCGAAAGACAGGACATTACCAATGCAATTTGGCATGGAATTCTTTCCTTTTCAACCCATCTTGTACTTTTTATGCCTTTGATCAATAGTACCAGTAATTATCTTCCATACATATGCCGAAAAAGCCTCAATCTTTATTCTCTTGATCCCATTCACATAAGCAAGTCTCTGCTGCTTTGATATGATAAAGGTGTTTCAGAGAGATATGGTTCATTGGCATTTTCTGTATCTCTTTGATATTTGGGAGGGACATGTGCGTGAGATTCAATTACTAAAGCACCGTTTTGGGATTTTGAGCAGTTTGGCCAGCAAAAGGATAATATTGATTTGAGTATTTGTGTTAGAGAGCTTTTAAGAGCATCAAAAAAGGTTTTACAAGTATGTAACAAGAAAATGATCTGAAAGCAGGTCAAGATTTGAGAGAGTGATTGAAAATAGGCTCTGGTATAAGATTGAGTTCCATTACAATACTTTTCCTACTAGACTTCAAATTTTCCTTACTTTGGGACAGCAAGTTTTTTGAGAATGTCTCACATTTTTCAAATGAGGATAGTATTTCTCTTTGTATTTTCTTTTTCTTGAGGTTAAGGTTCAAAATATTTCTGAATTAATTGACACCAATGCTTCAGATATAATTAACTTAGCAGATATTTTATAATCCCACATTATGAATCATGATACCATTACCATGGATCATGATTAAGAGCTGATCTCATGAGGCCACTCTTCTGTTGGTAACTTTGTGCTTTTTCCTTTCCAAATGGTTCAGTCATACTATAGAAGAAAACTCGATCTATGGTATAGTTTGGCAGGCAACTTAATTGTGGAATTCAAATAATCAGTAAACTGATTCAACAGAAAAGAAACTAACTACTTACGTGGTACATTTGGCTTGCACAGAATCATCCCCTGCATATATACTTCTAACAGTCTTAATTTTTCTTTTAATTGCCGGATATCAGACTTCAACCACCTAAACCTTTGATTTAATAGTAACTAGATATAAACCCGCACGTTGTGTGGCTACTTAATATCTTTGAAAAAAATAAAATTTATATTATAAAATATTTTTATTTAGATGAATTTTTTAAATAATTAAACAATCAACACATGATTCTATTGATGTGAATGCTTTAGTGTTCAATAGTTTAATGCTAGTAATAAGAAGAAAAGATTTATTTAAAAAATCTATTTGTCCAAAAAAAAAATAATACAAAATATATTTCAAAATCACAAGATTATTCATCTTTTACTAATAAATACACTGGTATCATAGAAGACTTTCACTTATATATTGAACTTGAAAATGTTAAAAAAAAAAGTTATAAATATGTAGTTAATTTTCAGAAACAAAATTTTCTATATCGCCACAAAGTTTTCTATATCGTTGCATGTTGTGGAGTTTGTTGTTGCAATGTTTTTAAAAGTACAAATTGGATATAAGACTTGGAAATATTAAATAAATTAGATTAATATAAAATTTGTTCAAAATAGTTGAATGTTGAAAATTATCTTGCATTATATGCAATGTCAGTGAGTATTTGTTGAAATATAAAAAAATTAAATTAATTTTAATATAAAAAATTTCAAATAGAGTTGAGTAGCAAAGATTGGCCGGACTTTTGGATGAATATAAATATTTTCTATTAGCAGTTTTATGAAGTTTGATTTTAATCGAGTAGACCAATTACCACTCGTCCAACCCCAAAAGAAAATGAAAGATGTCAAGAAAGGAACAAAAAATAAAAAGCATCTTAACGAGATTTAATTTACTTATAATAAATGACTAGACCTTCCTTTTATAGAAATTCTTATATTCAACCATGATATGGGATAATACATTTATGTGAAATCAATGCGTGCTATTTATGTTTGCAAATATTGTTTCACATGGATTATAAAATCATTATAATATTCTTTTAATCTATCTCAATATTTAGTTAGTTATGGCCAACACAAAAGAAGGTTAAAAATATATATATATATTTATTGGTATGGCAGAGTATTATTATTGTTGTTGTTATTATTATTATTGTTATATGCTAAAAACAAACTCTTTTGTAAGTACAATTATTACTTTCGATTAATTTTTAATAAAAACTTAATCTTTAACATTGTTTTCTTTTTTAATTTTTTTGTCCTAGGTCAGAGACCACGGGTGTCCCCCAATCCACTGGGTCAGAGACTAATCCCTATCGCGGTGCGTGGCTGCCGCTGACCCAAGGGAATTTTGCACACGGAGGAAATTGAATACGGGTTCTCCAGCTAAATAGATCGTTCCCCCTCATGTGAACGTAGCTGGGCCTTACACCACTGTGCCAACCCTTTGGGTTGTTTTCTTTTTTAATTTTATCATTCTATTATTTTATGTTAAAAATTAACACAATTGTTTTAATAATTATAAAAAAAATAATATTATTACTTCTCAAGGAATTTTTTATAAACACCTGAAGTTAATTTTACCATTATTATTTCAATAATATTTTATTAATTTCTCTTATCATCACATATACATTTTAATATTATCTTTCTTTTAATTTCTATATCAATTCTATAATTTCTTTTTTTTAAAAGAAAAATCAAAGATAATATTTTTGTACTTTTCAAAATTTACCATTTAATTCTTTTATGTTTTACAAAGAAGACACAAATTTTGTGATATTATTAATAGTTTTTCAATAAATTTTAGCAATATAAATATAGATGGATAGTTTACTGTTAATAGTTAATAATGATTATTATATTTCAAATTTGGCATATAAATATATAACACGTGCTAATGATGTAATGTAAAAGTATAAATATTCTATCCAACTAATTAAGAATTTCTGACCTTTATAATTGGTATGACTTGAAGAATTAGGTTTGATTGTAACTTATAATAAATAAGTGAAGAATTTGAAGTCTGTTGACCATTATAAAAAGTCAACACACACACAAATACTAGTACAACATTACTACCTTCCCATTAAATGTTGATTATTTTCCTTTTGTCTCTACCATTTAATTTTCTAAAATTATAGTCTCAGTTTAAATATATAATGACAATTAAACTTTTGACTGATGAGTGAGTGCAATTGTCTACATGCTTTGCATTTATGTTGCTAAAATTTTGTAACCCTGTGAAAATTTTGAAAAAGGCAAGAGTCCTTTTAAAATAACTTGTCAAATTCAAACATTATGATTATATTATATCATTGTTTATTCTAAGCATTAAATTTTGGGTATTTTATAATAAGAAAGTCAAAAACGGAAAAAGAAAATTTAATTAGTTGATTTCATAATAGTTTACTAATTTTTATTTTTCATTTCTTTCTAAAATATATATAATATTTAATACATTGCAAGGCTATGCAAAATGGGTTGGGCTAGTCAGACTAACCCGAACCCACCCAATAAAATGTAGGGCTTGAGTTCTAAATTTTAAGTCCGATTTGAATGTGGATCTTTTTAGCCTGGAAGGATAAAAAGTCTAGGCAATTACTATTTACACTCCCCCTCTTTACTAATACACTCCCCTTTTCTTTTTATTTTCCTAAATTAACCTTGTAAACTCACACTCCTCCCATGTCTTATTTCTCCCTCACATCTTTTAGGAAAACACACACTCCCCTTATTTGCAAATTTACCAATTGCATCATAACCTCATTTGCAACTGTAATTCAAAATCATTCTCCCAATAGCATCATAACCCAAATTGCAATTTTAATTTAAAATCATTCTCCCTTGCAGCTTGATAGTTCGTTGATTCTTGAAATTGCATAACACATATCACGGTTCAGTGAAGCCAACCAAAGGCGAGATCATTACCTCGAGAGGGTTTCAAGCTATTGGGTGAAGAATAGGACACCATTTGCATTTGTGCGGAAGAATGAAGCGGACATGCACTTCATTGCCACATCAAATTGGCATTTGTACAATATGAATCTGTCCATTAATTACAAAATTGTAATTTTACAATGTTGATAACATGTACATGACTAGTTGGAGTGAATTAGATATCGATGGAATTAGAACAAAACCTATTAAGATAGACAGTATGGAACAAATCTTGGGGGAGAGAAGGGGGTTTCTTTGATTGAAACAACGTTTAAGGTTTGGGTGAAATCAATTAAGAACAAGATTGACTATTAAGGGTTCACAGGATTCAGATTTTCCACAACATGGCTCTTGTGCATGCAGAGAAGGCAGGGTTTTGGGCACAATTATGATGTAATTGGTAAATTTGCAAATAAGAGGAGTGTTTTTTTTTCTAAAGAATGGGAGGGATAAAGAGACGAGGGAGGGGTGTGTGTTTACAAGGATAATTTAGGGGAAAAAAAGATAGCAGGGAGTGTATAAGTAAAGATGGGGAGTGTAAATAGCAACTGCCAAAGTCCATGTCATCATTGGGCTTAGGTTGGGCTAGCCTAGTCTGGCTCAGGCTATCTATTTTTTTGTCTTTTTTTTTTTTTTTTTGTTCAGAGAGAATAAAATTAAGACAAATTTAGGGGACTAAAGATAATTACTAATTTATTGTTTCAAATTTTCATTTGTTTAACATAAGTTTGATATTTGATTTTGCCAAATATCACTTATCACTATTCCAGATTATACAATTTACATTGGTTAAAAATGACTTTTTTACATTAGTTATCAAGGCATTATAGATTCAGGCAATGTAGAAAGTGGAGACTTTTTATCAAAGAAGCCTTTTGAAATTTTAATTTCCTTGATATATGATTTTGACATAGGCTTTGATATATGATATATATATATATATATATATATATGATATATATATATATATATATATATATATATATATATATAATTTCATCAAGCTACTTATAGAGTTATATTACACGCTTCCAAATTATGTTTTGTATTTTTTGAGATACATATATTTACAATGGTATAAGACCTTTACAAATGTTTACAAAATCATGTGTAAACCATTAAATATATAGATACTCTACTATAACTTTTATAAAATGATGAATGATATTACTTTTTTTGGATAACCATGTCATTGGTGGGAAGTATTTACCAGCTTTGCTAATGAATAATCTCTGTTGGGGAACCTGACTGGCCGTTTTTAAAATTGTTTTGCGCCTAACCTCTAATCATAAAGGAATTAGGTATCTTCAAATATATTTGATTTAGTGAGAAAGATAATAATTATCCCAAACCCTAACCCCGCATATATCGCATATAAACTAATAAAGCAATTTATCAAAGCGATAAAGACAATATAAGAGTAAGGGTTAGAAGAGAGTGCACCAGTGATTTTTATATTGGTTCGGTCAACTTTACCTACATCCAGTACTCAAGTCGCAACTTCAAGATTTTTCACTAAGAAAAGCAATTAAAGAAAGTGAGCTAATCATGTCACCACTTGTGACAACAAGTCAAATGGACACTCCTCCCCAAATCCGAAACTAAGCCACCAAGTTAGCGAATTACAAAAAGCAAGCTAATTATGTTACCACTTGTGACAACCTGTCAAATGGACATTCCTCCCAAATCCTAAACTTATCCACCAAGTTAGCAAATTACAAAAATTGAGTTAATTATGTCACCACCTTTGACAACCCCTCAAATGGACACTTCTCTCTGAACCCTAAACCCAATCCCTAAGGATCACACACCCTAGTGAATCTGACCAAGAAGTGGCGAGCTAGCTAATTATGTGACCACCTGTTACAACTCATCAAATGGACACTCTCCTTTCCCCCAGATGTAAACTCCACCTAAGTTAGTGAATTGCAGAGCAATGAGAAAACTATTAGGATCGATATTTCGTTACAAGGAGTTTTAATATGTTGATAAGTTCTTATGGATGATTGTCGTTTGGAATTTGAAATAATAATGTTTTAAAGGAAAAATAAATTTCCCCGTATTTTAAAGGTTATTTTAAATAATTGGATATCAAATTACTTCACAAATTTCAAAATTAATAATAAAATCTTTAATAGTAACTAAGGGTGTTATATAATCTAATTTCTTCCAATCAATTTGAAGCAATTTCTAATGTTTATGAATATGTTCTAATATCTTATAATTTGAATTAATCTCTTAGGAATTTCCTAGATACACTTTCCTAGTTATTGAATCCCTATATAGGAAATCTTTTACTATTGAGAAAAGCATCCAAGTCATCCTAATAACTAGGCAAAAATTAGAGTCTAGGAGCAATTAGTGTGCTGATAATGAATAGAAACTTGGATCATGTTGTGCATTGCTTGGTAGAAGAAGAGAGAGTGCTAGTGCTTATCTGTGGCTTTATTTGCTTTTGAAGTTGTTGTTAGCCGATTGTGTTGATACAAGGGGATGTCCCTTGGGTTTTCTGTCTGAGAGATATAGGGAGAAGTTTGCTTGAGCGTAAAAGAAGTTTGCTACTATATCTTCAGATTCACTAGCTAGGATGTGTCATCCCTAGGGGCTAGGTCTAGGGTTTAAGTAAATTATTGAATTGAAAAGTAAGAACAATAATAAAAGCAATAAAAATTAATATTTATAATATATTAAAATTAAAAATAAATTACATGTTTTTTGTAAAGTAAATTATATGTAATTATCTTATTTATATAAAATAAGAATTGCAATACTTAATTAAATTACGTGCCAAAAAATAATCTAATTATCTTAATTTAAAGGCTAAAATACACTCATTTTTAACACGATTGTCTCTATGTTTGACCCTTTTTTATTCAGACATCAGTTGGATTCCCTAGTTTTCATTTAAGTGAATCTAATGAGACAAGTTTCGTGTCTTGAATTAGTGAAAAAAGGATTCAAATTCACGTCCCAAAGTCGAAAATGATCATTATTTTAGAAAGACCATTTTGACTCACTTTAAAAACATAAAAGATTAAATTGAACTTTTTCAAACATAAAGGACCAAACTGAATATAATTTTAAAATAAAAGGCTAAAAGCGTATTTTAGCCTAAAAAAAAATTAAAAGTTACTGGAACTATAAGAAGTAAATTAAGATTGGAAGAGAGAACTGTGCATCAGATATGGCCTTATAAGCGCAGGTGTGCAAAACCTATTAGTTTTCTGTGTCCTACTTCTCCTTCCGCCATCAGTGCCCTTCACTTCCTACTGAACATTCTTCTTAACAATCTAATGTGTTCGATCCTTCTAACACTACCTCTATGAACTTATAGGTTTAGTTCCCTTCCTTTGATTCAGCTTGTTCCGTACAAGTGCTTCTATTCATTGATTCCCTCATCTCATGGTTTTAAATAGCGGTCCGCAACCGCAATTGTGGCCGCAATATTGCTGTTGCGGTGGTGTCCGCAACCGCATCGGCCCGCAATTGTGGTGTGATTTTCAATCACATAAAATACCGCAACGTAGCCGCAATGGAACCGCATCAGAGCCGCAATAGAGCCTTAACACTGTTCTATTCTACTTTTTTTGTCAAAAATAAAATAAAATTTAGAGTTCAATCTTCTATTTTGAACTTCTAAGTGTCAATGGTCGAATGGGTTTGACTGTATGAGATGTTGGGAGATACCAAATCTTAAAATGAATGAAAAGTTATGCTATTTTATAAATAAAAGATGTACCAATAATTAAAATAGTTGTAAAATTCTTTTTTACTTTTAGTGCAAACATATAATAATTTCACGCCGCAATAGCCGCAATCCGCATCGCAGCAACCGCAATGCCCGCAACCGCAATGGCCGCAACCGCGACCGCAATCGCAACCGCAACCGCAATTTAAAACCATGCCTCATCTTCAACGACCTTCCCATTTTTTCCTAATCCCACACACTCTCTTCTTTCACCAATCGCATTCATCTTCAACTTCCTCAACCTTCGTCAGTGGCAGTGATGCTCAATTCCTTGATTCCATGAAAAATCTCGCAAGTTTAGGTCCTGCTTTGGATCTATTCCACAAAATGGTTGCCATGAACCCCTCTCCCTTGTGCCAAGGACTTCGCCGTAATTCTCGGCGTTATTGCGGAGATGAAACATTACACAACTATGATTTCCTTGATTAAACACATGTGTTATCATCAATTGTCTCTGCATGGGGCTTACGTTCAAAGTTGAAGCGGAATCTCGCGTTTTGTGCAGAAGGCAATGTGACTCGAGCAACAAAGTTTGTTGATTTGATAGTTACACCTAAGGATCAATGATTAATGGATTCTGTAAGAATGGCAACACATTTGTTGCTATCAGATGTCTCAAGAAGATGGAAGAAAGAAATTGCAATTTGGATGCTACAGCTTACAACACAATTACGGGCAGTCTGTGACTTTGTGACTTTGGTAGAGGGAAAGAAGCTGCAACTCTATTTGGTACAAGACCAAAAGAAACAACCATACCACCGTCATTTTGCCTCTTCATCATAGTCAATGGTTGAGTCTGCATTTTCCATTGACCGAATTTTATACTAGCTTGTTAGTTATAGCTTTGTGATTTGATTTTGTGACTCACAAGGGTTGCTTACCAAATGTTGTTACTTATAACTCTTTAATCCATGGATGGTTTAAACCCAAACATTTTTTATTACCTTAATTAATTGTCTTAATTAATATTCTTCATTCTATTAGCCATGTTAGCACTAAACTAACTAGAGTTAATGATAAGGACTAAAATAGAACACTAAGAAAATGTCAAGAATCTAAAAGTATCAATTTTTTCTTTTGTAAAGACTAAAATCAAACAAAATCATATTTGCAGGGATTTAAAACATATTTAAGCCTGCTTAAAATCTAATATTATCAATTTCAAATAAAATGTAATTAAATTGTATTAAAATTTAAAATTAATTTATATTACAAATATTTACAATTAACTTTTATATAATAAAATAGACTTTTGGTTCTTCTAAATAAGATAATATATTGTTTCATTTTTTTAAGATATGCAATTTCATTGTTATTTAATACTTTTTAAGACATTGAAAGAATGTATCGAGTGAGTGGACAAGTGTAGTTCTCTCTTTCATTGTACAATTTTTGCTCAAACAATTATCTCCCGTGTAGTATACGTGTAAAAATTTAATCTTTTTGTATTTGTTGCTTGGAATCTATTGTGAATTTTGTCCTAATTAATGTTAGAAATTCAAAATAGCTTTGCAGTAATTTCACTTCGAATAGCACCAGTTTACTAGGATAGTGAACAACATGTTCATGTATATAATATATATATAACAAATTATATATTTAATTATTATCGTTTTATCACAATTAAACCAGTAAACTATAAACTGGATAGTACTTTTACCAATTTAATAAACATTTGATCCTAAAACTTAACATAAAAGGTTGTAAACATATATATTATAATTACTATATGATAAACAGGTCTTCGGTAAGCTCAGCATCAGCATGCACTTGGAACCCAAAACATAGTTAAGAAATTTATTACATCATGAGACCAACATCATCTGGCTTTACGGAAATTTCCAAAATTATCAATGTCAATATCTTCAAGCTTTCTGAAGATGTCTTCATATTCTGTTTCAGGTAGATTTTGAAGTGTTGAAGAAGCATTTGGAAGAGAGTTTCCCACTGTAGCAACTAGCACCATCAATTTGAGCAAATGATGCAGGGATACCTGCAGCAAGTTCAGCTGCTGGTTGATTTATAGACTCATGCATATGCTCTTCTTGTTCTACTGTCATGATCAACAAAAGAGAAAGAGAAATGTTAGTAATATATTCTTTAGCACACATTTGATTATTGATTGAAATTCATTGGACTCATAAAATCAAGTATATATATCCCACTTCCTATTTAATGATACTCAGCTCATAATTTCTTGCCTCTTAATAAATTCTAGTCAATAGTAAAAAATTGTGTTACAAATGTGTTGCTATCATTTTTCTTAAAAATTGTCAATTTGTAATCAAAGATAACCAAAGGGAATTTAGCTTATTGTATTTTGTTCAACATCTATGCACATGGCAACATACCTTGACTTGGGCTCCTTAACGAGGAGGGAAACATAGTCTGGCCACTGATGTTTGATGATGTACTCGCTTGACGTGAACCATAACCGCTGGTGACCTTATTATGCTTTAGCTGAAGTCTGTATATCTGTGCATTGATGGTTGATTATATACAGAATGGAAAGCAAAGAACATGTTAATTTCTCATAGCAAGAGTTGTGAGATTCAAACAAGAATCGTGAAACCAAGTGGGAAAAGAAAGAAAAAAGTAACAATGTTTAAACTATTAACTATATAGTACTACCACCCATTTATCTTTTAAATGATACAAGTTGCAATTAAAAGTAGCTGCTATATTATTAAGAAGAAGAAAACAGGCAAATACAAAAATCATGAAAGGATCACCGAAACCTATAGTTAGGAAGTCCATTCCTATCACAGAAGAACTTATGTCTATTGAAATTAGGAACTAAATCCCACTAAACCAAACCAATCCTATTGTGATGTCTTTTCATTCCTTGATTGTTTTTTTTTTTAAAAAAGTAGCAGCTATATGATATTAACGAAGTACTATATATAATATAAACTACTAGTCATAGTCAAACTTGTGGATTAAAATCATGCATATATAACTGCCTAGTATTGCTAGTAGCAATAGTAAACATTATTAGAAACTGTTGCATGTCTAATTAAGTTGAAGGGACAGAAAAACCTGCAAATGACTTGCAATCTGGCTTAATGTCAGGTCAGGCACTTTCATTAATCTTTGTATCGCTTTTGGACGAGCAACTGAATACAAAAACAAACAAAGACTTGATATTAAACTGTGATTAGTGATTATTTATTATGAAGGATATTTGGAGAAGAATCCATGATTGATAGATTATAATATTAATGAGAATTCTATATAGAATGAGAGTAAACATACTTTTACTCTCATGGCCACCTAGCAATGCTAGGGCTTCTGTAAACTTTAGATGCAACTCAGGAGTCCAAAGGATGTGCCTTTTCTTGGCAAATCCAATTTTGTGTTCTCTTCTTTTCCCAGTCTTCTTTGGTATATGGTTGTAGTTGTCAAAGTTCATCAGGGCTGACCTATGTTCAGCTCTCTTCTCTCCTTGCTTGCTTTCATTAGCATCATGATCAATCTTCCTTTCTTCCTTTTCTCCACAAGCCTAGCATTGTGTGGGTCTAGAAAAATGACATGAAAAAAATATAGGGCTGAGAATATAGATTCTGGTTAATAATCCTGCCTGTCTAATTATCCATTAAGCACTTAAATGGTTTGTCCTAGTCTATTTAGTATGTGGTGTATATAACATTGAACACATAAAGTAAAAACATGAGAATTCTTTATGCACACCAAGGCACCAACAAAGTAAAACAAGATCAATAATTAAAACTTAAACAAAATGACAGGGTTTATGAATGAATTATATGGATTGGTACTGTTTTTAGTTGTTGAAAATTTTCTAAAATTTGGTTTTTATCTGACTTTAAAAATCAATAGTTTTCATCCTTGTATTTTTTAAAAATACCGTAATTTTAGTCATTGAAGCTAACAATTTTCCCTTGTACAGGGACCAAAGTTTTGGTATTTCGAAAAGTATAGGGACTAAAAAAAATGTTTTAAAAGTTAGTCACAAAAATCAAAATTTGAAAATCTTTCAGAATTAAAAACATCATTAACTAAATAATCCCTATAAGAAATACTAAAATTAATTATGAAACAATTCAGGATAAAGTACGCTATTGGTCCCTCTAAAATATGTAAAAACTGGAATTGGTCCCTCCAAAATTTTTCATCTCATTTCAATCCTCCTCAAATTTTAATGTTACTGCTCATCTAGTATGTTAACTTTGTTAGTGAATATGCTAACGTGGCAAACAAGATGAACACAGAATTTATCTGAATCATTTTACAACAATTTAAAAAAAAAAAAAAAAGTGGTAGTGATGTTGTGTTAAAATACTAGATGAAGAGCAATCCAAACAAAAAAAATACTAGATGAATATGCAGGGTTTAATAACAGAGTTAACAAAGTGGATGAATAATAACATGTTAAAATTTTAGAAGAATTGAAATGAGACGAAAAGTTTTGGAGGAACCAATTCTAGATTTCCCATATTTTAGAGAGACCAAAAACACACTTTATCCAACAATTTATATGTAATTTTTTTAAATTGTCTCCAAAAATTTTGTAACCTTAGTTACTTAGGATAAAACAATTTTCGTCACTAATCTATTGATTTTTTTTTTTTGTAAAAAAAAGATTTTAAACCAAATTAAATTGATATGAAACAATGTATTGTAGGGGAAAAAAAGGGTTCAAAGTACACCTTTGAATGCATATTGCTTCAGCAGTGATGACAGGTACACGAGAGACAACGTGTTGTTATCTAATAGCAGAAGGTTAATGTCTGTTGCAAAGGAAGGGGAGTAATTGACCACTGATATTGACTCATCATCCATGTTTAGGACAAAAAGCTTCAAGAGAATATGTGATACAAGAAGTTTCAACAACTAAGAAAACGATTAAACCATGGAGAGAAGAGATAGAGGAAGTGTTTGCAATTAATGTATGCCAAGGGGATGTGCCAATTAAATAGAGTTGAGTAGCAAAGATTGACCAGACTTTTGGATTAATATAAATATTATTAATTAGCGGTTTTATGAAGTTTGATTTTAATCGAGTAGACCAATTACCACTCGTCCAACCCCAAAAGAAAATGAAAGAAGTCAAGAAAGGAACAAAAAATAAAAAGCACCTTAACAAGATTTAATTTACTTATAATAAATTACTAGACCTTCCTTTTATAGAAATTCTTATATTCACTCGTGATATGGGATAATACATTTATGTGAAATCAATGCGTGCTATTTATGTTTGCAAATATTGTTTCACATAGATTATAAAATCATTATAATATTCTTTTAATCTATCACAATATTTAGTTAGTTATGGCCAAAGACAAAAGAAGGTTAAAATATATATATATATATATATATATATATATATATATATATATATATATATATATATATATATTTATTGGTATTGCAGAGTATTATTATTGTTGTTGTTGTTGTTGTATTCTAAAAACAAACTCCTTTGTAAGTACAATTATTACTTTCAATTAATTTTTAATAAAAACTTAATCTTTAACATTGGTTTCTTTTTTAATTTTACCATTCTATTATTTTATGTTAAAAATTAACACAATTGTTTTAATAATTATAAAAAATAATATTATTACTTCTCAAGGAATTTTTTATAAACTCTGGAAGTTAATTTTACCATTATTACTTCAATAATATTTTATTAATTTCTCTTATCATCACATATACATTTTAATATTATCTTTCTTTTAATTTCTATGTCAATTCTATATTTATCTTCTTTTTTTAAGAAAATCAAAGATAATACTTTTGTACTTTTCAAAATTCACCATTTAATTCTTTTATGTTTTACAAAGAAGACACAAATTTAGTGATATTATTAATAGTTTTTCAATAAATTTTAGCAATATAAATATAGATTGATAGTTAACGGTTAATAGTTAATAATGATTATTATATTTCTAGTAAATTTGGCATATAAATATATAACACGTGCTAATGATATTATGTAAAAGTATTAATATTCTATCCAACTAATTAAGAATTTCTGACCTTTATAATTGGTATGACTTGAAGAATTATATATGTTTGATTGTAACTTATTACCTATAATAAATAAGTCAAGAATTTGAAGTCTGTTGACCATTATAAAAAGTCAACACACACAAATACTAGTACAATATTACTACCTTCCCATTAAATGTTGATTATTTTCCTTTTGTCTCTACCATTTAATTTTCTAACATTATAGTCTCAGTTTAAATGTATAATGACAATTAAACTTTTGACTGATGAGTGAGTGCTATTGTCTACATGCTTTGTATTTATGTTGCTAAAATTTTGTAACCCTGTGAAAATTTTGAAAAAGGCAAGAGGCCTTTTAAAATAACTTGTCATATTCAAACATTATGATTATAGTATATCATTGTTTATTCAAAGCATTAAATTTTGGGTATTTTATAATAAGAAAGTCAAAAAAGGAAAAAGAAAATTTAATTTGTTGATTTCATAATAGTTTACTAATTTTTATTTTTCATTTCTTACTAATATATATATAATATTTATTTTAATACATTGTAATACTATGCAAAAATGGGTTGGGCTAGTCGGACTGACCTGAACCCGCCCAATAAAATGTAGGGCTTGGGTTCTAAATTCTTAGCCCGATTTGAATGTGGATATTTTTAGCCTGGTCTGATAAAGTTCGTGTCATAATTGGGCTTAGGTTGGGCTAGCCTAGTTTGGCTCAGGCTATCTGTTTTTTTTTTTTTAGAGAGAATAAAACTAAGAGAAATTTAGGGGACTTATCACACTGCTTCAAATTATACTCTTTACATCGATTAAAAATGACTTTTTTACATTAGTTATCAAGGCATTATAGATTAAGGCAATGTAGAAAGTAGGGAGACTTTTTGTCAAAGAAGCCTTTTGAAATTTTAATTTCCTTGATATATGATTTTGACACATAGGCTTTGATATGTGTGTGTGTGTGTGTGTGTGTGTGTGTGTGTGTGTAATTTCATCAAGGCTACTTATAGAATTATATTACATGCTTCCAAATTATGTTTTGTATTTTTTGAGATACATATATTTACAATGGTATAAGATCTTTACAATGTTTACAAAATCATGTGTAAACCAATTATAAAATGATGAATGATATTACCTTTTTTGGGTACCATGACTTTGGTGTATTTACTTGACTGGCCGTTCTTAAAATTGTTTCACGCCTGACCTCTAATCCTAAAGGAATTAGTTATCTTCAAATATATTTGATTTAGGGAGAAAGAGAAAAATTATCCCAAACCCTAACCCCGCATATATCTCATATAAACTAATAAAGCAATTTATCAAAGTGATAAAGACAATATAAGAGTAAGGGTTAGAAGAGAGTGCACTAGTGATTTTTATATTGGTTTGGTCAACTTGACCTACATCCAGTACTCAAGTTGCAACTTAAGATTTTTCACTAAGAAAAGCAATTAAAGAAAGTGAGCTAATCATGTCACCACTTGTGACAACTCGTCAAATGGACACTCCTCCCCAAATCCTAAACTAAATCACCAAGTTAGCGAATTAGAAAAAGCAAGCTAATTATTGTAACAACCCATGGTCGTCACATGACAACTAACTACTATATTGTGAAAAGATTTAATTCAAAACTTATTGTGAGTTGTTTCTGAAAATACACGTAATTTTTTTGCACAACATCACTCGTCATTCCTAACATCCATCAACATACTTAGCTGCAACTGAAAATCATCCATACATAAAACGCATGTATGTCAGGGGTGTAGAATCCAAGCCTTATGGCAATATACAAATCACATACCAAAAGTCTGATATATCTCAAAAGGTTCGGAATACGTGTGTGCCCATACAAATGTACCCATCAGTAAGTACATATATCAAAAGGAAAGGGATACATATTACTATTCAGTCCCTACTAGCTGGTCATAACTACATATTACCCTTATCTAGCAACTAAGGCGATATAAGGAAAGATAAGAAATAGAAGAAGCAGATCTCTTGTGACTTCAACCGTGAAGAACTTGATCCGCTAGTAGTCCGTCATCTGCTCCTGCGAAGAATCGCGATCATCACAGTCAAACACATACAAGTAACGCAAGGATAAGCTTACAGAACAAAGTTACATTTCAAATAAAACAATAGATCCGCAATAATATATTCACAGAGGTAAACAATAACGACGTAAGATCTATTTCATTATAACAATCACCAACATATCCTCAAACAATATGTCCTAGTCATGCAATCTATGTAGATACAACTCCATGGAGATTTTCACTAGTCGAGCAATCAACACAGTCAAGTCCTTTATGTAACACCCTAAATCCGGGTTTACATATATTCGCATTTTAAACTTATTTTAATTTAATAAAATAAACGTGTTGCTTCATTCAATTCTATTAAAATAAAGAAATAAATAAATAATCATTTGATCATTTAATTTATAAGGTGCGATAGTTTGTTTGATTGCGTAAGTCAAGCGAAGATAATAAAGACCTTAATGGAAATTTTTGGCAACTTTTTAAAACTTTTTATTTCATTTTATTTTCGAAAGTTGCATTTTGCTTAATAATTAAAACATGTTATTTAGATTTGCAAGAAAACCATGTAGCATTGTTTCGATCACAAATAAGCATTTAATTTCAAGTTGAGTAGAATAAATAAAATGGGATATTTTTTGTTACAAAATATACATATATACATGAAATAGAGAATTTCATAACTCAAATATTTCTGGAGCAATAGTAATATATACTTCCCCAAAGTGCATACCAAATACATAGGGTAATAGAGTATGAAGACTGAATATACATACCAAAAAATTGAAACCTAGGTCTACCCATATTCAAATACATAAAAAGGGAAAACCCTAGTCTCATAGCAGTCATCGCTAAAACCCAACCCTGCATGTTAGACTAATCCAAAGAAATAGGATAGCGGAGGGTCTTTGACAAGATCCCTGAGAAGAAATCTAGTGGTCATCATCCACAAGATTCTTCATGGAATCTTCATCAAAGTTCTCCGAATCCTTCTTAAAAACCTTAACTCAGTGTTCCCTAAGTTCACGACTAGCGGCGAATCCCCCTGACGGGCACTCACCCAATTATGCCTCCAATTCTTGACATAAAGGGGTTCGGCGAAAGGTGGGAAGCGTCGGACCAAACATGAACTCCTCTGATGGTGTGGCATCGAAAATAGTAACGGGTACAGATGACCCCTTCGAAGATACTCCAAAAGAGAAAGATGATGACGATAGCATCTTTGCGATCTCCACAAGTACTGCCACGGGTTCCTAAAATAAAAATGTAAGGGTGAACTCTCTGGTTCGTCTAGCAGACACACAAAATGACTTAAAAAGTCACATGCACATTCTACTAACCATTACGATATGGTTATCTAACGATCATACTCAAAACCTAATTGTTTCCATTACTATTTCTGTAAATCCCTTTCTTACCAGCCAACTCCCAGAACTTAGTGGTCTTACACAATTGAGTTGGATGACTATTGGGAGGACACCCTTACCATGGTACAATGGTGGGCTCTCACCAAACTAATGATGGCTCATATTATTGTCAGGGTTGTCAAGTCGGCTATGTGAATTGATGTCACAACACAGCGCCTACCCAACAAGGTCGCAATGCCTTACGATCATCTCTCAGGTACCAACTGTGGTCATCCATTACTCTAAGGACTGACTCCTCAAAAACTCTCTCTATCGGGATTATTCTTTCTCGTCACTATGGGGTTCCGCTACACATGGTATAGGACGGTTGAATAGACGAAGATCATGAGACCCCGTCTCTGCTCAAAAACAATATATACGAGGACATTGCCTCCATCACCACCCCGTGGTGACCGTCACCGCTTGTGACGCGTCATTCGGACTCCGCCCCCTCTCTTTGGTATTCTCATAGTTGGAAATACCCCCACGCGACTCTCTTTTCATCTTTTAATTCCAGCAATTCACCGTACACTCGTATCTTCATTGTACAACTCTCAACTCAACACAAATCACCACGCGTATCAAATTTTTATTATGTTTTATGCATTCCTTACTCTCTCAAACTTTTTAATTTTATAAATAATCATACTTACCATGTGTTCCTCCATGCAAAGGTCCTAAGTCCTTTCTATGTCCAACGCACAAAATAAAGAATTGATTAATTAAATTCTATTTAATAAAATAAAATCTTTTAGCCTAATTAATTGTACTCACGGTTAAGATTTCATCTTTCCTCAAATGGCAAACTTGCCATAAACACTAGAACAAAGTTCTAATCTTCACAAGTACCCGTGCCTGAGTCTTGTGAACACATCACAGAGACAAACAACATTATCACACTATTCAACCTACAGTCAAAGACTATATCACAAAAGCACACACAATCACAACTTTCAAATATTAAATACCCAAGATTCACATCATTGAGACTTAAGACAAAACAGAACAGGTCAATGGATATCACATATCCACTGTCTTATAAAATCACAATTACTAATTAAATACCACAATTCAAAGTGAATATATATATATATATATATATATATATATATATATATATATATATATATATTGCATCAACAAAATTTTGACCAAATAAATACGATTTCTCTTTGGCAGTACTGAATGTGAGCTCTCAATGATTGTAGCAAATAACCTCGGAATTAAAAGATTTTTATATAAAATTAAATCTCTTGAATCCTATTTTTCAAAATGGTATCCCAATTGCACAATAGATATCTAGAAAATTTTCTAAAATTCCTACAAGTTGGCAGTACCGAAATTGACTTTCCAGTGAACATGGTTCAAAGAAATTAAATTTTATAACACTTACCAAACTTGTTTTGAGCTGGAATTTTTACAGTAGAAAGGTAACACATTTATATTTCTAAAAAGGTAAAACCTGCGCTCTAACTTTTTCCCTATCATTCCCAGTAAAATTCTTTCTAACAGCCTAAGTTTCAGACTCAAAATAGAGCTTATGACCCTTGCCCTGTCTCAATCTAACATTTTAATTTAGTAAATGAAAATGATAATTTTTGTAATTTATATATTTAAAAATCTTGTTTTGTCTAGTTTTTAAAGGTGTAAACAAGAAAAATAAAAGACAAGTACACAAGTGTAAAATCACTAAAAACCGAGACATGTTCAGACATGAATAAAAAACAAGACAGCCACCTTGTAGGTCATGGATGAACCCCCATTTGAGGTTATCTCACAAAGGTACCAATATAAAAGTTGTTTAATTTTGTGTCTATTTTCATTGAGGACAAATTTTACAAAAAAACAACGGTTGGATCTTTAGAAAATATCAAAACAGTGAGGGCTGTCCAGAGCCAAGCGAGTAGGCAGCCACAGCCACTTAGGTTTTGAGTTAGATTTTCTCAATGAAAACTTGTCAAACAATTTTGAGAAAATTTGGGCATGGTCTCCTTTGTTTCAGGAACCTTCCCAAATCAATTTAAAGGATAAAAAACAAAACAAAACACCACATGCAAACTCACACAGCCACTGCCAAGAGGGTTTTCAACCGATTCCATCAATTTCAAATTCAAACAAAAATCAAACACAACACAACCAACTCAAAGGAGGCATGCATGCATAGTGTGGTTGAGACCCCCAACCACATTACAACAGAAAATAGGCGAGTTCACAAAGAGTCCCCCTTACCTTTGGTTTTTTGTTCAGCCGAGAAGGAGAAGAAGTGAAGAGGAAGAGAAGACTTGGTTGGGAGGATGAGAAGGAGATGATCCAGCTTGCACGCAATGCTCCAAGCTCAACCATGGCTTCCTCCTTCCCTAGAGAAGGTCTCAGCCAGGAGGAAATAAGAGAGAAAGTGAGAGCTTCTCTCTCTAGTTTAGGTGTTGTGATGTAGAGTGAGAAAGGAGATTGGGAGAAAATGAGAGTTAGGATGGGTTTTGGGTGTCTTGGCCGTGGGGTTAGGGTGTAGGGAGGAGAGAGTTCTTTGTGACTTAGTTGCCAAGTTGGATGTCTAGCTTGCTTGCCAAGTTAGATGTTCTAGCTTGCATGCCAAGATAGATGGGTTGGCTTGTGTGAGAAGCTTGAGTGGAAAAAAAAAACTATGTTTAGGATTAGCTTGTGGGGTGGGCTGGCCGTGAGTTTAGAGGATGCTAGGTGTTGTGTTTAGGAAGGCTAGACACACTGAGTTTAGTTTACACGGTGTAATCGTAACGTAATGTAATCCAATGTTTTAAAACTTATTTTCAAACATCCTAATTAATTTTATAAAACTTCTTGTAACAAAAACCTTTCTAGTTGCTCAAATAAAATTTTCTATGTAAAGAAATTGTTTACAGATAAACTTTATAAGAGGTAACTTGATGTGCAAGTTACTAGAATTTAAAGTAATTAAAATAATTAAAACCAATTTGCAACCAATAAATTAATTAATACACAACAATAATATTTAAATAATTACTACTAGTAATTAATCTCAGGTTAATTAACTACTAGCAGGCATTCCAGGCAATCAATCACAAGCAATTCAACCATAGGCAATCTTACAAACAAAGTTATAGACAAGTAACTACAGAGAATTAATCCCAGAGAATTAACTACAAAGAGTTACTTCACAGAGAAATGTTTTCGTTACAAGCAATTGATTTCATTAGATTACTCACTTAGATTTTAATTACAGAGAATATTATATATATATATATATATATATATATATATATATATAATTTTATAAATCTTTCTACTGGACCATTATAAAGAAATACGTATATGATGTATTTTCCTTCGTTTTTCTTATTTACTCAATTAATTTCTAACTATATTTAATTACTCAAAATCTATCTTTTTCTTATTTAAAACAAACAATTAGATTCCCATTAATTCTAATTAAATATCTCACATTCATACTTACTGGGTTGTAATTTTCGGGGTATTACACCTTACCATAGTCCCACACTCTGACCATTTGGGGAAAGACTGTCACTAATCATGGAAAGAAATTAGTGGCTTTGTTAGGATAGGCATACATGGGTAGTGGCTTACCACAACACAAGATCTACAAAAATCTTGACCTCAATGTGGAATCACCTGTTCATCCCATCCCCCAGGCCCACTTCCCGGCCCCACCAATCTTTCAGACACTAGGTTGAGGACCTCCCGAACATCCTCAACTTACGTGCCAACTCATAACCACAATCATCATCCACTGGGGACTCATGCATGTATGCATGTACAATCCAACACAACAACATATCCACAGTCATCATCCACTGTGGTCAACAACAACATATCCACCGTCACCATCCACTATGGTCAACAACAACATCTCCATAGTCCTCATCCATTGTGGACTCATGCTCATAAGCGTGTAAAATCCAACAACAATATATCCATAGTCATCATCCACTGCGGACTCAAAGTTAAAGAATGTTGGTAAATATTTTTGTTAGTAAATATTTTTATTTGTAATTTAAAATTTTATAAATAAAATATCTTTTTTCAAAATCAGTTTTCGTAGAAGATTATATTCACCCACCTTATCTTTTTAAATCTGTTAGATGCTAATTTTTAGGGATTGTATGTTGACTGGTTTTTTCCTTAAACTGCACGTACTGAGTGCAAAGTTAAAATATATTGGGGTTGTTGTTCTCAGGATCAGTTTCTGCACGTTGAGAAGAAACAATGTAACGTTCACAAAGTTGTTAGTTATTTTATTCAGATTTTTATGCTGCTGCACGTTGGCTTTATGCCTATATATATCTCCTTTTCTTTTGTCAAAATACACACAGAAAAAGCATATTGCTGGGCACGCACAAACAGTAGCATTCATCTAAAATTCCTTTCTTCCAGTTATTATATTTTATTTTAAATTAAAGAGCATTGGTTCATAAGGTTCAGGGATCCTTTCGCTACAGGCGATGGGACCAACGGGTTCATGTATCTTGGGAGAGGAACGTAGAGCAACATTATTTTTACCAGTGTAGTGGGGACGTGTTCTCTCTAAGGATAGCACATTGCGCGCTTCAACCCATGCTTTTCTAAAACTCCTCCTCCGAATATTATTTTTATCCTTTGTGCTTGTTGATTGTTTTTCAGTTTGCATTGTTTGTGATTCCTAGTACTGCTATACTGAACCTATGGTTTTTGTTTCTGTCTAAATTTGCTACTATAGTTCCTGTGCTCTCTTCACTGTTCAGTCTGTTTCTATTTTGTGTTTCATTTTCTAACAAAGAAAACATCGAAGTTGACTGGATGCATGGTCTAGACGTAAGCCATTGGATGCAAATCACCAGATGCTGGTCTCTGGACGCTCGCATTAAAGTTGACCTGACGCTTAACACTGGATGGTCTCATCAGAGTTGACCTTACGCTCAACACTAGACGGTCGGTCTATAGAATCGGATGCTAGGCAAAATCCTTAAATTTTTAACTTTTAAATTAGTTTGGAACACTTTGGCTTTTTTTCTAGAAAATCTTAAAACCATTTGAACTAATAATAAAAATTATAGGAGTCATCTCTAAAACTTTAGAAATAATGAAAAAGAATGTAAAAGATAAAACAACAATATGATCTCCTGGGTTTTAGAATCAAAATACCCACAAGTTTGTTTTCAAAAGAATATAACCATGGACAAATCAAAGATTTACAAAAACCGCAATAATCATTTTAGTGAGCAAAAACCAAAAGTGTCTTCAATACAAAACAGTCCACTTCCATGTTTAAAATCCCAACCCATTTCAAACACATTGTAGAAAACTTGATTTCATGTTGTAATCCTCTGAAAATCTAGTTTCAAGAAGGAAAATAATAATTTCCAATTCATTTTGTATGAAGAGAACCAAAATTTTCTAAAACATATCAAAAATCCTGAAAACAGATTTCTTCATTGCACATGGGTCAGTTTCAAGGAAACTTTTGAAATAGAAATATAATGAATTAGAAAGCATGCCATACACCATTAGAAAGCTTGAAATGTCTATCTTCTAACCATATAACTCATTTTTTAATACAATTTTTCGTAGAAATACAGAAATGCAAAGTAAGCTACTATGTTCATTCACGTTTTCCTGACTAGAAAGTCAACTTTCAAAGATCATAACTCCTTCGTTTCTCAACTTTTTTGGATGGTTCTTGGGCCAAAACTATAGCCATGGAGGCCTATTTTCATATCCAACAAATAGAATTCAATTTTATTCAGCACAGACAAAGTTATTACAAAAATACTAATACATGTTCAGACAACAATGCACTGGACGGTAAGCATTTTATTTTCAACTATCAAATACTCTCATTCCATCAACTTATATCACAAACAAATCATCACAATCATATGTCCAGTAGGTAACACACATCACAACAAATTCATACACCAAAGAATACATGAAAACTGTAAGTTTTCCTTACCTCAAAGAGATGCTACAAAAATGAGAGAGAGAGAGAGCTCTTTGGACGGTGGGGTATGATGGACATGGCTTCTTAGAATAAGGTCTTCAACAAATCACCAGGGACTTAACAATAAACCATCTCCATAAACAAAAGGCAAGAATTAGAAAAGAAAAAGAAAGGTTCTGTCATTAAGAAGAAAGAAAATGAAAGATTGTCTTACCAACAAGTCACAAACACTTAGCAAAATGGTGGAGACCCAATAGGTGAATTCGTTCCTTTATCTTTCACTATGGCATCTCCTTGATCAACTTGTGCAAGAATCTTTCAACCTTTCACAATTAGGTGAATTCGTTCCTTTATCTTTCAATTCTAAACAAGATGAATAGTTTTCTGAAATAGGGTTTTCCAGGTTCCAATAGTGGGGTTCTATTAGAAGTTGTATCTTTCTTTCCTTGTAAGGTTCAAGGTTAGAAAGTTATTTGGATTTCTTGTGTGTGCAGTGTGCTTGTATCTTGAAATTCAAATAGTAGAAGATCTAACAGGGATTATTGGATCAACTGGATGTAGGTCCAATGTGGACTGAATATAAATTCTTGTGTATTTTCTTCATCCCTATTTCTTATCTCATTCAAGTTTTCAAGGTCAATCATCTAAGAATTCCTAATCAACAAACTTTCTTGGAAAAACTCTGATATTGTTTTGATTGAATTTTCTTTAAACCTTTTTATAAGAATACTTGGGTTCTTTAAAAGGAAGGTGAATAGTTTTTGAAAGAAAAAGATATTTTTAGTTAAATTTTTTGAAAAGATCTATTCACCCCCCTCTAGATCTGCTGCTCGATCCTACACTTGACTATTTTCTCACTTTCACAGTGTATTCATACACTGTCAGTGTGCAACACAGTGTCATTTTCAGTCAAATTTTCCACTGAAACTTACACAGAAAATTCACACATACTTATTAATTAAATCTTTTCATGAAATTTAATTTAATTATCTCCTGTAATTATTTTCAATCACTTTTCATAAGTTAGAAAAATCATGTTGTTACGATTATGTTACCACTTGTGACAACTGTAACACCCTTAATTTTAGAACTTAAGATTAAATAGAAAATTAACATCTTAATTAGTGATTAATTGAGTAATTGAGAAAAATAATGGAAATAATTAAAATAAGTATTACTTAATAAGGATTAAGTAGAAACGTTACATGATTAGTGGAGAGAAATTCAAAATTTGAAAAGTCATAGATAGACTCACTTTAGTCAAAGTCAATGGGGAGAGATTTGGTCAACTCATTAATGGCATTGTTGTAATTAAGTGGAACTTGATTCTAAAATCTAAAATTAGACTTTTAAGAGCATGATTAACTTACTAATGGGTCTAGAATAACTTTAATTAGTAAAATTAATTGCTCTAAAGTAATTGGTGATTTAGAAATTTTATTTAAGATAATTAAACAAAATAGAGTGCAATTTGTTTAATTAAAGTCTAAAAAGAACTAGTTAGCAACTAAATGAATGTGAGACATCAAATCTTCATTAATGAAGTGGAAATAATTAATAAAATCAAGTTTTAACCATGATTTGACCAATAGTCAAATTTGGTCAAAGATGGTCAAAGGAAGGAATATTCTCATTAATGACATTTTCGTAATTATGAGAATTTAAGTTCAAAAATTTATTTTGGACTTAGATAAAATTCTAATAATTATAATTAAGCATGGAAATGACCTAAGTTCAGCAAAAATAATTAAATTGAATTAATTATTAATTTTAGAAAATTATTTAGTATTTTGGACCTAGAAAATTCATTTTAAATCCAAATTGAGTGATTCCAAAGGCATTGGCTTTAGAAAATTAAATGATATGTTTTAAGAACATATTAGAGCTAAAAAAAATTAAAACCTACGACATCTAAATACACTAGGTATAATTAGGTTTTAAAAATCTTTTTTTTTTTAATTTTGTGGAACCCTTTTTAGGGTTGGAGCCCTTCTATAAAAGCTAAGTGAGAGCCCCCCCCCCCCCCCCCCCCACAACACAACCCGCCGGCCCTAATAGAGAGGAGAGAGAGAGAGTTGCTATTCTCTCTTTGCTTGGAGGTGGGTGTGCTCCTCCATCTCTCTAGAATCCTTTCCTCCTTCTCTCTAGTTTTCATGTGTTAATGGTTGCTCTTTCTTCTTGATTTTTGACTATGTCTTAGAGCTTGGGAAACCCTGCAAGTGGGTGGTGGGATTTTTCAATTTGGATCTTTGAGCTTGAACACCAAGGTATGGGAGGAATTTTCTATTTTCTTGAGCCCAAAATTGATTGTTTTGAGACCTAGAATGATGGGTCTATGTGGTATGTTAAATTTTGGAACCTTGAATTTGTGTGAAAACTCGAAATCCCGTACTTCCTTGTGTACTGGGAAAAATGAGTGTCTCTTTTGATGTTCTGGACCTCAAAAATGGGTTCCTTGGGTCCAAAAACCTTGGGTTACATATAAGATATGTTGCATTTGGATGCTTGAGCTATTTGTTATGATTTATTTAAGTTTTGAGCTAAATATGTAATTTTGTGCTTTGTTTTGGGACACTTGATGTTGGGGCTGTTGTATGTTGTTTTTTATATCAAAAATGGTTTTTCTATGTTTTAAAATGTAGGAATGCATATAAGGAATGTTGGAAATGATTTACTAAATCTCTTGGAAAATTAATTTCTAGAAAAATGCATGTTTTGAGCACTGTTGGGACTGTTTTGTAAACTGGGAAGAATGTGTTGGAAAGTTAACGTAAGGAAAGTTAACGATTTAACATTAACGTAAAGAAATTTAACGGTTTGTAACCTTCTAATTAATGGCCTAAAATAATTAAGGTAATAATAATTATTAAAAGCTAATTATTATAAGGTTTTAGTAACAGCTAGAATTTTGAGGGAATCAATCTCATTCGTTGATGCTGATACTTGATGGACGTATCAGAATAAAAGACATTGCTTATAAATTGGTCCTCTCCCTGCCTACAAAGATACAAAGACACGTTCATTCTGCTCAAGTTTCCAGAATATTTTTTTCATCTTTACGTGTGTCTTGGAAGAAGGAGAAGGGAGAGAAACTAATTTTACTATATCAGTTGCTGTGTTAAAGATTGAAGACTATGGCTTCTTCATCAAATCCGGGTACGTGAGAAATATAATTTTCAAGGTCTTTATGTTAATGAATGTTTCCGCAGAAAGGTTTTATATATATAATCTTTTAAAGTTTTATATGTGGTATCAGAGTCAGGTTATGAAATTTATGGTTCTCCATAAATGATGTTTTAATCTCCCTTAAGTATAATAATAATGATAGTATGTGTTGTTATGTGTATATATATTCGAATTTGAGTTATTTTTATTTTTTATATTGAATTGAATATTGAAGAAAGTTGTGGACGTGACTTCCAGAAGGTAAAGACAAATGGTTATACTATTTGTTTTAAAACTTGTACACCAAAGTGGCTAAGTTAGAATGATGGTAAATGCCATAAAAGAATGTGACTGTTAATTAATCATCGGAATATATATTCCCAAAGGAAAATCTTATTACATGGTTAATAAACATGATTGTGAGAAATTGAAATTCTTGGATTAGATATATATTTTGTCCAAAGATGACTTATGTATTTAATTGAGAGTTTTAATTTTGATTATGATAAAAGTGGCATTTATTTATGATAGTGTATTGTAGTGTCTGCCCAAAGGTGAACTATAATATGCTTTGACGTTTTATTTGAGTGTATGATAAATTTAATATGAGCATTTTATGATTTATTTTGCAGCAATTTCTCTTCATTCGCAAGCTGCATCTGTTACCATTTTTAATGGCTTGAACTTCTCTGAATGGAGTGAACAAGTGAAATTCCACTTAGGTGTTTTGGACCTTGACTTGTCAATTTTAGAAGAAAAACCTGTTGTTACTGATAACAACACTGAGGATGAGAAGTCCAAGTTTAAGGCATGGGAGCGGTCTAACATATTGAGCCTTATGTTTATGTGAATGACTATTGCAAACAACATTAAGACTACTATTCCACAAACAGAAAGTGCTAAGGAATATCTTAAGTTTGTGGAAGAACATTTTCGCTCTGCTGACAAGTCACTCGCTGGTACACTAATGGCTCAACTCACGACCATGAAGTTTGATGGGTCGCGGGGCATGCAAGAGCATACTATTGAGATGACTAACATTGCAGCAAGACTAAAGTCTTTGGGTATGGCAGTAGATGACTCTTTTATGGTTCAGTTTATTCTGAACTCACTGCCTTCTGAGTATGGAGCTTTCCAAATTAACTATAACACTATGAAAGACAAGTGGGATGTTAATGAACTGATTGGAAAGCTTATTCAGGAGGAGAACAAACTTAAGAATTTTAGAAGTCATTCTGTCAATCTAGTTCAAGGAGCTGGTAAAGCACTGAAGCCAAAGGCCAAGAACTTTAAGAAGAAAGGACATGCTAAGCAACAGAACAAATGTCATTTCTGTGCTAAAGAAGGACATTTTCAGAAAGATTGTCCCAAATGTAAGGCTTGGTTCGAAAAGAAAGGTATGTATGAAACATATGTATCCACTTTTGAATCAAACTTAGTTGATGTTCCTCATAATTCTTGGTGGCTTGATTCTGGTGCTACTACTCATGTGTCAAATATGATGCAGGGATTCCTTACGATCCAAACCACAAGTCAAAGTGAGATGTTTCTCTATATGGGAAACCGTATGAAAGCTCCAATTGAAGGCATAGGAACTTATCATTTGATCTTGGATACTGGTTATCATTTGGATCTACTTAAGACTCTTTATGTACCTTCAATGTCTATGAGTTTAGTTTCGCTTTCAAAGTTGGATAATTATGGTTTTGAATTTAACAGTGGACATGGTTGTTTCAATTTATGCAATAAAAATAAACTTATTGGTTCTGGTTTTCTTATTGATGGTTTATATAGATTGAAACTTCAAGATCAATTTTATGAATCTTTGCTTACTGAGCATCAAAGTAATGGAATTAAGTGTAACATGCTTAATGAAAATTCTGCATACTTGTGGCACAAACGCTTGGGTCACATATCCAAGGAAAGATTAGAAAGGTTGGTAAAGAATGAGATTCTACAAAATCTAAATTTTACCGATCTTAGGTTATGTGTGGATTGCATTAAGGGAAAGCAAACCAGGCATAGAAAGAAAGGTGCCACAAGAAGCAATCAGCTTCTTGAAGTTATACACACTGATGTATGTGGACCCTTTGACACTCCATCTCTTGGTGGAGAAAATTATTTCATCACTTTTATTGATGACTTTCACGTTATGGATATGTCTATTTGCTTAAGGAAAAGTCTCAAGCAGTTGATGCTTTTGAGATTTATATTAATGAAGTCGAAAGACAATTAGACAAGAAAGTGAAAGTCGTAAGATCTGATATAGGTGATGAATATTATGGAAAACATGGTGAAATGGGACAATGTCCAGGTCCATTTGCAAAACTTCTTGAATGACATGGTATTCGTGCACAATACACAATGCCATACACACCACAACAAAATGGTGTGGCAGAAAGGCGTAATCGGACACTAATAGATATGGTTAGAAGTATGATGTGTAACTCCTCATTACCAAATTTTTTGTGGATGTATGCTTTAAAGACTGCTATGTACTTATTAAACAGCGTTCCTAGTAAGGTAGTTCCTAAAACTCCTTTTGAGTTGTGGACAAACAGGAAACCGAGTTTATGGCACCTGCATGTTTGGGGTTGCCCAGCAGAAGCAAGAGTATATAATCCACATGAAAAGAAGTTAGATTCTCGAACATTAAGTGGTTACTTTATTGGTTACCCAGAGAAGTCTAAAGGGTATATCTTTTATTGTCCTAATCATAGTCCAAGAATTGTAGAAACTAGCAATGCAAAATTCCTTGAAAATGGTGAAGTTATTGGGAGTGAAGAACGACAGAATGTTAATATAAAGGAAATTCAGGAAAATGTTACTTTGCCTATAAGTTTTCCTTTGTCCAAAGTTATTCCAAATGTTGTTCCAAGCACGCCCAATGAAGAGACTAACTCACAATGGTCTAAACAAAATGAGTCTCAAGAAGTGCCTTTGAGAAGATCTCAAAGAGAAAGAAAATCAGTTATTCCAAGCTATTATGAGGCTTATTTGCAAGAGTCAGACATTGGAATTAATGAGGATCCAATTTCTTTTTCACAAGCCATGAATAGTTTTGAGTCAGAGAAATGAATTGATGCCATGAAAGAAGAGTTAAAATCAATGCAAGAAAATAAAGTTTGGGAAATTGTTGAGTTGCCAGAAGGTGCTAAACAAGTTGGCTGCAAATGGGTCTTTAAGACCAAGTGTGACTCAAATGGCAATATCGAACGATATAAAGCCCGACTTGTTGCTAAAGGATATACTCAAAAAGATGGATTGATTATAAAGAAACATTTTCTCCTGTCTCAAAGAAAGACTCATTACGTATTATTATGGCACTGGTTGCTCATTATGATTTAGAGTTACACCAGATGGATGTGAAAATAGCCTTTCTGAATGGTAGTCTTGAAGAGGAAGTTTATATGGACCAACCTGAAGGTTTTCCAATTGAAGGTAAAGGTCATATGGTGTGTAAATTAAAAAAATCAATATATGGACTGAAACAAGCCTCAAGGCAATGGTATATTAAGTTCAATGATACCATTACTGCTTTCGGTTTTGAAGAAAATCTAGTTGATAGATGCATATACCGAAAGGTCAGTGGGAGTAAGTTTATGTTTTTAGTTCTATATGTTGATGATATCTTGCTCGCAACTAATAGTTTGAGTATGTTGCATGAGACCAAAGAATATCTCTCTAAGAATTTTGAAATGAAAGATTTGGGAGAGGCATCTTATGTGATAGGAATTGAAATATTTCGTGACAGATCACAAGGATTGTTGGGATTGTCTCAAAAAGCCAAAATTCTAGAGAGATTTAACATGGAAAATTGTTCTGCCGGAATTGTACCAATTCAGAAAGGGGACAAATTCAGTCTTATGCAATGCCCAAAGAATGACATAGAGCGAAAACAGATGGAATCAATTCCATATGGTTCTGTAGTGGGTAGTCTGATGTATGTACGAACCTGCACGAGACCGGATATTAGTTTTACGGTTGGAATGTTAGGCAGGTATCAAAGTAATCCTGGAATTGATCATTGGAAAGCTGCAAAGAAAGTTTTGAGGTATCTGCAAGGAACTAAGGAGCATATGCTCATGTACAAAAGATCCAATCAGTTAGAAGTAATTGGATATTCAGACTCAGATTTTGGTGGATGTGCTGACACTAGGAAGTCTACATTTGGCTACTTATTCCTTCTTGGAGAAGCAGCTATATCATGGAAAAGTGCGAAGGAAACTGTTGTTGCCTCATCCACCATGGAAGCCGAATTCATAGCATGTTTTGAAGCTACAATTCATGCATTATGGTTGCGAAATTTTGTTTCAAGGTTTGGGGTAGTTGACACCATAGCCAAGCCGCTAAAAATCTATTGTGACAATTCTGCAGCAGTATTTTTCTCTAAGAATGATAAATACTCAAGAGGTGAAAAGCATATGGAATTAAAATATTTATCTGTTAAGGAGGAAGTTCAGAAACAAAGGTATGTATAGAGCATGTTAGAACAGATCTTATGATTGCTGACCCATTAACCAAGGGGTTACAACCAAAGACATTTAAGGAACATGTACATAGAATGGGTCTTGGTTGTCCTTTTTGAATAATGTATTTGATACTCTGAGCTCTTCACGATTATGTGTTTCTGAACCTAAATAGTTGTTTCTACTTATGTGCACATAATTGTACTTATACCATGAATGTCTTAGAAACATTTACGGGACCAAAATGAAATTTTATGTGGTGCTTAAGTACTTTGTATAGTAGGACACTAGTGTTTGTGGTATATGGAAGGAAGTGTGTTTTGGAAATTAATACATGACCGCCATAACTCACACTTAGTGTTTTATTATAGTAAGGTAATTATGTATTCATATAAGTGAGATTTGGTACATGAATGTTTATGTATCATATTTATGTTGTGGTTTCCTCAAATTTTAGGCCAAGTGGGAGAATGTTGGAAAGTTAACGCAAGGAAAGTTAACGATTTAACATTAATGTAAAGAAATTTAACGTTAACATTAACGTAAACAAATTTAACAGTTTGTAACCTTCTAATTAATGGCCTAAAATAATTAAGGTAATAATTATTATTAAAAGCTAATTATTATAAGGTTTTAGTAACAGCTAGAATTTTGAGGGAATCAATCTCATTCGTTGATGCTGATACTTGATGGACGTATAAGAATAAAAGACATTGCATATAAATTGGTCCTCTCCCTGCCTACAAAAGACACGTTCATTCTGCTCAAGTTTACAGAATATTTTTTTCATCTTTACGTGTGTCTTGGAAGAAGGAGAAGGGAGAGAAACTAATTTTACTATATCAGTTGTTGTGTTAAAGATTGAAGACTATGGCTTCTTCATCAAATCCAGGTACATGAGAAATATAATTTTCAAGGTCTTTATGTTAATGAATGTTTCTGCAGAAAGGTTTTATATATATAATCGTTTAAAGTTTTACAGAATGGGGCTGGAATTGTCTGTAATGGACCTCTAAATTAGCTTCCTCATACCTAAAAACCTAGGGTTGCATATAAAATTCATCAAAAATCGATTTCTACAACAACGGGAATTTAATTTTTAATGTTTGGTGTCATGTTGCTCTGTTTTACCTCTGTTTCGTGAACTGGGAATAATGTGGTTGGAATTGGCTGTAATGGACCTCAAAATTAGCTTCCTCATACCTTAAAACCTAGGGTTGCATATAAAATTCGTCAAAAACCGATTTCTACATCAACGGAAAATTAGTTTTTAAGTTTTCATGCTTTTTTCCTTAAATCTGTCACTATTTCAAAATTAGTAATTTTTAGAGTTGGAATTAGCTGTTTTGGACCAGAAAAACAGGTTCCTTACATCCTAAAACTGATTTCTACATCAATTGGAATTTAATTTTGAAGTTTTAAAGCCCTTTTAAGGAGTTTTTGAGCCAATTTCGGGTTGGATGTTTAATCACCTAAAATCTAAGTTTTAAACACATAAAATGAGTCTTTTTTAGTGAAAACTGAAAGTTTACATGTACTTGTGGGTGGGGACTTGATTTGAGAGTGTTTGAAACCCAATATAGGAAACTATGATACTTGAAATTTGAGATTTTGTGTTGACTGCGGGTTTGACCCAAAAATTGGTAATTTGTTATGAGTTTAAATTGTATAAGTATATGAATGTTATTCTTACTGTGGAATTATTGGCTAAGACCGAAACGGCATGACCTTCGGCACATACTTGTTGAATTATATATTAGTATGTCATGAATGTCTGTGATCAATTGTTTGCTAAGACCGAGAGGATATGACCTCCAGCATTGATATAAGTTGTTAAATATTTTCGGTGGATATGTTACTTGCTATGATTTGAGTTCGATGGGTGTTGTCCCTCGGCAATGCATGTTGGTTTTGCTTGTGCATGAGTAAGATAGATGAGTTTGGGGTGCCCGAGGCACTAAAGTGTGTGCAAGTGGATATATCCACTTCGAAAGGTCATGTTGTTTATGACATTAAGAGGTGAGGAGGGACGATACCCTTCTCCTCTTGTTGTATGAAGAATAACGATTGACAGAGATAAGATGGGTTTAGAGGGACAGTGCTATGAATCAGAGGTGGGACTTGACTCCATACTCGGTGGGAATGGTCCTCTAAAATCCTCTTGAAGGTCCGTTGAACCGATTTTCCTGAGAGATATATCTCGTGGCGTGAAAAATGTGTGAGGAATCGTTGTAAGGAGTAGATGGCTCACAGTTGGTACGCTGGGGAATAGTTCGTTCGACTCAAAGGAGTCCTGGGGGAAATGGTGTCAAGTTGTGACGACCTCGACTAAGGCAAAAAGCTCGGTTAGTACAGGGGACTTACACTACTGACTTGGCATTCCCGACTAAAGCGAGGCTATAACCAAGGTTGGTGAGAGCGACATGCCATTTGTACCACCTACGTCGTGTACTCCCAATCGTCATCCACTTAAGTGCATAAGACCATTAAAACGTGGGAGGTTTGATGGCAATGGGGCCCATAGGATCAGATGCTGTGTGATAGAAAAATTGGACTAGGTTTACCGTGAGTTGTCGATGCTAGTAAGTCACACGCAGTGGTTGCATAGGTTGTTTGGGACATAGTCCGGTTGCTTGAGGCAACCAAGGAGATAGAGAATTCACTCCCATGTTTTTATTTTTTTCAGAGAAAGATGGTTGACCTTGTGCGAATGATGAAGACGGGGTGGAAACACTATGCCAAGTGGAAATGATGCAAATGGATGTGTTCAAGGAAGAAGAGGATCCTCTCGAGGATGCCTCATGGATATTTTGGGTTTTATTTTTATTGAGTCACTGCTCTGAGTCTTGGTCCTTTTCTTGCATAAAAGGGGGGTAGACTAGATTTTCATTTTATGATGTATCAGTTCCTTATATGAGACTCATGTGTAAAATGCATTTACTTTTAAGGATGTAAAAGTGTATTCAGTTGTTGTGTAATAAAATTGTTTAACGATGAAATTAAGGATGTTTAAAAGAAGTTCTATTATGTTTTAATGGTTTACCGTGGTTATGATGTTTGATAATTCGATATTAGTTTATTAAGAAATTTATTTCATAAAATGGGCGTTTTTAAATGAATGATAAGGTAACAAGGATGTTTCTTCTTTTGGAGTTAAAAGCAATAAGATTTGAAAGTTAAAAAGGGAAAATTTTCCTCGTATTTGGACGGTTACTTTACAATCAATAATTAAATCATTTTCGCTAATAATGCAAATAAATAGAAATTCTTTAATAGTAACAAGGGGTGTTACAACAACTCGTCCATAACACCCCAAATCCGGGTTTACAAAACTTGCATATTCGTTAATAAAAAGTTTTAAAATTTCCCGCAAATTCCATCCCATGCCTTCTTTAACTTATTAGAGTATTTGTGCAATTAAAGGAATTAACACGTTTTAGAAAACAATTAAAGGATCTTTCTTTACCTTTTTCGAAAAGAGAAATGCTAGCAACACACTCCCTATCACATTCTTTTGAACACACTCTCCATGATTGGTTAAAATTGATTGGAAATCACAAATTTTTATGGGTCCCTCTTGTTATTTAATGACTCTCTCTCCTGATTTTGTAGTTTTCAATAAATTTTAACCAATGATAGAGTGTTGGGAGGAGTGTGTTGATAGCACTCCTCTTTCGAAAATCGAATGAAGTAACACGTTTATCAAATTAAAATAAGTTTAAAATGTTGATTATATGTAAACCCAGATTTAGGGTGTTACATCGTCAAATGGACATTCCCCCCAAATCCTAAACTTATCCACCAAGTTAGCAAATTACAAAAAGCAAGCTAGTTATGTCACCACCTTTGACAACCCTTCAAATGGACACTTCTTTCTAAACCCTGGACCTAGTCCCTAGGGATCACACACCCTAGTGAATCTGACCAAGAAGTGGCGAGCTAGCTAATTTTGTGACCACCTGTTCCAACTCATCAAATGGACACTCTCCTTTTCCCCCATATGTAAACTCCACCTAAGTTAGCGAAATAGCATAGCAACGAGAAAATTTTGTCACCACCTGTGACAACCTCTCCTAGGACACACTCCTTTTTGAACCTTAGATTACAGCCTCCAAAGGCACCTCCCTTGAATTAAAACACTGGCTAACAGACTTCTTGAATTAAAACACTGGCTAACAAACTTCTCAAAAAGTAGATAAGCCGCACATAAGCTCTAGCACTCTCTCGTTCTCAACTTTAGACACACAACAATGATCCAAGCTATAGGCACCTAGCTTCTCTAATTTTTCTAGGCTTGGATACTAAACTCTTGTTGAGCTTGAGCTTTTCTAGTTTGGGTCTGGTACACTTTGCTCTATAGGCAAGGACTCCTTTTTGTAATGTTTAAGAGATATGAACTTGGGATTTTTAGAAGAAAGATTTGATTTTAAAAATATACCTTATCTCTTTATTTTAGGAAGCAACTTGATTTTAGGCTAAGATTTAATCCCAAATTGAAAACATGATTGTTTAATTCAATTTAGAATCTCAAAGGCTTTTCTATTTCAAAATATTTAATCTCATAGGCTTTTATCAAAATCAAAGTTTCCTTAATTATAAAAACATTAATTTTTGAAATCTGAATGATATATTTAATTAGTGAAAGATTAGTTTCAATTTTGCATAAAAAACATGTGCCTTAAGCTTCCCGGCTCGTGGGACTCAAGTCCAGTAATTTGCTCAAATGAGAAAAATGAGAAAAATCGAGTTTACATGAATACATTGTGACTTATATAGCTAATTCAAATAGTACTAATATCCTATATCTCTAATATGTTGCTGTAATTTGTTCTTAAATTTTTGTGTAATTTTAGATTGAAAAAGATACTTTTTTTTTTCAGGCACTTGTTCAGTCCTTCTTTCTTTTCTACTTCTTTAAAAGCTAATGCTTTTTTTTTCCTGGTCAAAGCTTAAATTCTGAACATATGTCTTGACACATAATTTGAAATTAATGGAGGGAATATTTGCTACATGTCTCTAAATTCTATAACAGTCTCTTGAAAGCACAGTGGCATTTGAAACCATTATATCCATTGCAACATTGGCCTTTACATTGCTTATTCCCTTCAAATCTTCTTTAGGGTGACTTTGGCATGCAAGTCTTTTGTCCCGGGGGCTAGGGCCTTTCAACTTGAGTCATTATTTAACTGGGTTGCAGTTCTTCTTTTCATTGCTTATTTCCTACCCAAAACTATTCAAACACATGACTACAACCCTATTGCATTTGAATGTAGTTTCTTATTGGCTTATTCAGTGCTTGCCATATTGGTTTAAGGCCTTATAGCCAATATAAATAAATGAAGTTGCATACACGTACATGTAGTAATTTCATTTCGAATAGCACATGTTTACTAGGATAATGAACCACATGTTAATATATAGATATAATTCAACGGTTGGATCGATAAAAATTTCATTCTATATCAAGTTATTAAAATGGTGTAACTCTTTTAGAGTACACTGGTGTAATTTGATCCCTCTCTCTCTCTATAGAATGAAATTACACCATTTTAATAACTTGATATAGAATGAAATTTTTATCGATCCAAACGTTGAATTATATCTACATATTAAGAAGATTGTTTGTGTGAAATTTTGTCAAAATTGAACAACAATAGGAAGGTAATCAAATGATCCATATTTTAGTATATTTTGAAAATTTTATATTACGTCGATTTTAATCTACATGAATGAGGTAGCAAATAATTTTGGATTAATTTGAAATTTTGTATACATGATTTATGTGAAAGGAGCTTTCAATCCAACGGTGGGTTTTAAGAAAACATCATCCAATTGAAAATTATTAAGTGGTGTAATAGTTGTTTAAGTTACACCGGTGTAATTTGATCCCTCCTCATTTAATTATTATATATCGTTTTAGAACAATTCATTAAACCAGCAAACTGTAAAGTGAGCAGTACTTCTACCGATTTATTACAAATTTCGATTTTAAAGCATAACATAAAAGGTTGTAAACACAAATAATTGCTATAAGATAAATAAGCATTTGGTAAGCTCAACATCTGCATGCACTTGGAATCCAAAACATTGTTAAGAAATTTTTTACGTCATGAGTCCAAAAACAACATCAATAAACTAATAGTTATGAAGATCATGTCTTTGCTTTCAAACCTTATGGCATACCAATCAAGTTTTAAATAAGTGTCCTTAACATATTACTGAATTGTTCAACATCTTCTGGCTTTACTTCGTTTCCAAAACTCATAGTGTCACAATCTTCTTCAAGATTTCTTATGATGTCCCCATATTCTGTTTCAGGTAGGTTTTGAACTGTTGAAGAAGCATTTGGCAGAGAATTTCCCATTGTAGCACCGAGAATTTGGCTGGCCAATCCTGTTTGAAATTCATATGCAACAAATGAATTTCCCAAGCTCCTCTGCACATTGTGAATATCTGATTCTTGAGTTTCAGCATAGTTTGTTACAAACATGTCTTGTTTTGGGTTCGCATCTAAGGGAGTAGTTGATGTAGGGATACCTGCAGCAAAATCAGTTGTTGATTGATTTATAGAAACATGCAAATTCTTCTTGTTCTACATTCATGATATTAACAAAGGAGGAATGTTCATTAGTAATATATTCTTTAGCACACATTTGATTGTTGACTGAAATTTATTGGATTCACAAAAACAACTATATCCCACTTCCTATTTATGATACTCACTCATAATTTCTTGCCTCTCTTAATAAATCTAAGCCAATAATAAAAATAAAAAAAAGTGTTACAAATGTGTTGCTATCATTTTTATTAAAGAAATGCCAATTTGTAATCTAGGTTTAGTGAAAATCAAATAGGATTCAATATTTATCTTAATACATTTTGTTTTACACCTATTCACATGGCAACTCACCTAGGTAACTTGTGCTCCCTAACGTGGAGGGAAACATAGTCCCAACATTGATGTTCGATGATGTATTCGCTTGAGGTGAACCATAATCGCTGGTGATCATCCTGTTACGCTTTAGCTGAAATTTGTACTTCTGTGCATCGGTGATTGATACAATCAAAGAACACGTGAAATTTTGCATGGTACACATTGTGATTCAAACAAGAATTGTGAATGCAAGCTTGAAAAGGAAATAAAATAAAAAAGTAACAATGTGCATCCGAATTATATACAGTGACACTCTACGTAAACTATTAACTATATAGTACTACTACCCATTTATCTTTTAAAATGATACAAGTAGCAATCAAAAGTAGCAGCTATACGATATTAGTCAAAATACTATGTATATATATAAACTAATAATCAAACTAGTGGGTGGGTTAAAATCAAGCATAGATATAAAAATAACGGCCTAGCTAGTATTGCTAGTAGCAATAGTAAAGATAAAAAGAAACTATTGCATGTCTAGTTAAGTTGAAGCAACAGAAAAAACCTGTATATGACTTGAAATTTGGCATGTTGTCAGGCCAGGCACATTCATTAAATTTAGTATCGCTTTTGGACGAGCAGCTGCAAAAATAAAAAAAGAACTGATATTAAATTTGTGATTAGTGATTTACCATATTATCAAGGATATCAATCTGATGCAGAATCCATGATTGATAGATGCACAATGGGAGAAAAAGTAATATTACTCTTATGGCCGCCAAGCATAGCTACGGCTTCTTCAAACTTTAGGTGCAGCTCAGGAGTCCAAATCAACCGATTTTTCTCAGCGGATCCATTTTTGTCTTCTCTTCTTTCTTCTATCTCTTTATGTTTTGTTCTTTTCCCTCTTTGCTTGCTTTCATTATCATCCTTATCAATCTTTCTTTCTTCATTTGCTCCACGAGCCTGACATTGAGTGGTTATTAAATGTTCAATGCAAATATATATTTTGGAATTTGGTTAATAGATTTTCCTCAACCAACCTTCTCTCTCTTTTTGGATCCATTGTCATGTTGAGAATGTTAATGCCATGCTTGGTATTTACAGTTTTATTCCTAAATAAATTATTGAGTAAACCTAGAAGGTCTTCCAAAGTCTCAATTACTAGTATTGTCAAAGATTAGTCCTCTAAACATTTGATCACCAACTTAGTCTCACAAAAATCTAGATGGTTACCATATTATCTTCCAAAAATTTTGTTACCATATTAGTCTGTAAAAGATTTTAATTTGTCACCCAATTAATATTTTAGAAAAAAAAAAATTAGTATCACTGCTTTAGTTTTCCACAATGACTAATATGATGACATGTTCTAAATCTTTAAGGGATTAATTATTCGATAATAAAGCTTTTGGAGAATTAATTAATATGGTGACATTTTAGACGTTCGAGGAACTAATTTAATTAGTAACTAAATTTTTTAATAAATTTATGTAGTAATGCATATGTATAATCTCTTTTAACAAATGACAACATACCTTGTTTGCATATTGAGCTTCTTTTGCTGACTTAGGTTTTAAGTGATACGCATGTTGCCACAAGTATTTGAGATCCTTGTAAAGGATTGGTTCCTCAAGGAAATAACATGATCCTTTAGCTAATGCTTTCCAAATAACTTCCTCAAACCCTCCAGAGGAGATGACTGGACATGATAAATAAAGACAGAAAAAAAAATGTAATGAGATTAGAAACCAAATTGCTTGGAGAAAATTTAAAGAACATTTGAAACTTGAAATTCCAACTCACAGACAACAGGAATATCCTTCTCATGCAATAAATCCAGAAACGAAAGGGCATCTATGCCAAGCATGTTGAGTTTAATCATGACAAGTCTGAAATGGATTTCATTATTGCAAATCATTGACATAGCCTCTGATACATTATCTGTAGAAGTAACTAAATAGCCAAATAGTTACAATAGTTAGTAATTATTCACACGAATCAAAGCAATACTCAAGCAATGGGATTAGCATCAGATTCGAAAAAAAAAATCATAGCATTTTATAAAGATACTTCTCAGTCGAGCTAAGAATTATTTTGTTTTCATATTGGAAAATTTTAAACCTACACTCCATTTTTGTGGTGTATGAGTGGAAAGAAAAAAGAGACAGAGAAAAAAATAAAGACATGAAAATTGACAGACATGACAAATGATGTGATAGAAAATAAATAAAGATATAAGAAAATATATTCTTTTAACACCTAGGACTTATATGGAGGTTAATGCCACCTGTGTAAATAGGTATGGAGTTAGTCACATTGCTTGGATGGATCAGTACAAGGAGTACAGCAAAGAGCAGGCTGCAAAATAAAAAAATAAAAAATGGTTGACTGGTTTTGCAAGATATCTGGGTGTGTTCCATCACAGCAGCTGAGATTTGGGCTATTTACTCGGGACTAAGTTTGGCTTGGGATCAGGAATTTCCAAAAGATTGGATTGAATCTGATTCTAAAGTGGTGGTTGATTTGATTCTCTCCCACTCTACTGCTGATCATCACATAAGGCCACTTTTGCTTATGGTCAAGGAGCTTATGGCCAGACAATGGACAGTTAGGTTAACACATACCTATGGAGAGGCAAATTTTGTAGCAGATAGTTTAGCTACTTTTTCTCATACTTTGTCTTTAGGCTTACATGTGTCAAGTGATCCCCCCGAAGTGTGTAAATCCTTTTTGTGGAAGGATGTTGCAGGAATTTCCCTGCACCGTAATATTTTATATAAGGGCTTATGCCCCTCCTTCTCCATCAAAAAAGAAATGAAAAATATAAAGATAGAAAATATAGTGAGAGAGTTATATATATTTATATGAGAGTGCGTTAGGACTTAAGCACAAGAGGAGAGTGCAACCCAAAAAACTAGTTTGTTAGGTGGAACAGCATCAAGGCTTAAGTACCACATCAAATAGTTTATTCTACTCAATGTGAGACTCCTAACAGAGTGAAAAATAAATTTGAATCATACAATCATATAAGAATGATAAATTAAATTTAATATCTTGTGACTACTTGATAAAGTCACGTGACAGTTTTTTTTATACTTAGTCATGTGACTGTTTTAAAAACTAACATGTGTGTTTTAATCATGACCAATATTCATGATAAGATTTACATGACCGATATTCATGACCAAAACATGACTGTTTTGTACAAATCTGGAAAACTGACATGGTCAAAATATCTCTGGCTGAGAATATTAATAATAACCCGGTCTAAATAATGACGAATTCTACTGTGGTCAACGCGCTCAACTCTAAAACTTGACTGTTTATTTGTTGGGTTTTGCCAATTTGATTTGTTGCGTGGGTGTGTGGGTTGTATGGATTTGGATTTGAACTGTGAAAACTGCAGATCTGATTTGGAAGTAGAATCGGTAGATCTGTAGATTTGAAAAGGGGAGAAGAGAGAAAGAAAGGGGAGGGATGCCGGAATTGCTCAACGTTAACAGTGGGAAGAAAATAAAAGAAATAGCGGGAAGAAAAGGAGACGAGAAACTTAGGCTCTGTTTGGTTTAGAAGATGAAAATAGAGAAGATGAAAATAAGAGAGATATATTTGAATTAAAGTAGAGTGTAAGAGGTGTGGATCCCACACAAAAAAGGTGAATTTCTCTCCTCCCTCCCCTCCATTTCTTTCGTACGCCGCTGCCGGTAATCACCTTCGACAGCGGTGCACAGTGGTCCATGACACTGTATCTGGTTGAGAGGATGCTCTTGAACAAGGAGAAGGGGAAAATTAGGAAAAGTGGGAGAAAAGAGAAAATTAAAAAATAAATATCACAACTATCCATTTAAAATTGAGAAAATCTAACGGTTGATATTTGTTTCCCACGGTAGAAGATATGAGGGGATCTCCCACTGTAGAATTCATCCTAAATAGTTATCCTATAAGACTTATGGTTTGTCCTAGTCAATTTGTATGTATGTGTATAAAATCAAAAACACAAAGTAAAAACATGAGTATTCTTGATGCACGCCAACAAAATTAAACAAGATCAGCAATTTAAGAATTAAAATGATAGGGTTTATGAATGAATATGTATTAATAGTGTTTTTAATTTTTGAAAGTTTTCAAAATTTTGGTTTTTATTTTTGACAAATTAATAGTTTTCTTCTTTGTATTTTTTAAAATATTTAAATTTTATGTTTTAAAGCTAACAATTTTCCTCCTATACGAGATCAAAATTTGGATATTTCAAAAAAAATATATATATATATATATATATATATATATATATATATATATAGAGAGAGAGAGAGAGAGAGAGAGAGAGAGAGAGAGACTATAAACAATGTTTTAAAGTCAAGGACAAAATCAAAATTTGAAAATCTTTCAAGAACTAAAAACACCACTAACATAATAATCACGACAAGAAAAATTAAAATTAATGATGACATAATTTGTATGTATTAAAAAAAATCTCCACTAAAATCTGTCACTTAGAATTAGTGAAAAAATATTATTTGTCACTAAATTTAATCATTGGTTCATTGATTTTTTTTGTAGTAAATATTTCAAACGAAATTAAATTGATATGAAACAACGAAATGTAGAAAGAATAGAAAAGGGTTCAAAGTATACCCTTGAATGTGTATTGCTCCAGCAATGATGATAGGTACACGAGAGACAATTTGTTGTTATCTACTAGCAGAAGGTTAAGACCTCTTGCAAAGGAAGGAGCATCATAATTGACCACTGATATTGACTCATCTTCCATGTTTAATTTGAACAACCAGGAAAACAATTAAACCACAGAGAGAAGAGACACAATAAGTGTTTGCAATTGATGTATGCCAAAGGTATAATCGATTTAAATAGAGAGTCGGGTAGTAAAGACCATAGACTATAGGTATCTTCTTTGGAAGATAATTCTATTGGGTAGGATTACTATGGACTACAAAGTTCTTCTTCCGTGTATTTAACATAGTTCCATACCAAAAACTCAAACTTGAGACTTCTGATTAAACTAAAACAACCTCATATCAGTTATTCTATGCACTCATTAATCAGGATTGGACCTTTTGGATGAATATTATAAATATTTTTTCTGACCCAAGTCAAAAAAAATATTATAAATATTTTCTATTTGGATCGTTATGAAGTTTGATTTTAATCAAGTAGACCAATAACCACCTGGCCAACCCCAAAAGAAACTGACAGAAATATAACAAAAATTAAAAGGCATCTTGACCGGATTTAATTTTCTATTTTCTATTATTATTATTATTATTATTATTATTATTATTATTATTATTATTATTAAGACAAACTCTTTTGTAATTATCATTACTATGTGATTAATTTTTAATAAAAACTTAATCTTTAACGTTGTTTTCTTTTTTACCATTCTATTATATTTTATGTTAAAAAATAGCACAAAATAATTTTTAGTAACTATAAAAAATATAATATTATTACTTCTCAAGGATTTTTTATAAACTCCTGAAGTTAATTTTACTATTATTACTTCAATACTATTTTATTATTTTTTTAATTTATATATCAATTCTATAATTCTTTTTTTTTTTACAGATCTATATTCTTATTTAAAAAACAAAGATAATATTTTTGTACTTTTCAAAATTCACCATTTAATTCTGTTAAGTTTTTTAAAAGAAGGCATGCATTTAATGATATTATTAATAGTTTTGCAATATAAATATAGACTGGTAGTTAGTAGTAATTATTAATAGTTATTAATGATTGTTATAAAAAAAAATAGTTATTAATGATTATTATATTTCCAGGAAATTTGATATATATAAATATAACACGTGTTAATGATGTGATGTAAAAGTGTTAGCATTCGCCAAGTCAACCTAATTAAGAATTTCTGACCTTCATAATTGTTATGACTTGAAGAATTATGTTTGATTGTAACTTATCACCTGTAATAAATAAGTCAAGAAATTGATTGTGTTGACCATTATAAAATGGCAACACATAAACAAATACATTACTACGTTCTCATTAATGGTTGACTATTATCCTTTTCTCTCAAACATTTAATTTATTAAAACAATATTACTTCCTCCGATCTCAATTATAAACAAAAAAATTAATTAATTTCATACTTATTAAAAAATTAGTTAACTTCATTAAATTGTGTCAATTTCAATTAAAAATATTTTTTCCTAAACTATACTTCATTGGAATTTAATATCAATCATAAAAATAGTCTTTGACCTTATTAAATAAAGAATGTTTTGAAGATAGTCTCATTAGATACAGCAATATTAGTTAAGATTTGTTTATATTTAAAACAAAAAAATAATGAATTTTGTTACTTATATTTAAGACCGGAGAGAGAACATCTCAGTTTAAATGTATGAAGACAATTAAATTTTTGACTGATGAGTGAGTGTTATTGTATATTCCCTCTAGTCTTTTTTAAAACTCAGATAATTAAATTATTAGAATTAAGAAAATTAGTTAGTTTAGTTAGTAGCATTAAATTTATTCTAAATTATATATTTTTCCAAAATTTACCTTAATATTAATGAGACATACTTTTATTCTTTTTCAAATATTATTATGTTTTAATTCATTCCCTTAATATCTCTCATAATTAATATACTATTGCTTTAATTTTTATTGGCTATGTATGTGAATAGTCAAAGTAAGATTTTCAAAATGCTTTTTATACAAGACGAAGTTAGACTTCAAAAGAGCATAAGATATTAATGTATTCAATTTACTATTTTTTGAACTAAAAAATGACTTATAATTAAGGGTATTTTTGTGAAAAAAATAATTAATGCAAAAAATATTATAGATTGGATCTTATAAAATGGATCGAGCACCACTTCTAATTTGTGTCTTATAAAAAAGACCCCAAGGAGTATACGTTTTACATTAATGTTTCTAAATTTTTGAAACTATCAAAATTTTGAAAAATACAAGAGGCCTTTTAATAAATTACTTGTCAAATTCAACAACATTATGATTAAATTATACTATTTATTCAAAGCATTAATTTTTTCATATTTTATAATAAGAAAGTAAAAAAAATTGATTTGCTGATTTCAAAATAGTTTCTTTTTTTATTATTTTTCATCTTACTAAAATATATATAACATTTATCTTAATTCACTGTAATGTCATCACTTAGGAGGCGTTTGTTTCATGTCATGTTCTCATTGTTGGGAATATGAGGATGAAAATACATATTCCCATGTTTGTTAAAAGGTTATGAAAATATATTCCCTGGTATATTGTATTCCCATGTTACATCTTCTCGTTTCAAGCATATTTTATTCCCATGAGAAGCGGTATCTCACATTATCATGGGAATGAACGTTATTTTCTACAATAACTACCTATTCCTACTACATTCTACTATATTTCTTCTTTCACTTTTACTTTTTTAATTTTTAATTAAATAAAGATTAAATTTTATAAAATTACTAAATACCAACCAAAGATGTCTATGGAAATAACATTCCTAGACATATTAATATTCCTAAGAATGTGCTTCCCAGAAATGCAAAATTATACCGTAAAACAAACACCCCTTAATTAAAATTAATAATTTCATATTTATAAGAAACTAAACATGCTCGAACTATGTTCATGTATATCTCAAAGTCCAACAGTTAAAATTAATAATTTTACAATATAGATTTCGTTAATAGTTGTCAATTTTTTCTTTTTTCTCAGAATATAACAGTTCTGTTCATTGCAATTCTACCACTTTCTTTGGTTTAAATCATAAGAAAAAGCTAACATTAGGCATGCTCGAACTGTGTTTAATTATGTATATGAAAATATCAAACGGTTAAAGTTACTAATTTTTTGACATGTTTAACTAAAAGAAGGTCTATAAAATCATGAAAAGAATAGACTTAAATATGTTTTTAGTCTCTCAAAATACATATGAAGTGTCTAACCTCTAAAAATATTTTGATGATAACAAAGAGAATTAAAAATTGTGAAGAATTCACATTTGTTATTTGTGCAGTATTTAAATGTTTTTGGATTCTAAGTGTCCACAAAACATATACATATAGCCTTGTAATTACTTGGATATATTCACATTTATGTATGAAAGCGTCCAATGTGTCTTAACAAAGTCGTCCAATGTTTTTCTAGTTAAACGTCCAACATAATTGAAGCATCCACTCGCTCTTTGTTAAAAGCATCCACCTTTTTCTATCATAAATCCTTTTACAAAAAGAACTTATATATGTTATGTCTCCTATCTCTTAGACAACGAGTTTTTCTACGAGCTAAACCATAACACACTCTTTTCGAAATAAACTAAGTTATTCCAACAACTATAATATTTGCCTTATCATTTCGAATGTTAATACCTCATATTTTTTCCTCTGTCTCTGGTTGTCGTGCAATCCCTTCTACAGATTGCCCTGCAGCAGTGCCTTGACCAACCCCATGCCCAATAGAAGCAAGCCCTACGGCCAACCCAACAGCAATAACAGAAGTAGAAGAAATAATTGGATTCATGAAAATTTCCTTGTAACCTAAATATAAAATAAAGAATAAAGAAATAGTTAATGATATAATCAACCAATAAATTATGACTTAATTTTTCAATTACCAAGATTTTTTCGGTTAAAGTAATTAATAAGAATTCCAAATTGAAAATAATAATAGTTATTGAACTATACGAATTACTTCGAGATTTCTTTTTTCGTCTCTACCTACGTATTTTTTTGTGAATATGTGTTGTGTCACATTTAATGTGAAACAAGAATAACTCTCATAGTAGCTCTGCTCTCAGTACAAGCAATAGAAGAAAATAAGTCAACTTATAAAAACGAGTATTGAAGTAGTTGAACAAAAGGAAATGGGCAACATGTGCCTTATGCGTGTAAGGAAAAAAGAAAAGACATTGGCGGCATTAGACTCTCTCTCCTCAACTTTCGAAAATTTGATATCTCATGTATTTAATGCACATCAGAATAGGAAGAAGCCTATCTCTCAATAGACATCTTTTAAAGCTTCCATAAGAAGACTCAAGAGCCAAAAATACTTGGGTGAATTTATCTTTTGAGTTAAGATAACGTTGTTGTAATGCCTGAAGAGGTTAGAGAATAGTTGGTGTTGTAAGCAGTTGGCTTAGTGAAAACCCTTCAACTATAAGGTCTAGACGTAGCTCTCATTATATAGTGAACCAGGATAAATCCTTGTGTGCTTTGTTTTACGTTTGTGGATGATCTGTTTACGAAAGTTCTTTGAACGTAAGAAAACCATTGTTTGCGAAAAAGTTTTCAAAATACATAACGCACAATTCAACCCCCATTCTTGTATGTTCTCTTTCTGTTTCAATATTAAGTGAGCTTTTATAAATTTTTTATGATTTTTAGAGTTCTCTAACTATGTGCAATTGAGCTCTTAAAGTTATATGTGAACACTTTGAGATAAAATTGAGGGATCTCCATAATTTATAGAAAAATTCCCATAACCCTAAAATAATATTCTAATCATGTTTCCATGTTCAAAATATTATTTTATCATATTTTTATATTTATTTATTATTTTTCTACCCTCCTGTATCTATATTTTTAATTGTCAAGATTTTCAATTAATTTTGTAAATCTTTAACTGATCTAGGTTTAAATACAATTTTTTGTTCTAAGAAAGTTTTCAATTTCTAAGGATATCACATTTATATTTAAGCTTTTATGCAATATTTTTGTATATCAGAACGACAATAAATACAGAAAAGAGGAATAGATGCGAATACCGAATATAAAATATTGTTAATTTTATTTTCTTAAAATAGAGGGTGTTACATGCCATGTCATCTAGAAGGTCACTAGAAGTGAGGTTGAATAGTGACACTCAATTTACTATGGCTTTGTATGCACAAATGATACACTATTTCTGATACTTTCTCTCAAGCTTCTAGCTTGGATATTAGAAGTTTGTTAGAAGGAGAATCTCTTCATTTCTTATCTGAAAATAAAATATAAGTTCTAAGTCTATCTTATAAAAAAAAATAAAAAAAAACTGCTTCTTAAAAGTTCATAATTTATTTCTCATAATTAGAATCTAATTTTTATATTAAAAACTTAATGCTGCTTTTGAAGTTGAAAACTATTGAAAAACCTTTTCAAGTATGAATTGAAATAGCTTTGTTAAATCTAAAGATCTTTCAAAGGTTAAAATAAATATGCAGCAATCACAAACATATGAGAAGCATAAAGAAAGGAGACAACACTCACAAAATTTATATTGGTTCACCCATAAACCTTGGGCTACATGCAATCCCTACACCTGTAGGATTTCCACTAACCATAAAAACCAAATATAAGGGTATTCTTTCTCCTCAAGTCTCCTCAGGCTTTCACAGTATTCTTTGCTAGCCTCTGCAGGCTGCTTCTCAACTCAGTATTTTCACCTCTGTAGGTTCCACTCAGTATTCTCTAGCTAGCCTCTACAAACTCTTCAACTCAGTATTATCAGCCTCTCCAGGCTCTTCACCTCAGTATTTTGACCTCTGCAAGTTCCAGCTAACCCAAATTCTTTCACAAGCCTCTTTAGGCTTCACCCAACAACAACCTTGTTGTAGACTCACGCAACAAATCTTGTTGTGCTAAAAAACAACTCCAGAAGCAACAGTCCCCTGACTGTTCTTCTCTAAGTTTCCCATTCACTAGGAGTTCTATTCGGACAGACTCTACTACACTTCTTTGGATACTTTCTTCACCGAGGTTCCACAGATTAAGGGTGCTTATATAGACTCTTTTAGATGGACAAAAGGCAGGCTTTAATCCTAGAGTGTTTGCCTAAGGAAGACTTGTATTAGAAGCTGGATTCTCTCACTAAATAGCACAAATTCTTCTAATCTTACCCTTTCTATTCTATTTCCCTTCCTTTTAATGATCTCCATCAAGTGAGGGTCCTTTTATAAGCCTTGAGGTAGCCGTTTGTGACTACTGGAGAAGATTCAAAATCAGTCAATCTAAGTGTGAGTTGTCCTTTTCACACAGTTGGATGTTTGATTGACTTTTTTGTCTTTTATGTTTCTTTTGAACTCTTTCTACTGACATCTCTGCTTACTTTTTCATATGTACATTTTGCACAATTTGAATTTCAAAATTGTGATAATTGGTGCTTGCTGTTGTTAGTGGTTTTCTCATGGCATCTTCTAGTTCTTGCCATAAGTGCTACTTTTGAAGATTGATCTTCTGTAAAATACTTCTTATGGTTGCTTCTAGTGACTACAAAGCTTATGTAATAATCTTCCTTGCTTTTGGTTGCTTTATTCTCACAAGGTGGTGATCTCTGCAAGCTTATGCTTCTGAACACTTGCATGTCTTCTACTGATCTTGCTGCTTCTGGTGTGTGTGCTTCTGAATAGTGTAGACATTTATGTCTCATTCTCTATTCACCAGTTATGCATCTTCTGATGATACTCAAGTCATGTGTAGCTTCTGAACATCTTCCCCCTGACTGGAGATGCCTTCTGATCAAGTTATAACTACAAGTTTCTTAAAATATACCCAAGGTGTAACTTGTTAACTTTTACTCCTTCTAAAAAAACAAGTGGGTGTATGTTAGCAAATGCATATAGGGTTTGTTAACTTACACACACTTATTTTTTAGAAGGAGTAAGTTAGCAAGCTATAACTAATTTTTTTTGGAATACACTCGAGGTGTAACTTGATAACTTACTTTGTGCGTGTGTGTGTGCTTATATAATACCTGCTCTATATGTGTTTATTTAATTGAACTGTGTTAAAAAAAAAGGTTGGCTTAGATATATATTATTAGTTAAAGTTTATAATCCTTAGAATTATAAAAGTGCTTAGTGTGGTGTGTAGTCGAGTTATAATTAGTGATTTTATAATTGTCCGTGAAAAGGACCAAACACTTTAGAGCTTGTTTAGAGCCAAAATGGTCAAATACAAAGGGTGGGATATATTCCTTGAATTGTCTAAAAAGTTATTAAAGAGTAGTCATGGGATTATCGTTCAATCTTATTAATTCTTAAATTATTTCTATTCCTAAAATTTATTCTTTTGAATTCTAAATCATGATTTATTGTTATAATTATTCCTATTCATTAAAGTTGTTATATCAAATCCTTAATCATTTAAATTGATACCTTTGCTTCCTAAATAAATCATTGATTGATTTAATCCTTTAAATTCTATTATTTTCTTAATCTAATATTTGAGTTAATTCCCTTACAGGGGCGTTTGCTACAAGGGAAATTCTTAGTTTCCTAGGAATTTGAAGTTGGGAATGTTTGTTTCTCAAGTTTAGTTTATTTTTTAAAAAATAACATTCCCAAAAAAATAATGTTTCTCAAGAATGGTTTTTAGCTATGTTTCCCACAAAATTACTCCCATGAGGGAGGCGAGAGTTTAAATTTCCTGAGTTAAGAAAAAATGTTTTACTGCGGTAAAAATATTTTGTTACTCTTATTAGATAATTAAATTTGATAAATAAATAATTAAAGTTTTTGTTAAGAATACCATGTTACTCTTTGATTCTCAAGAAACTTATATAAATATTCCTAAGAATATTTATGACTAATCAAATGAATTTTAGTCATTCTAAGGAATCATGATTCCTAGGCATGAAAAAAATTCCTTGTACCAAAAACCTCCTTAGGGATTAAACTCGCCAAAATCCATCCCTACTCAATTATTTTGTGACACCTACACATGTTATAACAACAGATTCATCTTCTCCTTTTGTTAGAAACACAACCACAATTGAAAACCACCTCACCAACATTTATTTCTTTCATTGCTCATAAACACATCACAACCACCTACCTCAAACAACAAAAAACCACTTCATTTTCTCTTATTTTGCTTAAAAATCCTTCATGGCCAAACTCCATCAAACCATTCTCCAACACATTCTTCCATTTCCTCCCTAGGAACCTAACTACCAAAGCTTCCAAAGTCCCATCCAAGCATTATTTGTCCTTTTCCCTCACTTATACCTCACGACCATCTACATACAAGCCTCAATCTCACATTTTCTTCGAGCTTCCTCCCTCATTCGAGTTCGTAGTTTCATTTGTGATCTCTCTTAATCTCAAAAAGTTCAAATCCATGATTATTCCTTTGTTTTCCTTTATTTTGAGTTGTCATTATAAAAAAAAAAAAAAAAGGTTGTGCATGTTGTCATTTCGTTTAATTGAGAAAAAAATCATGTTCCCTACAACCTCTTAATTATTGTAATGTAATTGATTTTCAAAAATGTCATCATTTCCCTTGGTTTTTTCATATGGTCGAAGCATGCAAAGGTTTGCATGTTGTAATCACCAAAACCCATATGATCATTATAGAGAAATCTGCATCGATCAAAAGTTAAAGGGCTTTATGCATGAGGGAAGGTGAACAGAGCTCAGAGCACTCCTCGAAGATTCCCTGCAACCCTTAGGCAAGGGGGATTGAGGGGTAACATAAGGATTGACATATGGACAAAGTTAGGAGTTCCCCACTCCTAATGTCTTTGAGGGTTTGGTGTTGATGAGTCGAATTGAGACTTCTGTTTTAGTGTAATTATGGTTATTAGTTTATGCCCATTATTGTTTAGATACGTGTTTATAGTTGTGTTTAGTGATGTCGAGAGATTTGTGGTAATCTCTCATAATCAGTGTAATATTGTAGTTTTTCTAATTATGTGACTAAGTGTTTGATTAATAAGAGGAAACTAAATTTAAATTATGATATTTGATATAATAATTAACTAAAGTTTTATGTTTTGTTATGTGCCATAGTGTTATTGTTAGATTTTCATGAAATGTTGGACCTAGAGTGTGGGTTGTGAGATTGTTGAAACTTATATGTCAGTTCCTTTAGTTGTAGAAAAAAGGGGTGTCTTTAGAGATAACATGGGTACAAATAGAAATAAATATAAGACACCCCAAAGCTTTAAACGTTCCAAGTTTCACTCCCTCCCTTGTTTCCTTCATTCTCCTTTTTTCTTTCCTAAGCATCTCCTTCTCCTCCTCTCAAGAGCTTGAGTTTTGTGGGAATTCACTCCAAGAAAGCTTTGATTTTTGGATTCCTAGAGCTTCCTTGACTGACTAGTAGTTGGTAAGCCACACTTCTCTCTCCTTTAGTCTCTTGAAGTTCATCTTCTCCCTTCCTCAAGGAGTTCTCAAATGGGTTTTGGTTAGAATTTTAATAGATGAGAGGAATCTTGATTTGGAGCTTACTTTAATGTTGGTTTAGGTTCCTCCTAGTAGATTCTATAGCACAAATTGGGGGAAGGATCACTCAAGAACCCTCAAAGTTCTCCTCCTAGCTTCTCTTTCAAGAAATTTCAAGAATTTTGGGTAAGGGAAGCTTTAATTAGTATCAATGCTTTGATTGTTTATGTTTTGCACTTGGAATGGTTTTATTTGGTATGGAATGATATATATTTGATATATATTGAGTGTAATTTGAATTGGGATTGAATTGGAAGCCATTTAGGGTCTTTATGCAGAGATTCAGAGTTCTACAGACCCTGTGTCACTTAAGCAGGGGTATTTCTTGCTTAAGTTAAACAAGTTGCAAAGGAAATTTTGTTGCTAATTTTTAGGCTTAAGTGCAGGTGAATCCATGCTTAAGCAAAAATTAGGCTTAAGCACGGATTGACCTAGGCTTAAGCGCCAAAATCAGAATAGAGGAAGTTGCTTCTGGAATTCATGCTTAAGCGAGGATTTACCCAAGCTTAAGCGAGAAAACCTGGGAGCGACAAGTTAGATACTGGAATCCTAGCTTAAGCGAGATTAATATGGCGCTTAAGTGAAAATTCATATTCTATACTATAAAATGGCTTCCAAATTTATTTTAATTGAAATTATTTCTATGGTATGAGTAAGATGAAGATGCCCACAAAAGTTCTAGAGCCATGTTAGGAAATTCACATTTTATTAAAGTTAGTGTTGTGTTGTGGGTAAGGATTTAGAGTGTGAGAATGCCTTACCTGGGCTTATTAAACTGCTAGATGGATTCATAAGCATAATTTGAGAAAAATGGTGAATTTATAACATAGGGAACATGTGGCATTAGGATTGTTTGGCTTGTTGCATGACATTGCATGTGGGTAGGCACGCAAGTTAAGGGTATTTGGTGGGCTCTCAAGCTAATGCTGGAGGTTTTCATGGTGGCTAACAAGAATGGGCCTATAGAATAGATAGGTGGGTGAATCCCTATAGATGTAAGGTCTTGCAAACCTATAGAGGTAAGATAATATCCACACTTGTCTATATTCAATAAAACCACACTTCCTCGACAAAGTCAGCTCAAAAGACTCCTTGAATGGTCAGAGAGTGGGACCATGGAAGGGGATGGAGCCTATGGGGACCACCCAATGTAACACCCCGAAAATTACAACCCAGTAAGTAGGAACATGAGAGATTTAATTGGAATTAATGGTAACTTAATTTTTTGTTTTAAATAAGAAAAAAAAATATGTTCTGAGTAATTAAAATATAGTTAGTAATTAATTGGGTAAATAAGAAAAATGAAGGAAAGTAAATAATATAGATATTTCTTTATAATGGTTATATAGGAAAAACGTTTAAAAAAAAATCAAAAGATACATATCCTCTTTAATTAAAATCTATGTTATTAATTTATTGAAACTAATTTCCCGTAATAAAATTTTTTTTCTGTAAGTAACTGACAATAATTAATTCTCCGAAATTAATTCTCTATAGTTGTTTTTCTATATAATTGCCTGTAGGATTGATTATAGTTTCTGTTTAAATAAAATAGCCCGTGTTATTTTATTTGAGTTGAGGATGCACATGGTGATAAGTATTTAAATATTTAAATACTTAAATTATCTGTGGATTGGCTATTAAAGATATCTAGAAAAGAAATTCATCTGTCTGTGGATAATTGTTAGTAAGAATTTATAAAAATGTTTGTTACTGTGAATTAATTGTTTATTTGATTGAAAAACCGTTTTAAGCGTTTTTGAACTCTGAAACTTACATGTCAAGTTACTTTTCGTAAAATTCATTTGTAAAATAACTCTACAAAGAAAATTTTATGAAAGTTATTAAAAAAATTTATTTCATAAGATTTATAAAGATTATTTGATGTTTAAAAGTTTAGTTTTGAAAATTAAAATCGCGTTTCATTCCGACTACACAGTGTAATTATACACTGTGTAGGTTAACATGGCACCCAAGCTATCCAATCCTTTTCCCCTACAGCCAATGAGAATTCATGCAGCCCACTTCCCTTTCTCTCTCTCCTTCCACCCAAACACACACACACACACACACACACACACACACACACACCTCACATCACTCAATTCAACTTAACCACTAACCAATTAGAACACCTAACACTAAATCACTCTACACCTCACACTCACTCAGCCAAGAACACAAATCCTCCTTCCTCTCTCTTCTCCACTCAGCCAAGACACACACACACAGCCACCCCACCATTGTTCTTCCATTTTGAAGCTCTTGCATGCACAACCTAGAGGCCCCAAATCAACAAGCTTGTTTGAAGACTTCTCATCCCCTTCCCTTCCTCTTTCACGTGGACCTCTTAGAAAGGTAAGGGGATTTCTTTGTGAACTCAAGGGTGGCTGTTAGCTGGGGGTTTCAGCCACCCATATGCATGTGTGCCTCCATTGTTGCAATGTGTTCATGTATTTGCCTTGATTTTGAATGAAACTTGTGTTTTGGGAAACTTTATTCTTAGCAACAAACTGTGGCTTTTGAAAGAAATTGTTCTCTTCATCTTTTTGCTCTAAATTTTCATGGGATGGCTCCTAATACAAAGGAGACCATGCCTAATTTTTGTTAAAATTTATAACTTAGTTTTTATCAAAGTTTCAAACCCCAAATCAAGGGTGGCAATGGCTGTTTTCACGTAATGTCCTGGAAAGCCCCCACCATTTTGCTTATAACTTTTGATCTAACCGTTGGTTTTCGATGAAACTTGTCCTCAATGAAACTAGACTCAAAATGCAACAACTTTTCTTGTAAGTCCATTGCAAGAAAACCTCAAATAGGGGTTCATCCGTGACATGCAATGTGCCTATCGGGTTTATGGACATTGTCTGGACAAGTTTTGGTTTTTGGGCATTTTACACCAAAGTGGTTATCTTTTTCGAAATCTAATTTTTGTTCTGAAAACTAGACTCAAAGAGCTTTTAAACCATATAAGTTTCGAAAATTTTCATTAACAGACACTAATTTAACAAATTAGGTTTTTACAGGATAAATGTTTTATTTTCAGTAGTTGGAAGAAAAATTATTGGGAACAATGTAGAACGAATTAGGGTCCAAGTTTTACCTTTTTATAAAGATATGTGTGTTACCTCTTTACCGTAAAAATTTGAGTTAAAATCGGATTTTGAAAGTCTTAGAAAATTTCACATCTTTGAAGGTTGTTAATTGTAAAGAGCAAATTGTCCTACCAATCTAGGATTTTTAATAATTTTTGTAGATTTTTGTTGAAGATGTGGGATATCTTTTTGAAAAATAAACTTCAAGGACTTTGATTTCGTATAAAAATTTTATAAACTAAAAATCACTTACTAAATTAATTTCGAACCAAGATTTGGTACTGCCAAGAGGAAATTTGCCTTAAAAATGCCCTTAATTTGTGATGTGTGAATTATGTTGAATTGTATAGTTGAAATAATTTTATTTATATAAATGTGGGGGCAGTGGGTAATCTTTACCCTTGTCTTATTTTGATGTAAGACCCTTGGAATGCAAACCTTGGGAAGTTATGTGAGTGTGACTTATGCATCTGTGAACACTCTGTGATACAGTTATGTGGACTGTAGTGTGATTTGTGTTTTTCTGTTATTTGAAACTCTGTGATCACAAGACTTGAGCGCGGGTGCTTATATAGACTGGGACTTTGTCCCAGTGACTTGGGCAAATTTTGCCAGTAATAATAAAAATAAACTTTAACAGTGAGAATTATTAATTAGGCTAAATATTTAATTTTTTTATTTAATAGTTTTAATATTTGGACTTAGAAAATATTTTAGGACCTTTTACTTGGAGGAATCATCGGTAAGTTATTAATTATTAAAAATTATAGAAATTGAGAGGGTGAGGTACAAATAAAACTTAATAAGATTTTGATACGCGTTGTGAAGTATGCTTTTCGAGAGTTGTGCAACGAAGACACATGTGTACGGCGGATTGCTAGAATTACAAAGAGAGTCACGTGGGGCATTCCATCTGTGAGAATACCAAAGAGAGGGGGCGGAGTTTGAATGACACGTCACTAAATGTGACGGTCACCCATAGAGAGGTGATGGAGGCAAGATGTCCTCGTTTTGAGGAGGACGAGGACTCATGCTTGGTGTCAATTCGATTGTCCAGTATTATGTGTAGTGGAACCCCACAGTGACGAGAAAGAATAATCCTGATAGGGAGAGTTGTTGAAGAGTCAGTCCTTAGAGTAATGGATGATTACAGATTGGTACCTAGGAGATGATCGTAAGCCATGTTGACCTTGGAGGGTAGGCGCTGAGTTGTGACATCAATTCACATAGCCGACTTGGCACCCCGACATAGCTACGAGACATTCTTCGGTTGGTGAGAGCCTGGCTTGTACCATGGTGAGGGTGTACTCCCAACAGTCATCCAACTCAAAACTATGTGTAAGACCACTGAGTTCTGGGAGTTCCAGTGGCAGCTGGCTAGTAAGAAAGGATTTACAGAAATAGTAATGGAAACGATTAGGTTCGAGTGTGATCGTTAGAGAACCACATCGTAGTGGTTAGCAGGATTGTATTATGACTTTAAAAAGTTGTTTGGTGTGGTTTGCTTGATGAAGCGAAGAGATTCACCCTTACATTTTTATTTTAGGAACCGGTGGCAGCCCCTGTGGAGATCATAAAGATGTTATCTTCGTCGCTCTCGTCATCATCTTCCTTTTTTGGAGCGTCTTCAGAGGGTCCATCTGTACCCGTTACTGTTCCAATGACACACCATCAGAGGAGTTCACGCTTGGTTTGACGCTTCCCACCTTTAGCCGAACCCCGTTATGTCAAGAATTGGAGGTGTAATTGGGTGAGTGCCTGTGAGGGGGATCCGCCACTAGTCGTGAACTTAGGGAACAGTGAGTCAGGGTTTTTACGAAGGATTTGGAGAACTTTGAGAAAGATTCTGTGAAGGGTCCCAAGTACGATGACCACTAGATTTCTTCTCAGGGATCTTGTCAAAGATCCTCCACTATCCTATTTCTTTGGATTAGTCTAACATGCAAGGTTGGGTTTAGAGATGACTGCTCTGAGACTAGGTTTTCCCTTTTTATGTATTTTGATATGGGTAGACCTAGATTTCAAACTCTTGTATATGTTTCATCTATTGCATTTCCTTACCACCTGTATTTTGTTGATCATGAGGATATATGTACCTTGTTATTTTCCATGTATAAATGTGTATTTGGGGGCCACAGAGGCTAGTCTCATTCATTTTGTTTTCTCACTAAAAAAATGTATGTTTTATATTTGAGAGGACACTAAGTTTTCTTCTTTAGAATTTTAAGTGACGCATTTCATATATCAAGCGATACTGCATTTTCATAATTAGCGATTAAAAGGTTTTTAAGAATTTCCAACCTATGTTTTTTTTAACTTCACAGTTTTGGTGAAATTAAATTAATTAACATGATTTAGAAAATAATAAAGGATCTTAAATGCATACTCGAAAAATAAAGGCTTAATGATCAAAATAAAAAAGTTTTAAATTTTCTACCAAATTCACACAACGTTAAAGGATCTTTCTTTCTTTTAAGAAAATCAAATGAAGTAACACGCTTATTAAATTAAAATAAGTTTAAAATATGAATATATGTAAACCCGAATTTAGGGTGTTACACCCAAAAGTTGTAGAAATCTCCATGAAGCCGAGTCAACACAACATTACATAATGAAATTGTATATGAGATTGAATTATGAATTGGTGTGTGTTATTGTATGATGTTATCTGATTTATGACTGTTGATTGATTCTAATTTTCCTTTAAGTAACTCCTATCCTTCTTTTATACCTTTGTTTATCTATGTTTATATATGTTTCTTTTATAAATAAGCTTACCCTTGCTTTTTGTATTTGTATTTGTATTGTATGACTGTAATGATCACGTGGTTGGCACGAGAGCAGATAGTGGTGATGTTACAGGTTCTCAACCAGTGTTACCCAACCCCCTTTTTTATTTTACTTGGTCGAATAGTGATGAAGAAATTCGGGGCAGTTAGAGTGATAAAGAAAAAATGACAAAGAATACAAAAGGCACAGGGGGCGACCCAAGCATTGGGATGGAGTTGAGTAGGAGCCACATTCAACTCCCATCTTAAACTGGTCAAAAGGGAACATCATGCCAAGATCCCAAAAAAAGGCCTCATAAACATAAGTAAAATGGGACTGGCAGGGCAAGGCCCTAAAAAAGACATGCTCTTTCAACCCACAGTAATAAACTTGGATGTTACCTAGCCGATCGACATGACACAAGTCAACATTGTTCAGAAGAGCCGCAATGGACTCCTCCGACTAAAATCAAGAAAAGCAAGCTCCTACCTCCCCATGGACCCAGAAATACCCCAGGAAAGCGACGAGAGGAAAAGACTCCTAGGAACTTTGGGCTTCTTAATAGGATTCGACATAGGGGATGTGTGTCGAGTACAACAAGGGATCAATGGTCGATCAAGTAGTCTAGTCGGACTGCCGAATAAAGGACTCAACTGTCATAAATCAAGAAAGTGGGAAAGTTTATCTCCGCACCTTGAAGATAAGAATTAGAAAAGATAAAGATCTTCATCTTTATCCCCACTATCCTCGCCATCATTAATGGCACTTATACCAAGTAACTAGGCCCACAAACCTAGAAAATTCTATATATACAATCTCAATGGTACAAAGTACTCAATCTAAATTCTAACCTACTATTCTATTCCTACATTCTACCTCTGCATCACTAACTTGAGTGTCAAAGTGTCTTTGCAGGTACCCCCACCGTCGTGCTTGGAGGAGATGAAAAAGGAGCAACACTATAGGAGTTGTTATGCTAAATTCGGTAGGAACAGTAAGGAACAAAACCAGAGTCTGAAAAGAAAAGTTTACAGCATCCATTAGACCAAATATATGCTAACTCATCATAATGGAAAGAAAATGTTAAGCCATATGGAGAATTGGGAGAAGATGCACTCAATTAGTTGACTATGAAAACCAAATAATTTCACCATAATTCAATTAAGAAACAAAACTTATTTTAAATAGTAATTGCATAAATATATTTAGGGATTTTGTCAGATAAAAACCTCACCGAGTAAGGGATTTGATGCCGTGGGGAACTTGATGATTTGGGATAATGTCATCCTCTTATGGAGGATTTAGGAATTAGGATGTTTGGAATTTTATTTTGGGGTTAGGGTTCTTACAATAGATGAACTTGAAGAACGAAAGAAGAGAAATGAACTACTAATGATGCAATGTCACCTACTGATCTAAAGGAAAGAAACATATGCTTTTTGAACAACCTTCATATTGCTGGAAGTGGAAACTAGAAGTGGAGACCCGAAGTCGTTGAAGGAATAGGAGACGAATGGAATCGTTCGTGACTTGATTCTCCAAATTTTCTTTTTTATCAACCTTTCCTTTTATTTTTAATTTTATTTTTATTAAATATTAAATAATAAAATAATATATTTAACTCCATGTTAGTACGTGTCCCAAGGGTGTTGGTTATTATTTGGGTGTCTATCATTAATCAACAGGAAATTTACTTTGAAAAACTAAGATTGGGTGTGAACTTAAGGGAATTACTTCCTGCACCCCTTTTTTGCTTCCTGTACCCCCTAAAAACCCAACGGACAAAAATACCCTTGTCTCTCCCAACCAAGCCCCACCTCCATCCAACCACCTAATAACACTGCTGCACCCACCACCACAACCACTCAACACCATCACCACAACCACTCAACACCATCACCACAACCACTAAACACCACCTAGACAACACCATGCAAACACCAAAAATCATGCAAACAAAACGCATTCCGGAAATGTCTTTCCGGAATTATGAAACATAATTCCAGAAAGGCATTTTCGAAAACAACATTCATGTTGTTTTTTGGAAATGTCTTTCCAGAATTATGTTACATAATTCTAGAAAGACATTTCTGGAATGAGATTTGTTTTCTGGAAATGCTTTTCCGGAAGCATGCTAGCATAATTCTGGAAAAGCATTTCTAGAAGACAAACTCATTCCAGAAATGCTTTTTCAGATGAGGTGTTTGCGTGGCGGATCTGAAATAGGTTGCATGTTTGCGTGGTGTTGTTTCGTGATGTTAGGTGGTTGTGGTGGTGATGTTTGCGTGGTGTTGGGTGGTTGCGGCAATGGTGTTGGGTGGTTGTGGTGATGGTGTTTGGGTTGGCGGTGGGGCTGCTTGGGAGAGATAGGGGTATTTTTGTTTGATGGGGTCTTTTTGGGATGCTGGAAGCAAGAAATGCGTGTAGGAAGTAATTGCCTAAAAGGAGTGAAGATAACAAAGCCCAGGCTAGGGTTGGCAAAACGGGCTGGCCCAGCCCGTTTTGGCCCGGCCCGCCGAAAATGGGCTGGGCCGGGCTGGCCCGCCTAGCTGCCACGGGCTGCTTCTCTTGGCCTGCCCCGCCAGTTTTTTTTTTTTAATTTATTGTAAATAAGATATAAATAAAATAATTTTGTGTCACTTGTATCATAAAAGGACAATAGAGAGTATTTTTATTACTGTGAAGTGTGAACACAATTAAAAATTATTGTAATATTGTTTCATTTTCTTCAATAAACCACAAACTAATAGTCTTTTAACACCACAAGTTCAACATCATCATGAATAACATCTTAAAAAGGCTTACCACAAACTAATAGTCTTTCAAAAATACATCACAAAATATTAATAGTCCCTAATAACTTATATTATTTTAGATATATTAATTAAAAAAAAAAGTGTTGGCGGGCCGGCCCTCTCCCCGTCCTGCCCCGCCTGTGGCCGACGGGTTGGCAGGCCAAGCGGGGCGGGCCAAAGCGGGCCGACGGGCTGGAAACCCCACCCCGCCCCGCCAATTGTTAGCGGGCTGGCGGGCCGGCCCGCCTGGCCCATCCCGGCCCGGCCCGCTTTGCCATCCCTAGCCCAGGCCCTTTATATAAGTGTCTTTATTTATTTATTTTTTTAAAAATGCGGGTTCATGTATTTTTATTTACTTTTATTATTTTTACTTAGCCGTTAATTTATTTTCCCAAACTGGGGCTTTCCTTGCATATTGCATGTCCTCTCTCGCATTCCATTTCTCGCCATGAATTCTCACCGTCCCGTTCAGGTTGCTGCTGCTGAGTCTGACAATGGGGTCAATCGTGATTCTGAATTTGGGGCTTCTTCACTACCAGTAAGATTACTTCCAATACAATGCTCGTTTATATTTCTACGTCTTATCTTGTGCTTTTATTCTCTGTACTCTCTCTCCCTGAATCTTTTCCCCCCTTAATTTTTCAACATACCTACCCTGTTATTCAATTGGTACTTACTTTCCCATCTCTCTCTTTCACTCTCTTTGAACTTTCAAAGTATTTTTTATTTAGTTACTACCGTCAGTGTGCTTTTGTTTCTCTTTCTTTTTCCCTAAAAAAAAAAAAAATCTTTTGCAAGTTTCGTTTGTGCTGCTTTATCCGTAGCTTGATCAGTGTCTGCTTGTAAAGTTGCATCGAAACGCGTCCTTGTCCTTGTGCTTTGTATTGATGATAATTTGCTTTTCAGAGTGATTTCCCCAGCGATGACTGGAAGCAGAAATTAAGCATGCTTTTAGATGACAAGAGTAAGCAAGAGTTGATCTCAAGGGAGAAAAAGGATAGGCGTGATTTTCAGCAAATAGAGGCTTTGGCTAGCAGAATGGGGTTGTATAGGTATTTTTCTTCCTATTCTCATGGTTTGACAATGAATGTTTGAGTCACAATTCTTGCTAATCTCTCTCTCTATTGTGGGGGTTTTTAACTGCATTTATGTATGGCAGCCATATGTATGCGAAAGTTGTTGTTGTCAGTAAAGTTCCTCTTCCAAACTACAGATATGACTTGGATGATAAACGCCCGTTGAGGGAGGTATGTTGATCATGTTCTATCATCTGCTGTGGACTTTGCTGAATAATTTGAGGAGGACAAACATTAATGATTAAACAAAATTTTCCCTTAGTGTTCTTCCGTTTCCTTCTTCCATTTTCACCCTCCCTGCTTTATTTTCTTGGTTTGTCAGTTCTTAAATTGTTACTGCTACTTTTTTTTTTTCATTGGAAAACTTAGGGGCGTTTACTTGTGTTTTTATTTCCTGTTTTCACTATTTAATTACAAAATTGTCACTTTTGTTTTCAATTTGTTAAAACAATGTTTTTTTTCTTTCTCTATTTCGTGTATAAATCTTCGAAAATAGGAAACAAATTGAAAATAAGGTGACCGTTTTGTAATTAAAAAGTGAAAACAGGAAATAAAAACACAAGTACGCCCCCTTATTATCTCTGTCTTTTAGAGACACTTGAGTAAAGCTTCAACAATTGACAGGTGAACCTACCTACTACTATGATAAGGCGAGTTGATGAATATCTTCAAGAATACCTAACCCAAAAGTCAAGAATGAAGGAAAGCTTTTCAGATATGTGGTCTGCAAGATCAGGCATTAATGGTAGTATTGGTACAGACGAAGGGTTTTTTGAGCCACCTCGGTCACTAGCATCCAGTAGGGCTGTAGTGGATAAAATTCTCTGTCAAAGAAGTTTACAAATGCGTGATCAGCAACGAGCTTGGCAGGTAATCTTCACTGAAAATACAAAATTATGGCATGTGTTCTCCTTCCGAGATAGACTTTATGTATTTTGTTTTATTACTTTATGTTTTCTTCTTAATTTAGATTTAAAGGCATTTTCTTTGGCAGCTTCTAAAGTCTGTTTGCGTAAGATGGTTATACAAACCTTGTCCCCAATTGCTTGCATTCCTTGTAGATATTTAAAAGGGTCTTGCTGGGTTGTAAGGGGATAAAAGAAAAAGAGCTCTTGCCATGTATAGTTTTTGGATTTCTGTGTGCATTTGCTCCATTTAGTGTGGTTGGTATATGAAAGGATGGTATCGTCATAAGTTGAAGTGCTGGTCTATTATTATAAGATATATGGAAGATAATATGATGAGTGCAGGTGGACAGAGAGTTATAATGTCGCTTTTGGATGATGGGATAAAAAATCTTAGGATATGATCAAAATTCTTTATGTGGTGTTGAAACAGTTTGAGACACCTCTCACATTTGTGAATTAAATACACATAGGAAACAACTATAAATTTATGGCTAGAATTTTATGCATACCATGAACTAACTATATACATTATTTCTTTTTATTTGGTGTGGAGGGTTGGGAAGAGAAGAGGATAAATGAATATTTTAGAAGAACAGGGATAAAACTCATGAAAATTTTTAATTCATCATATGGAAGATAATATGATGAGTGCAGGTGGATGGAGAGTTATAATGTCGCTTTTGGATGATGGGATAAAAAATCTTAGGATATGATCAAAATTCTTTATGTGGTGTTGAAACAATTTGAGACACCTCTCACATTTGTGAATTAAATACACATAGGAAACAACTATAAATTTATGGCTAGAATTTTATGCATACCATGAACTAACTAATACATTATTTCTTTTTATTTGGTGTGGAGGGTTGGGAAGAGAAGAGGATAAATGAATATTTTAGAAGAACAGGGATAAAACTCATGGAAATTTTTAATTCATCAAAAGCTTAGATTAGAAATTCAAAATATAATATTCTTAGTACGGGATGGGAAACCCAGCATAACACAAGTCCTAACAACAGTAGGATGGGATGGGAAACCCAGCATAACACAATTAATTTTATTTTTAAACAGAAATCTTAACTTAATCATAACTATGTAATTTATGTAAGTAATGGTAGCTATGAAATTTTCTTTTTTTCAAATGGGATGTGGAAGAGAATGTGAAGTCAGGTAGCTAGTTTTCATTGAGATTGAGTCTAAGCTTTTGGGTGATATATTCTATTTGTTGACTACAATTTAAAAAAATGTCTCTTTATCCGTTTTTAATTTCACTTTTTCTTTGAGTATTGACATCTCATTAGTCTATCCACTTGGGCCTGACATAAGCTGATACTTCTGCGTACACATATTGAGATAAAAAGCAACTTGCACATCTTCTTAGGTTTTATTTACCCTTTTAATGTATCTTTTGGCAATATCTCTTATAGATTGAATTTGAGGCAACCCTTAACTGCTAGGAGTCATTGTGCCCAAGGTTGGGCGTAATTTTTGTGGTAATAAGATAAAAAAATTGTATGGGTCCTCTTGGTGGTCATCATTGTCTGTATCTGTGTTCCATGCTACTATTTAGTGTATATAGATGGGGAGCAATGCTCTATTTTAATGTGGATTCTATGGTTGAACTAATTTTGGTGCAAAGCACCGGATCTTTTTTTAGGTTTCCCTGACAGATATGCTGAGGGATATTGCAGTTTTCCTCTGTTGATGAGTATGACTTGATGTTTCCTCTTAGTTACTCTTTGTTCTCGTTCATGATTTTTTTTCTCTTCCCATTGTGGAATGTCGAGGATCTCTTTCTCAATTCTCATCCTTTGGTATTGTTGTAATTTTCTTCTCTCGGTCTTGATGAATTTCTTCTTTTATCCAGAAAATAAAAATGTTGGCTGTGTATGCTTCTGTTAGTTTTCCTTTCCCATTACCTGTATAAGTTCTAGAAGATAAAAGGTTTTTAATGTCTTTCCATTTCAGGAATCTCCTGAAGGAAGAAGAATTCTGGAATTTCGTAGTAGTCTACCTGCTTTTAAAGAGAAGGAAGAAATATTATCAGCCATATTAAGGAATCAGGTTTGTTGAATGAATGTATTTTGTTATTGCTTAGTAAGTAATGACTGCTTAATAATACACCTTTATAGATATTAAAAGTCTCTTTATGTTTTCATTTGGATACTATTTTGATAGAGAGACTTGTTGAGAGTTATCATATTTGATTGTTATTTCTGTTTTTGAATGTACAGATTTTTTTGCGTTATTTTCTTTTTATTATGACTGTTTTGTTGCCTGTAATAGGGCTCTTTGTTTTGCTAGTAGTTATGAGCCTAATTCTATATAATGTTGAAATTCTAGGGTTTTAGGTATAGTGGGAGGAAGAAGAGAGAATTAAGACTAAATGTTACAAACCAAATAAAAAATTTATTGATATAATGAGATTAAATAGAAAATAGGAGAGATATCTCTCCTCCAAGGCTTTCCCAATCACAAATGGTTTCTCCTTTCACAAAGAGCAAAGCTCAATCCACAGATGATAACCAATCTGACTGAATTCCCTGTACCTTCAGTCCTCCTATTTATTTATGCCGGTAACTCCCTCTAGCTAACTAATATTCTAACTATCCTAACTAATTCCTCCCTTTCCCACAGTCCTAACAATTCCACCCCTACTAAAAGTCAATCTTGTCCTCAAGTTTGAAAGAAACTGACTAATAACAGATGGATTTTATGTTACTGTTTCCCCAAAATCTACCAATGCAGTAGTACCCCCTTCTTCATTTCAATTCGCATCTTCTGCCAAAATACTTTCATTGGGCTTTGCATTCAACTGAATCCTGCTGTACCCACCTACTAGTTCTCCCTTGTCTGCTTTCTGTGTCGGGCCAAATGTACTCTTGACTGGGCTCAACGTGGTTTGACCTTGAATTGGGCTGGGTAAAGTTGTTTCAATGAAGTGTTGTATGAGGCCCAATACTAGAGTCTGGAACAGAGATCCAATTCAAGCCCTTGGGGGGTTGACTTGAGACTTTGGGTGGTCTTTGACTAGGGACTCTTCAAAAGCCAATTCCTAGCTCCTAGGGGTGTGCACAGTTTGGTTTTGTATAAAACTAAATCAAATCCAATTTAAAACCAAATATGTGGATTGGATTTTAAAACAAAACTATATTTTCCCAAAACTAGTTTGATTTTTGACGGAACCAGTTTCAAACAAGTTTTTAAATAGGTTTATGGACATAACTGGATTTGATACAAAAGCTGGTTTTGAGACTGGTTTTTAATTCAAAATCAGTTTTAAAATCAAAACTCATTTTAAAAATAGTTCAAAACCAGTTTCAAATTAGTTGTAAAAATCAATTTTGTAAAAAAAATGGATTTAAAAGTTAAAAATTAGTTTTAAAACTGGTTTAAAAGCAAAACTGGTTTTTAAAACTGGATAACCAAAGCATTTGTTGAATTAGAATTAAACCAATTTGGCTTGAAAACTGGTTTACATTATTTGGATTGTTAAAGTGTGGTTTGGCTTGTGGTTTAGTTTAATTTAATCAGGTTTTTGTACAGCCCTACCAACTCCCCTTCTTCAGTGCGTCCCACAGCAATGTCTACCTCTACGGAAGATTCTTGGTGGGTTTGGCAACGGCAGTGAGTTGTCTGGCTCTTCTTCCACAAAAACAAGCCCCTTCTCTGGCTTCAAGGATTCCAATGATCTCCCTCTTGATCTGATCCCACACTCCATTTGACTACTCAATTTTGGTTATTGATCTAACATGTAGGCAGGGTGTTCCCTGTTTGTTTCTCCCTCTGTGTAGCCACCAAAGGCAGGTAACTCTGCCTTTTATGTCCAAGAATGAATCTCTGTATTACTGCAGCATCCTGACTCACTCTCATTCTTACTCTGGACATGCTTGGTTGAATGGTGAAACACGAAACAGTGATGATGGTGTCATGGAAAATGGTGGGGGTGGGGGAGGAGGAGGATTGGAAGCCATTATGGAGGTCGTCTCAAGCACTTGATACCATATTAAGTAAATTCAACTTGAAAGAAAAATGAAGAGAAACAATTTAGATTTTACTAAAATGAATTTGATACATTCTGATAGTTTTGATATAGGTATTTATACTGTTAGCTCTACGTGCTAACTGTCTAAGGTAGTTACGATAAATTTCTAACACTAACTAACTGACAACTGTCGTGTGACAGTTGTTACCAACTGAAAATAGTTGAGGCTGAATAAATAGCCATTCAGCAAAGACTAAGGCCGGATATACATAGAATGAATCTCTGTGTCTCAATTACATAGCAGAGTAAATATTTAAATTAGAAATCATTAATACAAGGATAATTACAAGAGTATACAATTAACTTAATTAATGTAATTATGCAATGTATAATTTTTCCTACTTACATATTAATTTATTTATTATGGATTTTAATTATAGTATAATCTATATATTAAAAAATATATTTATTATGAATTTTATTTATATAGAAATAAACATGTATCCTGTGCAATAAACAGGATAAATGTTTACATTATTTCTAATTATTTCTAATGTAAAAGCATTAGTTTACATTATTTCTAACAACTTCCGTTTTAGAAATATGCTTTGTTATGATCAATGCTTATTAAACAATCTTTGCAAAATTCTAGCATGCATCTTAGTGAAGGTTTGGCGTATGCCTCAAAATGCTTCTTTAATTCACATGTACGATCTGACTTGGTAATTATATCATTGAAAAGTAATTTGTAGTATTTATTTGAATCTTCTTAAAGTTTGGCTTCTCAAATTTAATTTTTAAATTATTAGTTGACATATTTTTCAGGTACTTATCATTTCGGGTGAAACAGGTTGTGGAAAGACAACACAACTTCCACAATTTATCCTAGAATCTGAGATAGAATCAGTTCGTGGAGCTGTGTGTAATATTATATGCACACAACCAAGACGCATTGCGGCAATTTCTGTTTCTGAAAGAGTTGCCTCTGAAAGAGGAGAGAAATTGGGTGAATCTGTGAGTTTTACAAAGACAGTTATTGTTGATTACTATTCCAGCGCAACAATTTTCTTTGTTATATAGTCTGTTGGAATTTAAAGTATCTGTCTCTCCTTTGTTTGACTTCTTTTGTGAAAGGTTGGATATAAAGTTAGACTTGAAGGTATGAGAGGGAGAGATACCCATCTTCTCTTTTGCACCACAGGCATCTTATTAAGAAGATTACTAGATGATAGAAACTTAAAAGGTGTAACTCATATTATTGTTGATGAAATTCATGAGCGTGGGATGAATGAAGGTAGATTACTGAACTTGATTGTGTCTTTGGTTCTTAAGATTTTTTATGATAATCCTCTTGCAATTGTTTTTTTTTTTGGTGACAGATTTTCTCCTCATTGTCCTTAAGGATCTCCTAGCCCGCCGACCAGAACTGAAACTGATTTTAATGAGTGCTACCCTTGATGCTGAGCTCTTCTCTTCATATTTTAATGGTGCTGCAACTATGAAGATTCCGGTATGTTACATAAACTAAATGACATATCTTGTTTATGTTGTCAAAGGATTGTTATATCATTGGGAATTTACTATGATGGATCATGAATCTTAGAGAGAAAGCACTTATTTATGTTTAACATTTAACCTTAAGGTATGAATGGATGTTAAATTTTAATCATTCTTAACTCTTTACTTAAGAGCTCACTTTTAAGCCCTGTGGTCCTTGACAAATGCCTATGGCAAAGTGGTCACAAGTTGAATCCTTTGCCGCCTTCATTCTTCTAATAAGTTGGTAAAGATAAACACCCAAGCACTTGGGGAACCATCCCTTATAAGTTAGCTATTAAGGGGGGAGAAGCAAGCACTTAAATACTCCACCGAGCATCCCATACTACCCAAGTCCTTATCATGAAAGTTGAATACACAAGGTAAAATGGACTGTGCATTGTCCATGCTTCAAGATGAAAGGGCTTGTGTGAGGTGTGCTAGATATTAAATGATTCATAAGCTTTACTTGATAGCTTAAGCTTTTAGGAGAGTTATAGATTCCTTCCAGGATTTAAAATGGTGTTGGTAGAATTAGTCTACATCTAAGGTTTGTTCAGGATCCTTAGAAGTTGTTCCTTCTTTAGTAGCAACTTCAAGTTTAGGTGTTGGGCTTTGAACATCTTGCATAATGAGGAAAGGGAATGATTCAACAGACTTAGTTTCTAGTCTACTCTCCCCCTGAAGTTGAGGAATGGTGTAAAAGGATTCAATTTCATGGAAGGTGACATCAATTGAGACACAGAGACACGGAAACTCTAAGGGTTTAAGGCTCATACCTTTTTTGTTGGGAGCATAACCAAGGAAAATACATTTGATAGTCTGTGGATCTAATTTTCCACAATGTTGATTGTGAGCACGAACAAAATAAACATGTACAAAGACACGAGATGAGATCATGGGAGACTAGACATGATAGGAGTGGAAGGAAAGAAGGATAACATGTGTTGTACCAGGCTAACATTCAAGACACAAGATGGTTCAAGACACGAAAAGGTAACCTGTTTATTAGATAAGTGGCAGTTAAGACTGCTTCTCCTCAATAGGTTTTGGGAATTGACATTTGGAAGAGTAGAGCTCTGACAAGTTCATTAAGATGACGGTTCTTTTTCTGTAACCTTGTTTTGTTGGGGAGTATCAACACAAGTTAGCTCACGTATTATGCCATTTTCTTTGAGAAGCTTGGAAAAATTTTTATTAACATATTCTGTACCATAGTCAGACTGCAATCGTTTAATAGGTTTTCCAAACTGGGTTTGAACAAGACAGAAGAAATATAAGAACAATTGAAAAACCTTAGATCTATTTTTCCATGAGAAATATTCAAGTGACATGAGTCCAGTCATCAATAAACGACACAAATTGCTTAGCCCTCGATATATTAGAGGTAGTAATTGGCCCCTACACATCTGAATGATCAAGATTGAAAGGTTCAAGACTTTTATTATTACTAGGAAAAAAAATGTTGCACAATGGTGCTTTGCAAATTGACAAACATCACGATGAGAAGACTACCGTTTTCGTAAATAAGTGAGGAATCAAATACTTAATACTAAAAGAAGGATGTCCAAGATGCTTATGCTGAAGCAAATCAAATAAACAACACCTTCTGGTTGGTACCACCCTTAGTCTCCATGCGCTAAAGTTAGGAAGTCCAATGTCCTCGTAGCAAGATCCTGAAAAGGTTATTGTACATTTCAGATTCCGTGTAAGGTTGAGTATAGAAACAATATTATTAGCCAGTTTGAGAACATGGAGGACATTAGCAAGCTTGTTCAAGGATAGGGATGTTTGAAGTTGAATATTGCTACACCCAATAACAGGGGCCTGAGAACCATTAGCAGTAGTAATGTGTTACTTTCTAGAAAATGTGGAGTAGCATGAGAAGTATGAGACAGAAGGTGTCATGTGATTAGAAGTAGAGTCAAGTATCTAACATGGTAGTCAAAATCGAGATCTTACTCAAGATCGGAAAGGGGTGTATGGATCGTAAATCGGGAGATCGTAACACGGATCGTAAGATCCTACAAAATTTATAAAATTCATATATATGCACATATAAGCATATTATGTGCATTTATAAAGTAACATAAATAATTAAATCACACTTGAAACACATTATTGAACTTCAATTCAACATGATAAGCAAAAAAACAGTATAATATGCATATATAATCACTCCTATTTCCAGCAGCATTCTTAGTAGGCATAGGTACAGAGGAGTTTGAAATTGGGGTTGAAGTCATATTAGTGATGGTGTAGAACAGAGGTGTGGGTGTGCTGTAAACAGAATCACATAGATGGTGTGCGTGTGCTGCAAACAGAATCACACAGATGAGAGAAGAGTGTAGTTCACACAAACAAAGAAGAAAGAAGAGTGTCGTGCAAGAGAAGGAGACTAAAGAGTGATCGTTTTCTATTTAGGTGAAAATGGGGCGGTAATTTTTTATTTTTTTGCCAAAGGAAGGGCAGTAATTTTATTTTTAGGTTAAAAGGGGGCGCGGGAGTATTTGGACGCAGAGGGAATAGCGAAATTGGGCTTTGGGCTTAAGTAATTAGGTTTTTTTTTGGGGCTGAAGCAATTCGGGTTAAAAACCGGGTCACAAACCCGATCCGCAAAAACCCTACAAACAAACTCGCGAAAAGCGCTGCGCCGCGTGCGAGTCTCGGTCTTCCACGATGATCCGGCGAAATTGCGACCCAGCAGCAATGCGGAATCAGAGAGGATGGAGAATATCGTAAACGCGTACGATCTTACGTTCTAGAACGCGATTTTGACTACCATGGTATCTAACTATCTCCAAGAAGAGTACTAGAGACATTAAAAGAATTCTTACCCGTCGTAGTCAAAGAACAGTTGCTAGAAAGGCTTACTAAGAAAGTTCCTAAGGGCTTGCAGATGCTCCAGCTCTGCTTTACTAAGTTTCGGGACATTATTTTCACCTTGTGGGGTTGGCAGGCCTTCTATCACAACATGAGTCAGATGTTGTTTGATTAGCACACCTCTGTTGGGTATCCTTGAATCCTCCATTTCGCTCGAGGACTTTTTCCTTTCCATGAAGCTTATAAATTATTATGTCTCCTTAGTATGGCTCCATTCCTTACAATAAGTGTAACAATCTTTTGTGGAGGACTTCCCAAAAGCAAATGATCCTTTTATTGGACCCTTTTTGGAGGCTAAGGCTGAACCATCGTATTGCCACCTTTCAACATCATTGATCCAGAATACTTCTTGTTAAACAGCAGTAAACAAAGACATATTAGGCTGAAACTGTATGTCTGAATGACAATACGGAGCTGGTTCCTCTAAATCAAATCCTGTCAGATCAATTTACAATAAATGACACATATATTTCTGATTCTCAACACTCCCCCTCAAGCTGGTGCGTATAGATCATATGTTCCCAGCTTGTTACAGATATAGTCAATCCTAGGTCCCCTCCAAGACTTAGTGAAGATGTCAGCCAGTTGATCACTGGAGTTGACAAAACTTGTCGTAATTTCTCCCAACTCAATCTTTTCCCTGATGAAGTGACAGTCTACCTCAATATGTTTCGTCCTTTCATGGAAGACTGGATTAGATGCAATATGCAATGCTGCCTGGTTATCACAAGTCACAGTCATTTGTGCGGACTCTTCAAACTTGAGCTCTCTTAGGAGCTACTTCAACCATATGAGCTTGCAACTCACCAAACCCATAGCCCTATATTCCACCTCAGCACTGGATCTTGCTACAACACTTTGTTTCTTGTTTTTCCAGGGTATCAAATTTCCTCCAATTAGCACACAATATACTGAGGTGGATCGTCTATCACTAGGGGAACCCGTCCAATCAGCATCAGAGTAGCCAACAATCCGAGCATGTCCTTTGTCTTCATAAATGAGACCTTTGCCTGGAGCATTCTTAATATACTTCAGAATGCAGATTACTACATCCCAATGGTCTTGGCAAGGTGAATTCAAGAACTAGCTTACTACACTGACTGCAAAAGCAATGTCTGGTCGAGTAACTATAAGATAATTCAACTTCCCAACCAACCTCCTATATTTGCTCAGAGTGACAATGACTCCCCCTGATTGGGTAGTAGTTTGATACTAGGATCCATAGGAGTGTCTACTGGTTTGGCATTCAGAAGGCCAGTTTCTTCCAAGATATCAAGAGCATATTTCCTCTGGGAAATCACCAAGCCATCCTTGGATTGGGCAAACTCGATACCTAGGAAGTACCGAAGTCTACCAAGGTCTTTAGTCTGAAACTGGCGGGAGAGGTATTGCTTTAGGTGTACAATGCCAAGCTGATCACTACATGTAATAACAATATTGTCCACATACACAATGAGGTAGATGCATCCTTGATGTGAATGGCGATAGAAGACAGAGACATATTAGATCAATTTACAATAAATGACACATTTATTCCTGATTCTCAACACTTCTGATAGAGAAAGGAGTTTTTCTTTTTCCAAAATCCAAACCCGAATAGGGTCATACTTAGAATTCAGGCCAAGGAGAATTTAAAATTCCCATCCTCTCATTGAACTCTACTAGGGTAAAAGGTCAATATTATGCATCATCTTTAAACTTTGGTATTAATCTAGCTTAGATCCACAAGCCATTTTTTAAAACCTTGCCTAGTAGGTAGACTTAATGTCATGGGTCTAGGGGCAGTCTGGACAAGGTTGTCGGAGGCTAGGGAGCTTGTTAGAGGGATCAACATTGGGTGGTTGTTGCCAGAACCAGAAAAGGGCTCACACGTCGGTATTGGACTGGTGGGCAGAGTTTACATGTTGAGAAAGAAGCAATGTGTGGAGGCACATGCAGTGACAATTGGCATTGTGGTGGTGGGAGGTGGGTTGTCAACGAACAACACTCTTGGTTGTGGGGACACAGCAGCAAAAGGATACGGCAGTGGAGGATAAATGGACCAGAGAAGGAGCTGGTACTGTTCCACTGTTGTGTTATCTTTCTTTCAATATTGTGTTCAGGTAGGTAACCTTATGTTGTCCTTTTTCCCCTTTTATAATACTTGACTCTTGTTATTAACTTCTGTGTTTGGCATAAAGTTATGACTTTTAATTAATTATGAATGTCTTTAATTATGGGTAATTTTTTATTTATTTTGTTAATTATGAATGTCTTTAATTTGGGTAATTTTTATTTATTTATTAATTATGAATGTCTTTAATTATGGGTAATTTTTTATTTATTGTTTAATTATGTATATATTACATATATACATTTGTATATATGTAATATAAATTGTTTAATTTATGTCTATAAATTTCATAATAATAGTCATCTCACTATAGCGGTTTTGGGTCGGCCACTCTTTCATGCCACTATACAAGATTGATAACTATGCTAAAATGACATTTTTTGCAAGTATAAAAGTGGTTTCAGGATGCAAACTAGATAAAATATCATCTTAAATGAGAATGAAAATGCTCAAGAATTCATCATGAGTATTCCTAGTAGTTTCTGTTGTAATTTAAAATGGTTAATTTCCTCTCTATTTTCAATTGTTGGGAGGTAGGGAGGAGGTTGGAAATGCGATTGAGATTCAAAATTATGTTCTACTTAGATGATGGAAAAGATAACTAATCTTCTCTTTTTTATTTGATGTAACTGAGCAATACTATTTTGTTTTTATTTGATGTTACTGAGCATTACTATTTTGGTTCTGAATGCTAAACATTTCCCATTCTTATTGGTTGGGGATGTGGTGGCTAATATAGGGTTTCACATACCCTGTTAGAACTCATTTTTTGGAGGATATTCTGGAAATGTCGGGCTACAGATTGACTCCTGACAATCAAATTGATGACTATGGTCAAGAGAGGATTTGGAAAATGAACAAACAGACCCCAAGAAAGAGGAAAAGCCAAATTTCTTCTTCTGTAGAGGTATTTAAAGATTCCTTAGCTACAGTCCTCTATTCCTTGCCATGTAGTTATTAAGTTCATTTTGGAAAAATATGACCAGGATGCATTAAGATCGGCTGATTTCAATGATTACAGTCTGCAAACAAGGGAGTCTTTGTCTTGTTGGAATCCTGACTGTATTGGTTTTAACCTCATACAATATATCGTGTGCAATATATGCGAGCATGAAAGACCAGGTGCTATTTTGGTTTTTATGACTGGGTGGGATGATATAAATGCTCTGAAGGAGAAGCTCCTAACTCATCCTGTCTTGAGTGATCCAAGCCGAGTTTTGTTGCTGATGTGCCATAGCTCAATGGACAGTTTGGAGCAGGTAATAATGGGATTGTCTGTTGATTGTACACTGTTTACTTACTACTGCACTTATTATCTGGATTGTTAGGTATTCCGCTGCTGGAATACATATTATAATTTGTCATTGAAGAAAATAAGCACAATGATTGTGCTCCCTAGCAACAACATATTTACATAAAAACAGAAATTATTGTTTGCATTGTCTGATAACGAAGGAAGAAACTTGTACTTACCATTGTAGTGTTGTATTTTACCCTCATGCTTACAAGTAATTTCTTGATAAACTATATATTGTATATGCAGAGGTTAATATTTGAAGAACCTGAAGATGGAGTACGAAAAATAGTGCTAGCAACAAATATTACTGAAACTAGTATCACGATAAATGATATTGTTTTTGTTCTTGACTGTGGGAAGGCGAAAGAATCATCATATGATGCACTGAATAACACACCTTGTTTGCTTCCCACCTGGATCTCTAAGGTTTCAGTTCAACAAGTAAGATTATGTTATAATTTGTCATTGGCAGTAATGATTATATCCAATGTGTTCCATATTACTTGAAAGCATTTTTTGCTTCTGGTGTCTGATATATTATAATGCGTTCATTTAGTCCAATTACTTTTTAATAGAAATTTTGGCAACAGTATCTTATCAGTTTAGTTGGCTGAGTGCTGTATTTATAGGAAACCTGGCATTATACTTAGTTATAGAGCTATATGGGTATGATTCAATTACAAAAACAAGGCTATGGACTAGTTGAAGGTCCGTTTTTGGACAGTGGGGGAGGGACTGGCAAACATGACATATTTGTGTTACATGATTATATGGTTAATGTTTACATCAAGTTATTCATTTAGAATTGAATAACTTGTGTTTACAGGAATGCTGGCATTATACTTACTTATAGAGCTATATGGGAAAATTCAATTACATAAAACAGGGTTATGGACTAGTTGAATGTCCTTTTTCAAGAGGGGGGGGGGGGGGGGGGAGATTGGCCAACGTGCCATATTTGTGCTAAATGATTATGGTTAATTGTTGGCTCTTTGTTTACATCAAGTTATTCAATCAGAATTGATTTTATATTCTTTTGGAATCAATAATCTAGCTGATAATCTTTTGGTCGAGCTGTATTTTCCTCATTATATTTGGAAACTGGACATTGCACCCTAATATATATAAACTTTGTTGCCATTTTCACCCAGTCCATATCAATTGGCTGGCTATCAAGGTCAATGTCACATGACAATGTGACAGTTCACACATACTTTGGGATTGAATGCTTTGCCATTCTAGTGAATGGCTGTATGTGCATTCCACCTTTTGAATGTATCTGTTCTTTGGCTGCCTTTCTACTTTTGCCCAATGCTATGTGAATATGATCTATAGCTGATTAGCTGTTAAATATTATGGATTACGTGGAAATTGCCATCATTACATTGGGGTGCAATGTGCTGGTTTTTAGATATCAGTGAGGAAACTGCAATCAAAAACACAATGAACCATGATCCTACATTAACTAAAACCATTTGACCTTTTAACTATTTTATTCTATCCTCCCACTAAATTCGTTTTTTCTAGAGAAGAGGAAGAGCTGGTCGTGTTCAACCAGGAGAATGTTATCATCTCTATCCTAGATGTGTATATGATTCTTTTGCTGAGCATCAATTACCTGAAATTTTGAGGATGCCCTTGCAATCTCTCTGTCTGCAAATCAAAAGTTTGAAACTAGGAAGTATATCCGAGTTCTTGTCTAGGGCTTTACAGTCTCCTGAGATACTTGCGGTAATGATAAATTCAATGCTCTAATTGTGTTATCATTTTATCTCCAATTCATGCACATTTTTTTATTGTCATCTTTGAAATACATTCACTAATTCATTTGGTATTGATTACTTGTATATAGTTTGTTTCTCACCTTAGTTTACCTATTTTTTTTCATAGGTGCAAAAAGCAATTGAATATTTAAAAACAATTGGAGCTTTGGATGAGAATGAGAATCTGACTATTCTAGGTTGGTTGACCATTATCAGGCACGAAAATCTGCTTACTGATTATTTTCCTTAAAATTATAAAGCCTAATAGTTGGTCTGTCAATTGACAGGGCACAACTTGACAGTGCTTCCCATGGAACCCAAACTTGGCAAGATGCTTATATTTGGTGTTATCTTCAATTGCCTGGATCCCATATTAACTATTGTTGCTGGCCTTAGTGTTAGAGATCCTTTTCTAACACCTTTGGATAAAAAAGATGTAAGTTTTTTCTGTTTTAAATGACTGTGATATTATTGAAATTGAGAACAGACTGGACTTAATTGCAAAAGATTTGCTTGAGGGGTGGGGATTGCCTAAGTCATTATAAGGAGTATTTTGGTTATATACTGTTGGGCCTCAGTATAGAAAGATAAAACCTGGAAGGCATATATTTGCAGAAATAACTGCAACTAAAGGAATTATGGCAGTTAGAAGTTAGACTGAGAGTGCAATTTACAAAAGGAAAATAATTCAGCTAATTACTCTAATTCTATTTCTCTGGTTATGAATGTATGTTGGCTACTTGGTAAGTTGAAGAATCACTAAATTATGCAGTTTCCAACTTTCCCCCTCAAGTTGGAGCATATATGTCAAAGGTATCTAGCTTGTTGCAAATATATCTTGGTCCTTGAAGAGCCTTGATGAGCAATGTTTCAAATCCCAGGTAGTTAGCTGACCCCAAAAACACTAGCTGTATAGCATATAGTGGGGCAACCGCTATTCTATTTTTTTTTTTTAATATAGTTTATATGATGTAAACTATATACATATAGTTGTATATAACAGAAACTCCTTACATAATCATGCATTAGATGAATTAAATATGTAACAGCAACTCTATTCACAAAATCATACATATATCGCAGCAAGTCAGCAACTCCCTTAACAGAAACAGATTCATACAAATATAAAACAGCAAGTCTCTCTTCACATTAGCCAGTGTATGATTCATGACATTCATAATTAACAACAAAAAATCATGAGTGTCCATATCTTAAACAAAACATAGAAGTAAATACCAACAAAATACAAGTTTCCTAGATACTAGATAAGAAATAGGAATCATCAATCATCTTCTAAATCCAAATCTTCTTCGTTACCATTATCACTACTGTGACAGCTGTAGCTGTAGATTGCTTCCCCTTCCTCCTCTTGGACATTTTCATCAATTTGAAATGCTTGGGTTGAAGGTGCAGCAGCAGCAGCAGCACCTATCCCTTGTCTTGCTTGCTGCCTAGTGTAAACCCAAGTCTCATGCACACCAGCTAAGAGCATGTTTGGATTTCTGGTGGGAGGGTGCAAAAGTATGTTTGAGAGTGAAATCAGTTTGGGAGCATGTTTGGTTACCCCTCAAAAGTATGTTTGAGAGTAAAATTTTGCCTACAAACTTAATTTTGAAGAAGTAAGACTTCGCATACTTTTGCAAACTCAGTTTGCAAACTTAAGTTTAACCCAAACTTAAGTTTGCAAACTTTAATCCAAACATGCACTAATTGGCAACATCTCCCCAACCCAAGTCAAGTTGTCGTCAATGTCATCATCAAAAACCAAATCATCTTTGGCATCCTTCTCATCTCCTACCATTTCTCATTCATTACTACAATCAATATCATCTAGGAGGATGGGATCAATGACATCACAAGTGTCAAAGTGTTGCTTAAGAGCCTGGTTATTTAATATAAATTGCAACTTTTGATGCTCAATCTTACTTCTCTTCAAATGAATCTATATTATAATTAGAAAAATGTTAGTTTCACCATCATTGTATGAAAACTCTATTTAAGTCTTTTAATATTAACTTACATACTCAAAAGTTCTCCAATTACGTTCACATCCCGATGAACTATAAGTCAAGTTCAATACTTTAATGGCAAGCTTTTGAAGATAGCATGCGATCCATAGTTCCTCCACCACTCAGCTTTAATACATGAACATGAATTGTGATGAGATTAAATTTATAAAAGAGGAAATACAGTTTCACACTTACCAGGAGTCAATGTACTCCTTTTCCTTGTGGCCAATTTATATCCAAAGAGGCCTTCTGCCCTCTTATTTGCAGACAGCTCACTTGAAATCCTATCTACCATTTCTTCATTCTCACTAAGCCTCTCAATGCAACTATAAAGCCCCACCATCACGTCAACATCATGATCCATCCTTGGATATTTGTAGAACTTGAGGTTTAGAAAATGGCCTGCTACATGCAATGGACCATGGGGTTGAACTTCCATCTTCTATCAATGATTTGAAATACTTCTCTGTACTTTTCTTCATTTCCTTTGAAAGAATTTTGAATGTAACCCATTACGGGTTTTTTCTCATGATCAACTAGCCTAAGCACACGCACAAGAATGGTGTTGGCTGCCTTCTTTGCCTTACGTTCTTTAGAAACATTATTAGTCTTCATCCATTCATCCAAAGTGAATATTCTTCTAAGATTATTTTTTTGATTATACAGCCTTTGCAAAGTAAGAAATTAAGTAGCAAACCTTGTCACTCCATGTCTTACTAATTTCATCTTGTTTGTGAACTTTCTCATCATGTTCAAGGCCAACAAGATTATTACACAATACACATGTAAAAATATTCCCAGGAATGGTTAATTCTCAGGAAAGAAGTGGCCATGCAGAGAGGTGGATATTTTGCATTCCCATGGAAATGAAAGTTATTTTCTTCAATAATTACCAATCTCCACTTCTTTTTTCACATTTTTTATTTCACTTTTTTTTTTTTTTTAATTAAATAAATTTTAATTTTTTTCTAAAATTCCAAATGATAACCAAACAAGCTCATGGGAATAATATTCCCGGGCATAATATTCCTATTCCCATAATACAATTTTATAAATTGAAACAAATGCCTCCCAAGTCATCCAAACCCATGGCCCATGACTAAGTTGGACCGAGTCAATTACATCCTGAGCCCTAACACATTTTCACTCGTGCTTCTTACTCATAAACAGTTTCACTCAGTCTCTAAAATATTATCTCCTTTGATTTCAAGTGTAACTATTCCCAACCAAGTAATCTTATTGAAAGCAACATGTATTGTAGCCATTTTCTTTTTCAAGTTATTGCTTGATGACTTCATTATGATGATTTGTTTATTTGATTTATCTAATTTATTTGTCGCAGCTTGCAGAGGCAGCAAAGTCTCAATTTTCCCATGATTACAGTGACCATCTTGCCATTGTGAGGGCCTATGAGGGATGGAAGGATGCTGAAAAAGACTTTGCTGGACATGACTATTGCTGGAAAAATTTTCTTTCTGCACAATCCATGAGAGTTATTGATGCTCTTCGAATGGAATTCTTGTCCCTGCTCAAAGATGTTGGATTAGTTGATAGCAACCCGACCAGCTGCAATGCTTGGAGCTATGATATGTATCTCATACGAGCAGCTATTTGCTATGGCCTGTATCCTGGAATTTGCTCAGTTGTGGTATGTTCTTCAACATTGTATAAATGTTATATTTATTGTAGATCCCCGTAGGGTCCATATTGTATACTTAGTCCATACTTTTGTCATGGGTAAATATGATGTAATTTCATTTGCAGCATAAGGATAAGTCATTTTCTCTAAAAACAATGGAGGATGGCAAAGTGCTCCTACATTCGGTTAGTCCATTAAAATCATTATAATTTACTTCTGGCATTGAAACTGAATAAATACTTAAGTTTTATACGCTATCTTTTGATTTTTGTGTTTTTTTGACCTCAATTCCACATTTATTTTATTTGACTAGAATTCAGTGAATGCTCGGGAAACTACAATTCCATATCCATGGCTAGTTTTTAATGAGAAGATAAAAGTGAACTCTGTATTTCTCCGTGACTCAACAGCTGTGCCTGATTCAGTGGTGCTTCTTTTTGGTGGAAGGATCTCAAAAGGAGATACTGTAAGTTCCTTCTGATTAAATTTCAAACTACCCACTAGTTTTTAATCCTATGTTGATTTACTGGATTTCCATTCTTTCTGGTAGGATGGTCACTTGAAAATGTCAGGAGGATATTTGGAGTTTTTTATGAAACCTGCTGTTGCTGACATGTACCAGAGTATAAGGAAAGAACTTGACAACCTTATTCAGAGTAAAGTACGTGCAAATTAATTTCATGCTTCTACCAACTTCCCCTTGATATTTGAGTCATGAAACTGTAAGAGAAAAGAGAAACCATTGAAAGTGGAAGTGTGACATGTTTGTCACTGTTCTTTGGTTTTTGAACAAAAACCAATAGAGTTTCCTTAACAAGCTTAAACAGCTATACAATATTTTTAAAAATAAAAAATAAATAAATATGATTCAACTACAGTAACTAAGTGTAACTAGAAAGTAAACTATGGTAACAACTCTAAATTCCACCCAAAATTGGCGCATATACTTGATTGATGTTTGCTAATATATTGCCAATTTGGGGGTCTTGAAGGGGTTTTTTGGAATATATCTTCAAGTTGGTCATTTGTGCCAATAAAGTTTGTAACTATGTTTCCTAAAAGAATCTTTTCTCTTACATAATGATAACCAATCTTAACATGCTTAGTTTTCTCACTCCCAAGGTAATGATAATCGCAAACATGTGTGGTGGAGCCCATATTATATTTGAAGAGTTTATTTGTAACTAATTCAAAGAGTAGTAAGTTTTAGCTTGAAGGGAGTGGTAGAATATATAAAAAATATCAAATAGTATTTTGATTATATTATAACAATTGAGAGTATCTTAGATTATCTTATGATTTGTTTCCTTAATTTGTTAAGATTATGATCTAGTATTAGTATAAATAAGGGTTAGTGCTTTATGTTTTGTATCACATTGAAATAAATTACATCATATCTAGTTAATATCAATTTCAGAATTCAGAGTATTTAGTCTTTATGTTTCCCTTTTCCTCTATACTTAAAACCCTATAATTTCAGCAGTGCGAATGGTATGAGGTTAATGATCATCACTTGCAGTGGATTAGTGGGTAGATGCAATAGTTTCCTGCAAAGTAGTCAATCGCATGCAATAGTGGCGCTATCGTGCAAGAGTATCGGGTAGCAGTGCTCCTCCAAGGGCCGTCATGTTGCACCTAGCTGGAGCGGCACCTTTCGCAGCCAAAATTGTGGCAAATTGTGGCCGGAGGGGGCAAATTGCGTCCCACTCCTGTTCTACAGCTTCTAGTTGTTCTGCTCATGATTGCCGTTTGCTACTAGTTGGCTATGAGAAAAGTGGGTCAAGAGTAGATGACCTGATTCACTGGAGAGAAAGAATTAGAATCCTAACTCTACACCATTGTTATGAGTATCGTACGATACACGATACAATGCATACGATAAAATACAATATGATTCACACTACTAATTTTTTTATTTAAATTACTGTTTAATATCTTTTTATCATAAAATCTATTATAAAACATCGTATATCTGTTTTAGCTTTTCAAATACAAGTATTTAATTAACATATAATAAATTTAAAAATATTTATTTTAATATTATTCTATTATAATATGAAAATAGCAGTCATCCCACTATCTCCTGTCCTGCTATAGCGTTTTTGGAGGTGGCTACTGCACGCGCTATCTGCTATTGACTACTATGGTGTTCTGTCCCTGCTCTATACCATGTAAAACTATAAGAGAAAGGAGAAACTTCTGACAGTGAAAGTATGACCTTTCTGTCACCTGATTTTATCGAGAGCTTTCTTAACAAAGTTACTGACTAATCTTTAAAAGTACAGAGAATAGCTAGCCCAACTATCAGAAGAATAACTAGAAAGTTAACTATTGTAACAACTCTTTTTTTCTAACATGGATGTTTATATATAAAAAAAAAATTGCATAATTTCCTAATGCAACTGGCTGTAGGCTGTAGCATCTTCTTTTAGTGTTTTTTTTGGACCTGCCTGCATTGTGATTTCTATTTTAAATTACTGTTTGCAGCTACAGTTTCCAATGATGAGTATACACTCATTCCATGAGCTCTTATTTGCTATACGGTTGCTGATTTGCAATGACAAATGTGAAGGCAGATTTGTATTTAGTTGCCAGCTCCTTAAACCATCAATGATGCCATTGCAACAAGCATTGGTTTCAAGAACAGACAGTGGACCCGGGGGTGATAATTCTAAAAGTCAGCTTCAAACATTGCTAACACGAGCTGGATATGGTGCACCCTTCTACAGCACTAAGCAATTGAAGAATAATCAGTTTCAGGCAACAGTTGAGTTTAATGGAATGCAGATAATGGGCCAACCCTATAACAACAAGAAGAATGCAGAAAAAGATGCTGCGGCTGAGGCACTGCAGTGGCTTATGGGTAGAAGACAAACAGGGAATGAGGATATCAATCACATGACAATGTTGCTGAAGAAAAGTAAGAAAGATCATAATTGAGCAATCAAATATGATGATGAGCTTTATGGGACGTTAAGAAGGATCATACTTTATATAAATGTTGTGTTAACAAACAACTCCACTGCGTCTTCAGTGGGCACCATTCTCAGGTCCACAAGGTCAGCTTTTTCCCAACTTACATGATCACAATGGACTGATGGAGCCAACTGCGTGTGCACAGTTCCTCAACCCACCTAGCATCATGATCAAACAATTGCCTTTTAGTTATGTCACAGACCAGCATGGTCCCTAATGCACCTCTGTCGTATGCACTTGTTACGACCCTTTACCTATATCAGCAAGAAAATTTACAGGTATATAATATCTTAAATTTGTGAGAATTTATCTGCACCAAAATGATCAAGTATTGTCAGTATATTTAACCAATAAGTTTTTTTTTTTTTTTTTTAAATCTGTATTTTCCTTTATCATTAACACACCTGTGGCCTGGGTATAGTCTGTATATAGAGGCAAATGGGCTTAATGTACAGAAGCATTACATTCTCCCAAAACTATTTGCTATCTCATTACAAATCCTTGTAGAATATTGGCTTAATTGCACTTTTGGCCTCTTCAGGTATTGTAGTTGTGTGATTTTGGTTCCCTAAGTTTCAATTGCTCAAATTGGGTCCTCAAAGTATCACAATTGTACGATTTTGGTCCCTTTGTTAGTCTTCCAGTAAATATTTAACATATTTGCTGACATGGCACTAAATGATGATGTGGCAGCTAGCATGTTGCCTAACACATATGTTGACTTGGTTTAATTGCACTTTTGGTTCCTCAGGATTGCAATATCTGAAGGACTAAATATAATTAAGCCATGTTAGCGTGTGTCAGGAAACATGTTAGTTGTCACGTCATAGACATGTCATCATCCAATGCCACATCAGCAAATCTTAAATATTTAACAAATGACTCACAGATGGACCAAAATCATACAATTGTGTTACATGGAGGACCCAATTTATGCAATTCAAACTTGGGAGATCAAAATTGCATAATTAGGATACCTGTGGGACCAAAAGTGTAATTTAACCTAGAATATTAATGTGACTTTTGGAACCTAATCAACTCCTGAACTTTTAATGCTTATTTTCTGTAATTTTTTAATGCATAAGAAATAGACAATTATGCCTTGATGTATTTTACTTTTACATCTATGCCATATAATTGAGTCTGGCTAAAATTGGTACTTTCCTGAGTTGACAGTGGGATTACTCTGGGTTCACTGCATTATAATTTATAATGGCACATTTAAGGTCAATTTGTATTATTACTATCCATATTTTTATGATTTTCATAATTTTTTATTCTATTATTTACATAATCTTAGGATTGAGACAATTTTTTTTTGTTTGGTTCTATGATTGAAATATTTTATTTATATTTCTGCTTCTAAAAATGCATTAGGATTCAGTAGTGATGGATTCAAGAGTTTACGGGGTAGATGGCAATTTGCTGTTTTTGGTTTTTTCAGGTTTATTATAATTACTTGAGGCATAATAATAATCAGTTGTCTGTTTATAAAAAAAATGAATTTTTTTCGATATAGGTTTGATATATTGACTTGTTACTTGAGTAGCCAAATTTCCATATTTTAGTAATTATTGCTACTGCTAACTAGTAGTATTGTAGCTTTATTGCTGGACAAACATTTCTTGTTTGGTGTATGCTTTGATGGTTGTATTCATAAATTCTAATAAAAATCCATCTTTCCTGTGCTTCCTTGATTGAACATTCATATATAGTGGCTTGAATTTTTACACTCTTTTGTGTTATTTCTACGTATGCACATTACATATCTGTAAACTGCAGGATGAATATCATCCTTAATCTGGATGACAAGTAGTGGAGAAAGAAATCTGAAGCTATCTTCTGTCTCTAGAATTATTCTGGACAAAAAACTGAGATTTCTGTCCTTTATATCTAATAATATCATACAACACCATGGCATTCTGTTATTATCAGTGATTTCAACAATTTGTTGCACAAACTCACTATTATGTCCTGTATTTTCTTTTCCTTAATCTTCTTTGGCTGGCTGTTTCTCAACATTACTTGCGTCCTGGGAAGGACTATTTGTCTTTTTCACTTATTTACAATAAAGGAAAGCAATTGCTTGATTTAGTTAGTGACAAATTATGTAATTTCATGCATCACCAAATCATTATTTTGTTTTCATTCTCTGTATTTTTCATTATTATAATAATTTGTGTGTATAGCTTTGCAGATTTGTAAAGAAAAAGTTGAGGCAGAAGTGTAGATTGCTGGCCTCAAAGCACTTATATCTTTGGCCAAGGTGATCCAAAATTGATGGATGGAGTGAGGGGCTCATTCTTGTTGTAAATATGCTTACTTGTGGTTTTTGTAGTTAAATCCCCCATTTTGGTCGCATTATGTTTCTTGTACTACTTTTATAACCTGTTAATAGTGTTGTGTTGCATCGTTTTCCTTAGATTGCATAATGGAACGAGACGTAACATGGGTGTTCTTGTTCTATATTTGGTTCATTTTGTAAATAGAACAGCATTAGATATGCGGTTAACAAATGGTACATTTTGGTTCTACTAAACGTGGTGGAACCAAGAACAAAACGGACTCATTTCATTTTGTTCTGTTCTTTCAAATCTTTTCTGTCTGCACACTAAACGTTAAAATAGAATGTATTATATTTTCAACAAATCAAGATAGAGAGAACTTATTTTCTACATTATAAGAGTGAATTGATTATGCCAACTTGAAGAAATTGTTGTTCTTATGATTGCACCAACCTAAAGAGGCGACAATTCTTATAATCATGCCAACCTAAAGAGACAATAATGCTTTTGATCACGTTGACCAGAAGAGGCAACAATACTTCTGAACATGTCATCTTGAGGAGGCAACAATTCTTCTAGAAATGCAAACATGTGTCCTCTAGTAAGGTTGATAACTTATGCCCTTTGCTCCATAAGTTCGAATCTAAAGTCATTTTCTTAAGGGGATCTACCCTTTTGGATTGGTTGTCGTCGTTTGATTTATAAGCAAATGTTTGTTGGCGTGGCCTCTCAAGAAGGTTGTGTCAACCAAGGTGCCTTCCTTTGATCTGATAACCTTGGTTAACAGGCTTAGGTGGGCATAGGTTGGCGTGAGCCTATTCAACTTGGTGGTTAATCAAGTTGGAAGTGTGCTGATACTCCGGCTTCTTCTATAGATGCATACTTTTCCTACAATTCTTTAATCATAGAAAAACAAAACAATACAAATTTGAAAGAGTGAGGTAGTATAAAGTAAATCAATTAGGCAAGAGTGTTCGTCACTTAGTTGTTTTTCGAGTTTGAGGTTATGGGCTTCAAGCAGGACTTACATATTGTGCTCATGTCATATATGCCAGCCTCTACAGTGGGAGCCCATCATACACATAATTGCACAGCATAAGGTGCATGCATTAGAGGGAAATGTGGAATTATTGTGGTAAGGATTTTCTCTTCCAATGCTTCACCTTTGTGCATGTTTAATGCTCTAGTTCGGCTTCTAGGGTATCGAGGGAGGAGGCTAAGAGGGTAAATACCTTCCTTTTTTTTATGGGATTTGCCTCTAGTACGACACCTTGCCTCCTTTTTTGGATCCACAAAAATGTTGCATTTGTGCTCATAGGTGGAACTATGTAGGATTGAGAGGATGCAAATGTGCTATTGACTTTAAGAAAAATACAAGTATATATTTAATGCTGTTATCTGTTAGCCCCCTCTAATTTTATAATTTGAAACCTTTGTCTCCAATTTTTTAGTCATTGTCAAATTTTGTTTTTTATTGGCTAGTTTCTTTCTTATGTATTGTTCTCTTTTCAACTCACTAGGTACTTTTATGTTTTATTCAATTCCACATTTTATTTCATCTCATGTTTTATTTTCATATGTATGATAATTTTGGTTTTAAATTGCGGTCTACAACCGCAATTGCGGCCACAACATTAAGATTTTTCGACTTACCGCAATCACATCACAAATTCAATTGTGGTTGCATCAGCCACATTTTTTTGCAATTTTCTGCAATGTCAAGAATCATGATAAAATCGAAATTGCGTCCGTGACTACAACCAAAATTTAAAACCATAATGGTAATAATAATTATTTAAAAAAGATAAATTGTCCCCATTGATTTCAGATCTTAGATCTGCCACTGTTGTGCTCCTTTAGGTATATGGCAATATCGAGGCACCTATCTTAACTTTGTATGTTAGAAGATCTTCAAAAGTGTGTGTCTTGTTCTATCCTAAACCCGTACAACTACGACCATGCATAACTTGGCATAACGAGGTGTGCTGAAATGTGTCCATGCCTATGGTGTTTGTGTCTAGTGCAAGCTCATCATGTACATCGGTCCATACCAAGCAAGACTTTGAAATGTTATTCATAAAAGCCCTTTAAGGAGCACAAGTAGTACCCCAGTAAAGGCATAACTAGATGTACATATGACATCATGCATCCATTACCATGCATGTGATGTGATGCATGAACAAAACATAAAGGCTTAAATGCAATTTTGGTCCCTCTATTTTACACAATCCGCAATTTTAGTTCCTCTATTTTAAAATAGAGACATTTAGTCCCTCTATTTTGCACAATCCTCTATTTTGCACAATCCTCAATTTTAGTCCCCCTATTTTAAAATATAGACATTTAGTCCCTCCATTTTGCACAATTCACAATTTTAGTCCCCATATTTTAAAATAAAGACATTTAATCCCACAATTTTGTAAAATCCGTGATTTTTGTCCTTTCGTCAAATTAAAAGCGTTGATCATTAAGAGATTAACGTTGACTACGATTTGATATGTGCTTCAGTGACGTGGAATTTGTTTAAAATAAATTATTAAGACTCGTGATTTTCATATTAGGACTTACGACTACTATTGTCCATTAAAATAAATGGTTTTACCTTTTTTTAAAATATGTTTTTCATCAATTATTCTACTCAGTATTTAGAATAATTAAAAATTAAACAAATAAATTTATATCACATCACTATATTTGGGTCACGTCAAGGCTGACGTTAATCTTTTAACGGTCAATGCTTTCAATTTGATAGAATAACCAAAATTACGAATTTTACAAAATTGGGGAACTAAATGTCTCTATTTTAAAATAGAGGGACCAAAATTGCGGATTTTACAAAATTGGGGGACTAAATGTCTCTATTTTAAAATAGAGAGACCAAAATTACGGATTGTGCAAAATAGAGGGGCTAAATGTCTTTATTTTAAAATAGGGGGACTAAAATTACGGATTGTGCAAAATAGGGGGACCAAAATTGCAATTAAGCCAAACATAAAACAACCAGAAAAACTTCCAAGAGACCATCATCCCCTGACAGCCATGCGTTTTATGTTGCCTAAGTGCATATAGATCTTATTTTGGCTATCACGAAAAATACAATTCCACCCACCCACATACACACAATTCATGCATGAGCCATCAAAACTGTGCTTCCTAATCATACTACATTCGTGAGTTGCCCAGTATAAGTAACACCACCACAAGTCGAACCCCATCTAAATTCCTTCACTGATCTCCACGACTAACATTATAGTGCCCACCACACCACATGTTCCCCCTCCACACCTTACCACACAAACAGCACCTCAACATGCCATTGGATTGTTGATGCACGCCTTAAGGCCCTGATTAAACTCCTAAATTTATATATTTTTGAAAAATTATTTTTAATTTAAATTATAAAGTGATAAATTTTATTATGCTATTTGTAATTAACTAGGTTTTGTCCCGTACAATGCATTTGTTTGTGTTTGGAAGTACATTAGTAATATGATTAGGAGAAATAACATTTCTCTATTAATAAATGCATAAGTAATTATCAGTTTGTTTAAACTTTGAAAAAATACTTTTAAAAAGAGCTTTTTAAAAAAGTACTTTTAAGAAGCAGGTAAGATTTGCTTATTAAAAAAAGTAATTTTCTATTTTAAAAAAATAGTTTAGACAAACACATCAAAAACTAAAAAAAAAATACTTATTTTATTAAAAAAAAATACATTCTTAAAATAAGCTTAAACTAACAGGTTCAATATCTAATTGATTTCTTTTAAATATGAGAAACTTATTCATGTAATACTAAACACATTTTAAAACTAAAGATGTTTTTGACCCCTCGTATAAATATGACAAATTTTAATATGATATAAAATTAAATTAAATTAAATTTTAAAGTAAAACATTTTACAATGATAGAAAAAAAATATATATTTAAAATAATATAATATAAAATTATCTTACTTTCAATAATAATAATAATAATTTATATTTAAGTCAATGAGGATTTATGGAGTAAATTTTCTTTTCAAGATTTTTTTAATATCAATTTAAAATATTTAAAATTATATATACAAAATAAAATCTTAAAATCTATAAAAAAAATAATAAATTAATTTTTTTAAAAAAGAATCAATCAGGATTAAATAAAATAAGTAAAAATATTAATGGTCAATGCTTAAAACGTGGTAATTTTGTAACATGTTGCCCAAATTATAAGCATGTACACGATTTTTCCCCCTTTCCATCTACTGAAAAAATTCTCTGTTCTTTTTTATTTAAATATATTTTTTGTTGTGTCACGTGATAACCTCTTGCGTGTACTATTTTTTTTTCATGTAAAGTATTATGTATAAAAGAAAAACATATATAAGGACAAATTAATTAAATTGTCTTCCATTTATTTTCCTTGGCTTTTATAATTTCACTTCATTTTAAATGACAGCACTACAACATATGATATGAACAATATATAATACATCAATAAACTTTATCTACTTAACCGTAATAAAACTTGTCACTTTGCAAAAGAAGTTGCTATAATTAAGCTTTAGAGGTACTACCATTGTTTTTCATACAAATTACAAAATACACTTGGGGGAGACAGTAAAGCTAATAAGTGGCAATTGTGAGAAAAAAAAAAAAAAAAAAAAAGTTGAGAAAGAGTACTACTCATTTGTAGATATGAGAAAATTGTGATCATTAATACCCGAAACTGAAAATGCATAAATAGTCTTTTTTTGTTTACAGGCAAGATTTCATCAAGCCCAATGCTGCATTACACATTCATCACACTGACCCCGACAAACTCCAAGTCTTCTTGCGTACGTAAGTTCCTCCACCAGTAAATACAAAAATAATGTTATCCAACGTCATCATGTGTGGAGATGACTTGTTACCTGTAGACAAGTATAGTAAAATTCGACCCTTCAAATATTCAAAAATTGAAAATTAAAAATAATATATTTATCACTATGAATAATAATACCATACTTTTGGACTTGGTTTCTCATCACAAGGATCATAGCTTCCATGTATATCCATTCACTCTCACAATCTCACTTCCACTTTCAATACTTCCCACGCACTGAATTACCCGTAACCGTATGTTTTTAAAAGCAGAGATGTATGATATCCCAGAATTTAATTTATGCTTCTGCTTCTCCCTGAGCAAACAGATTCAAAGACAAACAGTCTATATGGACCAGATATAGCAACTTTCACAAAAAAATAATAATAATAATTAACAAAGAAAAAAAACCTAAATATTATGAAACTAAATAGATCATAACTCTAAATTGCCAAGATTATAGTCACCATCCTAGCCATTGTCAAGGTAGAGATCTCTTGTTGCTGTAAGAGGGATCTTTGTACTGTTTGATACGCTCAGCCCTTGCGGGGGTAATCTTCACGTGTCTCACATGTCACAACAAAGAGAATCCAACCTGATAATCTGGCCTAAAATCATGCCCCCATTGTGAACCTCATCAATTACAATCCTTGCAAGCAATTCACAAACATGTAAATTCTCCCAAGTATCACAAAAGACCATCACTTCCAAAAAAACATTATGAAAAAATAGAAGATTCTTAAGTGAAAATAAATATTAATATTGGGTAAACATGTATCAGATCTCCTACTTAAAGCTTTTAGTAGATACCTGTTATACGCAATTTATTCTTTTGCACATGTACCATTTTTCTTTAGCTGTTGGCACCCAACGTATAAAATGTCATCTGATACATTATCTTATACCATCTGATACATTATCAGTAACGCATGAAACAAAGAGCCTCTATTCTGCAATGCTTTTCTCATCCAAAGCAAAATTATTGAACCATTGATATAAAAATCCCCTTAAAACCTTTACCTCAATAAAATATAAAAATCAATATAATCATTGTGGACCCCTGTTTTATTGAACGTGTGATTAAGTTATCCACGGAGTGAAAAAACCATCCCACCACCTGTTGTTTATGCACCCACTAGCTGTTTGTTCTTTGTGTTCCAACGCATCCCATCCCAGCCACTGAACCAAATAAAATCAAAAGCTGTATCTACTGATCTTGATTTCTCAACGCACCCCTTCCTTTACTAAGAAATCCCCAGATATATCTATCATGTGATTTATATATTAATATAAGGTATTTCTGATAATATGATTATAGAACATTTCTGATCTATAAAAGATAAGAATATTATAGTGGCCTCACTGCAGACATAGAATAACTATAACTTGTACCATTTCAAGTGCCATGGGCAAAATATCTATAAACAATACAATATGTAAAATTGCCATAGTTGATGTTCCTGTCGTGGGATAAGGGGAGGCCTTCCGTCGTCTCTTTTTGTTCTAATATCTTTGTAATTTGTCCGAAAGGTGGGGTACCTGCAATAAACACTCCAACGTTCAAGTTAGGATTCGGCGCAGAGCATTTATTGTGTGTAATAAATGAGAATTCTGAGAGTTTACCTTGGGGAGCGGATCCCCTTTTTATACATATTCTTATTGGGCTTGGGCCTTCATGGGCCTTGGCCCTGAAGGGCCTTAGTCCTTTTCTTAATCATATATGTGGTAATTAAGAGTACTTAATTACCTTTTAACCTTATGTTTACGTTGTCTTTAGTTACTAATGGTGCATATATTTCTATCAGTGTTCGGCCTATTTGTGCCGAATACTATCATTTAGGCCCAAGGCGAGGGGTTTAGGGGTCCTCGGATTTATAGATGTCGAATACTCTGCCTGCCGAACGGATCATACAGCGTTGGGGTGTTCGGCTATGCTTCGGGTACCGAACACCTGATCCTACTTTCGGGGGTATTCGGTTTGTATGCGTTGCCGAATACCCCAACTAGTACACATGCCCCCCAGCCTCAAGCGAAGGAAAATAGCGAAGAGGTTTATTGTTTGATACTGGCGTTTTAAGGTTGTGTCGTTTGAAATCACTGCCATTTATGGCAAAATAAAGCCGTTGGGTCGTAGGGATCGAAGCGTTGCGTTACGTGAACCGTTAGATCTTGACAGATCTAACGGTTGGGGGGTTCTGGACCGTTATGGGCCTGGGCCCTATAAATAGGGGAAAGTTGTCGTTCTCGTTGCTCATATTTACGATTTCACTAAAATCTTCTTCTCTTGCTCTCGGCCGAATAGTTGTTCTAGCTTCATTCTTCTCGTCTTAATTAAGGTACGAGAGTTCGGCTTTTGCTTTTTTCTTTGTTGTTATGAGTTCGGTTGGCCGTGAGCTTTCTGGGGGAACCGAGGTAGTTGACTTTCCGTCCGCTTCCTCTAATAGTGGAGATTCTAGCGAGGGGTCTTCGACCGCCTCGTCTTCTGAGTCCGTTTCTTCTTCTTCGGCTTCTTCTTCTTCGTCTCCAAACCAAGAGGGGATGGGTGAGAATGTTATGGGTCCTGCAGCCTCTTCTGCCTCTTCGGCGGAGGAGGCTTCTGGAGCAAAACCGAAGCGTAGACCCCGGGTTGCTCATGTGAAAAAGGTTTTTCCACCCATTACCCTTCCAGGGTATACCTGGGTTGCTGGAGAAGTTGGGGCCTATTGGTCTCGGTATGACGATAGGAATAGCGTATGTAATTTTGTAAACTATGTAGATGTGTCTTCCATTGCCGAAGATGAATTTTGTCCCGTAGGGTTACAGTGTTGTCGGCGAGAGCCAGACCCTGAATTTGTTTTCATGGGGAAAGGCAACTCGAAAAGGGATTTCTTTTATATGTATGATTGCGTATTTCGTGATTTACATGTAAAGGTTCCTTTCGACGACTTCACTATGGGGGTGCTTCGGGTTTTAAACGTGGCACCCTCGCAGTTGCATCCGAATGGGTGGGCTGCTATCCAGGCATTCCGAGCCCTCTGTATTTTTAATTTTATAGAGCCTTCGGTAAGCGTGTTTCTATATTACTTTTGTACTCGGCCTAAAGATGGTTTATGGGTTTCTTTGATAAGAAAACCGAAAAGGCCTCTTTTCAAGTCATTCACTACCTCTTATAAGAATTTCAAAACTGGTTTCTTCAAGGTAGTTGTTAGGCCGAACATAGGGACTCACCATCTTTATGATACGAGTGGAAAGTCCCTATTTCCGTTCTATTGGGAGCAAAACCCTCGGCGTTATGACAAGTTTCCAAAATCCATGATGACCGAAACAGAACGCGAGGATCTCCTTTTTCTAGAGTCTCTCCCCCGAAAGCTCTCTGCTAGGCAGCTTGTGGCCCTGTTAAATTCTTCCACTGTTTTAGCAGATATGTGTGGTAAGATTTTTGTTCTTTCTTTACTAGTGTTTAAAAGTTTTAGCTTTTGTCACTGACTAAGTGTTTTTTGTGTAGGTATTATGGCCGATGCCGGAGGAGATGTATTTTCATTCCGGAATGCACGGAGGAATCGGGCACAAGCTGCGGGGAACAAGTCTGGAACTGCTGCCGTGCCCCCCATTCCCAAACAACCGACCCCCCGACCACCTCCAGTAGACACTGTGCCTCCTCCAGCAGGAGAAAAGAAAAGCAAGGAGAGAGAGCACAAGAGAAGGCACCAGAGTTGTGAGGCTTCGGAAGAAGAAAGGGTTAAGAAGCTGAAGCAACAGACCTTGGGTTTTCCTGCTTCAGCTTCTTTATCCTCTATTAATGCCTTGACTGCCGAAGGCTTTTTTGCTAAAGACTTTCGGCCCAAGAAGATGGTGAGCTCCAACGACATTTCGGATACTGGGAAGGCCATCCTGAGCAAAGCCGATGCTGCTGCCAACTGGTCGGCCTTTTGTGAATTTCAAGCGAGGGCTACAGCCGTCGCATATCATTTGTTTGGGAATCCTTTGAAGGAGGCCGATAAGTTGAAGGAGGATTTGGAGGAGGCCCAGGCGTCAAATAAACAAGTGTTGGAGGCCAACTTGGTTCTGGCCAACGATAATGGGCGTTTGAAAGATGAAGTTAAGGACCTCTCGGTCAAAGTGCATGAATTAGACACCAAAGTATTAATGGCCGAGAAGGATGCTAAGCTTCAATCTGATGAGATCGAGCGGCTAAGGGCTCTGTTGGCCGAGGCTCGAGAAGAAAGGGATGCGGAGCGTGTTGCGAGGGAGAGGTTTCGCTCTTCGGCTGAAGAAAAGATTCTTGCCGAACACAAGGCTGGTTTCCTCCATGGGATGCGGCAAATAACACATTTTTATAATGTTCGTGACCGCAGCATCTTTGATATGGAGAAGGATGTTTATCAAGGGCAACTGGTGCCTCTTGATGACATTCCGGAGGATGCCGTTCTCGAGAATCCTCTATATGGTTCGGCTGCTGATGATGGTGCAGAGCCCGGGGTCGCTGATGAGGGGGGTGATGAGGAAACCGTTGACGCCGATGTTCATGAGGACTAGGCAAAAATAGAATGATTTTTGTAGTTGTTAGGCCGTTAGAGCCTTTTGACTTTTTGTATACATGGACTCGGCCCTTTATGATAATCTAATGAAAACATATTCTTCCTTTCGGTATTTAACTTATAGCTTATTTCGCTCTTTTACTTGTTTTTGTAATACTTGTGTTTTTATTTTTGGGCGAAATAGAACTGTAAGTGTTTTTTGAGGATGCGGTTCCTCTATTGAATGGTGCATCCTTAGCCGAGTGGGAGCACTCGGGAGGGAAACCATTTTGAAGAAAATCCGAATGGTGCATCCTTAGCTGAGTGGGAGCACTCGGGAGGGAAACCATTTTGAAGAAAATCCGAATGGTGCATCCTTGGCCGAGTGGGAGCACTCGGGAGGGAAACCATTTTGAAGAAAATCCGAATGGTGCATCCTTAGCCGAGTGGGAGCACTCGGGAGGGAAACCATTTTGAAGAAAATCCGTATGGTGCATCCTTAGCCGAGTGGGAGCACTCGGGAGGGAAACCATTTTGAAGAAAATCCGTATGGTGCATCCTTAGCCGAGTGGGAGCACTCGGGAGGGAAACCATTTTGAAGAAAATTCGAATGGTGCATCCTTAGCCGAGTGGGAGCACTCGGGAGGGAAACCATTTTGAAGAAAATCTGAATGTTGTGCTCAAATAATAATAGCGATTTGTAAGCCGTTTAGGATTCTTTTGGAGGTATGCCTCATGAAAGCCCGAATACATCCTTTTATATTTTCGTAGGGATTATAAAATAAGGAGGGAAGAAAGTATCACATTTTAAATATATAGTGAAAATACATCAACTGAAGTAATATTTAAGATGAGTGGAATTCCAGGTTCTTGGTATTATTTTTCCTGACAGTTCTTCCAACCTGTACGCTCCATTGTTGAGGTTTTGCCGAACTCTGAATGGGCCGTCCCAATTGGCTGCCAATTTTCCTTCTTTGGAATCTCTTCGGGCATCGCCTTGCGCCCTAAGGACTAGATCTCCTTCTTGAAAGTCTCGCGGCTTCAGCTTTGAGTTGAATCTTCGAGTCATTCTTTGTTTGCATGCTTCGGCATTGAGACGTGCTCGGTCACGTATTTCTTCAACCAAGTCTAGTTCGTACCTCATGGAACTTTCGTTTTCGGAAGTCTCGAAGTTTTGTCTTCGGAATGAGGGTTCTCCTACTTCAACTGGGATCATTGCTTCGGTCCCATAAACCATTCTGAAAGGTGTTTCTTTGATGGTTGATTGAGGGGTGCACCTGTATGCCCACAATATTTCGGGTATCTCCTCGGCCCAAGCCCCTTTGGCTGTTCCCAACCTTCTTTTTAGTTCTCCTAGGATGACTTTGTTTGCGGCTTCTGCTTGTCCGTTTGTTTGGGGGTGCTCGACCGAGGTAACTTTATGCTTTATTCCCAAACCTTCAAGGAAAGCGTTTAACTTCTTGTCCGTGAATTGTAGGCCGTTATCTGTGACGATTGCATATGGAATGCCGAAGCGAGTGATGACATTTTTCCACAAAAATTTCTGTACGTTCTGAGCCGAGATGATTGCCAATGGCTCGGCTTCTATCCATTTTGTGAAGTAATCGACAGCTACTATCAAGAACTTGCGTTGTCCTGTGGCTACAGGGAAAGGACCTAGGATGTCGGTTCCCCATACAGCAAAAGGCCAAGGTGACGATATGGAGTGCAACTTATCCGCTGGTTGGTGGATAAGGTTAGCATGTTTTTGGCACTGGCTACATCTTTTTACATGCTCGGCACAGTCAGTTTTGAGGGTCGGCCAGTAATATCCTGCTCGGAGAACTCGTGTTGCCATCGTTCGTGCTCCAGAGTGCATGCCACAGATTCCCTCATGCAGCTCCTTCATTACGTATTCTGCTTGTTCTTTCTCAAGACACTTTAACAAGGGCATGGAAAATCCCCTTCTGTACAACTCTTCGGCTATCATAACGTATCTTGAAGCATTGATTCGCAATTTTTTGGCTTTTTCTTTATTCTCCGGAAGGATTCCTTGTGCCAAGTACTGTTGTATTTCGGTTATCCAGGTACTTTTGGCTGCCGAAAGCTGCATGCATTCTCCGGCGGTTATACTTGGTTCGGGCAACGTCTCCTGGATGAAGGTTCTCAACTGTCCGGGTTTTTGGGTAGTAGCTAATTTAGCAAGCCGATCTGCCCTATCATTGTGTTCTCGGACTAAATGATTCACCCTTATTTCCTCGAACTCTTGTTTCAGCTGAATGAAAGTATGATAATACTTCAGCAACTGAGGGTCTTTGACTTGGAAACCACCGTTGATCTGTTCGGCTGCTACTTGCGAATCACTCCAACATTGTACCTTTCGGGCTCCCATCTCTCTGGCCAGTCTGAGCCCAGCTAGTAATGCCTCGTACTCGGCCTGATTGTTGGATGCTTTAAAACCGAATCGTAATGACTGTTCCAGGCGTATTTGGTTGGGCCCTTCCAGTATGATGCCTGCACCACTTCCCCTTTGGTTTGACGATCCATCTACATGTACTGTCCACCATTCTTCTTCAAAGGTTTCAGCAGGGTGTAGTTCATTAATAAAATCTGCCATACATTGTGCCTTGACTGGGCCCCTCGATTCGTACTTTAAGTCGAACTCTGAGAGTTCTACTGACCATGCTATCATTCTCCCTGCTAATTATGGTTTCCTTAATACCTTTACAATTGGGCAATCGGTTTTTACAATCACCCGATGTCCTTGAAAGTATTGTCTCAGGCATCTTGCAGCATTTACTAATGCTAGGGCAGCTTTCTCAATCGTTTGGTACCTGGTCTCGGCTTCCTGTAGTACTCGGCTAGTGAAGTATATGGGTGCCTGACCTCCTTCCCGTTCCTGTACTAAAACCGCACTTATGGCTGTTTGAGAAACCGAGATGTAAAGCACTAGATCTTTTGTAGGTTCCGGTTTTTGGAGTATGGGAGGGGCCGAAAGGGTCTTTTTTAGTTCTTGAAAAGCCTCTTCACACTGCTGGTTCCATGAAAAGTTCTTGGCTGTTTTCAACAATCGCATAATGGGTTTTACCTTCTCGGCAATCCTAGGCAGGAATCGTGATAGAGAGGCTATTCTCCCTGTGAGTCTATGGACATCCTTTGGGGTTCTCGGGCTCTTCATACGAACAACCGCCTCGCATTTATCTGGGTTGGCTTCTATGCCTCGGCATGTTAACATAAAGCCCAAGAATTTTCCCCCTTGGACGCTGAAGACACATTTTTCAGGGTTTAGGCGCATGTTATGTTTCCTGAGTTCCTTGAAGATCTCTTCGAGATCCTTTGCGTGTTCGTCAGGCATGGAAGATTTAACAACCATGTCGTCGACATACACCTCTAGGTTTCGTCCTAACTGTTTTTGGAAAACTTTGTCCATCAATCTTTGATAAGTGGCTCCCGCATTTTTCAGGCCGAAGGGCATTACTTGGTAGCAAAAATTGGCCGATTCGGTTATGAAAGTTGTCTTGTCTTCATCTGGAGGGTGCATTCGGATTTGGTTGTATCCTGAATAAGCATCTAAAAAACTAAGACAGAGATGTCCAGCTGCCCCATCGACCAATCTGTCAATGTTTGGTAGCGGGTAGGCATCTTTTGGGCAAGCTTTATTCAGATCCGTGTAGTCCGTGCACATCCTCCATCTTCCATTTGCCTTCTTTACCATGACCACATTGGCTAACCAAGTGGAATACTTAACCTCTCGGATAAAATTGGCGACCAACAGTTTGGATACTTCTTCTTCTACTGCTCTCCTCCTATCCTCTCCCATTTTCCTTTTCTTTTGAGAAATTGGTCTTGCTTCTCGGCATATTGCCAACTTGTGGCAATGGAATTTTGGGTCAATGCCGGGCATGTCGGCGGCTTTCCAGGCAAAGAGATCGGCGTTTCGTTCTACTACTCTTTGAATCCGAAACCTGCCCTCTTCGGATAGATTGTTTCCGAGGTATGTAATTTGAGTTTTTTCTTGCCCAATTTGAAATGGATGGACTTCCTCGTTCGGCTTTACTCGCTGGTCCTCGATTCTGGGATCGAGATCCAAAGTTTGGTGCGAGGGTTCAGCCGCCGAGACCATATGTACTGACTTGCTGTCGTCTTCCCTTAGTTGAGTAACCTTTAGACTGGCTAAGTAACATTCTCTTGCCGCCTTTTGGTCAGCGTGGATCGTGACGATCGTGCCTCGGTTTGATGGAAATTTCATGGCTAGATGTGGAGTGGAGACTACGGCTCTAAGAGTGTTCAACGACGGTCGTCCGAGTAGTATGTTGTACGAGGTGTTGGCGTGCACCACAATGTATCTCACTTTTATGGTCTTGTACTCCTTTCCCTCATAACCGAAGGTCGTGTCCAACTCTATACATCCTCTGGTGTTAACCCTTTCGCCAGAGAATCCGACTAAGGGTTCGTCATAGGGCATGAGCTTTTTCTCTGGTATGTCCAGTTGTTTGAAAGTGTTCCAGTATATGATGTTGGCCGAGCTTCCTTGATCTACTAGGGTCTTCCGGACTGTGCAGTCGGCCACATCTACACTGATGACCATTGGATCATCTTGCATTGGGTCGGACCCCTGAAAATCTGCATCTGTGAAGGTGATGGGTGGCATTTTGAGTTTGTTTGTAGTTGAAGTCATGTTGACTGACCGGACTAGCCGGAGGTGCTTTTTTCAGGCCGAAGAAGTACTTCCTCCTCCCGCAAACCCTCCGACAATCGTGTTGATGACCCTCCTAGGATTAGAGGGTTTTACGTCTTGTCGTTCCCTGGACCTGCTCCTTTGTCTTTCGTCTCTTCTAGCATGGCTAAAGTCCGTCCTATAGGTTCTGTCATTGTCTTTATCTCTCCAAAAATGAGATCTTTCGGTCCTCGGATCATGGACGAAATCTTTAAGGTGTCCCATTTTGATGAGGTCTTCTATTTTGTCTTTAAGGGCGGCGCATTCTTCGGTGGAGTGACCCTTGTTGCGGTGGTATCGGCATTGCTTGCTGTAATCGGCCCTAAGGGGAGTGTTGGCCCTCTTCGGCATGGCCAAAATTTCTGTGGCCAGAGCCTGTTCGAGTATTTGGGATCGACTAGTGTTAAGCGGCGTATAAGCCGTATACCTAGAGCCACGGTACTCCTTCTCTTTGCTGATCTTGTCTTTTCCCTTTCCTTGATAATCTTTTTCTTGTTCCCTCTTCCTTGGGTTGGATTCTGCTTGGACCTGGCTTCTGTATTCGGATAATTCTTCCATCTGCATGTATCTTGCTGCTCGTCGTCGGAGGTCATCCATGTCAAGAGCCGATTTTTTGCAGAGACTGTTGACGAAGGCTCCTGGCTTAAGAGCCGTTACTAACTGGTGCATGGCCACCGCCGAGTCTAGGTTTCGGATGTTTAAAGCAGTCCTACCGAACCTTTCCATGAACACTCTTAGAGATTCCCCTTTTTCCTGCCGAATATTGACTAGTGCCACTGAAGTTAGATGATGGGGTCTACTAGTTGCAAATTGATTGCCGAATCTGGTGACCAACGTCTCGAAGCTGTCAATGGAGTTCGGTGGTAGGCAAGTAAACCAACTAAGGGTGTGTCCCTTGAGGGAGGTGGGGAACACCCTACATAGAACGACATCTTCAGAGGTGTATAAACTGATCTGGGTTACATACACATCTACATGTTCATCTGGATCCGTGCTACCATCGTATCGGTCCAGACTAAGGTTCTTCCAGTTTGGAGGAAGGGGAGTTTCCATAATCCCTGAGACAAAAGGGTGCCTACAGGGACGTGACTGATTGTTAAAGGTAGAAAAGGAAGGCCGATTCGTCGTACCCTGCATGCTAAGGTTGATTATCGACTCCTCTTCATGATTTTTGTCTGGTTTATGATTTTCTTGTCTCCTGGATTGGTTCAAGTCCCTCAACTCGGCATTTTCTCGGCGAAGGGCCGACAACTCCTGAGCGTGTTGTTGCCTTATTGCCGAGATGTCGGCTCGCAACTGCCTCAAGTCTGACGAAAGATTTGTCTGATCTTCCACCAGGTTTTCGTCGACGAGACGTTCTTCTATGTGCGCGTGACTTCGAGTAGTAACCATTCTTTGTGAGGCTGCGGGAAAAGTTTTACCAGGCCCCACGGTGGGCGCCAAAATGTTCCTGTCGTGGGATAAGGGGAGGCCTTCCGTCGTCTCTTTGTGTTCTAATATCTTTGTAATTTGTCCGAAAGGTGGGGTACCTGCAATAAACACTCCAACGTTCAAGTTAGGGTTCGGCGCAGAGCATTTAATGTGTGTAATAAATGAGAATTCTGAGAGTTTACCTTGGGGAGCGGATCCCCTTTTTATACATATTCTTATTGGGCTTGGGCCTTCATGGGCCTTGGCCCTGAAGGGCCTTAGTCCTTTTCTTAATCATATATGTGGTAATTAAGAGTACTTAATTACCTTTTAACCTTATGTTTACGTTGTCTTTAGTTACTAATGGTGCATATATTTCTATCAGTGTTCGGCCTATTTGTGCCGAATACTATCATTTAGGCCCAAGGCGAGGGGTTTAGGGGTCCTCGGATTTATAGATGTCGAATACTCTGCCTGCCGAACGGATCATACAGCGTTGGGGTGTTCGGCTATGCTTCGGGTACCGAACACCTGATCCTACTTTCGGGGGTATTCGGTTTGTATGCGTTGCCGAATACCCCAACTAGTACAGTTGATAATCATATCTTACCAAATTTTTGTAATCTCAATTCCTTCTGGGAGAAGACCACCACTGCAACAAATATAAGCTTAAGAAAGCTAATGGTTGAAAGTACATAAAGGGAAATGTTGATTGCTAAATCACCTATTATCTCTGGGGTCCAAAACAAATGCATTAACATTATCTCTCCTTACTGTAGGGGTGACAGCCACACTATCAATAAAAAATTTTCGAGAAACAATATTGGATTTATTGAAATGTTGAACTTCCTCTAAACTATATAAGACAACAAATTGATCACAATCTTACCATTGTTCAAGTGAGTGGATGATAGAAAATGTTGCAGAAAAAGTGAGTATGAGATTACATCTCTCTTTTGAAGAATCATCAAGAGGAAAATCGAAGCAAAGTGGGCAATGACTTGAATGATTAAATTTCATCAGCTTAGATTGGTTATATGATGTGACAATTTGATGAAATTTGACTTACATTCATTGATCTTTTCACAACTTGGATGATCTCCATCCAATGCCTCTGAGCCTTGTTGTCCCAAAACTTTGGAGGGTTGGCAGCACCCAATTCAACCGCTGCCATCTTGGTAGAAGAAAAAAAAAAAAGTGGAAAAGATACTGCAGACACCCAATTCAATAACTCAAAACAAAAAAGAAAAGCCATCCATCAATATTAACCAATTCAAGTGCCAAGACAAAGATTAGAAGTAGAAGTTGATGTAGGCTCTAATTGATTCAATTTCAAAGTACCACACTAGGTGTCTCACAAGTTGTGTTTCTAAATATTGACTATTTATCATTACTTGAAAACCATGCTACACTGAGAAAATTATCCAAGTAAGGACGAACTAAACACCAATATCAGTTAGCAAGAGAACAGTCCAAATGCAATTTATGGCTACATAGTAGTTCAAACCCAAGAAACCCCAAAGGAGGACATAAAGAAACAAATAATTTATATTGAACGATAAAATCAATTAGTTGTGAACAATCTAAGAGAAAACTTGGGAATCACAGTAATTTGGTAAATAAGCTCTTACTTGGTAGGCAAACCAGTAATCAGGCAAACAGGTTGTTCTGGATCTGAAAAAAATAATATAACTAAAACCATAAAAGTAAAAGAAAACCTGTAAAATAATGTACTTTGAGCCATCTATTGCTTGATTATCAGAACAGAATGTTAAAACACGCTTCATTGAAGCTTTATCTTAAAATATATAACAAACTAATGAGAAAAGCATAGGCAAGTAATTCTTCATCTTTGTTTTATTTAATTTAATTGTGTATATTTCAGATTTTCTAGATAGCATTTTTAGTTTTTTTACCATAAAGATTGTAAAGGCAGTAAAGTCCACACAAATATCTAAATTCTCATCAATATTCTGATGTGGCCACAAATTAGGATTTAATTAGTTTATCTTGCTTCTTTATCTTTTGTTATCTTAATAAGATTTTCTAGATATCTGAATTCTGATTTCATATTAGATATTTATTTTAGTCATTAGGATAATTAGACAGGATCTTTTTAGTTAGGATTCTCTTTATTTATATTTTATCAATTAGGATAAATTAGGATAATTGTTAGTTTGATCCTATCAATTAGGATTCTCTTTATTTTTATTTTATCAATTAGGATAATTGTTAGGATATCTTTGTAGCTTTATTTAAAGGGCAGACTTGATTGAAATTTTAATAAATGAGAAATACTTCAAAAAAACTTGTGTTAGTTTAGGAGGGGTTCTGTCAAGGACGAATCTGCTTCTCACTCTCACTAAAACGTGTGTTAGTTTAGAAGGGGCTCTGTTAAGGATGGGTCTGCTTCTTGCTTTCACTATAGATCGAAAGAAGGAGTATTCCGTGTCTAGGCTCGTGACTCAATCCTATGCTAAGGGCCCATAACATATTCTTATATGACTATCTTTTCTATGGAATTGGGGCACTCTTGGTGTGTTGCAATATAATACAACAAACAGCTGTGGTAAGAGGGACTCACATTGTACAGATGTTGTGGGAATATCTGAGTGAAATGACAACCCTTTAATGAACTCTAAATAGGAACAACCTAAAAATATTAACATACCATCATATGAAAAAAGACAACAACCAATATTAACAAATCAAGAATGCAGGTAAAATGCAATGTCATTAATCCTACCATCTTTTGAAATATATACGATATTTGCGGACCATTATAAATAGTTTTTATGCACAATTGTTCTTCTCTTAACCTCTTCCTCTCTAGCCAAAACACACTCCAAATTTCGCAAGTTCATAATCTCTACAAAGTCAAAAATTATAATTTAAACAGTGAAGGATCTTTAGAAGTTCAAATAAGCAAAACATGTAATCAGTAGATGTTAAGTGTTATAATCTAGACTTGTTTAAGCAACTTCTAAAAGCATCTCTTCTTGTGTCATCCTCTTCTCCTCACCTTTTTTTTCCTTTTGACCGGTTGAGGGCCCAAAAAAACAAATCCAACAAAAATAAAACATTTCATACCAAGACCACAAATCTATTAAGTTGATAATGAAAATAAAACCTTATCAATAAATAAATAAATCAAGAGAAAGGTAAATAGTACTTCAAAATTACTAAAGCACTGAGTATAAGTTGTTATTATGAGTACATCCCAGATGAGTTAAACAAATGGAAATTACTATTCACTAAGGAAACAACATGCAATGAGAAAATAGAGAAGAGAAAGAGAAGACCTTGATGGTGGCTTGGAGGGCCGCACGAATGGCGTCTCTCTAAGCTTGGCGAACAATGACAAAATTCCTAGTGGACTTTCTGATCATTCTCTCCCCATTCTCATCTTGTTGTTCCTCTGCAACCTTCCTATAATGATCCTCCTCCTCCTCCTTTGGAGAACTCTCCAATTTGGATAAGATTTTCTTCTTTTTCTTCTTCTTCGCTAGAGTCTTCCCAGGAAATATGAGTAGCTTCTTTTTATGAATCTTTTAAAAAAAAACACCATTAATTAAAACAGCAGAAAATGCATAGAAGGAAGAGGCAGAAAAAGGAGAGGAAAAAAAAACCTTTCATTAGCGTCATTTTTGTTAGGCTTTTCTTCGTTGGGCTCCTAAAAAAAAGAGTTGAATGAGTGGTGTGACTGTTAAATTAAGAAAAAGGAATGGGGTAAATACTTATTTTATTTTAGTACCTGAAACTGTATGATAAACCGGATTTTGACTGTGTTTTTATCTATGTTTGGATGTCATTTGCACATGATTTAAGCTTATTTTGTTGGCAGAACTCACGGTTTGTCACTAGTTTGTGTAAGACAGGAAATTCAAGGATTCCTTGACGAAAAGAGCTTAAAAACACATCAATTGGAGGAGAATTGCCATTGTCTGGAAGACCACGGCCATGGTAGATGTAGCATAGCCGTGCTAAGTCACCACAGCCGTGATTCAAGAACCACGGCCAAGCAAGAATCACTGGAAGTTGAGCATCAGCGTCAATTTTCTGAGCACAGTCGTGGTTCATTTACCATGGCCATGCTCTAAATACACGCAAATTGGGCCTCCAGACTATGCAAGGACCGCGGCCGTGGTCATCTGATCAACACGGCCATGGTGAGCTGCGTCAACAGTTTGAAACTTTATAAATAGATGCTGAAAACCCTCTTCTGGTATCTTTTGCTCTATTTCTGAATACTGAGGGTTCTGAGTGAGATAGAGGTCTTGTGAGAGAATCTGATTGTTGTAAGACGTAGAGATCATCATTGAGAATACCACTTGTAAAATCTCTTATCCCTTTGTAATCTTTATGTTTTCTATGGGGTTTACTGGTTTGTTCATGGACATGAGTGGCTAGTCCTCCTAGCCCAGGATTATGATGTAGTTGTGTCCTTTGTACCTTATCTTTGATTATCAATGAATGTCTCGATGTTTCCAGTTATTGAATCTCTTTACTATTTTGCTTGTTATCAGAACTGATCACTCTAAATGTTGGTCAGACCCTCGTCTATGATCAATTGTCTGGGATTGACAGAACTGTAAAGTGATTGAATTTATATGATTTGCATGATCAAACTAATTGTGTGAATTTCTAGTTGATTAATTCTATTAATCAACCTCTTTGAGTATCATCGTTTGCCCTAATTTAATTCACCTATGACGACCAATTGGGAATTGAATTAGGGGAAACAACAGTAGTAAGCTACGACCAATTGTTTACTAATGAATTTAAATAGGACTGGCAATTAACTTAGTTAGAGTATTAATTGAAATCAAGATGAGGGAAAAAGGGATGCATACAAAATCATAATCCTTGGCGTCCCAATCTTACTGTCTCACATTAATCTTCTTATCTTAATCCTTAGCTCTTAAGAACTGAACAATTGAACACTATTTTCTCAACTTTGATTCTTAATTGAATTGTTTAATACATTGCAAAATTAATTGTTTGGGAACACGACTGGTCCTTTGCGTTTGATATCCGGACTCCGAGAGTCCACTGTTTCTACTGCGTAGGGTACGCTTGCCTTTTGCAAACGCATTTTACGCATCAAGTTTTAGTAAGGTGGGAGATAAGAAGTTCACCACGGCCGTGCTCCAATAACCACGACAGTGCTCCGCACCCCACTATATATAGTCATGGGGGGGTCAGTTACCACCACCCGAGGTTCTCCCCTAACCTTTGGCATCCTTAGCATTAGAGTAAGCTTTCTATGGTTTGTCAGCATGCATTTTCATTCACATGACCATCACCAGCATGCATTTTCTATGGTTCTCTCCTTCTTTCTCTGTTCTCTCTCCCCTAACCTTTGGCATCCAATTATTTTCATTTAAAAATTCAAAATCTTTTTTCTCTCTGACGATGACCACGACCGTGGTCAATTTTACCACAGCTGTGGTAATTTTTACCATAGCCGTGGTCGACATTACCACAGCCACACAGTGGCCATTCTTTTTCTGCTCTAACCCTCCTGTTACATTTTTTTGGTTATGCTTCTTGTGTGCAGTCATGGTAGGTGGCAGCCCATCCCACACTCGTGGAAAACATGCTCGAACCACACAGGCTCAGCCGGATTTGGTCATTCGTGAACAAAATCCCGACACTAGGAGCCAACATCAGAACCATCCACCACAGGGTTCAGCATCATCCACACGATCCACGTCATCACCTCTTACTCCACCACCTCGACGCCACCTTAGGGCTCAGCCTACGCATTATGATACTCCAGTACCACCAGAGCATATGGACCGGTACATAGTGCTGAGGACCTTTGACTATCATCCCACCAGAGCCCTAGACACAACACTTTTGGAGGAGCATGGTTTACTGCAGCAGGTCATGGCATATCTCACAGTCGTGGGATGGGAGAGGATAATGGACATCACAGAACAGGCGTACAAACACCCCACTATTGACTTCATCTCCACTTACCAGGAGTGGGACCCCGCACCTCGACTTGCACCTCCGCAGGAGGCGGATGAGGACGACATGGAGGATGAGGAGGTGCCACAGATAGATGACCCAGCCCTTCCGCACATGGTCTCCTTTTTCATGATGGGACAGGTCCGGAAGATGACGTTGGCTAATTTCAATGTTATCTTGGGTTTTGAGACACCGAAGTCCATTCTAACATATGACTATAGGGGTGCTCTGAGATGGCACCTAAAGACTTACAAACCAGCAGCCTTCTGGAGAGAGATTACAGGACAGGCCCGCTTCATCCCTGGCACCTCAAAGGCCAGTGGCATCAGAGACCCAGCACTTTGGGTGTGCAATCGGTGGTTATCTGGGACCCTCCATGGCTGTAAGGAGAGCACCGACACGATTACTAGGAAGGACCTCTTCCCTCTATGGTGCATGGTTCGAGGAAGCAGTGTAATGCTGACCTCCTCTTTATCAGACATTGCAGCACCATCGGATTACGAGTTTTTCAGAGCCAGACTGGCCACATTGCAGTTGGATCATTTATCACCAGGCTGGCTACTCACTTTGGCTTCATGGAGGCAGCCCAGGATGGCACGCCTGTTTCCTACATTGACAGATCCACTCTGGTTTCTCTGGGGATCCTTCGACGCCAGGGCCAGCAGTTCTTCCTCGTTGAGCAGCCTAAACCACATCAGGAAGAGCCAAAGATCCTGCCCCAGGAGCTAGGCATGGCAGAGCAGCCAGAGCAGCAATTGGGAACGGAGGAGCAGCCGACAGAGCAGCATTAGGCACCACTACCACCACCCACATTTGACATGAGCCAGATCCTCCACAGACTGGATGATTTGGAGACTAGGGTGACGCGGAGGTTGGATGATCAGGACACCCGATTTGAGGCACAGCAGCAGATGATAGCTGACAATTTCACTGCTCAGATGGACTTTCTAAGGCAGTTTCAGGATCGTCTCTTTCCAGATCCTCCTCCTTCTTGAGGAGCTTTTCTATTTCCTTAGGTGTTTTTTTTTTTATTTCTCAGCTCTCACTTCTTCTTTCTCTCCTTTTTTTTGAAGGCCTTTGACTTTGATTTATTCATTTTATAGGAGAGGAAGTGAGACACACTGAGTCTTTTCTGTTTTAGAATATCCTTCATTACATTGGCTTTCTCCTGTCTTTCAGACCATCAAGCATATTGTACAAAAACTAACATAACAGGGTGACAAAGAAATATTCACAAGGCTCAAAATAGGCAACTAAGTGAGATTGTATCACAAACTCTGCATCCAAAAAAATGCCTAAACAATGCCTCAATAGTTTCAGAAAGTCAAAAGTCAATCAAGGATATGTATGTCAGCATAGAAAATAAAACATGTCACCTAAATTGATTCCATATCATACTGAAGGACTTAAGGCTCAAATCTCCAATCTCTATGTTCAAGCTCAAGGGAAATAATCTATTCGTCCAATTTTAGTGCCAATGTTTCCCCTTTAGTGACCCTGCTGCTATTTGAAATAATTTTTTTTTTGTTTAGATGGGAAATTCTACAAACAAAAATTCTACAACTATTAAGGATCAAAACATGACATTAGAACAAAGAAGTAACATAACCACACAATGTCTCAAGAATGGGGGAAACAATCATAACCCCCTCCCCACACTCAATATCTGCAGTGTCCTCAATGCATCCAAAATATAAATGAAAATTGGAAATGATGTATGGAAAATGAAAGAACTAGTAGAGTACGGTGCTATAAATAAAACAGACTGAAAGAACAAAATAAAAGAAAAAGAACAAAAAAACCTAAGGAAATAGAAAAACTCCTCAAGAAGGAGGAGGATCTGGAAAGAGACGATCCTGAAGCTGCCTTAAAAAGTCCATCTGAGCAGTGAAATTGTCAGCTAACATCTGCTGTTGTGCCTCAAATCGGGTGTCCTGATCATCCAACCTCCGCGTCACCCTAGTCTCCAAATCATCCAGTCTCTGAAGGATCTGGCTCATGTCAAATGTGGGTGGTGGCAGTGGTGCCTGATGCTGCTCTGTCGGCTACTCTTCCGTTCCCAATTGCTGCTCTGGCTGCTCTGCCATGCCTAGCTCATGGGGCAGGATCTCTGGCTCTTCCTGATGTGGTTTAGGCTGCTCAACAAGGAAGAATTGCTGGCCCTGACGTCGAAGGATCCCCAGAGAAACCAGAGTGGATATGTCAATGTAGGAAACAGCAGTGCCATCCTGGGCTGCCTCAATGAAGCCAAAGTGAGTAGCCAGCCTGGTGATGAATAATCCAACTGCAATGTTGCCAGTCTGGCTCTGAGAAACTCGTAATCCGATGGTGCTGCAATGTCTGATAAAGAGGAGGCCGGCATTACACCGCCTTCCTCGAACCATGCACCATAAAGGGAAGAGGTCCTTCCCAGTAATTGTGTCGGTGCTCTCCTTACGACCATGGAGGGTCCCAGATAACCACCGATGGCACACCCGAAGTGCTGGGTCTCTGATGCCACTGGCCTTTGAGGTGTCAGGGATGAAGCGGGCCTGTCCTGTAATCTCCCTCCAGAAGGCTGCTGGTCTGTAAGTCTTTGGGTGCCATCTCAGAGCACCCCTATAGTCATATGTCAGAATGGACTCTGGTGTCTCAAAACCCAAGACGACGTTGAAATTAGCCAACGCCATCTTCTGGACCTATCCCATCATGAAAAAAGAGACCATGTGCGGAAGGGCTGGGTCATCTATCTGTGGCACCTCTTCATCCTCCATGTCGTCCTCATCCGCCTCTTGCGGAGGTGCAGGTCCCACTCCTGGCAAGTGGAGATGAAGTCAATAGTAGGGCATCTGTGCGCCTGTTCTATGATGTCCACTATCCCTCCCATCCCATGGCTGTGAGATATGCCATGACCTTCTGCAGTAAACCATGCTCTCCAAAAGTGTTGTGTCTAGGGCTCTGGTGGGATGATAGTCAAAGGTCCTCAGTGCTGTGTACCGATCCATGTGCTCTGGTGGTACTGGAGTATCATAATGCGCAGGCTGAGCCCAAGGGTGGTGTCGAGGTGGTGGAGCAGAAGGTGATGACGTGGATCGTGTGGAAGATGTTGAACCCTGTGGTGGTTGGCGCTGACGTTGGCTCCTAGTGTCGGGATTTTGATCACGAATGACCAAATCCGGCCAAGCCTGTGTGGTCCGAGCATGTTTTCCATGAGTGCAGGATGAGCCATCACCTGCCATGACTGCACACAAGAAGCATAACCAAAAAAATGAAGCAGGAAGGGTTAGAGCAAAAAAAGAATGGCCACTGTATGGCTGACCACGGCTATGGTAAGCATTACCATGACTGTGGTTAACATGACCACGGTTGTGGTAAAATTGACCACGGTCGTGGTCATCGTCAGAGAGAAAAAAGTTTTTGAATTTTTAAATGAAAATAATTGGAATAAAAAGGGAAAATAAAATATGGTGAATGTAGTGTGGTCATGTGAATGAAAATGCATGCTGACAAACCATAGAAAGCTTACTCTAATGCTGAGGATGCCAAAGGTTAGGGGAGAGAGAACAAAGAAAGAAGGAGAGAACCACGAGTGGTGGTAACTGACCACCCCCCCCCCCCCCCACGACTATATATAGTGGGGTACGGAGCACGGTCGTGGTTACTGGAGCATGGCCGTGGTGAACTTCTTATCTCCCACCTTTTTTTTTTTTAACTGGAGAACTGACCATGGTTGTGGTAAAGGTTACCATGGCCATGGCCGTAACTGGTGTCCTCTAAGCAACTGTTCAAGAAGTAGTGGACAATGGTAAATATATGAGTGAGTAGGTATGGACCAAGTCATGCAATGGGAGATGCTCATGTAAAGGGGGTTTGAGTTCTCTATAAATAAAGGGACCCTTAGAAACAGAAAAATGCATATGAATGTTCCCCTATGGATATGGTTAAGTGTTAGAGTTGGGTCAGGTTCAGATGTCATGAAGAAAAATATCAATGTTATGTCTCTTTGAACCTGACCCTTCTCTAACAACCTAGCCTTATTCATAACAACCTAAAGAAAAAAATGCTAAGTATAAATGAGTTGAATGGTAAATATGCAATGGAATGTTGTTGTTGTTGTTTTTCTTTTCATTTTTTTTAAACTGGACAACTGACCACAGATGTGGTAAAAGTTACCACGGTTGTTCTTAACTGACCACGGTCATGGTCGTATATGACGCTGTTGGAAAAATCTGGGAGCACAGCCGTGGTCAGTTAGTACCACTGTTTGGCTTCTACCACCACGGCTGTGCTCAACGTAGCACGGTTGTGGTCCCCACATGCGGAATGAAAAGATAAGGAACTTAATCCTAGCTACAAAAAGAAAAAAAAAACTAAATGTAAACTAAAGCTAATAAAATGAGAGGATACTATGGGTAATGAACCCAGCTCCCATAGGTTGCCTCCTGGGTAGCGCTTGTTTAACGTCCCAAGCCTGACGGGTGAAAAGGGAACTCAGTTCATCCCTGGAGGTGCACTATGAAGCACACTTGTTGCAGACTTGCATCATATGTTTTCACTCTATGACCATTTATTTTGAAGGTAGAACCATCTTCTTTCTGTAGCTCTAATGTCCCATAAGGGAATACTTTGTGCACAGTGTAAGGCCCATTCCACCTTGAGCGGAGTTTTCCAGGGAACAGATGTAGGTGAGAGTTGTAAATAAGGACCTTCTCGCCTACATGGAACTGCCTTTGCCTAATACGAGCATCATGCCATTTTTTGGATCTCTCCTTGTAAATCTTGGCATTCTCATGCTGCAAGGCGAAACTCATCAATTCATTCAGTTGCATCAACTTGTTGGTACCTGCAAGCTCAGAATCAAAGTTTAGCAATTTCAGAGCCCACATGGCTCTGTGTTCTAACTCAACAGGTAAATGACAGTTTTTCCCAAACACAAGTCTGTAAGGAGACATTCCAATGGGAGTCTTAAAAGCAGTTCTGTAAGCCCAAAGTGCGTCATCTAATTTGATAGACCAATCTTTCCTAGACGCGCTTACAATTTTCTCCAAAATCCTCTTCAACTCCCTATTGGAGAGCTCCACTTGACCACTTGTCTGTGGATGGTAAGGAGTAGAGGCCTTGTGAGTTACTCCATACTTGGCCAAGAGGCCATCAAACAATTTTTTGCAGAAGTGAGTACCACCATCACTAATGATTGCTTTAGGAGTGCCAAATCTTGTAAAAATGTTTTTCTTCGGGAATTTAATCACACTCCTAGCATCATTAGTAGGCAGTGATATAGCTTCTCCCCACTTTGACACATAGTCCACAACAACCAAGATATATTCATTACCAAAAGATTTGGGGAAAGGACCCATGAAGTCTATTCCCCACATATCAAACATCTCCACAACCAACATGTTATTTTGAGGCATCTCAAATCGCCTCGGCAAAGCACCAGTGCGCTGACATCTATCATAGGCCTTCACAAATGCATGTGCATCTTTGTAAAGGGAAGGCCAGTAAAAACCACACTGAAGCACTTTATGGGCGATCCTCATAGGGCCTGAGTGTCTGCCGGCTTCTAAAGAGTGACAATGGTTTAAGATGGAAATTACCTCATCGTAAGGCATACACCGCCTTACCAGGTTGTCACCACACACCTTGTATAGAAAGGGGTCATCCCAGAAATACTTCCTTACTTCTGACATTAATCTCTTCTTCTGTTGATAATTGAATTCAGGGGGAATACTTGGCAGGCTAAATAGTTAACTATATCAGCATACCAAGGTGTCCTTTCAGAGGAAGTGACAGCAAAAAGGTGCTCATAAGAGAATGTCTCCTTAATGGCCCCATCTTCCGCAGGTTGCATGACAGAGGGATCTAAATGGGACAGGTGGTCCACAACCAAGTTCTCTTATCCCTTCTTGTCCTTTATTTCTAAATCAAATTCTTGTAGCAACAATATCCACCTGATGAGTCTTGGCTTTGCATCCTGTTTACTCAAAAGAAACTTGATAGCAGAGTGGTCAATGAAAACAATAACTTTAGACAGAACTAAGTATTGCCTAAACTTATCAAAAGCAAAAACGACTGCTAAAAGTTCCTTTTCAGTGGTAGTGTAATTCCTTTGGGCCTCATCCAGTGTCCTACTGGCATAATAAACAGTATGAAAAATTTTATTTCTCCTTTGACCCAAAACAGCACCCACAGCTGTGTCACTAGCATCACACATCAATTCAAAAGGCAGTGACCAATCAGGGGCTACTACCACTGGAGCGCTAACAAGCCTCTCTTTCAGTAGTTTGAATGCCTGTAAGCACTCATCAGAAAACTCAAAGGTGACGTCTTTAGCCATCAGGTCATTCATGGGTTTTGCAATTTTTGAAAAATCTTTTATAAAGTGCCTGTAAAACCCAGCATGACCCAAGAAGCTTCTGACAGCCTTCACAGAATTTGGTGGAGGTAATTTTGCAATCATCCCACCTTAGCGGGATCTACCTCAATGCCTCTGTGGGACACCTTGTGCCCCAATACGATACATTCTTGTACCATAAATTGGCATTTTTCCCAATTCAAGACCAACCTTTTCTCCCTGCATCTTTTCAAGACCAAATTTAGATTACTCAGGCATGTGTCAAAAGTGCTTCCAAATACAGAAAAGTCATCCATAAAAATTTCAATGCAACTTTCAAGTAAATCAGAAAAATATTGACATCATGCATCTTTGAAATGTAGCAAGTGCATTACAAAGCCCAAAAGGCATTCGTCTATACGCAAATGTTCCATAGGGACATGTAAAAGTAGTTTTCTCTTGGTCCCCTTCAGCCAATGGAATTTGTGTATAGCCCGAATCTAAGCAACAACAGAAAGCTTTTCCTGCTAATTTTTCTAACATCTGGTTAATGAAAGGAAGGGGGAAATGGTCCTTCCGGGTGGCTTCATTTAATTTCTTATAGTCAATGCACATCCGCCACTCGGTGGTTTTCCTAACAACTATGAGCTCATGTTGCTTATTTTCCGTCACAGTGGTGCCCCCTTTTTAGGGACACATTGAACAGGACTCACCCAGTCACTATCAGAAATAGGGTAAATAACATCATGTTTAGGTTGAGTCTCCTCTGAGGAAGTCTTTTGGGTGGAAATCCATCATCCAAATGAATTCTGTGTGTACACACAGTTGGGTCAAGACCCTTAATGTCATGGATGGTCCACCTAAAAGCCTCCTTATTATCTCTCAAAACCCGCAACAATTTGTCCTCCTCTGTTTTAGTTAAACCTGCAGAAATAACAACTGGCATAGCAGAGGGTGGGTTAAGAAAAGCATACTTCAAGTTGAAAGGTAGTGGCTTTAACTCCAAAACAGGAGGTTCCTCAATGGAGGGCTTGGGTTTTGGGCCCTTGCTCCTTTCCAACTTCTCAAAGCCAACAGCTTTGGCTTCCTATTGATCTTGGAGGAACATCAGTATTTCCTCCTCAACGCCATTCAATTCCCAGTCCAAGTCCTCCATGGTGAGAACTCTTTCCAAGGGGTCTTCTATCCCCACAGTAGGGAATGAAGCCTCAGTCAAGTCATCAGTTATGTCCCTAGACTGAACAAAATTGCAAGAGGCAAAAGAGGTAGGCTTTTTCACAGAATCGGATAAGTTGAAAACCACATTTTCTTCACCCAATCTTAGGGTGAGTTTTCCTTGCCTTACCTCAATTACCATGTCACAAGTGTTCAGAAAGGGATGCCCCAATATGATTGGGACGTCATCCTCTTCTTCCATATCAAGTACCACAAAATCAGCTGGGAAAATAAACTTGCCTACTTTTACCAATACATCCTCTATTACCCCCGTTGGGTATACAATAGACCTATCCGCAAGATGAATGGTAATGTTGGAGGGCTGTGGTTCTTTCATGCCTATTTTCTTAAAAATAGAGTAAGGCATCAGATTAATGCTTGCCCCCAAATCACACAAGCATTTTTCAAAATAAGCGTTCCCTATCTTGCAGGGAAGAGTAAAACTCCCTGGGTCTGCCATTTTGGGGGGCAATTTCTTAAGGACCACAGCAGAACACTCCTTATTAAGGCCTATTGTCTCAAATTCTGCCAATTTCTGCTTGTTAGAAATGATCTCTTCTAAAAATTTGGCATACTTTGGCGTTTGAGCAATAGCCTTAGCAAAAGGGATGTTTATGTGCAGTTTCTTAAACATCTCTAAAAATCTAGAGAACTGTTGGTCTTGTCTCTCATTCCTAACCCTCTGGGGAAAAGGAATACTTACCTTAGGAGGTGTCAGTACCTCCTTTTTCTTCTCCTTCTCAGGAACTTGATTCTCTTCAGTAAAAACCTCTTCATTATCAACTGTGGCTGGGCCTTTCTTCTGTTCCAGCTCCTCCTTGGCCTTCTTGCTCCTGGTTAACACTGCCTTGACATCTTCCTTCTTAGGATTAGTCTCTGTTTAGGATGGCAGTGTTCCAGGAGTCCTCTAAGACAACAGGGCTTTCATGTCGATCATTTGCGACTCTATGCTCTTCATTCTTTCATCATTTTTGGCCATGTATTGCATCATGACCTCCTGAAGAGAGGGTCTTCTCTCCTCTTGTCTTGACCTCTGATTTTGCAAATGTGGAGGTCTGTAGACACCTTGATTCTGGTTCTGCCCTTGTCTCTGCCCTTGATCCCTCTGATTCTTCCAGGAGAAGTTAGGATGATCCCTCCATTCTTGGTTGAAGGTGTTAGAGAAGGGATTGTACTCGGTGTTTTTCCCACCGGCCCAATTCACCTCCTCTATAGCTTAAGCCAGTTCAGCATCTATTGGGCATTCGTTCTCCTCATGAGCCTCCCCACACTTATCACAAGCAGGAGGTGGACGAGATGCTAAGAGAATCTGAGCCTGTGCCTTCATCATATTGCCCATCTGCTTAGACAGTATCTCTAGCTCCTAGTCAATCCCGGAGCTAGATGCTCCAGTCTCCACTTGATTCAGAGGCTTCCTCATAATATGCCTATCTGTAGTATGGTTGTAGGCATTAGAGGCCATAGATTCAATGATTATGTTTGCCTCTATTGGTGATTTAGCCATCAACGAACTTCCACAAGCAACGTCGAGGTAGTCCTGTTATGGTTAGACACACCTCCATAGAAAATCTAGATGATTCTCTGCTGGCTAAACCCGTGGTGTGGGCAACTCCAAAGCAGTTCCTGAAATCTGTCCCAAGCTTCTGGCAGGCTCTCCTGCTCCCTCGGAGCAAAATTGTCTATCTCTCTCTGCATCTGGTCTGTCTTCACTATAGAATAGTGCTTCCAGAGGAATTTTTTGGTGCACATCTCCCAGGTAGTGATGTTGTTGGCCAGAAGTCAACACAACCAACTGAGTGCTTTCCCGTTGAGGGAGAATGGGAGAGCAGCCAGTCTGATATATTCAGCAGACACCCGAGGATACTTGACCTGGCTGGCCATCCTCAGGAATCTTCTCATATGTTCCACCGGGTCCTCAGTAGCCAACCTATTGAACTGGTTACTCTCTATCATCTGGAGGAAGCCATGTTTCAATTCAAAATTGGCATCCCCCAATGTTGGCAATAAGATGTTGTTGGCTACCCCCACTTGAGGAGTGAGATAATCTAATAGAGATTGCTCCACCAGTGGGTTATTTTCTTCAGCCATTACTCTTCTTCTCTGTTCCGCTCTGTTCTTCCGAGCAAGCTTTTACATCTTAGGTTCGTTCACAAGCTCTGGTCTCTAGGATCTGGTTAGCATGCACTATCAACACAGTAGGAAGATTAAACGTAACAGGTAAAGAAGAGAATGATATAATTAAAACAAACAGATTTTTTTTATAAAATATAATTTAGAAATTAAACAAACAAAAAATAATAATAATAAAATAGATAAAATAGAAAATTAAAAGGAACCAAAACTATGCACAATATGAACAAGAATTGCTTAATTTTCACAAAATAAATTATCTAGGAACTGCACAACTAGTCCTCGGCAACGACGCCAGAAACTTGATGCGTAAAATACGTTCGCAAAGGGCAAGCGTACCCTATGTAGTAGTAACAGTGGACTCTCGAAGTCTGGATATCGAACCCAAAGGATCAGTCGTGTTCCCAAACAATTAATTTTGCAATGAATTAAACAATTCAATTAAGAATCAAAGTTGAGAAAATAGTGTTCAATTGTTCAGTTCTTAAGAGCTAAGGATTAAGAAAAGAAGATTAATGTGAGACAGTAAGATTGGGACGCCAAGGATTATGATTTTGCATGCATCCCTTTTTCCCTCATCTTGATTTCAATGAATACTCTAATTAACTTAATTGTCAGTACTCTTTAAATTCATTAGTAAACAATTGGTCGTAGCTTACTACTGTTGTTTCCCCTAATTCAATTCCCAATTAGTCATAGGTGAATTAAATTAGGGCAAACGATGATACTCAGAGAGGTTGATTAATAGAATTAATCCACTGGAAATTCACACAATTAGTTTGATCGTGCAAATCATATGAATTCAATCACTTTACAGTTTTGTCAATCCCAGGCAATTGATCATAGACAAGGGTCTGACCAACATTTAGAATGATCAGTTCTAATAACAAACAAAATAGTAAAGAGATTCAATAACTGGAAACATCGAGACATTCATTGATAATCAAAGATGGGGTACAAAGGACACAGCTACATCATAATCCTGGGCTAGGAGGACTAGCCACTCATGTCCATGAACAAACCAGTGAACCCCATAGAAAACATAAAGATTACAAAGGGATAAGAGATTTTACAAGTGGTATTCCCAATGATGATCTCTATGTCTTACAGTAGTCAGATTCTCTCACAAGACCTCTATCTCACTCAGAACCCTCAGTATTCAGAAACAGAGCAAAAGATACCAGAAGAGGGTTTTCAGCATCTATTTATAAAGTTTTAAACTGTTGACGCAGCTCACCACGGCAGTGCTGATCAGATGACCACGGTCGTGGTCCTTGCATAGTCTGGAGGCCCAATTTGCGTGTATTTTGAGCACGAGCGTGGTAAATGAATCACGACTGTGCTTGGAAAATTGACACTGATGCTCAACTTCTAGTGATTCCTGCTTGGCTGTGGTTCTTGAATCACGGCTGTGGTGACTTAGCACAGTTGTGCTACATCTACCACGGTCGTGGTCTTCCAAACAATGGCAATTCTCCTCCAATTGATGTGTTTTTAAGCTCTTTTCCTCAAGGAATCCCTGAATTGCCTGTCTTACACAAACTAGTGACAAACTGTGAGTTTTGCCAAAAAAAATAAGCTCAAATCATGTGCAAATGACATCCAAACTCAGATAAAAACACAATCAAAATCTGGTTTATCAGTGTATGACGTTGATAGATTGGTCCCTAAACGATGAAATTTTGAATTTAGTTCCCAAATTTGCAAAAAGTGCGATAAATTGGTCATGTCGTTAACTCATCTTTGTTAAACATAGTTGTCACATGTTATCCACGTGGTTGTCACGTGTTTTCCACGTGGTTGCCACATGTTTAAAAATTGATTTTTCACTATAGTCCCTAAACTTAACAGCTTGTTATCATTTTGGTCCCTGGCCTTAACCACTTACTTGGTTCTAAACTTAACCATGTACTGTCATTTTGATCCCTAAATGCACTTTCAAATTTTCAATTAAGTTCCATGTTGCATGTAAATTATTAGCATAGTTATCAACATATCCCCTTACTTCCATTCCATATCCCTCATATTTTTCACCTTCATCTTCAACACTTTGTAGTTCATCTTGACTTTTACCTCCACCGTCTGCATGCAAAGTTTGTCATTTATTCAACTGAAACATCAATTCTAATAGGAAAATAATAGAAAAATATCTTAAAAAACTATTTAATTTTTTTCCTTAATAAACATTGTCTAACTTCTTTAAGAAGTTACATTTTATTCAATTAAAAATTTTCAAATAGCTTCTTCAACACTCTCAAATAACCACTACATTTAAAATTCTTTATTTCTATATATGCTTTGCCATAGTAGTTCATGAAAACCACAACTTTCGTTGTTTGCATTTTCTGATCTAATTAATCCTTTTACTTTGATCATCAATCATGTGCCAAACGATCGCATGGATCCTATGCCACCCCTCCCACTTACACCTCCTTCATCCTCAAATATTTTTCACTCTCTACACTCCAAACGTGATCAAAAGAATGAAAAATGACACGTGCTTGGCGTGTCACCAAAGGGTCATGTCTACTCATGTCCTCTAATACCCAACCCTTGAACAACGATGTGAAAATTGCAAAGACTAAAAAATACAAGGGCAAGATGTACTACACTTGCCCCATCGAAAGGGTATGTAAGCAAATGAATCTAACACTTTCATTTTTCTCCCTTTCGTGATTCTCAAGTTTTTTGAACTATCTTTTCGTGATTAATGTTATTCATAAAATAGATTAATTGAATAATTAATCTAACATTCTACACATATTAATAGCATATAAATAACTTGATTTTGGTAAAAGATATGGTTTGGAACCTTATAGAATCTTGTTAGTAATGTCCTAGATTTAGCCACTAACTACTGCTATGTAATCACTCATAAATTAGTTTCATATTTATAGTATAATTTAAATGACATAATTGGTAAAGGGAAGTTGAAAAATATGAGGGATAAAGAATGGAAGTGAGGAAATATGGTAATGTCTATGCTAATAACTTACATGCAACATGGAACTTAATTGAAAATTTGAAAGTGCTTTTTGGGACCAAAATGACGGTGGATGATTAAGTTCAGGACCAAAATGTCAATAAGTGGTTAAGTTTAGGGACTAAATGACAGGAAGTTGTTAAGTTTAGAGACTAAAGTGAAAAGTCAACTTTTAGATACGTGGCAGCCATGTGGATGACATGTGGCAACCGTCAGCTACCACGTTTTCACTAGAGGTGCCACGTAGGTACATCCATTATTTGTTGTACTTTTTGCACATTCGGGGACTAAATTCAAATTTTTCATCTTTCAAGGACCAATATATCAGCACCATACACTTTTAGGGACCAAAATGGATATTTACCCAAAGGAAGGAAAAAAAAAGGTGGGAAATACATCGTCATCGTCGAAGTTGAAGTCGAATTTGGTGTAAACATAATTAGCTCGGTCTTTGTAATTGCTGAACTTAGGTGCTAAGTGTATGGTTCAAAGAAGGGTATCCCTCAAAGATTGTCGTGGTGCATACATAATCAGCTCCATCCTTGCAATTGTTATTCTTAGTGTATGTAGGTCAGGTTGACTAAACAAGTATAAAAATAACTGGTACACTGGCTTATTATAACCCTTACTTTTTATATTGTGTTTATCACTTTGCTTTAATTGCTTTAATATCTTATATGTGATAGATATTGAGTTATTAAGGCCACTTGGTCAACACCCTGTTCTCATAGATTACTCATCCAATTCTCCCTTTTTTACAAAATGTTTGGTTGAAGGAAAATGGAGGGAAGAAAAAAGGGAGGGGAGAGGTTTTTTTAAACTTTTGTTGTTTGGTTCAATTTTTCGGACATGAAGGGAGGGGAATGGAGGGGAGCAAAATTCCTCCTCATCCAATTTTTGCTCTTCACCAATATTGGGAAAATTTGGAGGGGAGGGGTGTAACGCCCCTGATAGTTGACGTCTCGATGGCTCACACTCTACGACACTTCACTCAACATCCTTGTTGGTCAGAACCCTCCACCGGTCAGAACCCTCCGTAGGTAGCCCTTTCTGAGACATCAACAACCAGTCTGGCTGCTCTCAGGATCATTGACTGTCCCCACAAACCAGCACGAGACTTCTCAGCGCGTTTTGTCTTCACTCGCACACTTCTTGGGAAACTTCCTAGGAGGACACCTATACCATAATTGCTCCAAGCCAAGCACGCTTAACTGTGGAGTTCTTAAGTGATGAGCTACCGAAAAGTAGATGCATCTTGTTGGTATAGGTAATACCAATTATTTCCTTTAAGCCATCTTTAACTGTACAGTCCCAAACCTGCACAATCTCTGGATCCCTCTCTTTCGGGTATGTATTAGAATCATTCATGTATGCCTTCCGCTGGAAGCCTGCCAGGAGTCGTTCCTTGTCCATGCCTCTTCTCTGTTGCATCGACGATCACTCCCCACCCTCGTCAGCACCCGGGATGTTACATGCCACCAGATTTCGCCTGGTTAGTCCTCAAAACACACCATACTGGGAGAGAAGCCTGCTCTGATACCACTCGTAAAGCCCCTGATAGTTGACGTCTCGATGACTCACACTCTACGATACTTCACACGATAACACTTCACTCAACATCCTTATTGGTCATAACCCTCCACCGGTCAGAACCCTCCACCTGTCAGAACTCTCAGTAGGTAGCCCTTTCTGAGACATCAACAATCAGTCTGGCTACTTTCAGGATCATTGACTATCCCCACAAACCAACACGAGACTTCTCAGTGTGCTTTGTCTTCACTCGCACACTTCTTGGGAAACTTCTCAAGAGGACACCTATACCATAATTGCTCCAAGCCAAGCACGCTTAACTGTGGAGTTCTTAAGTGATGAGCTACCGAAAAGTAGATGCATCTTGTTGGTATAAGTAGTACCAATTATTTCCTCTAAGCCATCCTTAACTGTACAGTCCCACACCTGCACAGCCTTTGGATCCCTCTCTTTCGGGTGTGTATTCGAATCATTCATGTATCTCTTCCGCTGGAAGCCTGCCAGGAGCTGCTCCTTGTTCGTGCCTCTTCTCTTTTGCGTCGGCGATCACTTCCCGCCCTCGTCAGCACCCAGGATGTTACAAGGGGGAAAAGGATTTCAAATATCCCAACTATAATGACTAAAATAACCCTACTTAAGTTTTGAAATTTAAAATTATTAGGATACAAAAATAAATTATTTTTTTGAAATCCCTCCCCTCCCTTTGTGAACCAAACAAGAAAATAGCTACCTCTTCTCCACTCCATTAAAATCCCTCCCCTCCCCTCTTCTCAACTAAACATAATGTCTAATCAAAATTCCTTCTCTCCCCTCCCTTCCCCTACCCCTCTCCATCTCCATTAAAACCCCTATCTTCCCTTCCCCTCCCTCTCTCCATCTCCGTTAAAACCCCTATCTTCCCTTCCCCAACTTTGAACCAAACAAACCCTTAGTCTTTATGATTTTATTTTTCATCGATAAATACTAGGAGCATTTATGGTGGCAATGTTAAATGAGTTGCTTTACTCTAAAAATTGTTGACTAACTTTTTTTCTCTCATAAGAGCATATGACATGTCATGTTTATACAAACACCATTGCTTGTATAAGTAATGTTGTTTAACCAATTCTATATAATAGAAAATATATTTCTAGACCCACAAAATTAAGTTAAACACTCACTTTAACAACCTTATCATTGAAGTTAATTTTTGTGTAGAATACTTGAATTTATGTAAAATTCTAGGGTCCACAAAATTAAGATAAATAACCCATTTAAGCAACATGCATTATAGATGCTCTAAGTTTGATAATTGAAAAAAAAAAATTGACACGTTTAGTTTTAAAAATGTCATTAAATAATCCTTTAAAAGAGTAAATAGCCAAATTGGTCTTTGAAATTGTCATTCATTGTCATTTTAGTCCCTAAAATTAACAAAATTAAAAAATTCCTTGAAACTATAATTTTTTTACTCATTTTAATCCCTTGGATAAGTAAGCTATAGTTTCGTACAATAATAGTAAGTTATAAATTTAAGGAGTATAATAATAATAAGTTGTACATGTTAGGAACTAAAATAACAATAGTATTTTCAATTTCAATGATTTACTTTTCTAGAAACTAATAATGTACTAGTAAAATAGAATATAATTGAAAATCTAAAATATCCTATATTTATAATCTTGATGATGGCTTATTTTCTAGAAACTTTATATAATATCATTTTTATGTCTCTTTATCATTTAATCTATTTTATCTAACATATTTTCTTGTGTTTATTTTTTATTTCTTTTGTGATTATAAAAAAAGTCTTAAATATATTTTTGGTTCTTCAAATTTAGGTTACTATTATTTTTGGTCTCCTAAATTTAAATTTACTTTTTTAGTCTCTCAATTTTAAAAAAAATGTTCTTTTCAATCCCTTTTGATAGATTTTTTGCGATTTAGATGTATAATTTGTGGCGAAATTTTTTGTTTTATCACAAAAGGGACTAAAAATAGCATTTTTGAAATAGGAGACTAAAAAAAAAGTAAATTTAAATTTAGGGGATACAAAATAATAGTGACTAAACTTAAGGGATAAAAAACATATTTAAGCCTAAAAAAATTATAAATATATATTGTATAAAAATTAGAGAAAATAAAACAATTTTATAATGTTATTCAAATATAAACAATTATATATAACAAATTTGTTAAATTATACTATAATAATTAGGTTAAAATATTATTTTGGTCCATTACGTTTTTGCATTTTTCTGTTTTAGTCCTTTATGTTTTAAAAATTTCATTTTGATTTTTTATGTTTGCGAATGGATCCAAAATGATCATTTAGTTCATTAAATGATGATGTGGTGTTAATTTTATTATTATTTTATTAAATTTTTTGACAATTAATTTTCTGATTGTTTAAAACCACCAAAAATTATTATACCCCAAATTCAATTAACTTGTTTAACAATGAGACTTTTAAAATATAGATGATCGAAACCAGAAATGCGTAAATATAATGGACCAAATATGAGATTCTTTTACCTAAATAATACGAAAGAAAAACTTAATTACTCAAATGTTACTCCAGCCAAATTATTTACGAAACTACTACTAAAAAATGTTTATTGTATGAATTCATGTCCTAAGAAGCCGAATTTTCACTACATTTTTTTTTAGATCGTTGTGAATTTGGGTCCTCCAAATCCGAATTCACAATTTTTTCATTTTTTTTTTACTTTCTTTTGTGTTTTTAAGTTTTTATTTTTTAAAATTTTGAATTTTATTTTAATTTTAAAGTAATTTAAATTTATAAATAATTATTTTAAATAATTAATTTAAGTAATAATTTTAAGTAATTAATTTAAATAATTAGTGTAAAACAACATTGCTCACAATTATAATAAACATTATTTAAATTAAATTTTCATAAATACAACAATACATAAGTCAATTATCGAGGTTGGCCACAGATTCTACCATGATTAGGACTTTTTTTTTTTTTTTTTTATGACATGGGGTTTTACAAATGGAACAACATTTTGATTACTTTTTTTTTTTTTTTTCCTAAGGTCCATTTTAGTGGATATACAAGTAGAATTTGGGCAACCTTTGGATTGTGGCACATTTGTGGTTCATAATATTGTAGCCAATTAATAGGCAACATTGACAGTGTGGAAGTGGTTCTCATTATAGGAATTTTTTTTTTAATGCTTATTAGTTTTTTTATAATTAACCATACTTATTTTATTTAATTAATATTGTCATTATTATTGGTTTGTTAATTTAATATTAACTAAAACTTTTATAATAAAAAAAAATCAGTTTTTTAGCACGATTTTGAACTTTTTTAAATGATTCAAAATGTAAAAATTGTAATAGTAAATTCATCTACATAAATACTATGAAATTGAACTAATGTTTAAATCAAAAAATTTCATAACCATGTTCATAATCACACAAAAGGTGGCCCACACGAACAACGTAAATCATTAAATTTAAAAGGATTTCACTAACTCAAATTTCACATTTTTAATAACAAATATGAATGTTTTAAAAATCACACGACCAAACAAAAATATGAAAAAACATAAGGGACAAAATATATATCTTTTCCTAATTAAAAAAAAAAACATACAAAGAAAGTAAAAAAAAGAAAGAAAAAACCATTGTGAATTTGGGTTTGGAAGACCCAAATTCACAATTTTTTTTTATAAAAAAAAATGCAGTGAGAATTGGTAGTAAATTCTAAAAAGTAAAAACACATATTATTTTTTAAATTAAAATATTTATTTATTGACGTGACTTTCCAGCTCTACTCACAATAATACAAAACCAACCGCACCAGCCTCATCACTCCCTCCATCCTTCCCTCCCTCGTCTTCACACTCTTCACCCGCTCCCGCTCCAGCAATGGCAACAATGACATCGCCCTCTTCCCCTTACCTCCTCCTCGCCCTGTCGTTTCATCTTTCCCTCGTCGTTCACTCCATCAACCCTAACCCCGACTTCCACCCCCTCATGTCGTTCAAAGCCACCTCCGACCCTTCCAACAAATCACTCTCCCAATGGAACTCTTCATCTTCCAACCCCTGCACCTGGCACGGCGTCTCCTGCCTCCGCAAAACCAACCGCGTCTCCGGTCTCGTCCTCGAAGGCCTCGACCTCACCGGCTCCATCCTCCCCCTCACCTCCCTCTCCCAGCTCCGCATCCTCAGCCTCAAACGCAACCGTTTCGAGGGCCCCATTCCCTCCTCTCTTTCCAACCTAACCGCACTCAAGCTCCTCTTCCTCTCTCACAACCACTTTTCCGGGGACTTCCCCGCCGCGGTAACCTCCCTCTCCCACCTCTACCGCCTCGATCTCTCCCACAACAGCCTCTCCGGCGAGATTCCAGCGGCGGTCAACAAGTTGACCCACCTCCTCACCCTCCGCGTCGACTCCAACAACCTCCGCGGCCGCATTCCCGACATCACCAACCTATCTTATCTTCAAGATTTCAACGTCTCCAGTAACCGCCTCTCCGGTCCAATACCCGATTCCCTTTCACGTTTCCCCGGATCCGCGTTTTCTCACAACCTTTTTCTCTGCGGAGTACCGTTACGAAAATGCAAAGGCGAGACAAAAGCCATACCCGCCCTCGCTTCACCGTTAAAGCCTCAAAACGACACCGTTTTGAATAAAAGTAAAACACACGGAGAACCAAAAATGGGGGTTATGGTTTTGATTATTATCGTTCTCGGGGACGTGCTGGTGCTGGCTCTGGTGTCGCTGCTTCTCTACTGCTATTTCTGGCGGAACTACACTGCTTCATTGAAGGAAGTGAATAATAACAAAGAGGGGAACGATAATAATACTCATTCCAAGGTGGTGGTGTACAAAGGGTGTGCGGACAAAGGTGGAAACAGCGATGGGATGGTGTTTTTGGAAGGGGAGAAGAGGTTCGAGGTGGAGGAGCTGCTGCGCGCGTCGGCGGAGATGCTGGGTAAGGGCGTGTTTGGGACGGCGTATAAAGCGGTGCTCGATGATGGGACCGTTGTTGCGGTGAAGAGGCTCAAGAAGGAGGTGAGTGTGGTAGGGAAGAAAGATTTCCAGCAGCGAATGGAAGCACTTGGAAGGTTGAGACACTGCAATGTTGTTCCTCTGAGGGCTTACTATTTCGCCAAAGATGAGAAGCTGCTCGTGTCCGATTACATGCCCAATGGTAGCTTGTCCTGGCTGCTCCACGGTAACATCACATCATTTTTGTTTTCTCTAAATTTATTTATTTTATTTATTGAGAAAAAGAATTATGTATAAAATAATTTTATAAAATCATCTAATAATAATCTATAGGTAAGTTTATTGTCTTTTACAATAACTATTTTGAACATACAAGTAATTATATATGATTAGATAGTTGTATAATTATTTTACAAAGTTAATACATGATCATTAAACTCTTATTTAGATTTTAGCTTGTCCTGACTCTTTCACTGTAACATCAAAATTCACATTATTTTTTTTTCCTAAATTTATAAAAAAATTAGTTTTTTTCTGCTGCTCCAGATTTTTGTTTGTAGTTGTTCCATTGCTGAAATTCAGTAAAAGTCGATGTTCAGTGATTTAGTCAACTTTAAAATAATAAAATCCATTTTGTTTTCTATGGACAAACTTAGATGTGGAGTAAAAGCAGAGTTTTATTTGAATGATCTAGCATAATAAATATTTATATTAAAGTTTAGAATAAATTACAACTATTATAAAATCTTTATTTGGGGGATGTTATGTGACACTGATACTATCATTCAGTTGAATTAAAGATCAAATCTTTATATAATTTATCATAAATTTCGTCTTACCAACTTCTCTTTTTTTGTTTTTTTTTTACAAAATTAAAAATCGTACAATCTATTTATTTTATAGGTGCTCTCGTAGACTTACCTAACTGATTTTCTGTAATTTTTTTTATTTAATTCTAATTCTGAAAAATACTTATAAAAAACTATTTAAGATTTTTTTTTTCCGCTATTTTCTTAGCTGACAGCTAAATGAGAATGAACAAAATAGTAAAAGCTTGTTCAGTGATGATGGTGCAATGAGCAAGACACCCGTGCATGTAGGGTACCCAGATCAAACTATAGTTATTTTTTTGTTTTTTGGGTAGGGGTCCATGTTGATACATTGAAGATTTGAAGTTGGACCATGTGATCATGTAACAGGGTCCTTCTTCTTCCTTCCATCCCTGCTTTTCATGCATTTTCCATCACTCACAGACAAAACAATCAACTGTTAAATGAGCACAAGCTGCACTACTATATGACCCATCTGGGAATAGGGGTTACTGAACTGTTTACATACTACCTACTGTGTTAGATTCTTTTCTTATAAAAGGAGGAAAAAAAATAGAGAATAGAGAATACTAGTGTCTTTTATATATGAGAATTTCTCCTTTGCTTTTTGTTCTTTTCCAAAACAGCCTTTGGCCTTTTGCTTTTTTTATCTTTAGCCACTAAAGTCTGAGAGTGTAACTAAAAAGGGCAAAGTAGGCCACAACCATTTGAACCCTTGTGCAAAAGTCAGATGCCCTTGCTTTAGTGAATAATACAATAATATTACATATTAGAAAGGAAAATAAAAACTAGAAAACATAAAATTAAGATATTTAATTGCATTTTTCTATTTAATTTATATTATATATAATTTAAATTTAAAAATTTTCTAGTTAATTAAGTCTTTTTAATTTACAATCAAGCAATTTTAACCTTTAATTAATTTCCTTCTATTTAAAACTGATAAATTCTCATTTAATACCAAAACATTGAAGGAGTAACCATTAATTTAAATCATGAAACAATTTTAAAAAATTAAAAATTAAAATTTTAGTAAAAATTTGATAAAATTTGAAAATAAGAGGTGAGGTTAAGATTTGAGAAGTGAATAATATGATACTTAATTTTAAATTTGAGTAAAATTTGATGTTTTTATCAATAAATATAAATTTAATTTGTAAAGATTTTGTGTGTAAATTTTTTTTTGATATATTTAGATTAAAATATCAATAAAAATGAAATTTACTTAATCTTAAAAATAAAATTAATTAATTAATTAATTAATTATTCAAATAAAAAAAAATCAGACATAATTTATATTAAAGAAACTAAAATCTTGATCAAATCTAAAATTAATATAACAAGTCTTTACATATATAATGGTAGACATTTGTTATATGTATGTATTCTAGCTACTTCTTCCCCTCTTATAACACGATGAAAACTACTACAAGCAGAGAGCGAAGAAAATGGTCAAAATTCAAATCCATATACACAACACAAGGAGTGATATCAAAAGAATCTCTCACAATCTTCTTATTCTCTTTTATTAATTAAAATTTACTAAAAACAATAAAATTATAAACAAAATTAATTAAATAACAAGACAAATTCACATAATAATTTTATGATTTCTAATAAATCTTAATTAATACTTAAAAAATGTGATAGAAAATATGATCCTATAGTGGTTTTTTTTAGGGTTAACTAAGTTTTTAGTTCATAAACTTTTTCAAATTTCGATTTTTAGTCCCTAAACTTTAGATTGACTGGTAAGGTCCATAAATTTTTTTAAAATTCGATTTTTAGTCCCTGATTTTTTTAAAAATTTGATTTTTAGTATCTGAAATCTCATTAATTCACAGACTAAAAACTGAATTTTTAAAAAATTTAGGAACTAAAAATCGAATTTTTAAAATGTTTAGGAACTTTGATCAGTCAAAATTTTGTTCAAAGACTAAAAATCAAATTTTTAAAAAGTTTAAAAATCTTAACCATTCAAATTAATATTTAAGGACTAAAAATTAAATTCTAAAAAAATTTAGCAACTAAAAATTTAGTTAATTCTTTTATTATTATTATTATTATTTCATATACATATGTCTGTGGCAAAAGCGTAAATAAAACTAAACTTATGAATGAATAATGGAATTGGTGTGTTCCTTCCGACAGGTAACCGAGGACCGGGACGGACCCCACTGGACTGGACCACGAGGCTCAAGATCGCAGCTGGAGCGGCACAAGGCATAGCCTTCATTCACAACAACACTGATAATCCTAAACTCACCCACGGTAACATCAAATCCACCAACGTCCTCGTCGACGTGGCGGGCACCGCCCGCGTCTCCGATTTCGGCCTCTCCACCATCTTCGCGGGCCCCACCAGATCCAACGGCTACCGCGCGCCGGAGGCATCATCATCATCGGACGGCCGGAAGCAGACCCAGCCGTCCGACGTGTACTCCTTCGGCGTCCTCCTGATGGAGATTCTCACCGGGAAGTGTCCCTCCGCCACCACCGCCGCCGCGGGAGGCGGCTGCGCGGCGGAGGTGGAGCTTCCCCGGTGGGTCCGGTCGGTGGTGAGGGAGGAGTGGACGGCGGAGGTGTTCGATCTCGAGCTGATGAGGTATAGGGACATCGAGGAGGAGATGGTGGCGCTGTTGCAGATTGCTATGGCGTGCACTGAGACCGCGCCCGATCAACGGCCCAGGATGAGCCACGTGGCGAAGATGATCGAGGAGTTGAGTGGGGTCCACGTGTCGCCGTGTCATGACGCGTTGGACTCGGTTTCGGAGTTGCATTCCGTGCCTGAAGATGCATGTACAGGAGGAGCTGGAGCTAGTGCTAGTGCTAGTGCTAGTCAATGAACTTGGATTTTAGCAAATACCTACTAGGGTAGTAGCGTCTGTAAATTAAATTATTATTGGGTGTTGAATTTGTTTTTCAATTTTTTTTTTCTGAAACTTTTATTTTTACTTCATCTATGATTAGGTGTGTGTTTGAATTGACGGTGAAAAAATTAATTTTGAATAAAATTAATTTTACAGAATTGATTATGAAGTAACGTGATTTTTGTTTGGATAATAAATATCATAAAAGTAATTTTTTAAAATAATATTGTTTGGATACTTTAAATCAAAATTGATTTTGAGGGTGTAATGACCAAAATGAATTTTAATGTTTATATACACTTTTCTATTATAATTAGTTATATATATATATATATATATATATATATATATATATATATAATTAAAATTAAATAGGCATAATTAAAATTAAAAGAATATGTGTATAATATGCTAACTTTTGAAATAGAACCACATCTCTTATAAAATATTAAAATTAGATAAAATAGATAATATAAGTATTAAATTAACATACGCATCATTAAATATAATAAAATTAAAATGAATGATATTTTAGAATCTCAATTAAAGTGAATGATATTTTAGAGATTGCATCATTAAATATAATAAAATTAGTTAATTTTTTTTTATATTTGATACTAAAATATATGAATTTTTTATTGCTTATATTTGATACCAAAGTAGTATTATATTAATTAAAGCAGTGTGGATATGATATGAATAAGTTTAAATCTTTTTGCAACATATTTTATTAATTTTTTATTTTTATGTTAAATATTGAATTTATTTTAATTTTCAAGATATTAAATATATTACTTTATTTAATGTTTTTTTATAAAATAGTAGGAAGATTTATAGAATATTGTATAAGAGTGTCTTTAACGCATGTATCTTCGTGGATATCTTATTCTCAGATACGATATTTTAATTTTTCTTCTTATTGGAGTAAGTCTACATAGCATGAATGGTCTCTTAATTAGAAATAAGCTCCCTATTTTTTATAGGATATTGTTACTTACAAATAAAAAAAATCTTTTATTGTCCTCTCTTTCTGTCGCACGATCTCTTTCACTAGGTAATGAATAATATGTAAATCTTACTTATCGTTCTGTTACAAAGTCATGAACAAACTCATCAACTAAGATCCATTAAGAAAATGCAACACAGTGATCGAGAACGAGTCTCTAAGACAAACACTTGCAAGATAAAAAGAATGAATTGAATACTATCAGTTTAGTAGCAATTTTGCTTTTGTGCAAATAGCAATAACTAACATTGGAGAATCTTTCACGGTCATCTTAAACAAGATCTCAGAGTCTTGATGAAAAAGTATAAATTACATTTATACTTTTCTCTTTTACCAGGTATTGAATAGTATGTGAATCTTACTTATGTACTGTTACAAAGACATGAAAAAACTCATCAACTGAGATCCGTTAAGTAAATGCAGGACAGTGATCAGAATGAGTCTCTAAAGAGAAATTAAACACTTGCAAGATGAAAAGAATGAATCGAATATTAGTTTAGTAGCAATTTGGCTTTTGTGCAAATAGCGATAACTAACATTACAGAGTTTGGTCCTTTTAAGCAAGATCTCAAATTCGAGCTTGATGAAAAAAACTTGTTGGAAGGAGAAATCCTATCATAAGTGGTCAAATCCATAAAGTCGATAAATACTTCGTACCAATAATATGTAAAAAAAAATAAAAAATTACTGTATTGTTACATTTATACTTTTAAGCAAGATCTCAAATTCGAGCTTGATAAAAAAAACTTGTTGGAAGGAGAAATCCTATCATAAGTGGTCAAATCCATAAAGTCGATAAATACTTCGTACCAATAATATATAAAAATATAAAAAAAGTATAAATTACATTTATACTTTTCTCTTGAATAGTATGTGAATCTTACTTATGTACTGTTACAAAGACATGAAAAAACTCATCAACTGAGATCCGTTAAGAAAATGCAGGACAGTGATCAGAATGAGTCTCTAAAGAGAAATTAAACACTTGCAAGATGAAAAGAATGAATCGAATATTAGTTTAGTAGCAATTTGGCTTTTGTGCAAATAGCAATAACTAACATTACAGAGTTTGGTCCTTTTAAGCAAGATCTCAAGTTCGAGCTTGATGAAAAAAACTTGTTGGAAGAAGAAATCCTATCATAAGTGGTCAAATCCATAAAGTCGATAAATACTTCGTACCAATAATATGTAAAAAAAAAAAATTACTGTACTGTTACATTTATACTTTTAAGCAAGATCTCAAATTCGAGTTTGATGAAAAAACTTGTTGGAAGGAGAAATCCTATCATAAGTGGTCAAATCCATAAAGTCGATAAATACTTCGTACCAATAATATGTAAAAAAATAAAAAAAGTATAAATTACATTTATACTTTTCTCTTGAATAGTATGTGAATCTTACTTATGTACTGTTACAAAGACATGAAAAAACTCATCAACTGAGATCCGTTAAGAAAATGCAGGGCAATGATCAGAATGAGTCTCTAAAGAGAAATTAAACACTTGCAAGATGAAAAGAATGAATCGAATATTAGTTTAGTAGCAATTTGGCTTTTGTGCAAATAGCAATAACTAACATTACAGAGTTTGGTCCTTTTAAGCAAGATCTCAAATTCGAGCTTGATGAAAAAAACTTGTTGGAAGGAGAAATCCTATCATAAGTGGTCAAATCCATAAAGTCGATAAATACTTCGTACCAATAATATGTAAAAAAAAATAAAAAAATTACTGTGCTGTTACATTTATACTTTTAAGCAAGATCTCAAATTCGAGCTTGATAAAAAAAAACTTGTTGGAAGGAGAAATCCTATCATAAGTGGTCAAATCCATAAAGTCGATAAATACTTCGTACCAATAATATATAAAAATATAAAAAAAGTATAAATTACATTTATACTTTTCTCTTGAATAGTTTGTGAATCTTACTTATGTACTGTTACAAAGACATGAAAAAACTCATCAACTGAGATCCGTTAAGAAAATGCACGACAATGATCAGAATGAGTCTCTAAAGAGAAATTAAACACTTGCAAGATGAAAAGAATGAATCGAATATTAGTTTAGTAGCAATTTGGCTTTTGTGCAAATAGCAATAACTAACATTACAGAGTTTGGTCCTTTTAAGCAAGATCTCAAGTTCGAGCTTGATGAAAAAAACTTGTTGGAAGGAGAAATCCTATCATAAGTGGTCAAATCCATAAAGTCGATAAATATTTCGTACCAATAATATGTTTAAAAAATTACTGTATGTGCATGACCCGTGGAGCAAACCTCATGAGTCTCGTCAAAGAAGTGGGCAAGAACTTCCTCGCAAAGAGAAAACAAGCATTTGCCTCAGCTTGTCCATTATACTCACACTTCTGGTTCCTCAAATTCTCCAAGAAATCCACAGTGACCTCAGGCCTCACATATTTAGTCGGGTGCAGGCCACCCTTGGACCAGTCAACCCAAGTCAAACTCCTATTCGAATTCTTCTCCCAAAACCTGATGCTCACAAACGTTGGCAAGTAGTGCTCATCAGCATAGCACGATCTCTTGCAATACTCCTGAAAAACCGGGAAATAGGTTGTGTCCGACACCACTTCTACTGCGAGCTCCCGGTCCATTTCGAACCACTGTGACCCCTTTCGCCACTGCTGGAGGGTGACCGCAGGGGACATGTGGGGGTTGTAACGGCCGCGCCCCACTGGACTGTCCTCGTCGTAAGCCATCACGTGGCTCCGGTTGGAGTTCATCAAGTACGTGTAGATTGTTGTGAAGTTGAAGAGAGGGATGCAGGACTCTGATATCAGAACGAAGCGCTGGTTTGAGAAGTCGAGAAGGGCGTTCGCCAGGAGGCGACGCTCTGCTTCGATCATGTTGAACTTGCCCCATTCCACTATCTGCATGATAATTAAAACAATTTGATGATGGGACTAGAAATCTATCACCCAATTAGTAAATTTAAAATTCGGAACAACCACACAATCAAACGTTACAAAACTATTTTTTTTTTTTTGATCCGTAGGAATCGAAGACAGTACCACGGGATTTACAACACTCACACACCCTGCTCAACCAACTGAGCTAGACCCCCTTGGTACAAAACTAATTTACTAACAACAGAATTGTTAAATTTAATTCCTCAATTTGTTCCCCCTGCATTTTTTTCTATCCAAAGTATCCATATATATGAACCGAATTTTCTATCCATATAAGGAGATTTACAACATTTCACATATAGAAAATAAGAAATTTTCATTTTTTTTAAAATGGTGAGCACAGATCAAATTGATTTGAGTTTAGAAAAAAAAAAAAAAAATTGTCCCCAAACCAAACCTACTGGATCAGATGTTAATCCCGCTCGTGGTGCGTGATTGTCGCTAGTCCAAGGAAATTCTACATGTTCAAATTCGATACCCAAACCGATATCATTAGGTTTGTGATTTTAAAATCTAAATGAAATAATGATTCGATCTAACTTAATTTTTTCTCTTAAGTTTGAGTTCATTGCATCATCAGGACAACAGTATCCATGTCCACTTCTATTTTTTTTCCGCTTCTAAACTCTAAATACAATTACTATAAAACCTTTTAAATTTTATCAAAATTCCACCAAATTTTCAAATTCTCGTTCAAATTATTTTATATTTTAAATCTGTGTTATGATCCAATTACTCAAGTGTAAATTAAGCTTTTCGGAAGGTTTTAAATAAAGGAAATTTGACTGAAATACTTGATCGTAGCAAATAAAAAAAATTTGAGGATTGAACTTGAGTAAAAAATTATAGAGAGACTAAAACTATATATTAAGTATAATAAATAAATTAAAAGTGTTATTAAATAAGTTTATTTCAGTTTTCTACACATTTTTGTGTTACATTACATGGCTTTTTAACTATAGTGATTGGTTCCAAAAAAAAAGAACTGGTGATTGGTCCCTCCCTGGAGCCGCTTTAATTATATATATCACACACATGATGATGGATCCTCTATACTATGCAGGAATTTAATGAATACTTGTGCAGGAATAATTGAAATGGAGCACAGTAGTTTGCATTAATAAATAAGGAGTCTGCAAAATATCAAATCGGGTGATCCTGGATTTAGGAATGTTTTCACCAAAACTGTGACAGCTAGCTATTATCACTTAAAAAGCGTGCCTTAATTTGATGACCTACCTATTTAAATGCTATATGGTGCTAGCAAATGGCAATTCAATTGGGTAGTTTGTACTTTGCAATGATGAATAAATTATTTTATTTTTATTTTGTTTATTTTTTGGCAAGGAAATGGAAGTTTGGGTTTTTTTTGGTATAAGGAAGTTTGGTTTAGTTAAAACCTTAAAGGTAGCTAACCTATTTATATGGATCAGGACCTACTTGCTGCTTATAACAAGTGAATTATGCGACAACCGACTTCTAGTTGTACGGATAGAAGAAGTTCACAAAGGGAGAGAATCTCTTATTTTAACTATTTTAACAGAGTTCATGAATTTTAGAAAATATTCTGAAAATTTACTTCAATATAAAATACAACTCTCGTTGAAATTTTTGCTTAAACAACTCTAATATAAATCCTTAGCAAGAGCTTTACTAATAAAGAGTCTTGTTACTATGACTGCTGGTTATTGGCAAGAAATTTTGTATACCTTTTGCAAAGTATTATGAAGCTTTTATATTTAAGATAAAATTTAGGTGTTAGGTATTTTTGATGCTATGCTGTTTTCAAATATAAGAATTGAAGTTTCAAGTGTACTGATTTTTTAATGTAAATCTTTATTATTCAGATTAATAAACTAAAACTCTAATTCTGATCATAAAATAATACCAAAAGAATAAGAAACTACATGGAAGTTGTCCAAATATATTTATATGTTTCTCTCAGCTTTGTTCTGTTTTATTCTCCCCTCTCCCTCTTCATTATTAATGTAAATCTTTATTATTCAGATTAATAAACTAAAACTCTAATTCTAATTATAGAATAATACCAAAAGAATAAGAAATTAGATCAAAGTTTTGTCCTACTATTTATGTTTCCTTTGTTCTGTTTTATTCTCCCCCCTCTCCCTCTTCATTGGATATACTTTTATTTGTTCTTTCAATTAATATCTACATTCAGAAGAGAACATTTGCATAACTTCATTTAAACACCTCATCAACACTCGTAATTTTTTTCTATCTCTCTCTTCTTATCACATCATATCATTTATCATACCTATTTCTCTATCTATCTATCTCTCTCTGAGTGTCATTTAGCATTGGGTGTCTATATATTTTTTTTCCTTTCAGTTATCCAAGAGAAAATTTTCCATTCAGAGTAAGGTAATTGTAAATGCAAAAATAGTAATTGAAGAATTGAAGAACTGACCTTACTAGGAATTCTCCTTCCATGAAACACTGAACTCTCAGGGTCTGATCCATCATAAGAAGGATCAGAATGCACGTAAATAGAGTAATACCCTTCATGCCCTCTGAAGAACCTTTCCCAGAAAATAGCCAAAGGCACAGGACCCCTCACCAAGAACATGAATGCCACCTTGGGGACCCGATCAAAGGGGTATTCACTGATCTTAGGGGTCATTGAAGCTCTCCACAACAGTTCTTCATCACTCATATCATGCACAACACTAGAAGGATGAACAAACTCTTTTATGTTATGCACAACATGATTATTAGAAGGCTGAATAGACTCTTTTGGATCATGCACAACATTAGAAGGCTGAATAGACTCTTTCAATTCATGCTCAATGTTAGAAGGCTGAGTAATAAACTCTTTCAGTCCCTCTTGATTGAGGTTAGAATTGGATGGTTCTTCTGGTTTTTCTTCAATTGGTGGGGGCATTGGTTTTGGTGGTGGTGCATGCTGTGATGATGAAGAGCGCGAGAATTGAGTGAGCTGTATACTAAAGCTTTTGAGGTAGAAGCTGATGATGATTCCAATGGTCACACCAAAGGCCAAAAGGAGGAGAGAGGGAAGGAAACGAACAAGCTGGAGATTGAAATGCTTTGAAACAGAATTTAATGGATATTGACTATTTGAGCTCTTCATTTTTTGAAAGCTGAAAAAGTTATTGAAAAAAAGATAATTAAGTTCCCTAGTTTTGTTACCAGGGTATGAAGAATAAAGAAAGGCTTAAGGGTACCAAAGTGGGATATATATATTCCTAAAGAAGAATGATTATAAGAAGACGTTTGGTATAGATCTGTTTATGGCTTATGGAACAGGTGTAAGGTGTAATAATACTTCAAAGTCAAGGTATGATGAGGACAAAATCAGAAGCATACTTATCTTCTAACCAAAATATGTAAAAAGTCATAAACCATAATAGAACAATCAAAGAAAGGTCAAAGAAATTAATAAAGGATCATTAAAGGTAAAACTGATCTAAAATATGAGATGGACACTTGAAAAGGTGTGTGTAAGATAGAGAGAGAGATAGAAAGCTATGTAACAGTTATAGGTATAGAGAGATTAAGGTACTCTGTCTGCGCCTTATGCTGAAGGGGCTGCGAGAGCCATCACATGGAAGTGGTGGCTTTCTTTGAAGACTATACTGGATAAGAAGCTCTTTCTCTTTTTGTCTCTTCAGTCCCCTCTTTACAATTCAATCAAACGCTCAACTTGTGACACACAGAACGGTTATTTGCTTGTTTTGGAAACCTGTAGAAGGGGAAAAAGTTTTTGTTAAAAAATCAGAATTAATAATTTGATTCTATTAATAATAGTAATTTATAAGAACATAATCTTTGATCAAGAGGAAATAAAATATTCTCTATTTATATATAATTAATATAATTAATCTATATAATTTTCACACAAATATCCCTTTGTTTTCTTTCAATTTAACACATTATTATATATTACACACTCCTGATTGGAATTTGGAAACATCAAAGTATTGTGTTAGGACTTAAAAGGAAAATGCAGACTTTGTAGTAGTCAGTATCTTTTGTGGCCCAATGAACACGGACGTTGTTTTGGTGTTGGAAGTTTATGATAGCACTAGAATTTACGTAGACGACGGGGCTTTGGATTTTCTTGACCATGACTTTTTGATTGATTGGTTAATGGAATTTTCTAAATGTGATTTTCTGAGAACCCAATGGAGGCCACATATATAGATAGCAGCATATTGAATTTGAAGACTTTTCAACGATGTTAACATCCTAATAAGGGACGGAGTCAGAAATTAAACTCGAGGAGTCAAAAAAATATAATTTAATAAATAAAATTTAAATTTTTGCATGCATATAATATAAAAAAATTAACATATATATATATATATATATATATATATATAATATTTTATATAAATAAAAAGATATAATTATATTGAGTACAAAAATAATACTATCTTTGATTCTTTATATAAGAAACAATAGATATATTTTTCTAGTTTTAATTATAGAAACATAGATTTTAATTGTATATTTTATTTTATACTCTTAATTTATTATGAAGTTTATTAATGAGACACTCAATCATTTCACAAGGAGATGCATTCGTTGACCTATTAACATTTTAAGTCACATTCATTAGTGAAAAAACTATCGACTTAAACTATTTAATTCTATGACATTATTAATTAAAATTAACTAAATTATTTTTATTGGTTTTGATAAATTAGTTATTTGTTTCTTATATATATGAATAGAGGTAATATATATGAAAATAAATAAATTATATAGATAGAATAATTTTGGATAATTATATGTGAACATCTCAACATCACAAATAATCCATTAAAACCTAAATTTTTTTCTTTATCTCTCTATCTATCACATTATATTATTTATCATATCTATACTTTTTCTCTTCTCTTTTTCTCCCCATGTGTCAACTAACATAGTAATTTCATACATTATTTTTTAATATTTTTTTTATAAATTTAAAGGGGGCCATAATTTTTTTGTTAACAATTTATACATACTTAAAAAAAACAAATTGGGCCAGTCCCCCCTCCCTCCGCCCCTAATCCTAACGATGAAATTGAAAGCTAAAGAACTGAAAGTCATGTTACTGAATTAATGAAGCTGGAAAACAAATACTACCTTCGTTCATTTTTATTTGTCTTTTAAAGTTTTTACGTAAAATCGAAGAAATATAATAAATTTTCTTGATTCTAATAAAATAGTTGTTGTTGAGTCATAAGATGAATCAGGCCCCTCAATAGTTTTGATTTGATGTAAATAAATACCAAGTTAAAAAGTTGCGTTTGAAAAATGTTAGCAGAACAAAGTGTTGTATTTGCGTATGTAGGAACAGACGATAGCAGACAAACACTAAGTCTAAGAGCATTTAAAGCGTAGTAAATGCACAGTCGTTTTAATTCTCTATGCAGGAAATGTTTGAGTATTCTTCCTAGGATCTGTCGAAGTGCAAAGGAGTGAAGAAAAGTCAAGTTTAAAGTTTCCTTCTCCTAAAAAGACGTGGCCAGCTGTAATAAGTACTTGTCTGAGCAAAAGCATATTTGACTACGGAAGCAGAGATATGTCCCTTAAGGAAGACAAGCAGAGTGCTTTATCAGCTCTAAGTGACAAGTTCGTAACAAGCATTAAGTGTAAGCATTAAATGCTCCAACAAACACTCAGCTTCAGATGCAAGGTCAGACGCAAAAAGAAGGTCGTTTAGAGATAACGATTACTTCCTCAGGAAAGCTATAAATACCAAAAGTTTTTGAAGTGCAAAATGCCTAAGTTACGAACTACAACGAAGCCATCTTACAAGCTTTCAAATTCTTTTTGTATTCATTATTTTCTAAGTTTAAAAAGCTCTCAAAACACTTTGTATGTCCTGAGAGAAAAAGACTGTAAGCTTAAATTGTTGTATATCCGTCTATAAGACAACAAGCTAGTTTGTGTGCATCTTACCTTAAACAAATCCTATGATTTGTTTTAGAGCTAGAAGTGGCTTGGTAACAAATAATACTTGGGTTTTTAGCTTGGAGAGACTAGTGTAAAACTACTTGAGTTTGAGCCAGAAGTGGCAGTGAACAATACTTGTATCTTTGTGAAAAGATAGTGGAATTTGGTGGGATGCCAAGAACTGGACGCAGCTTCAGTGGTAGAGACAAACCAATATAAAATTTTCTGTGTCTGACCTCTCTTTCTTTATCTTCTAACTGACCTTGAGTTGTGATTTTCTTTTTATAAAAACCTTAAGTCCATTTTTGTTTTAAAACTTTGTTTGTAATCTTTTCTTTAAAAGTTGTGATTATAAAATCTTGGCAAACGATAATCTTTGCGAAAATTTTGTAAATCACAATTCAACCTCCCTTCTTGTGATTTTTGCCTTTACATTACTGCCCTAGATAGGAGAGAATACTCAGTGCAGACCTGAAGAGGTGAGAGTACTTGGAGCATACCCGTAGAGGTGAAAATACTGACCTGAAGAGGTGATAATACTTGGTGCAGACTTAAAGAGGCTAGGAAACAATACTGTGAAAGCCTACGGAGGCTTGAGGAGAAAGAATACCTTGTGTAATTGGTGTTTGTGTTAGTGGAAAATCCTACAGGTGTAGGGACTTAATGTAGCCCAAGGTTTATAGGCAATGTTATAAAAATCGGACCAATCATTGACCCGGTGAAGCTACTGGGTTAATGGGTCAATGGTCGAACCAGTGGTTCACTAGTTGAACCGCACGAACCGATGTAAATTATAGAAATTAAAAAGTTTAGTATATTATTATATTATTTGTATTATTTACAACCAAATGCTTAATGGCTTAGTGCATGTTTGAATTAAAGTTTGCAAACGTAAGTTTGAATTAAAAGTATGTTGCAAACTTAAGTTTGATAAAAATGAGTTTACTATAACATGATTTATGTTTGGGTATTTTTTTTTCAAAAGTATGTTGATAAAATGAAACTTGTTTGGATAATAGCAATGAAAAGTATTTTTACTTCATGTTTCTATTATAAATATACAAATCAAAAGTACTTTTACTTTAAAAGCATCAAATTGTTACTTCTGATCCAAACCCGGGTTTGGCCCAAACGTAAGTTGCAGAATTAATTTTCGGAACTCTCAAACATGATGTCAAACTGAGTTTGGAGCTTCAAACGTAAGTTTGAAGCTCCCAAACTGCAATTCAAACATAGCCTTAGTGATAAATTGAACATATGGTAAGTAAAAGGTGCTAGGTTCGAATCATTGCGATGGTGTTTTTATGTTATTTTATCTCTTTTGTGTAAATATACGACACTTTTGTGTGCAAGATTGGCACATGATAGTATGAGCAAGCATGGGAAACATAAAAAGCAGGCAACTGGAACGATTTTTCTGGGTTTTGCCGATTCAACACCGATTTAATGACATAAGCACCGGGTTGAATGCAGAACCGATCGGATAAGTGAACCGACTCAGCCATAGGTCTGGTTCCCGGTCCAACCGGTTGGGCCAAGCCGATTTTTATAACACTGTTTATAGGTGAACTAGTATGAATTTTTTGTGTTGTATCATTTTCTTTAAGCTTCTCTTATATATATATATATGTGTGTGTGTGTGTGTGTGTTGCATATTTATTTTGCTTATTGAAAATCTTTATTTTAAATACAAAACATAGATTAAATTTAAAAAGGTTTTCTTTAAAGAGGTTTCAAACTTTAGAAGCAACAACATAGTTTTAAGAAAAAACTTAAAAACTAGAATTTGTAGTAAAACAGAATCTATGATTTTATTAATTAGTTTTGAGAAGCAACTTCTCATATCAAACTTGGACTATGTTGTAGTGTATTATTTATATCCAAGCTCAAGAAAGGATTTCCTTGCTCCTAACATACTTTTGATATCGAAGCCAAAGATTGAGGAAGCAATTTCATAAGCTTCTTTGTTTGCACAGAAAAAGGCTTAATGTGTCAAGTGTCACTATTCAACCCCTCTTCTAGTGACCTTCTAATCCACTTCAGATTCTTTGACACAAAGGATTTGTGTGAGGCTTCTTTTTGTGTAGGGAACCGAAATTCACAAAGTTAGGTCACCTTGTGTGCTTGGGTTTTCTTAGAAGCTTTACATGGATAAAGTCTTAGATATATTTAATATACATAATTATAAACCTGGGACATCATAGTCACTAAAGGTGACAAATTTAGTAAGGATCAATTTACTGATAATGAGATTAAGTGAATGGAAATGAATGATAAACATTTTGTAAGTGCCTGGGGTAGCCTTATATATGCTCAAGTATGCACTGGGCTTGATATTGCTTTCATAGTTGGCGTTCTAGGAAGATTCTAGTCTAATCCAATGAATGATCACTAGATAGTCATTGAGAAAGTTAAAGGCACTTGCAAAGAACTAAGGAACACATGCTTGTGTATAGGAAATTGGACAACTTAGAGATAATAAGATACATAGATTCATATCTGGTTGGGTGTCCTAATGACATAAAATCAACTTTTTGATACATCTTCATGCTAGTTGGAGGTGTGATATCTTGGAAAACTAAGAAATAGACCTTTGTTGCCTTTTCTACTATGCAGGTAGAATTTCATTGCTTGTTTTGTTGTTGGTACTCATGTTATTTGGTTAAAAAATTTGGTAACAGGACTTCTTATCATGGATTCCATGTATAAACCATCGAGTATTTTCTGTGATAATAATAACACTATAGTATTTTATGCCAATAATAATAAAACTACAAGCAATTAACCATATGCAGTTGACGTACCTGATTATAAGAGATCTTGTGAAAGACAAATCATAGTGGTTGAACTTATAAACTTGTACTCCATGTTAGTTGATACCTTTGTTGAGACAAAATCCCTCTAGAAGCTTGAGTTTTAATGATGACAAACCTTCAAGAAGCTAACCTTAAGTTATCTAAACTTAGCTACTAATGGGTTGCTTTAAGTGTGACTAAATTCATAAGCATGGAGAAGGTGTGAAGCATTAGCCTACAGTGAGAGTTTTCCAGGCATAGATTTTGCATATTCAGAAGTAGAACTATCAAAAGGAGAGATGTTCAGAAGCTAGAAAGGTAGTTGTGTTTCCTGAGTCAAAGTGCATATATCAGAAGATGTATGATCAGAAGCATGATGTTGGGGGTAGCTTTATTCAAGGGGTAGATATTAGAAACTACACATGATTAAAAGATCATCAGAAGATGTGTTGCATAATAGTTTAGTGAAAATAGACGTGTCTACACTATTTAGAAGCACACACACCAGAGCTTATTAGTCAAAAGGTATGCACCAGTGTACTGAAGCACTGATTCTGAAGTTGGGAGTTCTCCAAAAGATTCGATGAAATTCAGAAGAAGGAAACTCGAAGAAGACAACAAGTCATGACCAAGAACAAACAAACTGAAGATTGAAGATTGAAACACAATGCACTGTAGTAACTATAGTATCTCAAAAAGACATGCTACAAACCAATCTTTAGAAAACATCCCATGACAAATCTCAAGAAGTCGTGAGGATCCACTAAGACCACACAACTAGCACAAATGGATACATTTCAAATTTGAAATATGCAAGTTGTCAACAACGATGAAGAAGAGAGTAGAAAAGATTGAAGCAGCTTAAGAGTTCAATTTACAGAAGAATTGGAGGAAAAGATACAGTTGGAACACCGGTTGTATGAACTTGGACAACTCATACAACATTTGAATTTCGAATTCTACCTCCAACAACCATAAACAGCTAGCTCAAACGCCTATATAAGGATCCAAATTTGAAGGAGCAACTTGCAAGGAAGGAGTCCAAATAGAGAGGGTAAGGTAAAAAAAAAGGGTCAATCTAGAATACCCTTATCAAAAGAATCGTCCTTAGCCAAAACACTCTAGGTTCGAGCCAAGTCCAAAAGAGTGTTTATAAACACCTTCATTAGAGGAGCCTTAGTAGAAGGTATTCCAAAAGGTGTAGTGTCCACCCTTTTAGGATAGAGGGAAGAACTCAGAAGAGTGATAAGGGGATTACTACTTCTAAAGTTGTGTGAACAGAGTAGGTGCTGTGTGAGTCTTATAGTAGTTGCTACTGAGGGTGTAAAGCTTAAAGATACTTTTTGAAAGAATACTTGGGTAGAGCCTACAGAGGCTTAGAGAATACTAGAAGTTAAGAATACTGAGTGGAACCTACAAAGGTTTAGAGTATTGGGTTAAGGTTTTGCTTGCAGAGGCAAGCAAAGAATACTAAGTGGAACCCATAAAGGTTTAGAATACTGAGTGTAAGAGTCAGTGGAGACTTTAGAAGAAAGAATACCACAACGGTGTGCTTGGTTTTAGTGAAGAAAGCCTACAGGTGTAGGTACTGGGCGTAGTCTAGGTTGGGGTGAACCAATATAATTTTTTTTGTGTTGTATCCTTCTTTACTGCTTCTTGTTTGCATTTACTTGTTGCATATTTGTTTTATATTTTGAAAATCCTTATTTTATAAAAGTATACTCTGATATTACATTAAAAGGTTTTTCTAAAATGGTTTTATAGTTCAGAGGCAGCATCTACTGTGCATTAGAAAGGTAAAAGCCATAATATGTTGAGAACATAATCTGTAATTTTCAAAGTAGCTTTTGAAGTAGTATTTAACGTTTTAACTTGAAGACTTTTAATAGATCATTATTTTATCAAAGTACATTAGAAGGATATACCTTGCTCCTAACAACACTTTTGATTTCCAAGCAAGTAGCTTGAGAAAGAAAAATCAAAAGCAAGTGTCTTGTGCAGAAAAAGGCGTAGTCAGTTCGCGTGTCAATTTTCAACCCCCTTATTAGTGATCACCTGATCCACTTCAACCTTAACCAAAAGACTCAACCCCATGGTATTTAAGAGACACATAGATAGAATAGGCATTGTGAGTTCTATTTAATGTGCTTGGTTAGTAGGAGTATGAGTTATGCGTTGCCTTCCTTTATGTTGATAGATCTTTGGCTTAATTGTAATTTTTACCCCCAACTTTTTAATTTTTGGCAAATTTTACCCCCAACAAATTAATTTGGCGCATTTTACCCCCAACTTTTTAATTTTTGACGGATTTTACCCCCAACAAATTAATTTGGCGCATTTTACCCCAAACTTTTTAATTTTTGGCGGATTTTACCTCCAACAAATTAATTTGGCGCATTTTACCCCCAACTTTTTTAAAAAGTTACAAATTTTACCCTCCACGGTTTTGATGACGTGACATGCTAAAATAGTTGCACTTTTACCCCCAACTTTTTACTTTTTGGCGTATTTTACCCCCAACTTTTTAATTTTTGACGGATTTTATCCCTAACTTTTTGGTGAATTTTATCCCCATTTTTTATGCTTATGTCAGCATGCCACATCATCAAAACTGTGGAGGGTAAAATTTGCAACTTTTTAAAAAAATTGGGGGTAAAATGCGCCAAATTAATTTGTTGGGGGTAAAATCCGCCAAAAATTAAAAAGTTGGGGGTAAAATTCGCCAAAAATTAAAAAGTTGGGGGTAAAAATTGCAATTAAGCCTAGATCTTTTGATTTTGGACCTTTTGGTGATATTCATTTGATTTGAGTTTCATTATATACTTTGTTTATATGTACATCAAATGTGAAAATATTGAAACTTGATGTCATTAGGACTATTGTGTCGATGGTTGATGCCATGTTGGAGTCGAGGCATAATATTGAAGCTCGATGTCATTGAGACCATTATGGTCATGGTCAACGCCATGTTGGAGATGAGACATGATGGTTTTGGTAAAATCATGCAATTTCTTTAGCTTTTAGGAATTTGAGAGAAATTGAGGGTTGGTAGAGAAATGACAAATGGAAGGTTGTTTGATCATATTGTCATGTCATTTTCTTACACTCCATACTAATGACTAATCGATGGCGAGCTTTGTGATATTTGTAACAATGGAAGGTTTTGTATCAATAAGGGATGAACTTATTGCTAAGATTTGATGTTACATGACTTTTATTGGAGGAAGTCTTAGTTAGGTGTTGTATCTTGGGATCATGTGTTTTGTGACCAATCTATGTTATTAGACTGAGTTGTTTTCGAAAATGTTTTCTACAAATTAAAAAGAAAGGCACACAATTGATTTTGCCCAAGTGGGAGAATGTTATAATATTTCTAATAATTCTTTTGGTCTTGAATCAATTGTGACTTTTAGGTTTGCGAAAAATGGGCTAATGTCATGATCCATTAGATGATACTCAAGCCCACTAATATGGTGAGCATTTAGTAATAGGCTTTGGACACCTAATATTGATCCATGTGGACAACAATGTAGGCCTTAACCTTTAGACCCATGAAGGGAGGTTTCTAGAGTTAATATATACTACTCACTTGGTTTCCTTTGTCGATGTCATGATGACTTGATCGCTTGCTCTACATCTTGCCCCATCGGTAATTGAGATTGAGAGTATGATCAGGCAAAAGAAGGTTTGATTTTGTCATCTATATTTTCAGGTGATTTGCTGCACAATAATGTTTGTAATCAAGTAAAAATAAATAAATTTTTGTGTCCTAATTTCATATAATCTTATAATTGTTTTGTCCTCATTTTTTCTTACAATTAAGTGGTAATTCAGATTTTTGTTTGAAAAAATAAAAGAAAATAATTGAAACTAAGGAAGAAAAATATTAATTAAAACAAGAATAAGTAATATATGTATTGATAGTGTAAAGTTTTTTTATGCTATAATCCAATCACAGACTGCTATATATGGTGGGTTTGCTAGCTTTTATAACATTACTTTAAAAATCATATTAATGATGATATCTAATTAATTGGCAAAATAAAATTGATACTAAGAAATTATTTCTGACTTTTATATAATACTAAGGAATTTAAAATGAACTAACAAAATAATTTATACCAATGTGTAATAGTTAAATGTGTTTTTATTCATCTTAAAAATATTTTAGATTAAATTTAGAAAAAAAAATTAAAAATATAAAAATGGAAAATTTTGAAAAATACCCATTCAAACCAATTTTCTACACCAATTTTTTTTCCCTTTTCTACTGGTTCTCGTCAATTTTTTTAATAAATAATTTTTTTGGAGTTAACAAATTGGTCACCAGGCTAGTTCCTAGTTAAACTAGTTAGTCCAATCCATTTTTTAAACTGAAGAATGCTAACGATTCTCTCTCCAACACTCTCCTACTATTGGTTGAAATTTATTAGAACTCACTAATTTTGGTGGGTCTTACTTCTTATGTAATGACTCTCTCTCCTGATTTAGAAGTAAGACCCACTAAAGTTGATGATTTTCAATAAATTTCAACTAAAAGTAAAGAGATTGTTAAAAAGAGAGTATCAGATAAAGTGTTGTTAGAATTCCTCTTTTAAACCAATGGTAATAACATATGACTAAGAGATGTAATGTGTATGTGTGATTAATTACTTTTTTTTAGCTTGAAATATAATTAGTACTTAGTAGTAGTTAATGCAGATATTGATCCAATAATACAAACAAAATTAAAACATATTCATTGTGCAACACCAAACAAATTACAAAATGAACAATCTTATATTTTTTTAGGCATTATTAATGCAATTTTGAGCTAACAAACAATTAGACATGAAAATCTTTTCAATACTTTTCCTTATGAAAGGATAATTTGGGATCTCCAGATTCCCACTAAAGAGGAACAGTTCATGGGGCCATTTGAAATTCTTGCTCAAATTTTTAAAAGCGAACTTTCTCTCATGTCACTACTTTCATGTTTATTTCTAAAGTTGTAATTTTCATATAATTTTTCATATAATTGTCCCATGCAATGGAAATAGAAGAAAAGCAAAGCAAACCTGGTTGTTTTTGTTTGAACTTTTCACTTTGTAGAGACCAATGAGCCCAATTTATAAGACCACCAACTCCAACAACCTTCACAATCACCATGTGGTTTCACTTCCGAAAGATTGTTAAGACAACTTTGGACATCATCCATTTACATGAATCTACATAGACTAGGGGAATTAGTCACATATGTCATTGATAAACCATGTTATTGAAATTTAAAAAAGATTAACTTCCAAAGACGAAATCAAAATGCAGAAAAACATTGCAATCATTTAAGATTTAGATTCAATTATGTTGTTGAATAACATAACACAATCATATTAGTGAGAGACACAAATTTTGTAACAAACATGAACCTATGTAGACTACCTATATCTCTGTTTGTACTACTATAATAAGAACAATAATTCATCAATAGGCCAAAATTGTACAAATGAGAATCCTCCTTGCTTTTAGTTCACTTGACACCTTTATGCTTCAAACAAGGTCGACACAGTGAAAATTATAATTAATGCAGTGATATCCTCTAAAAAAGATAGATCATAATTCATTGTCTATAATTTTTTTTACAAGGTGTCATCTTATAGAAGATTATTCTGATCACTGAGAATCAAAACTTTTATCATGGTGTTGGAACAGAGGAAAAATTGTGGGTAGCAAACTTTTGCAAATAAAAAATAAACTTGGTAATAGAACCAACACATAGCTAGTTTCCAATTCAGCACATACAATAAGACATTATGGTAACTTGTTTAGTTTTCTACCAAAATATACTGATTAATCGGAGATAATTAAATAAACCAAGATCAAAATCTAGGGGTTGAGCATGAACATAAAGACAACCCAATTCATGCATTCTGTACAAGCCAAATCAGAAGCTTTCAAGAATAAATAAATAATCCCAATCAGAAGCATATAAGCAAGCCATGTTTATATTATTGTAATGAAATTTGGTTTCTAATTAAAGCTTTGCTATTTAGAAATTTAACATGTTCATCTTGTCAATCATCTGGGATACGACTTACATACAATGGTCATTATTTGGATCAAATTTGATTAATGTAGTTATTTTCTTGTTTAAATTGCACATGCACTTAAACATTATCACCACAATAGCTTGAATGTTACTTTTAATAACCATAATGTTATATATACAACTGATCTATATTTTAGTTATCAAATTTGCTCGTATCCCTCGTTCTACGTATTGATTCACGAGTACTAAATCTTGATACTTCTTTTTTATTTGGAAATCCATTTAGCAAACCAACTTAAAAAATAAAATAAAAATTAAGAAAAAAATGGAAGAAGGGATAAATATATAGAATGAAGAAGAACCACTTGCCATGGCTGACCGTAGTGCTTGATCCCGAATACAGTTCCATAGATGGAGGGAAGGAAGAAGAAGACACAATAGACCAGTTAGTTAGACTGCTCTTTTTCATGTAATTTTAAAAAATAGAAATTATGGTCTAGTTTTCTAAAGATGGGTTAATAGACTTATTTAGGCTTTAGAACTTTGACCCTTTCAATTATTGGAATAGGGAAAAAATTTAGAACAAAAAATTTATATTTATTAAGAGTGTCAAATGTTTATTAGTTATAGTCTCTTTGATTAGAAACAAATATTTTTTTTATATTTACATTTGTTATTATAAAAATATCATTAATTTTTCATATTATTTTCTAGTTTCAAAAACTTTTAACAAGAGATGGAGAAAATAATAAAATAACCTTTTTAGTTTGAGAAAATATTTTTTGTTTATTTTTATTCTTATTTTTATTAATAATTATTAAAAAGCTACATTATTTTTATTATGCTTCATATTTTTAAACATTTGTATATGAAAGTAATATTTTGGTGTTTTCACCATTTCCTTAATACATTTTAACAAAAACAAAAAAAGTTATACTTACATTATTGCGGTCGAAATTGTAGCAAAAGATAATGGAAGAAAATAAAATGATAATTTATTTTGGAGTCACCACCAAACTTTATTAAATTACAAGAAAAATAAAAAATCCTTTTCATTAAGAAAAATAAAAAGAACCATATACGGAAACCATGTTAAGTTTGGGTGCGGTAATGTATAGGGAACGACAAAAACTAAATTCCACTACACTACTAATATATCTATTAAAACATGGTTGTCTTATAATTAATTGCGTAAAAAATAACAAAATAAATTACTTAATAATAAAAATATTTATATTAACTATGAAAATTTCAAAATAGTCAACGGGGCCACGGCTCCCCTCAAATAATACAACCCTAATTATATAAATTATTATTATATCATTTTTTATAGACCACGTGTATTTTCCATTAGGGGGTGTTTGGTAGAAAAAAAGTTTTTAATTTACTGGGAATCTTAAGTTGAAAATGTATGTTTCCCGTGTTTGGTTTATTTTTAAAAAAATAACATTCCCAATAAACCATGTTTCAGGGAATTTTTTTGGTTAGATTTTCCTCGAAAAAATTTCCATGGGAGGAGGTGGGAATATAACTTTCGTGAATTAAAAAATAAGTTTTATTGTGCTAAAAATATCACATTACTCTTATTAATAAATCATTTAATATGGTAAATGGTTAAAGCTTGTCGTAAAAATACTATGGTACTCTTTTATTTCCAGGAAACTTATATGGGAATATTTTTGTATAACCAAACAATCATGATTCCCAGGATTCATAATTCCCATCAATTATGATTCTCAGGCATGAAAAAACTTTCCTTGTACCAAACGCCCCTAGAAGCATAGATGGATCCAGGGGGCCCAAGCAAGGGCATTTTAAATAAGATGAAGTATCAATGTGAACTTTTTAAAAGATAAAGGACCATTTTGAAATTTTTAACTAAGATAAAAGATCAAAATGAACTTTTTAAAAGATAAAGGATCAAAATGATCATTTAGCCTTATTTTAATAGAATTAAGTCACACAAAAAAAATGTCACAAAGAATGGTCCAGAAGCCACATCCAATATTTATCAAAGCCTAAAAGAAAATTAAATCTTATCAAGTAACTAAAAAATAACAAAGTAAATTACTTAAAAATAAAAATATTTATATTAATTATGAAATTTTCAAAATAGTCAACAGGGCCATGGCCCCCCTCAAATAACATAACCCTAATTATATAAATTATTTTTATTTCATTTTTTTATAGACCACGTGTATTTTCCATTAGTGGGTGTTTGGTACAAAAGAAGTTTTTAATTTCCTGGGAATCTTAAGTTGAGAATGTATGTTTCCTGTGTGTTGGTTTATTTTTTAAAAAATAATATTCCCTAGAAACCATGATTCCGAGAATTTTTTTGGCTAGATTTTCCACGAAAAAATTTCCATGGGAGGAGGTGGGAATCTAACTTTCTTGAATTAAAAAATAAGCTTTATTGCGATAAAAATATCACATTACTCGTATTAATAAATCATTTAATATGGTAAATGGTTAAAGCTTGTCGTAAAAATACTATGGTACTTTTTTATTTCCAGGAAACTTATATGGGAATATTTTTGTCTAACCAAATAATCATGATTCCCAGGATTCATAATTCCCATCAATTATGATTCTTTAGCATGAAAAAACTTTTCTTGTACCAAACGCCCCCTAGAAGCAGAGACGGATCCAAGGGGGCCAAGCAGGGACCTTGCCTCGTCCCGCCCCCCTTCCCCCTTCCCCTCCCCTAGGATCCTTTGTATAGATGAGGGGGAAAAATTAAAATTAAAAATAATATTAATAAAGAAAAATGAATAAAAAATAGAATGTTGAGTTGACGTTTGCTTAGTTTTGTTTTAGTAGTGAATCTATTTCTAGTTTTACACATAAAATTAATAATAAATATTTTTTGTAAAACTTAATATTTATTAAATAATTCTTTATTAAAAGTTAAATATGTAAATAATTGTGTAAAAACAAAATTTGGCCCCCTCTTTGATACACTCCTGGATCCGTCCCTGCCTAGAAGTAATCATATTCGAGTCAAGTAAGATCACTGTAGGCGACAATGTTGCCTCTTGAATATTTAAGACCTAAAACAATCTCGTCCAAATTGATTCCCATACTTAGTAGTAATTATTATTTCATTAGTTGATAGTATAATTACGCTGATGATATATCAAAACTATATTCTTATTAAAAAAAATTAATAATAACAAATTTTAGAGGCTTAACCTACACACGAAAAAAAAAAAAGAAAAAAAAAATGAAAAAGCTTAACTTGGTACGAATTATTCTTTGAGAGATTTATTTAATAAAGAAGTCTTCAAAAAGTCTAACATTGAATCTTTACATTTTACTCGCGGAATTGGTTGTACTTTAAATTCTAAAAAACAATAATAAAGATATTTCCGACTAAATTCGTCTTTGCAGTTGATGTATTGTTTAACCAAACTTCGTCAGTGGATTTACCTTCAAATCTAAAATGAGAGGTATGAAAAGAAAAGGAGGCAGAACCTCATCTAATAAGAGTAAGTTAGTGGAGACTTTCATCGGATTTGGATTTATTAAACGTCACCTATATTTTAATGGATGCAAGCGTGTCAAATATAAGAAATCCACACTCCATCTTAGGGGTGTATTGGATTAGGATTTTAAAAGATTATTTTGGCATAAAAAAATCCTATGAATTTTAAAAGACTTTGTAAGAATGTAATGACTTTTAAGATTTTTTTAAAAGATTTTTATGATCAGGATTTTGTAGTTTGTATTTTAATGGATTTATCACATATGAATTCATAAGATTTGAAATGACTTTATGGATTTATAAGATTTTAAAGAACTTCATGAATTTTTATAAAACATTCAAAATTATACAGAGTCGATGAAAAAGATAACAAATAGTAGTAAATGATAAGGTTTAGATAAAGAAAAGTAAAACAAATACAATTTTTTTCAATCTTTTTAATACTAATTGATTCTAACTCTCATTCATGTCCTCCTATTTAGCGTTTCTCCACATATCTAAGGATATACTAGCCCTCCATGCATTAGCATCTTCTCGTTCCTGCTCTTGGATATGACCAATAGGTTCAAAATTATGATTTTTGTTAACGGGTAGATTCGTCTATTGATTCAATTGGAAATTCATCGTAACGACATTCTTTGCGAAGAAAGTTATGAATGTTTACACCGCCTTCAACAAAGAGAGAAGGGATTATGAATGATGGGAGAAAGAAAAGTCTCACAACTAGCAGAAAAAGAAAGAAAGAAAGAAAGTCTGGAAAAATCTCAAGGGTTTGGGTGGATTGTTTGATGGGTGTGGTATTTATATTTTCTACTAAAAAGTTTCATGAAATCCATCCTAAAAGAAAATCCATCGAAATTTGTATACTTTTGAATACCAGAAGACTTTTTATAAGTCGTAAAAAATCTTAATTGAATACCAACGAATTTTATTGCACTCCTTAAAAAAAATCCTAATAATCTTGATCGAATACCACGGGATTTATTTTTGTCATTTAAAAATCTTGATTAAATACTACAAGATTTTTTTATATAAAAAAAAATCTTTTAAAATCTCTTATAATCCTAATTGAATACACCTCCTAATTTATTTGTATTCTAGCGGTAGCATACGCTTGCGCACTATTTCTTTCGTGTTACAACTGCTGCTAAGTAATGTAGAGGTTTTGTCCAAAAAAAAAAAAAAGTAATGTAGAGGTGATTCATTGATTTGATTGAAAAATATTAACTGATCCAATTTAATTAAATTTTTTATAATTAATTAACTAATTTTATTATATATATGTATTTGATGTGATCTAACTTAATTTAAGTTAGTTTAGATTATATCAATTTAAAGGAATGTTGTAGTCACACTCTCGAACATATTTCCTTAGACACATTCCTTTTTATTGGTTCACGCCAGTTAAATTTTTAAACGGGTAAATTATCTTTTTAGTACCTGAAAGTGTCATTTAAGTCCCTGAAAGTATAAAACTGTCACTTTAGTTCCTGAAAGTGCAATTTGTCTGTCACTTTAGTCTTTTTGATAAAAAAATTTCTTTAAAATTAACGTTCGTGCTTACGTGATATGCTATTTATCTACGTGACATGTTATTCATGTAGTTAGATAACGTGTAATGTAGGCACAAACATTAATTTTAAAGAAATTTTTTTATCAAAATGATTAAAGTGACAGACAAATTGCACATTCAGAGACTAAAATGACAGTTTCATACTTTTAGGAACTTAAATGACAGTGAATTACATTTTCGATAACCAAATTGACAGTTGACCCATTTTTAAACCCTTTACTTGATTACTGGTTCTGCACGTTTATCCATTTTATAGTTTTTATTTTATTTTTATTATAATTATTAGGAGCCAAACCGTCATGTGCACTGTAGTCAAGCAAGGTAGGCAACTAGGCACCCAGCCATTGGAAAAAACCCTGAATCCCTACTCTTTAAGCAAATTCCCAAACCTAGATGAAATGCTCTTTGTTCTTCACAAGGTCAATCTGAAACTAATTAATAACCAATTCAAACAGTGAAACACAAATCTTAGCAACATGTGGATGGTGGCAAAGAGATCGATGTCGATGCTGGTAAAGAATGTGGGTGAACAATAATTTTTGGCGTCAGCGTTGCCGCTCTTGAGGCAGAGCCCCCGACCACGTGAGGATAAGGGCTTGAATACTACGAATGATGTTTCTGTGTTCAAGAAATTGGGAGACTTCATCCAGCGATGTTGAATCTGCATTGGCGCAATCCGTTTCACAATGAATGAACAAAAAATCTTGTTCTCTTCCTCCGAATCGAAGACCTGGTATTGTTTTGGGTATTGTTTTGTGATTCAATAATAATAATAATAAATAAATTAATTAAAAAATCAAAATAAAAGGAAACAGGGAGAACCAGTAAACAGTAATAGGTTCAACAATTTTGCTTGACTAATAGGAGGAAGTGTATGTAAGAGAGTGTGACTTTACTATTCCTCATCAATTTAAATGTTTTAAAAGTGTTTATAATGTACACATCCATCAAAATACAGAACTTTAATTTCATTAAAATACACATGAGATTTTTTTTTATAAACCACATATATCCTTTAGACAATCCTATTTGAGCCAAGTAGGACTATTACAAGCGGCATATATAAGACTCGAATTCGAGACAACTAATTAAACAAAAATAATTCTATGTCAATTGATCCGCATGCTCGGTGATCACAAGAGATTTAAATTCATCCAAATAATTCATAAATATTATTTTAAATTAATTGCCAATTCTACTATATACATGTAGATCTAAGGGTATGTTTGGCATTACGGAGAGAAATAATAATGTGAATTTTTGTGTTGCTTGGTTGTTGGTTTGATAGAAATAGGAGTGAAATTGAAAAAAAAAAATATTGGATTTCCTTCTCACCTTAATGTTTGGTTTACTATGGAAAGAGATAGGAGAATCAGACCATAGATAATAAAACTAAATTACCTGACAAACAACTCACATACCACAATTTAGAATCACTTCTTCAATCATGAAAATCAATTCTCAATGATGGAAGAATGTTCTATAAATTGAGAATAATCGATTATACTTTAACCACTTTTAACTTAAAAATTGATTTCCCACACATGATAATCAATTATCATGTGCATGGCAATCATTTGTATGGCTATGACAATCAATTATTTAGAGGCATAATGGTTAATTTGGGCATCTCTCCTCATGTCTCGCAATTTCAATCTCATTTACCTCTTTTTCAATGTGGAATTTTTTGATATGGGACCTACCAAATTTAATTGTTTTCCCTAATTAATGTTTTCTCCTTACTAAATGAGCTCAATTTTAGACTTCTCCTTTATTTCCTCTCTTTCTTCTCAATTTCCCAGCTATTTCTATTGTGCTAAACAAAGCATGAAACAAAAATCAAGTTTGATTTAAGATAATAAAAAGTTCATAAATAATATGAATAATATAAAAATTTCTTAAGCAAAATATTATTTTCAATATATTTAGTATTTAATTTTAAGTTTAGATCAATTTTTAAAATTAGGTTTGAAATTTAATTCAATCTATTTTAACTTTTTTTATTTAATTAAATTTTAGATATTAATTTATATCATTTTTCATGGTTTGATTTTTATCAATTCTGATAGGATAACTCAACAATCACAATGATGACTTTATTTTATGAGTTTAATTTTTGTGCAAGATTAATGAGTTAGCAAAAGGAGGATTGCTTAAGAAATCACGGTAGGAGAAGACATCCCAATTTGTTGGTACCCCAACTCCTATGTCTCAAAGAAACCAAAGAATTTATTTATATATAGAGAATGAACAAAACACTTGGGGGCCAAAACAAACCTAAGAAGAGCAGCCTATTTAAACCTGTAAGAAGGGAGCCCTTGCCTGTACCTAAAGAGCTCCCTTGAAATAAAAGAAGGAGGATTGTGCCACCAACAAAAATCAAAATTATGTGCCCCATAAGAGGCTAACTTGCCAACCCAAGTGTTACCCTCACGGTAAATATGAGTAATCTTAAAATCAAAAGACGAAACTTGATATAAACAATTAAGCCAACAGTTTTGCAGGGACCAAGGAACAATGTGAGGGCAAAAGTAAGCTTTAATCATTAAGGCAAAATCAGTTTCCAACCAAAGAGAGGTCCATCCTTTGTCTGCACCCATTTCTATAGCTAAAATAACAACTAGGGGTGTTTGCGGTGTAGTTTGATTCGATTTTTAGGAAAAAAAGTCATTCAAACCAAACATAAAATAAAGATGCGGTACAGTTTGGTTCAGTTTAAATGTAACACTAAATCCGAACCAAACCAAACCAAACCAATGTTTTGTGGTTTGATTTGGTTCGGTTTAGGGGTTTTTTATTTTATTTTTTTAATCTATTATAATAATGTAAAATCTTTTAACTACACTTACATAATTATTATGCTATATTATTTTAAAAATATTTTTTTATTTTTTACTAAATTTTGTTTAACATATTTTAGTTGCATTTTTTTTTACTTCTATTTAGCATTATTATAAAATAATATTAGTAACTCTTTTTTGTAACATAATAGTAAATTGTGCATCACTTGATATTCAACACTATTTTTTTAATAATATTGGTATATCATTTTTTAACATATGAAAGAAAAATATACACCTTGATTACAAAGCAAAGAAAATGTCTTAAATTATTTAATACTTATTATTAATTACCGTCACAAAAATCACATAAAATTATTATAAAAAAAATTAAGTACATTATAAATCACATACTATAATCATTAAAAATTTAAAATGATATGCAGTTTAGTTCGGTTTGATTTGGTTTTTATAACAAGATCCGAAAATCGAACTAAATTGCAAAAAGTATGTGGTTTTTGAGAATTTTAGTTTTTGCGGTTTTTGATTTTTTTTTATCGGTTTGGCAGTTTATAATCGATTTGGTTCGGTTTTGAACACCCCTAATAACAACCATGACCTTTGCGTAGAAGGCACAAGTGATACCAACATGTTTGGTGAAAGCACAAAGAAAGTTTGCATCACTGTCTATGAATAAGCCTTCGCATCCAGCTATGCCTAGGCTACCCCTTGCTGCTCCATTCGTGTTGCATTTTATCCAAGGAGATTTGGGGAGCCTCCAAGAGACTTGCTTGCATATATCAGCTTTCCTTGGGTGACTAGCAACAAAGAATTGCTTGAGGATCTGAATATTTGATATGGAGTTGGACATAGATCCCTTAGAGATAGTACCCGTGAGATACACAGACCGATTTGTTTTTTTTTTTAAAAGCTATTAATTTTGTTAAAACTGTATAAGCACAAGTAGTGCCTATAACATAAAGGAATAACAGTATTACACCAAAACATCCTCCCAAACCAATACCTAGCATACCAGAATAAGTACATAATATCCCACCCAAAAACTAAACCTGTCAAAACAAGACTAAAACAAAGTGTGCCATTTGAAACTTCCTTCATGTCCGAACTCTTTAGCCATGAAACCGACATCCTCAACTTTATCATTCGAAACTTTTGTTGCTCTCAAAGGTGATAAGATGAATAACATAGTAATCCACACAAAGCCCTTTTATGTTACGTCCCCAATTTGATTATGTTTTACAACCAAAGCTTGTACAAAAAGATCTGCCCTTCTGTTGACATGAAGATTAGTTAGTTTAATCTTTTAAGTATTTTGGTTTTAATTTTCTTTTAAATATGCCAAACATGAAAGGATGTGGCATTGTATTGATTGTTATAGACTTAGGCATTTGTGTGATTAAGCTTAAATTAGATTAGATGATGCCTAATGATAATCATGATATCTAAGCAAGTCATTTGATTGATCTTTGGAATTTTCTATGTAGTAATCGATTACATGTTATATGTAATAGATTACCACATGTTTTTAGTTATCTGGAAAAAGCTAAAACACGTAGTGTAATCGATTACAACACAGGTTAATCGATTACATGAAGCTTTTTAGCCTTTCAGTCTTGTTTCTGAAAGAATTTGATTTGTCTCTATAATCGATAACATCTCGATTTAATTGATTACTATGGTTACCAAAGTTGTTTCAGAAGGGAGATAAGCTCGAGTTAATCGATTACATCAATATGTAACAGATTAATTCGAACTCAGATCACAAATAAAGATCCTGAAGAACAATTTAATAGGTTACATTGTTGTGTAACATATTAAATTAATTCTTGATTAGAACCCAGGTGATTTTTAAAAACGTTTTAACATATTACATGACCATGTAATAGATTAAATATGTTATATCTTTAAATTTTTATAAATACTAGCACCTCTCTCTCTCTCATTAGATGTATGCTTTTCTGAAACTAAATCTTTTAAAAGAGCATCAAAGGTTCTATGAGTTTTGATCTTCATCATTTTGAAAATGGAAAATCTAAAGGAAGATATTATGCTTGAAGAGATGAATGATTCATGAAGAGCTGAAACGTGTTGATCATTCACAAAAGGTGAAATCGTTCCAAAACCTTGATCTTTTTAAAAGGTTATTGATTTCTAAAATAGGGTTTTTCAGGTCCTAGTAGTAGGGTTCTATTAGGAGGTTTATCTTTCTTTTCTTGTAGGGTTCAAGACTAGAAAGTTTATGTTTTGAATTTCTTGTGTGTGCAGTGTGCTTGTAACTTGAAATTTGAAATAGTGGAAGGTCTAACAGGGTGTTGGATCAACTGGATGTAGGTCTTCTGACTGAACCCGTAAAAAATTCTTAAGTAGCTTTCTTTCAATACTATTTCTTGTCTTTGTTAAGAGTTCAAGGTTGATCAAGTAAATTTTCCTAATCAACATCTTTAAAATTGGAATAACTCTTAATTGAATATGAATTTGAATCTCAATTAAAATCTTTTTCTTAAATCTTTCTTAAGAATACTCGGATTCTTTTAAAGAAGGAAGGTGAATAAGAAGTTTTTGAAAAAAGAGAAGAGATTTTTTTTTGAAAAGTTTGAAAGATCTATTCACCCCCCCTCTAGATCTGCTGCCTCGATCCTACACCTTCCTGAACATTTTCTTATAACACACACCTTCCAATATTAATTTAACAAAACTACTGGTTGAGTTCTATTGCTGCTCTTTTTTTTGTAAGGGATAACAGAATCACAATCTTCACCCTTCAAATATCATAAACAACATCTACCGACCATCTATTTAACTAAATGCTTCACCAAACTCACCCAATTATTGCTTCAACCATAATCACTTTCTAATAATATATGAACCCACCTCACATAAAATGCTTGAATCACATAAGTACCCACCACACAAAAACTTCCTCTGAAATTAAAATCATGTTTTTATTTTTGCTACCACACATCAGTAACCACTCAAGCCATCCTTCCACCTACCAATTTCATGCCAAAACTCCTCAAAACTATACACTGTCTAAGCAACCTTAAGGATTCATTATCCAATTTGATAGAGAATAATGAAAACCTCCCAATGCCTTGTTCCACTCCCATGAATGATTTAATCAAATCAATCATCTCTTCTAATTCCATTTTATCCCCATTAAACATTAAAGAATTCCTTGCCAACCAAATTCCCCAAACAGCCGCAAACCATACTATTTTCCACCTCTATTTTTTACCTTTTATAAACCCCAACAGGCCTCCAAATTGCAAAAGATGCAACTTAACCTCCTCTTGCAACATCGAAGATGAGCCCCACCACTTTAAAATTTCCAACCAAACCTCCCTTGCAATGCAGCAACAAGAAAAAATATGCTTTGTATCTTCCATTTCCAAATTACATCTCTTACAATTGACTTCATTTGCTTCCACAATATTCCTGCTGCATAAATTCCTTAGAGATGGTATTTGATCTTGAGTTAACTTCCAAACAAAAAATGTTACCTTCAAAGGAATACCTCTCACCCAAAGCTTCTCATAGAATTCTTCCTTTTGACCCCTTTTATGAGCCATAATTGCATTATAAGTCGAACTTATAGTAAACCGACCCAACTTTTCTTGTCTCCATACCCATATATCCTCCTCAATATTCCCCTTATTACTCAACATCTCCTTTTCCAATTGAAACAATGGCCTCCTCCACTCCCATCTTCCTTCCCATTGCCCTTCAACCCAAAAACAAACATATTTTACTTTTGTCATCTTATCTTGAGTAACATTATAAAGTCTCTGAAATCTATCTTTTAAAATACCTCCCTCCACCCACGAATTATGCCAAAAAGAAGTTTCCTCTCCCAAACCCACCTTCCTAAAAATATTACTTGAAAACCAACTACATTGAAAATTATGATCTAACTCCAACCCATTAATATCTCTCCACCAAGTAGAGCTTCTCCTATCTCTAACTTCCCAACCCCCATCACCATTTCCATACTTCCCTTTTAAAACCCTATACCACAAAGCATCCTTTTCAACTTTCATCCTCCACTGCCACTTTCCCAGAAGAGCCAAATTAAAAGCTCTTAAATTTCTAATTCCTAACCCCCCCCCCCTTCTTCCTTCTCCCTGCACACCTTTTCCCATGCCACCCAATGAATTTTGTTTTTTCTTCACCCCACCCCCACAAAAATAATTTAAATGAAGATTCAATTTTAGAGATGATACCTTTTGGAAGAGCCTAGAAGAAAGAAAGATAATAGATCGGAAGAGATGATAAGAGTGATTTAATTAAGACCACCCTTCCACCTGTAGAAATATACTTGCTTTCCTAAGACATTAATTTGTTTCTCACCACCTCCACCATAGATTTCCACGTGTCTTTTCTACATGGATTAGCCCATATTGGCAAACCCAAATATTTAAAAGGCAAGACCCTAATCTTACAATTTAGGATTATTGCAACCTCCATCAACCAATCACTGTCAACATTAACCCCAACCAGTTGGCTTTTATGAAAATTCACCTTCAAACTAGAGCGCAACTCAAAAAGTTGTAGAACTGCTTTAAAAGCCCAACTCCAAGATTTTTCCCTTACAATAAGGGTATCATAAGCAAATTGAAGATGGGAAATACATGTCCCTTCTTTTCCAACCGTATACCCCTTTAGCAACCCCTGATTAATTTCTTTTCGAATCAATACACTAACACCCTCAGCTGTAATCAGAAAAGAAATGGAGACAAAGGATCCCTTTGACGAAGACCTTTCTCCATACCAAATTCCTTTGTCGGGCTACCATTCACCAAAACTAATACTCTAGCTGTTCTCAAACATTCATATATCCAACCCCACCATTTTACACCAAGCCCTATACCTTCCATCATATACATCAAGTACTCCTAACACACTGAGTCATATGTTTTCTCAAAGTCTACCTTAAAACACATAAGCTCCTTCCTTTTTCTCGTTGCTTCATCAACTATCTCATTTGCAATAAGCACACCATCCAGGATTTGCCTCCCTTTAATGAAAGCAATTTGATTCTCAGAGATATCACCTTCCTCAACCTATTTGCCAACACTTTTGATAACACTTTATACATGCATGCAATCAGAGAGATTGGCCTGTAATCCCCCAATTTTGTAGGATTTTATTTCTTTGGAATTAATGTTATGAAAGAACTATTTGCTCCCTTCCCCAACCTCCCTGTGAGATAAAATTCCCCCATGAAATCCACAAAATCTTGTTTTATTGTACTCCGAAAATCTTTAATAAAGGTGAAATTTATACTATCTGGACCCGGACTCTTTAAACCTTCACAATCCCAAACTTCTTCTTTTATCTCTTCCTCTATAAAAGGTGCCACTAGCATTTGACTTTCCCTCTCCGAGATCTGAGACACTTTTAAATCTTGAATCTTTGGTCATTCCCAAACAGAACATGAGAAGTGTGCCTGAAAATAATCTTTAATCTTCTTCCTTAATGGCTCGACTCCTTCAACACTAACCCCTTGAAAATCTAAACACAAAATCTCATTTTTCCTTCTTCTTAGAAGCAAACATTTATGAAAATAACTTGAATTGGCATCACCCTCATGCAACCATCTCATTCTAGATTTTTGCCAATTCATAATACACTTCATACCATTAATTTTTTTTAATGTTTTCCATCAATTCACATCTTTTCTCAACTTCCCTCTCATCCAACAACTCTTCCCCTGCTTTAATATCCAACTGATACAATTCCTTTTTTGCCCCAATTATGGAACCATATATGTCACCAATATTACTTTTACTCCATTCCTTCAAGAACTTCTTAATTTCCTTCAACTTCTCTTTCAAAATGAATACCTTCGTCCCCTCAAACTTCGTATCCTTCCAATGAGTTTTTATTGCCTCTTCATACCCTTCTACCTCTCTCCAACAATTTTGTATACGAAAAGGCTTTGGCCCAATTTACCTCCTTTTCCTTCAAAACAACCACACAATGATCTAATATACTTCTCTTTAACCCTCATTGAGCTAGATGCTGCCATGTATACAACCATTCCTTTGACACCAAAATTCTATCTAGCTTGCTCATACTTGTTCCATCTGGCTTATACCATGTGTATCTTCTCCCTACCAGTGGCAAATCAACTAACTTCATACTTTGAATAAAGTCATTGAACACCTCCATCTCCTCCTCCCTATTGTGAGTCTGTACCCCTTTTCTTTCCTATTGGGATCTTATAGAGTTAAAATCCCCTCCTACACACCATCTTTCTCCCCCTCTATCTTCTACTACATTCTTTATCTCTTGCCAACACTCCTTCTTCCCCCTTAAATCACAAGGTGCATAAACATTCAAAATTGTTATTTTTATCCTTTATTGACTCCACCACCCTACCATCCACAAAAAGTTCCTCCCTTCAAAAGATGCTTGAATTACCAACTTTTGACTATTCCAAATAATGACAAAACCACCAGCAATCCCATTTGCCACCATAAAAACCCATTGAACATCATCGCTACCCCACAACAACACACATAATTTTCTATCCACCTCATCTAATTTTGTCTCCTACAAGCAGACAACATCAGGTTTTTGCTCCACTACTAACCTTCTAACCTCACTCTTTTTACCTTCCCTCCCAACCCTCTAACATTATTAGTAACTATCTTCATGACAAGCTTTTTGTTTTTTTCTCCCTCACCCCTTACCATTTCCTCTCTACCCACTTTTACTCATTCTGTTTACTCATCAATTTTATCATCATTTCCTCCTTTGGTCCATTGCTCACAACTCCCACCTTCTTCCCAATATTCCACACCTCCTTATTGACATGAAGACTAGATAAATAGTTTATCTCTTTAGTTTTCTCTCTTTTATGATTTGGTTTTAATTCTTAAATATGCCAAACATGTAAGGATGTGGCACTGTATTGTTTGTTATAGACTTAGGCACTTGTGTGAATTGATTTTAGACTTAGATGATGCCTAGAGTTAGACCAAGTAGTCTTAGCAAGTATTTTGATTGATCTTTAGATAATTCTACAGTAGTAATCGATTACATGTTAAATGTAACAGATTACCACATTTTTTCATCTGGGAAAAGCTAAAATACAAAGCATAATCGATTACACTTAGGGTTAATCGATTACACAGTGCATTTTAGACTTTGAGTCTTGTTTCTGAAAGGATTTACAGAGTTTCTATTTTAATCGATTACAACATGGTTTAATCGATTACTATAGTTACTAAAAGTTGTTTAAGAAGGAAGAAAGCTCGGTTTAATCGATTACATATCCATGTAACAGATTAAAACGAGCTCAGATCACTTATGAAGATCATCAAGAGCAATTTAACAGGTTACATCCTAATGTAACAGGTTAAAATGATTCTTGAATAGAACCCAGGTGCGCTGATTTAACAGATTACGTGGCCTACGTAACAGATTAAATCTGTTATATTTTTAAAATTTTATAAATAAGAACACCTCCCTCTCTCTCAAACAATACTTTTCTGAAAATCAGTTTTATAGACACATTGATAGAAGAGTATAAAAAAAGGTTCTAAAGCTATTTGATCTTCTTCATTTTTTAAAAGGAAGAATCTAAAGGAAGATCATTTTGCTTGAAGACATGATTGGATCATGAAGAGCTGAAACGTTCTATCATTCACTAAAGGTGAAATCGTTCCATATCTTTGATCTTTTAGAAAGATTGTTGTTCTCTGAAATAGGGTTTTTCATAATCCAATAGTAGGGTTTTATTAGGTGTTTGTTCTTTCTTTTCTGGTAAGGTTCAAGTTTAGAAAGTTTGTGTTTCAAATTTCTTATGTGTGTAGTGTGCATGTAACTTGAAATTTGATATAGTGAAAGATCTAACAGGGTGTTGAAATTTGATATAAAAATCTTGAGCAATCTTTCTTTAATTTCTACATTCTTGCTTACTCAAGTTATCAAGGTTATTTGGTTAATATTTCTCAATCAACGTCTTTTAAAAAGAATTACTTTGATTATTAAAATCTCTATTGAAATCTTTTCTAAAAATTTTCTTAAAGAATACTTGGATTCTCTTAAAAGAAGGAAGGCGAATTAGAGTTTTTGAAAAGTAAAGAGATTTTGATAGAAAAAGATTGAAAGATCTATTCACCCTCTATAGATTTGTTGCTTCGATCCTACACTCCTTCGTTGTTGCTTCCACTCCCTCTTTAGCTTCAGGTTCATAATGCAATTGACTTTGACACCTCTGAATTTTCTTCTTTTCTCCAATACATCTCGCTCCTCTTTTTCTTATACTTCTATTCTTTGTTTTTATACCTTTCATCCTTTACACCCTCATCCCTTTCCCCTCACACCCATTCTCATCCCTCTCTGCCTCCACAAAATAATACCCTTCATTCACCTCTACATCAACTAAATTCTCCATACTTAACCCCTCCTTCGTTCCTTTTTCGAATAAACTTTCCTCAATATTCAAATTGTGCTCCATTTATTGGTATATTAGCTTGTCGACTCCCAAATCTTCCTTTGCATCCATGTGTAAATCTGTCTTCCCCACCTGTTCCTTCTCCACATGTTCTTTTTTATTTCCTAAATAAAAGAAACCTAATCACTTCTCGGCCCACACTTGATCCATTTACCCGACCATCCAGCACCTCCCAAAATCCCTCTTTTAAATTATTTGTACTTACCATAACCACCTCACCCCCAATCTCGTGCATTCTAGAATCATCATTTAATTCCCCATCTTATTAATATTTTCCTTCAAATTATCACCACCCATGAGTCCTTCCAAACATCTCACGGTCCCTACATCCTCCACTTGAATATTTGAAACTTGATTAAGCAAATTAACCACCTCATTTTCAGCCGTTACCTCAATTCGTTTTAATAAGGCGTGTGATCTCCTCCCACTATCAAAACAACAAGGCTAAATGTCTCTTTTGGTCCTTTATGTTTTAGTATTTTTTCGTTTTGGTACATTAAGTTTTAAAAGTCTCATTTTGGTCCTTTATGGTTTTGAAAGTTTCATTTTGGTCCTTTCTTCCATTTTCCGTTAGAAACGTTAGTGTTTCGTTAACTTTTAAATTTTAAAATAATTAATTTAAAATAGTGGCGGCTAAAAACCGCCACTATATGTTTTTTTCAAAAAAAAAAACTAAAAGTAATTCATTTCACTCTCATCCTCATCATCTCCACTCACTTAACCCCTTCCATGGAGTGTTCTTAGAGCAATCAATCATCAAGTTACCTACAGACCAACCAAGAGTGGAGAAACTGACGAACAAGGTTTGTGCTATTGTATTACAAAATCACATCACTCACTTTATCACTATGCAACAAATATTTGAATTAACACCAAGAACAATTTAACCCCTCTCCACTAAAATTACTTCATCCATTCAATAATTTAACTAAGCAGACGAGAAAAAAAAAAACTAGCACGTAAGCCTTCCCACTCATTGTGCAATTGATCAAAATTTCACCAATTGACTATTAAGCACCATTACATCAACATTCTTCCACCACTTGCGCATACAACGTTAATAACACACGTCCTCAAGCCTCAATTTTATGTTGCATCAAAACATGCTTGTGGGTATGAAAACCCAAAAACCTTCGGCTCCTCTTACTCCTCCTCTCCGCCTTTGGATCTATCGCCGCTGTTGCGTTTGCTGTTGGAGCATGAAGATCTGGGAACAATCGCACCAAAGCGAGACCCAAAATCATCGTCGCGACATCAGATCTGAAGCTTCTCATCATAGTCGAGACCCAACATTTCAGATCTGAAGCTTGACGTCATTGCCGAGAGCAAGATTAGCAGAAGGGGACGCGTGGGTTTGGGGTTTTGAATCACACTCAACCCCAGCGTCGGTGACGACGGTGACAGCCTCCCTCCGATCGCGGCCAATGAGCTCATCCTCTGCTTCATTTGGGAGTAGATCGCCGTCCTCCATACCGACTCGGCGGAGGACCGCTTCGACGCCACCACGCAGCTTGTCTCCCTCACCAAAGGCAGCGACCCACCCACCTCCATCCATGCCATCGTCATCACCAGTAGCAACTCTAATAACGTCAAGAAGGAAAATAAGGATACCACATCCCTTGGGTGAAACGAATCTATTGAGTAATCACAAGTACTATTGTTATTGCTATGCACACTGCCACCAAATAAGGAAACGAATCACCTCCAAATCCTAAGTTGAAAAATATAATTTTTAAAATAAAATAAAGATAGTGGCAGTTTTTAGCTGCCACTATTTTAAATTAATTATTTTAAAATTTAAAAGTTAACGAAATACTAACGTTTCTAACGAAAAATGAAAGAAAGGACCAAAATGAAACTTTCAAAAACATAAAAGACCAAAATGAGACTTTTAAAACTTAATGTACCAAAACGCAAAAACGCAAAAACATAAATGACTAAAAATGACATTTAGCCAAACAACAACTATCCCCCTCTTTCTCTCATTGACTTATTCCCATATCCCCCTTTACTCTCTCTATCTCACTTAGATTCGCATGCATTCACCCCCCTTCAATTCCACAATATCCTCCTCACCCTTAATTAATTCATTTTGAATTTGAAAATTGAGCTCCACATCATCATCTTCTTCAGCCTCCTTCCACCATGCTTCCCCTTCCCACTTTGAATCTTCACTTGATGAAGAAAAATCATAATTCATACTTCGTTGACCATTTGAATAATCTGTTGGAGTGAATACTTCCTCTACAATTCTTATGGCATAAATCATTTCATTAATACGAACTTTTTTAACCATATTCACCGCATCCCAATTCTTATGGCATAAACCAACCTTCTTTTAGGACTTATCTTAGTGTGTTGTGGTATAACAATTGGAGAAATACATCACATCCACAAATTTTCAAATGGGAAATATTAATAGGTTGCTCAATAAATTTCAATGGGGAGAGCTAATTATAACTTGTTGGCGTGATGCGAATCAATACTACAACATGTAAGATTACATATCCCTGATAAACCATTGGAAGTTTTAATCACATGAATAATGGTTTTGCAATCAACTTTAGATGTTTACTAAGTGATTCTGCAAGTCCATCTTGTGTATGAACATGTGCTACAGGATGTTCAATATCAATTCCAATAGACATACAATACTCATTAAAAACATGAGATGTAAACTCACCAGCATTATCAAGATAGATTTTCTTAATTGGATAATCAAGAAAATGAGCTCTTAGTCGAATTAATTGAGTTAACAATCTCGCAAACGCTTGGTTGCGAGTTGACAACAAACAAACATGTGACCATCCAGTTGATGCATCAATTAAAACCATAGAATATCTAAATGGTCCACATGGTGGGTGTATTGGCCCATAAATATCACCCTGTATCCCTTCTAAAAAATGAAATGGATTCATTCCCAATTTTCCTGATGATGGTCTAATTATCAACTTCCCTTGGGAACATGTAGTATATAATAAATCATTGAAGAATCTTCTGGCTCTTCGATGAGTGTCCACATGAATTTTACAATATTTTTTGCATCATAATAGACCGGGGATGGTTCAACCGGTCATGCCAAATAACAAATTTATTTTGATTTGTAAACTTCTGGTTTACAACATTATGCTTTTCCATTGTACTAATATTCACGTAGTACAAACTATAAGAAAAGGCATGTAATTTTTTCAATACACAATTAAGTCTCATGATATAGAGATATTTCACATTTCCTTCATTATTTGTTTTAATATGGTATCCATTTAAACGGATATCCTTGAAACTTAATCTGCAACCATGTTCCTCCAGGTAACAAAACATTAGCTCTTCTGGAGCTTTCAATTATATTTGTAGTACCATAAATAGTACTATCATTAACTTCTCGCATTACTAAACAAGAGAAAATTTTATTATTCTTGATAGAAACTATCATAGTACTATCATTAACTTCTTTCATGACCATGTCCACGATCATGATCACGATACGGCCCGACCACAAGATTATCCATAAGCATAATAATAAGATATTACTGCATTCACTTCTGGGAATAGAGTAGAACCGATCAGGCGGGCCTCGTGATTTTTCATTGAAAACTCATTGTTTTGCTTAGTCACAAGGAGGCAAGAAATTAAAAATATATATATGTTTGTCGAGAAGTGGAGCACATGGCTAAAGTGTAAAGGTCCACTTCATTAACAATAGAAATTTTCAATTATATTCTAAACAAAATATATAAACCATGGCCATATTGAAAAATCTCTCAAATGAAAGTCTCACGTACAGTATATGGAAATAAAAATTTGTCTGCTTTCTTTATTGAAACTTACAAAACAACAAATAAAACTTTCACACATAATATGTAATTTATGTATTAAAAACGTATTCAAGACCCATTGCAGTTAAATGTATTTTCGCATCTAATAGAATTTTGATTAGATGTTTTATTTCCATTTTTTTTAATAAAGTCTTCAAGACCCATTGCAACTAAATGCTTCTGCATCTAATATCCAAGATAAATAATTCTTTTCCGTAATATCAAGAGCCACAAATTCAAGTTTTACAAGGTTTGACATGTTTAAAGACTATCATAAAAATTAAAATAAACATATAGTAGCTTGCAATATTCCAGAATAAACATCTAATCAATACTAGTAATTTCTTTAAATTAATATAAAATAATGTAATATATATCCCCGATATTGATCTAATCATATTGTTCATAACATATAAAGCACTGTATATAGATTCACGATCCTCTTTAAATCACCACATAACATATATGTGTTTATAAAGCAATGTTTTCATATAAACCTGAAAATCAATTATAAACCACTGAATGCACTTATAAACATTGTAGCACACATTTGGCTTCTTAAAATAATATAAAAGACAAAAAAAAAATCAGTGGCTGAATTCTTTAGATAAATGCAACGTATATAACAGATCAAAATTTTAATCCATTATTTATTAAAGGAATGTACGAAGCTGAATCCATTATTTATAATGGTTGTAAAACGTACTGTGTATACATATATGAAATTTTAAAGAGGTGCTGACAATAATAATAAATAGATTAATTTTTAAAGTAAAAGATAAAATAGATAGATAAATTAGTTTCAAAATATCTTGACCAAATGTCAAGCAGTACACCTAAACTTCAGGAGGTGCAACATCAAGGAACAAATAATCAAGAAATCAAGAAGAAAAATTATTTGCACCACCTTCTCACTTCTGGTGGAAAAAATTATTCTCACTTTTACATTATTTTCTCACTTCTGGTGAGAGAAATTATTTTCACTTTTGTATTATTTTCTCACTTCTTGTGAGAAATTATTTTTATAGGGAAATATAATTAGTTCAGAGTCTTAGTCTCTCAAATAATTTTCTTCTTTGATAGAGTCTTCAGGACTCTGAAATAATTTTCTTCTTTGATAGAGTCTTCAGGACTCTGAAATAATTAATTTGTAAATAGAACACAAATTTTATCAAACACATAGTATGAATAAGGAAATTGGAGAAAGAGAAAATCTGACCCTGAAATATGAATTTGAAAGAACAACTTTCTCCAATCAAATTATTTACAAGACCTTTTATTGCAGGTTGCAATACCAATTGTAGATGCCCCGTGGAAGAAAGTTATATTTTTAATAAAAAGAAGCCTATTTTTAATTCAAAGCCATGATATTACACAAAACTCTAGAATCTTAATCGCAGCCTATTTTTAATTCAAAATGACTAATGAGAGTAAAGCAGAATTTTGCTCAGTATTACCGAAAAAAAAATATTTTTCTTTTTAAAAAAGAGAAATGGATTGGTTCTGTGAACACAGGCAAAGAAGAATTTCAACAAGAAAAAAGTTGATTTTGTAAAAACATTCAAACATAAATGACAACACTTTAAAAATTTTGTAAAATCAATTTTGTATAATTCACACCATCTCACCAAATAATTCAAGTTAAGATGATCAAGTACTGAGGAATGTATTTGATTGTTATTAAAAGTAAGTAATTATATTTTTAAAATAAATTCAATTAAACACGAATAAAGTATATGCTTATTTCTCTTCAAAAAAAAGTATATGCTTATTCAGTTCTATAATTGTTTTGTCGTACACAAGCTCCTTTTTTAACTGGTAGCTATTTTTTCCGAACAAAAACATTATTACTTAAAAATAAATTATTTATTAATTGTATGGTATATTATTAATATTTTACATTTTAAAAAAGTTATACATTAATATTTTATTATTGAATTATCCTATATTAGTATAATTTTTGCGTGAAAAAAAGTATATTATTAATATAAGTAATATAACATTATATTTATAATATGATATATCTAACAGATAAGTTCGTTGATATAGAAAATTGTCATGTCATATATACATTGAGTTTAATTACCTTGTATTGTTAGTGAAAAAGTTTCTTACATTATCATGATTGGATCAAAACTCCTTTACAACGTAGATACTTATATAGATTATTTGCTCGTATATATTTTGTACATCACATATAAGGATAATACGTTATCTATTAATGTAAACTAATAATATTTTTATTAATAAAAAAACTAATAATATTTAATAATTTATTTTTATTTAATAAAATTTATATCGACAAAAATAATTTTAATCCAAAACATTTTTGTCTATTAAAAAAAATATTTTTTTTCCGTGAATATAAGGTCAAGAAAAATTCTCTTACGATGCACGGATTGACATAATTTGCAATTGTAATTTTATTTTTTTTACTGAAAGTGCAATTGTTATTCTCACAGTTGAAATTTAATAAAAGAAATATACTAATATTGTAATTTCAATACTTCTCTAAAAATATCTATATCTTTCAATACTTTGAGGAATGAGGAATCTACTTCAGTACTTCTCTAAAATATCTATATCTTTCTATATATAATTTTAAATGTAGTGGTTACTTGAGAGTGTTGAAAAAACTATTTAAATTTTTTTAATTGAATAAAATGTAACTTCTTAAAAAAGCTAGACAACGTTTTTTATGAAAAGAAGTTAAATATTTTTTTAAGATGTTTTTTGTGTTATTTTCCTATTATAATTGATGTTTCAGTTGAATAAATGACGAACTTTGCATGTACATGATGGAGGTGAAAGTCAAGTTGAACTACAATGTGTGAAAGAGGAAGGTGAAAAATAAGAGAGATATGGAATGGAAGTAAGGGAATATGGTGTAAATATGCTAATAATTTACATGTAGTGTGAGACTTAATTAAAAATTCAAAAGTACTTTCAGGGACCAAAATGACCGTACGTGGTTAAGTTCAAGGACCAAAATGTCAGTAAGTGGTTAAGTTCAGAGACCAAAATGTCAGTAAGTGGTTAAGTTCAGGGGCCAAAATGTCATTAAGTGATTAAGTTTAGGGACTAAAATGAAAAGTCAACTTTTAGCCACATGGATGACACATGGCAACTGTCAGCTGCCACGTCATCACCAGTAGTGCCACGTAGGCACTTTCGTTAATGTTAACAGAGAAAAGTTAACGTGAAGACGAATTTGTTGCACTTTTTTCACTTTCGGGGATTGAATTCAATTTTTTCATCTTTCAGGGACCAAATTGTCAGTGTTTGACACTTTCGAGGACCAAAATGATCATTTACCCAAATAAATACTACTCCCTCCGGCTTTAAATATAAGAAAAAAATTGACTTGAGTCTTGAATTTAAATATAAGAAAATCTGAACTAATTTTAGTTCATTTAATGAGGCCATCTCCAAAATATCCTTCATTTAATAGGGGTTTTAATTCCAATGACTTCTTATTCTTAATATCAAATTCCAATGAAGGATAGTTTAGGAAAACAACTTATTTTTAATTAAGATTAGTGCAATTAAATGTTGTTAACCAACTTTCTTAGTTAACGTGAAATATTTTTTTTGCTTATATTTAGATCCAGAGGAGTACCTCTGGTTCTAATTATAAGTAACATAGGACAAATCATCAATACCAAGGAAAGAAGTTACTACAGCTTTTTTAATTAATTCTACAATAAATTCTACAATAAATTTAATTTTTATTCTAAAAACACCCTTTACTTTAAGGGGTTGTCATAGGAATAAGTGAATGCATAGATAATAGAATTAACAAAAAAGTAAGGGTATAAAAAAAATTTAACCTTTAGTAACTTTAAAAACTAGTGATTGTTGCTTATAATTAGCACGTTATCAGCACGGTTTAAAAATATAACTTTAAATAAAAATTGATTTTACAAAATTTTTAAAGTGTTGTCATTTATGTTTGAATGTTTTTACAAAATCAACTTTTTTCTTGTTGAAATTCTTCTTTGCATGTGTTCACAGAACCAATCCATTTCTCTTTTTTAAAAAGAAAAATATTTTTTTTCGGTAATACTGAGCAAAATTCTGCTTTACTCTCATTAGTCATTTTGAATTAAAAATAGGCTGCGATTAAGATTCTAGAGTTTTGTGTAATATCATGGTTTTGAATTAAAAATAGGCTTCTTTTTGCCCACATTTTTTTTATCAAGTATAAAATATATTATTAATTTTTATAAATACAATTAATTTTAATTTTCATTCATTTTTAAAATATTGTTTATTGATATTATTTATAATGTAATGACATATATTTAAATATGTCACAATGTTATTTTAGAATAATTATTAAAGTGATACAATTAAATACATACAACGTCATTGTTAAATTATGACAAATTATTTTTTAAAATTTTAAATTTAAGAAGTTGATAAATTAATTTTCAAAAAAATAAATTAAAATTCAATCGTATCTATGAAGACTAAAAATATATTTAATTTTGTTTATAATTTTGGTTACTATAAAACTACTTTTATCACTATCGTAACTACAATATAGAACTTTTGTTTGGCACTGAGGACCAAATAGTCAATAAATTATTTAATAAAATATTATTTTTATCTCTTTATTTTTGTGACGTGACATTAATTATCACAATTTTTTGTTTTTTTTTCTTTCTTTTCTCTTCTAATATTTTATTAGATACATATACCTAATAGCAGTATTTTAAGAACTGGACTGGACCGGTCAGACCAACCGGAATCCGGTGGCTTAACCGGTTCGGTTTGATGAAAGGAATGAAAATGCATTTGATCCGGTATGACCCGGGTTGAACCGGCCGATTTTTGAAAAAACCGGTGACCCGATGGGTCTTTGGTTGAACCAGATTGTTATGTAATTATATTTTTTTTGAAAAAATAGTGCTGAAACGATGTGTTTCAATTTTTTTTAATTTTGTTTGTGTATGAAACTTATTTATGGACTTGTATTGTCATGACTATTGGTTGTTATTTCTTATTTGGAATATTAGGTACTTTATAATGACAATAATTTAAAATTTAAAGTGTTAAATGATTAAATTATGTTAGCTATATTATTTTTTAATTTTTTAATATATATCGAGTCAAACTGGTCCGACAAGTGACCCACCGATCCAACCAATAACCCATTAACCAAGTACCTCAGCTGGTTTGATGACCAGTCCGGTTCTTAAAACATTGCCTAATAGGTGTATAAATATTATTTTTCTTAATAAAATACTTGGAGATAGTAAATTCTAAAGAGAAGGCAACGTTGGGAGTTTGTAGTTGGAGCAGGGACTCGAGTCCATATGAAGAGACGGTGATGGTGGAGGTAAAGAAAAGGTGACTACCAACAAGTCGTTGGTCTGAGTGGTGCTGGATTCGGTCCCCTTAAGCAATGTCTAGGATTCGAGTCTTGGGGATAGAAAAAAACATGGTTAGTAAGGGAGAACCTCACTAAAGGTGGTCAATCAGGTTCCCGACGGAGATTAGTTATCGGCAAAGCCAGTAGATACTCCATACCAATAATATGGTAATAAAAAAAAAAAGTTGACTGTAGTCCGATTAACAGAGAAAAAGGAGATGGCAGGAGTGGTAGCAAAGGGATGAAAGCCAAGTTACATTAAAATCAATCTTATTAGAGGTTCAAATTGCATTTGGTTTAATTACTTTGGGGTCATTAACTTTTACGAAGTTTTTAATTTTTTTTATTTTAATTCGGTTCATAAACTTGTATTTATTTTTTAATTAGGTCCTTGAACTCATGGACCTAATTAAAAAATGAATACAAGTTCAAGGACCTAATTGAAAAAAAAATTCAGAGACTTAATCAAAAACGAGATTAATATGCATTTAATACAATTATGTTGATAATATCCACTTTCATTTTAATCTGGATTTTTCTCATAACCCTTTTTTATGTTTCTTGAATTTTTTTAATCAGGTGGTTATTCATAGTTTCAAACTCTGAACACATAGAACTGTACATTGGGGATGTACTAGATGATCGTAAAACAATGGTGAAATTGTTAATATTTGATTCATTAGAAGTTGCAACTGTACACAATTATCATACATTGTTTCATCTGAAGTCAATGGAAAAGAGGTGCGATTTTTTTAACTCATCCATATTTTCCTGTTTCTAGATGTTAACTACAATTCTATATATCATGACCACTTTTTACTATTGCTCAAGTGGAATTATCGAATCCTCATGCTTAGCTTCGGTTGATTGAAGTCTTCTATCAAAAACTAATAAACTATACAAGGTATTTTATTTTTATTCATTGGAAAAGAATACAAGGTATAAACTTACATGTTGATGACTCATGGATTTATTACTATTTTTATTGTTGTGCTGCTATAAAAAAAAAAAAAAAATCTAGGAGTCATATGTTAAATTTACTATTCAATTGTGATCCTCCCTCAGCCTTTGTTTTACTGCTTATGCTATTGACGATAACAAAACAATATGTTTTATCATTCAAAATTGTTCTTAACTTCCCACCCTCTCCATGTACAGGTTTTCCTTCCCAACAAAAAGATTGTAAACATTAATTATCAATACTGGACATTCGGAGTAGAAGAGGTAGCCATCTTTCTCTGTATACATGGCTAAACAAAGGAGATGGCATTTAGTGTAATGAACTTTTTTTTTTTTTTTTACAGATTATTTATCATTAATAACAATTACATACTATTTATTATTTTTTATAACTGACATTTTAATCAAATCATATCTCTTAAATAAAAAATAATCATTAATATGTATCTACTAATTAATTACGATTTTAAATTATAAGTTACTCAATACAAATTGTAACAAAGTTATACAATTACTACTATTTTTTTTTTTGTTGAGAATTACAATTACTACTAATTACACATGACATAAGTCTGATTGCATTTTTTTTTACTAAAACATTCAACCAATATTTATATAGACACCAATTGTCTCAGCTTTATAATGTATGTTACTCCACATAATATTTAAATAAATTTTAATAATAAATGAAATTTTAAATAAACTTTTAATTTATACCTTTCGAATTTAACTAAATTTAAAATGCCTATGCATTTTGTACAACATGTTATTAACATGCCTATGCATCACTATAAAACTAATTTTTTATTAAAATACTTTTTTATTTCCCACAATGTTATTAACTCCCAATCATATTATAGTCAATTTACATTAGGTATCATTATGATATTCCAGCAATAAAAAAATTAAATTTAAATACAAATTTAGGTACAAAAAAAAAATAGGTATCCTAATTTAATGCAAATATAAATAGTCAGTTACTTTAAACAATATATTAAATAATATGAATTAAACTACCAAAAAAATATGGATTTTTACCTCACTCTAAGCATTGGAAGGTGTTTTAAATATACTAACTTTACTCTACCTTCTTTTTTCACAAAACAAACCATGACAAATTAACATGGAACACCATTTTCTTCAAGATCTCAACACTGAACGTGATGATTGATTACTTTAGAATGTTTTTATAACACAAAATAATCAAGACCCCATCTTATTAAAAACGATACTACCCGATAAAAAGGTGAGCTCTTTTTATAATGTTCAAAATTATATCTATTATAGTTATTAAATTTTATTCATCATTCTAAATAATTATTTCAGATATGATATGTAATATTTTCTGCATTTTAAATATAAAAAATCACATTGACAAAGTTTATGTCATTGTCAATTTATTTTCAACATTAATTTTCAAAAAAAATATTTTTTCAAAACAAAGCCTATAATCAAATTTTCATATATAAACTAAGCTAAAACATACCCTTGGAAAGTGATTCACTTTAAAACCTTTTACTTATAATCAAATTTTCATGTATAAACTAAGCTAAAAATACCCTTGGAAAGTGATTCACTTAAAACCTTTTACCTATAATCAAATTTTCATAAGTGTACTTTAGTTAAAAATGAAAATACTTTGATATTTTATATATATTTTTTAATTGCTCAAATAATAGCGGTGTTACAAAGAAAAAAAGTATTTACTTTAATACTAATACTAACCATATTATAAGAAATTAATCTTTTATATTTTGAATAAAAGAATACTTTAAAAAATAAAAGAAAAATCACTCGTAGACTTTTTGTAATAACTCAAAAATTAAAAATACCATATTGTCAAACAATTACATATTTTTTAAAAATTTATTTCAATAAATAAATAAAAATAAATAATAATTTCTTAAATTAAATTATTTTTAAATTAAAAAAATCAACTAAGCACACACGTTTAATTAGAAGATGACTCGCCTCAATGTAACATTCACCAACAGAGAGTCTTGATTCAACAAGAAATCCCTGTTCAACAATTAAATAATTATTATAATTTTAAAATGATAACAAACATAATTATTATAGAAATTAAAAAAAGTTACCATACGATGTATTATTAATATTAACATAAAAAAATTATATGTAAATATACTATAGATAATCAAAGTTAACATAATCAAATTAGATTAAATTAATCTACAGGTCCAGAATTCTTTTGACAATTTTTAATTAGTTCTATAAACTATTTCTCATTTTTAAATAGGTTCATGAAATTGTCTGTATTTTTTAATTAAGTACCAGCAAGGAACTAATTAAAAAACTAATACAAGTTTAAGAATCCAATTAAAAAAATAATAATTAAGGGAATAATTGAAAATTATTAAATAGTTCAAAGACTTACAAATTAATTTAGGCTTGAAATTACATTACAAATATGATAAAAAAAAATTATGCAGATATTTTGCATAAATTTACAATAATATAAAAATTATAAAATTTTAAAAATATTACAAAAATAAAAATATTTTCACCCACACATTGCACGGATACCAAGTTTAGTTAATACTATTAAATTCTCTTTCCTTTTTTCCCCCACACACAGAGTTGTTCGTTCATTTATTCTTTTGTTGAGAAATGCGACGCATCTGCATCTGGGTTTTTTTTGCTTAACGAAAGGTGAGAATGAGAATGAGCAGCATCTGTGGCATGCCAAGCACGACTTGTCACGTGCCAGTTAGCACGACTTGTCACGTGCCAGTTAGTGTTTGACCCTTATCTTCCAACTTTCTGTTTATGGATGACACACACTTGGATTCTGAATCAGATTATGGATGCAAAGTTGGAAACACTAGAAATAAATTTCCAAAGTCTAGTGCGATTGTGGGAAGCGCAGTATTATTATTATCATTATGATTTGAAAAAAAAAAAAAAAAAGTAGATTAGGAAAAGCCTCACCTTCTAGCAAAGTTAGGTTTGGAGTGATCGTTAATTTTAGTGAAGATTTATAATGGGATCTTACGTCACGTGGATTGTCCAGAAATTAGATTTTGTTAAGTGCAATATGCTAATATTTTATTTTCCATAATAATATTGGGGCAGAATAAATTTGTAATTATTTTTTATATATATTATTATCTTCGTTTCTATTTATAAGACACAAATTAAAATTTTTTATAAGACTCTGTTGATAACATCTCTTGCATTAATTATTTTTGGATTAAAATATCCTTAATTAAATAAGAAAGATTTGGTTGTATTGACAAATATTTAAAAGATAGAGAAGAACATTAATAATAATGGTATTTTTGAAAAAAAATATATAAATTTGAGATAAATTTATTGATATAAACTAAGTTAAACTAAGTTAACTGTATTTTTTAATTATAAATTAGATAATTAAATCTTATAAATAGTGACAGAAGTATTACATATCATTTTAATTAGATTTATATATGTTTTTAGTCCTTCAAATATAGAAATATTCTTGTTTTAGTCCCCCAAGTTAAAATTGTTTTTTTTAATCCTCTAAAATCCTAAAATGTTTTTTTTTCAGTCCCTCTTTCCATACAACATTAGTGTGGACCAAACATGTAATATTGAATATACAATTTGTGACAACTTCTTACAGTCAGAATTTAATTTTTAATTTAAATTTTAAAGCATAATTTTTTAGGATTAAAAACCAACACAGATTCCATGAATTTTTTTTTAAAAAAAATAATGCAAGAATAAGATCCATAAGTAACCTCTTCCTTCACACGCATTCCCTCAAACAGCTTTCGCGCATAATCCAACCTACCACACTTCGCATACATAGCAACCTCATCCTTTGTGCTACAGCAACAGCATCAAGGTCCTCGACTCCTGCAACGTGCACGGCTTGATCGCCGCCCTACTGAGTTCCCTCAGGGTCAGGTTCAAGAGGCTGAAGTTAGCGGAGAAGTTTGCATCTTGTGGGTCAGATCAAGGAGCTCATCAACAGTGGAGATATATATTTATTATTCAAAACCTGATTAATTTATGTGTATAAATTAAAATGTCATCATGATTGTGAATTTGGTATTTTCTGAAATTGATAACAAAAAAAAACATAAGGCACTGTTATTTTATTTGAACGGGAATGAGGATTATGAAATGTTATTATTAATGCTATAGGTGGTGGAATCATAAATTCCTCAGGCGAGTGAACTTCTTGCGCCCCTAGTTCAGCAAGTTTATCTACCACTCTATTGCCACTACGGAGGATGTGGGAGACAGTCGCATTCCAATTTCGCTGCATGAGTGTTCTTATTTCACATTGGATATGCTTGTGAATATTCTGATATGCTAATACTTATCAGTTTATATTTTTTTTTTTCTAATTTGTAATGATTTTAAATCGTCAGAAATTATATTTTAAAATTTAAATCATAAAATTAAATTCTGACGATTAAAAATTATCACAAATTACATATTCATGTTTGACACATACAGAAAGACTAAATTAAATATTTTTTAAATTTAAAAAATTAAAAAAAATATACTCTTAATTTAAGAAATTAAAATCATATTTAAATCTTTTAATTATAATATCTTAACAATACTTGATTATTGATTTGATTGCAAGAATAGATACATTTTGGCACACGAAGAATGACATGTTGGAAGCCACGTGTGGTGTGGTGTGGTGTGGCAAGTGGCAACTAACTATAAAGTGTTCCCTCCACTCCTCTCTATCTTCTTCAACAGTGCATGCCACCATCTCTCACTCTCTCTCATACTTTTTTCTTTTTCGTTTCTGCTACCCCGCAACACAAACACAAACGCTCCTCTGTTCCACGCTTCCACACTTGGCTTGAATTTTCCTTAATTTGTTTGCAAGCACCACATTTTCATTTTTGACTATGGCGACGGCGACGGCGACGGCGGGTGGTGGTGGCGGCGGCGGCGTAATGGCAGGGAGTAGCACTGTCTCCACTCCGTCGAGTTGCGGCTGCGCGTGTTCTTCCAATTCCAACAACAACAGTGAGGACACTCTGATCGAATCGCCGATTCTGATATTCTGTTTATTCCACAAAGCAATTAGCTCAGAGCTCCAATCCCTCCACGCAACCGCCTTCGATTTCGTTTCCAACCGCCGCCATGAACCACACTCTCTCCTCAAAAAAATCAAATCCTTCTCCCACCGCTGCCACTTTCTTCGCACTCTCTACAAGCACCACTGCAATGCCGAGGACCAGGTACTACTCTCTTCTCTTCATCAACCTTTAATCTTTTTTTCACGGTTTTAATATCCCTGATTTCGAGCATATGGAATGGTAAATGGTGATCACTGTGATGTTCACACTTTTGTTAGTAACTTTTACGATAATTACCTTAAAAAAGTTATACTAAGGATAATTACTGTTTGATTGTCACACTGACTGTAATAGAAATTAAACTCAAGTTTAAAAGAAAGTTTATATTACATTTATTTGTATTTTAGGGATATTAAAACCAATGTAATAAAATGTTTTTTTACTGTATTTTCAACGTAATAAATGTTTTTCTTAAATAAAACTTTATTCTTAATATATTCTTAAAATCAACTATTATAAAGCTTGATAGATCCCACTAAAGGTGGTCAGCCAAGATACTCCATACCAATGTCATGGTGACAAAAAAAAATGTGGGTTTCATCTCCATATTTGAAGTACTATTTTATCCCATAGGAAATAATGGAAAATTTTATCCTAAGGCTTTGGATCCTTTCATGTTATTTAGCAACATGATATGACTTCTATTTAGATAAACTTTTTTATAAGTATTTATAGAAGAAACTAAAAAGGTAAAATGATTGAGCTTTTTCATAAGTTAAATGCAGCTTAAATTTTAGAAAAGTTAAATTGACTTTTAGTTTAGAGAAGAATGATCATGCACTGACAGTGTAAAACTATTTTACAGTTATCTAATCACAACCCATTATTTATGGTAAGTTTGTTGACTTTTACAAAATTATCTTAAAAGTCATGTAGACGGTGATTTGTGATTGGATGACCGTATAAAACTATTTTACACTGTCAGTACATCACCATTAAACTCTTTAGTTTATGCAAGAAATTCAATTTACTTTACCTTCTTATTTTCTTCTCCTATAAGTAATTATAGAAAAGTTTATCCAAACAGGTTATGATCATGTTATAGATGATATTGTTAGAGATAATCATGTTAGATAAAAAAAAAAAAAAGATACATTTTTTTATCAAATAAGTGCCGTTGCCTACCATGATTGGTTGAAAAACACACCAGAGCAACTTTAGTGCGGGCTGCTGCTTAAAAATAATGTTTCAGTGCTAAAGTTGAAACTAGGAGATAGGGTTGCATACATGAGAGAAAGTTGGGTGTGCAAGCAATAGCTCCTTATTGAAGAGGGGACCACACTTTCACATGTAAATGTCGAGTGTATCCAACTCATTTTTGGTTTCACCGGTAAAGTTGGCCTAATTTTATTTAACAAAAATTGTGTCTTTCTCTCTTCAATATTCACATATCATATAACTCAATAACATGAGAGGAACTAAATCTAAGCCGATAGTAATAAAACTTTTTTGGCCTAATATTACAGTTTGTGTACTGGTCATGGTTACTTTCAAGTTGGCTTTACACACCGTCGGAACTTTTATTTCTTGAATTCACAAATAATTATAAAAATGTCATTTTATTTTATTTTTTTGGTTTTTAAAAATTTTTATGTAATTTTTTAGAGTAAATTATACGGACACCTCCTGAGATTTGCCTTTATTACATCCGGTACCCCTCTATTTTTGAACCTTACAGAAAACTCCCTAATTTTTGGACTTTCATTACACCAACCTCCCCCCCTCATAGACATAAATCATTACACTGACCTCCCCTCTCAGGTTTTAAAAATATTATACTTACTCACCCTTAGGGGTACTCAAAGTAATGTAAAAAAATAGAGGGGTGCTAGGTGTAATAAGATTAAACCTCAGGGGGGTCTATGTAATTTACAAGTCAAAGACATTATATTAAAAATTTATGTTTTTAAAAATTTATGTAAGAAATTATGAATTTTTTTCCCTCTATTTTCATTCCAAAATTTGATGTGTTCTTCACCTTGATAATTGTATAAATCAAGATGGTAAAGTTCTAAACTGTTGATTGAATTTATAGCTCAGAAGATGCAACGCAAGACACTTGTCCTTGTTAAGTAGTTGGGTTTGCTTGTGATAAACATTAGAAATGTTTAATTTCAATGATGGGAATTTTAAAACAGATCCATGTATGTGGGACAAAGAATACAAAAAACAACAGAAAATGATTGGATAAAATTGTTGGAAAGGATCTCTGTTCTGTATAGAAAGATTCACCAAGTTTTGAAATTAAAAAAAACGTAGTCACTGGTTCTAATAGGCGTCCATAATTTTATGCATTTACTTACTACTAAGTTGTTTTACTTTGTCATTCATAGATGGTGTGGTTTTATATAACCTGTCAAGCTTGTTACCATGTCTAATTGGGGTTTATAGGTCATATTTCCTGCCTTAGATAAACGAGTGAAGAATGTTGCACACACCTATTTTCTAGAACACGAGGGAGAGGGTCTTCTTTTTGATCAATTGTTCAAGTTGCTAAATTCCAATTTGCTAAATGAAGAGAGCTATCGAAGAGAATTAGCTTCTTGCATTGGAGCCCTTCGAACATCAATTAGCCAGCATATGTTTAAGGAAAAGGAACAGGTATAATTTTATCATTTTCCTGATTATTTTGTATCATCATTCCCATGCGTAGATGTACCAGACTTTTATGCTTAGTGAGTAATTTTAATTTAGGTTCAGTATTCAAGAACATTTCTTGTACTATTTATTTACTTGTTTATTTTCTTTCTCCATATCTTCACTTAGATTGTTCCATTTTCCCAATAAATAAACAAACAAAAATATCAATGATTTATTGAGGGAAAAATAATTAAATGAGTCATACATGGACATAAAGGAAAATCAAGACATTGTTCCCAAATGATGTCTCTAGCTGTTACTTTTCTTGTATCTTGTGTTTGCTCTTACAAATGGCTAATTTTATTTTCTTAGGGTTAGAATGAGTAATTTTTTATTCACTTAGTAATCACTGATCAATTGAAGAAACTTTGATATAAGCATTCTTAAATCCAAAAACAAAACAAAAAAAGAAAAGAAAAGAAAGAACTTTAATAGATACAGTAATTTCGTATTTTGTCTTAAAGGATCTTTTTACCAAATGAATGTGGATATGTAAGTTATAAACAAACAATCCCTTATAATGTCATTTATATGCTGATAATGGTGTTATGAAGAGGATATATTAATATCCATAGTCGATGTGGTATATTAGGTGGCAAATGTTGTTTACAGTCAAGTAATTACCAATCAGCTAATCAGAGTTCATGATACTAAGTTCTACAAAATCCAATGTTCAGTCTTTTCATTTGACAGGTCTTCCCTTTGGTTATTGAGAAATTTTCATCTGAAGAGCAGGGGTCATTGGTATGGCAATTTCTTTGTAGCATACCGGTCAAAATGATGGCAGAATTTCTTCCCTGGCTTGCTTCATATATATCATCTGATGAGTATCAAGGTCTGCTTAAGTGCTTGTGCACAATAATTCCCAAAGAGAAGCTTCTTCATCAGGTAAGTGTTCTTTATATTGCATGATGTAACAGGATGCTTTTATCAGAATGAAGTTTTCAACTTCAATTTGCTTGATGTCAAGGTCATCTTTGGATGGATGGAAGGACTAAAGATTAAACATAGAAACTGCACGCAAGATACCAAGGTTCAATGGCAGGATGTTGGTATGAGCAACCTACTCAGTCATAATGAAAAGGTGTATTGTAACTGTGGACCTTCCAAAACTGTCAAAAGGAAATGGGTGGAGCTAAATGAAGATCCTACTAATTCAAATATATCATGCCCTTTAGATGAATTGTTACTTTGGCATAAGGCTATAAAGCAAGAATTGAGTGATTTAGGTGAAACAGCTAGAAAGATACAACTATCTGAAGAATTTTCTGATTTGTCTTCATTTAATGAGAGGCTGCAATTTATAACTGAAGTCTGCATCTTCCATAGGTGTATATTTACCCTGTATATCCCTGCCTTTTTTTCCTGAGAAAGTGTGTGATGTGACTATATTTTGCATATTAATGGTCTTTGGACCACATAAAAGGAGAATCCGTTACCAGAAATGATTTTAGTGTGTGTGCATATTTGCAAAGAGAGAGAGTTGTATGTATGTATGTGTAAGTCACAGTTCATGTTTATGAATCAGGACAGTGCAGGTTTGTAAAATATTATTTACTATGTCTAAGATTTTTTCTTGTCTCTATGATAGGATTATGGATCCTACTAGGCCTGAAAAGGCTCCAAGAATTAACATGTATACAGCAATATAGGAGAAAAGTTAGTTAGAGGAGAAAGAAAACTGGTCTAACATCCGTCTAAATAGGAAAGAAAGTTCAGAGGGAGAGACAGTCATATTTTATTTTTACAGTTCTTAGCTTATAATTTGGGTCCTAAGGAACTTCCCTTACATGGGAGCAATTTATCTTCTGTTTTCTGTCCTAACACTAGTTTTATTTCTTAATTCAACCTCTCTTTTCGGATTATAAATCTAACTCCAATCACTCTGTTCTGAAATATGATAGCTCTGACAATATTAAGGACTCAAAAGGGAAAGATAGAAACAAGAAAATGAGAGAAACAAAAAACAAAAGAGGAAACATAAATCATTAATATACATTTTCTCCACTGCATCCTCTTTCTGCCTACATATGCTAAATGAGCTTTTTGTTTTCTTGACTGAAGCATTGCTGAGGACCGAGTTATATTCCCTGCTATTAAAGCAGAGCTGTATTTTCTCCAAGACCTCACAGATGAAGAAGAACTCCAATTTGACAAGCTTAGGTGTCTGATAGAAAGTATCCAAAGTGCTGGAGCCGACTCATCATCTGCTGAATTTTATATTAAGTTGAGCTCCCATACCGAACAAATCACAGATACCATACTGAAGCACTTTGAAGATGAGGAAACTCAGGTGAGAATGTGTTTATTTTAAAAGTGACAAAGTGCTAGACCTGCTTGGAGAATGGTACTATATAATTGGCCAAACTTTATTTATGCTTGTTGCGTGTTTGCCTAAAGCTCAGGATTCATCTACTCTTTTCTAGAATATCATATATCACTTCACCACATCATTTGGACATTTAGAATAGTGCTTAAGCATCTCTTTCCTTGTGAGACATCTAACAAGAATACTGTGCTGGTAGGTTCTTCCACTTGCACGAAAACTATTCAGTCCCCAAAGGCAACGAGAACTACTTTATGAAAGCTTGTGCTCAATGCCATTGAAATTGATTGAGTGTGTGTTACCATGGCTGGTTGGATCACTTAATGAAACCGAAGTTAGATCATTTCTTCAGAATATGTATATGGCAGGTGCAGTATTGATTCTTCATATAAACACATACTTCTCATTATCTGTTTACTAAAGCATGGGGTTTTTCATTTTTTTTATTCTGCTGCTGACATAGAATTATGTGATGCAGCCCCAGCTACAGATCATGCATTGGTTACCCTTTTCTCTGGTTGGGCATGCAATGGATATTCTGGGAACAATTGTTTCAATTCAAGCGCAACAGGTTTATGTCCTGATAGGAGATTGATGGAAATACCATTTTGCATGTGTGAACCTTCATTCAGTCTCAATGAAAAATCTTCACCCATTCAACAAGATGATGAAAGTGGCAGCATTGGACCAGTCAAGCATGGAAAGCCCGACTCAAGGCAAGACAATGATGTTGCTAACTTGATGGTAACTGGAGAAACCCTCAACTCACCTCATAATCAGTCTTGCTGTGTCCCTGAATTAAGGGCGAATACAAGTAATCTAGGGCTTGGTTCTTTGGCCCTAACAAAGTCTCTGCGAGAACTATCTGATTACCCATCTGCACCTTCCCTCAATTCCAGTCTTTTTATGTGGGAAACCAATTTAGTCTCTGCTGACAATCAATGCATTACACGGCCTATTGATAACATATTTAAATTTCACAAAGCCATACGTAAAGACTTGGAGTATTTAGATGTTGAATCTGTAAAACTAAATGATTGTGATGAAATTTTCATTCAGCAATTCACTGGTAGATTTCGCTTGTTGTGGGCTTTGTATAGAGCTCATAGTAATGCCGAGGATGATATAGTATTTCCAGCATTAGAATCAAAAGATAATCTTCACAATGTGAGCCATTCTTACACTTTGGATCACCAGCAGGAAGAGAAGTTGTTTTTGGATATCTCTTCCGGACTGGCTCAGCTTACTCAACTACATGAATTGCTGTATAAAAAGAATTCGTCTGATCATCTAACCAATTGTTACTCTAATTATGCTGGTTGCTCTCATACTGATACTGTACAAAATTACAATGAGCTCTCTACAAAGATTCAGGGCATGTGTAAATCTATCAGAGTGACACTGGATCAACATATTCTCAGGGAGGAACTTGAATTATGGCCATTGTTTGATAGACACTTTTCTGTGGAAGAACAGGATAAAATTGTTGGTCATATAATTGGTACTACAGGGGCAGAAGTTCTCCAGTCAATGCTGCCATGGGTAACTTCTGCTCTCACACAAGACGAGCAAAACAAAATGATAGATACATTGAAACAGGCTACAAAAAACACTATGTTCAGTGAGTGGCTTAATGAATGGTGGAAAGGACCTGCTTTATCTTTAAATATCACCACACCTGGAGATCACTCACTAGGTTCGATGCTTTCTCCAAAATATTGTTTCTAAATTCTCAGAAACTAATTCACTCTGTGGAGCTGGAAAATATGCAGTGAAATTAGAACTTAAACTTTACAACTTCAATATTTGAATGCTACAATATGGGATGTGTCTCATGTAATCATAAATATTTAGGTACTGATGCCTATGAAGATTCAGAGCATAGCTTTCAAGCATTCCGGCCTGGATGGAAAGATATATTCAGGATGAACCAGAATGAACTTGAATCAGAAATAAGAAAAGTTTCTCAAGATTCAACTCTTGATCCAAGAAGAAAAGCATATCTTATTCAAAATCTAATGACCAGGTCTGTTTCTTCTCTAACATTTTACAAACCTTATGTAAAGTGACACTGATATGCTTTTCTTCTGTTTTGTTCAATTGTTTGGTCATTTTAGTCGCTGGATAGCTTCTCAGCAGAAGTCATCTCAGTCATCAGGAGGTGAATCTTCAAAAGGGGAAGATTTATTGGAAACTTCACCTTCATTTCATGATCCAGAGAAAAAAATCTTTGGTTGCGAGCATTACAAAAGAAATTGTAAACTCCGTGCTGCTTGCTGTAAAAAACTATTCACGTGTCAGTTCTGTCATGACAAAGTTAGTGACCATTCAATGGATAGGTAATTTTTGCATAATATGTTATTGACCTGTGTTGGTTTCCATAAAATTTATTAGTAATGTGTTTGCAGGAAGGCTACAACTGAGATGATGTGCATGCACTGCCAGCAAATACAGCCTGCTGGACCAGTTTGTGCAACACCTTCCTGTGGCAGTCTCTTAATGGCAAAGTACTACTGTAGTATTTGCAAACTTTTTGATGATGATAGGTATGTGATATCATCAAAACCTGTCACTCATTTTTAATTATTTAGTCTATATAGCCTGGTAAAAGAGAGCCGATGAACCTTTAGGCTAATGTTGTACGAACGACTTTATCCTTAATTTTTCTTATGTGTGTGTATATTGTTACATGCTAGACTTATTACAAATCAAAATGATGGATTAAGCTAGGTGTTTTATAAGTATCCTAAAATGAAAAGTCAAAATGAAGTTCCTAGAATCTAAGTTTATGCTTCAAGAAATTGTATTAATGGTTTATTTTTGTACTTAATTCGCCAATAATTTTGATTTACAGGTTCAATTCATTATCGATGGTCTTGCTTTGTTTATTTTTAATGACACTGGTGAACTACTTTTAATTCTTATCATATGTTATCCGCTTTAATTTGACAGGACTGTTTATCATTGCCCTTTCTGCAATCTATGCCGTCTGGGAAAGGGACTTGGTGTTGACTTCTTTCACTGCATGCAGTGTAATTGTTGCATGTCAATGAAACTGGTTGATCACATATGCCGGGAAAAGGGTTTAGAAACAAACTGCCCCATCTGCTGTGATTTTTTGTTCACATCCAGTGCATCTGTCAGAGCTCTCCCTTGTGGACATTTCATGCATTCTGCTTGCTTTCAGGTTATCATCATGCTCTTATTCTTTCCTATCAAATTGTTGAATGTAATTATCATAAAATTGATAAATTATACATTTTTTCCTGTTTCAGGCATACACATGCAGTCACTACATCTGTCCAATTTGTAGCAAATCTTTGGGAGATATGTCGGTATGAGATACACTTACAAAACTCCACAATGCTTATTCCATCTAACTTTAAATTATATCCTTGACAATTCAATACTGTTTGCATGATAGGAGTGTGGAGATAATAGTCGCTTTACATTCTAAAAGCCAAAGGGAAACAGGCCCAACACTCACTTGCACATGGACCATTGAATTAACAAAAATCATTGAATAAAGTTATAATGGTAAAATATTTTTGTAAAAGAAACGTTTTCAATTACGACAATTCTCTGGTATCATATTTGATTGCCTATTGTTTTGGAAATTTAATTTCTTGGACATATATTATTATCAACCTCACTGGACAAGGGAAAGTTTCCCTAAACTCCCCACAACCCAAAAAAAAGAATAGGGGTGACACAGGTCCAAATTGACCTGATCAACCTGAACCAAACCAAAGAGAAAAATCTGGGTTGGTTCAGATCATTAGTTTGGTTTGGATTTTATTATTACTAACCTAATGACATTGTTCAGGACTTCATGCATCGGATTTGAACATGAAGAACCCAAACCAACCCCAATCCATACTATTTTAGAAAAATTTTAATTTTTATGTTGTTTAATTTTATAATTCTATAATTTTAATGTTGTGTAATTCTATAATTGCAACTTTTGATATTATTCATTAGTTTTTCTTTCATTTTTATTATGATTTCCTTTTCTCTTTTTTTTTTTTCCTTTTTTCTTTATTATTATTTTTCTAGGTGACATAATGACTCAATTTGAACCAACTTGAATGTGATCGAATGGTTTGGTTCAGGTTGCCAAATTTTTTGTGAAGAATCCGATCCAACCCAAACTGATTAACATTGATCGTTTGGGTTGGTTCGGATCAGGTTGCCAAAAAAGTTTTGAATGATCCGATCCAACCCAAATGGATTAATATTGATTAGTTTGGCTCTAAATATCCCCTAAACCCGAACCAATCTGACCTGCAACCACCCCTAAAATAAATAGTTGTAACTGGTGAGAACACTTTTGTTTAAATCACTATAATTTTTATCATAATAGACATACTTTTAAAGTACTAAATACTATAAGTCCAATGCAATCAAGAAAAATCTATTACAAATTTATTGTTATTTAAATTCATTTTGAAACAAATATGTTGATATTTAGGCATTTCCGCACAACTGTCTTCTGTAAACCTCTAGTGTAAGATGCTGCTAGCGTATTGCAGAAGCTGTTATACTTTTTAAATTTTTTTATGTTGCTTCTGTGACCATTTATAGGTGTACTTTGGCATGCTTGATGCTCTATTGGCTTCTGAGGAACTCCCAGAAGAATATCGGAATCAGTGTCAGGTGAAAAATACTTACGGTAGTACTAGTACAGCTCTTGAAGCTGAAAGTAAATTACTCAAACCTTTCAAAGGTTTTAGTCAGTTCTTGTTATTTTGATAAGCACCTTAAGAAATCGGTCAAGAAATTAATAAATAGTAGAATTTTTTTATATAAAAATTACAGTGAGAGTACATTGGAAATTACAGTGAGGGTGCTTTGATAACACTTTCATAAAAACTCTCTTTTAATTCCTTAACCAATATCCTAAAGGCATTTGTTAGCATTTTTTTATTATTACATTTGCTTTTTTGACAATCACTTTTGTCTTCTTAAATGTATTGTTTGAATCCCGTAGGCTCAAACAAGTAACTAAGTAAGCTGTTTCACGAAAAAATCTGCTACTTTTGGTATTTGGAGACAGATATATGAGAGTTTGAGGAAAGAAGAAAAACAGAAAAACACTTTTGGCTTAAATTTGACTGTCAAAACTGACAAATGGGTGGTTATAAAACCGGTCTATGTTACTGGATATATCATTTTTTTTTTAAATAAGATCTTAGTGCATTTTCATCTCAGAAATGTTAGATTAATCAATTCAGAAAGATGAAGAGAAACAGATGAAAAGGATCAATTTCTCGGTGCAATTTGAAGATCTAAATTTAATTGTGATATCTTATTTTGGTATGACAGGATATACTTTGCAATGACTGCCATGAGAAGGGTACTGCACCATTTCATTGGCTATACCACAAGTGTGGGTTTTGCGGATCTTACAACACAAGGGTAATTTGAATTGAACTCGAGTTTCAATTGCTCTAATATCAAACTTGTGATGGACTCTACCTCAAGTGCATTTTGTGTAAATAAAACATGTGCATGACTCTTGACCAGAACGAAAACAATGAACCAACATTGTTCATTGAAATATTGTTAGATTTTGTTGTCAAAAGTAATTTCAGTAAATACTTTTCTCCCTTACATTTGTTCCTTCATGTTATTTAGAGTAGTCGACATTCAACAACCACCTTATTTATCTTCCTAGGTGAGGTCAACTGTATAGATTGCATGACACCATTATACTTTGTTAGGCGCAGGCTATTTTGGGGGACTGGATAATATCCCCCACCGTGCGTAACTTATATTCACCGTTGGATTTGTAAATTTTTTGAGATTGATGTGGGACTACCGTACAACTGTCCACACTAGATTTTTTTTTTTTTTAAAAAAGGAAACTTTTTTTTTTCTGTTTAAGTTTTTTTTTTTTTTTTTAAAAAACGACCATTCTTCTCCGTTGTTGCTTTGCTTCTCTGCCTTTCTTCCAATTTTTTTGTCCGTCATTTTATCTTGATTTTTATTTTTAGTTCCTCATAATTTTTTTTATTATTTTTAGTCCATCATAAATTGTTTTGTTCTATTTTTAGTCCATCATAAATTGTTTTGTTCTATTTTTAGTCCCTAACATTAATTTCAACTGTTAAGTGACGACATAAACTGTGTGTGTGAAAATTTCCTAATTAAGTTTCTAGTGACTTTTAACCGCTGCAAATTTTTTGGTGGTCATAAATGTTTATTTTTGTAACATTTTTTGTGATTTCAGAAAATCTAGTGTTCGAGATTTTGATTTTTGATTTTATTTTTTAACATTTCTGACAGTTTTAGTTTGCCAAAAAATTTGCGGTAGTTAAAAACCACTAGAAACTTAAACAGAAGAAGAAGGATCCCTTTTTTAAAAAAAAAATCTAGTGTAAGCAGTTATATGGTAGTCTCACATCAATAAGCAACAACGGAGAAGAAGGGTCATTTTTTATATATAAAAAAAAATTTAACAGAAAAAAAATCCTTTTTTTAAAAAAAAAAATCTAGTCTGGGCGGTTGTATGGTAGTCCCATATCAATCTCAAAAAATTTACAAATCCAACGGTGAATATAAGTTACGCACGGTGGGGGACATTATCCGGTCCCCCAAAATAGCCTGCTTCTACTTTGTTAATGTTAAGTTTCAGAGAGAGATTTGAGAAACTGAAAATGAGTCATTATTGATTCTGAAAAGTCGATTACAACTGTGATATTCATCTATTTATAGATGATAAAATACTGACCGTGGGACAGCTAATAAACAAAGTCCAGATTACTAACCAAGGCCCAAAACAGAAAAAAGAAGAGTACAATGCAAGCATCAGTTAATACTAATACTATATTCTCTAATAGTTAAAGACCAAATTTTAAATGTTATTCATTGAGATTCCTCTTAACAACTTTCTCATTTAAAGTAGTTGACATAAGTAAACAAATTCCATCTGCCACAATACCTTGTAATTTTGGGTGGTCCTGAATCCATGCACTTATAAGTTGGTTTTGTTGTGTTTGAAAGATTGTCGAAGCATCAATTGGTCGTTGCCATAATATCGTGACAGCACGTATGTCACAATTTATTTTTCTAATTTATGATAAACCTGTTTTAATCTCACGTGGATTGCTTGTGCTCTATTTTTGGCTTATGTCGATGTTACTACTTCTGGCGGATTTTGCAATGCACCATGTCTAATTCAGTGCATCCAATACACTTTGTTTTGGGACCTCTTATGAAACCGTTTTTTTTTTTTTAAATAATTACGCCGGCATCTCTAACAAAAGTAATTTCTTAGACAAACTCTACTATCAACCCTACCAAATGCATATTCAACTTTAAGGTGACTGATGTCAATATTTGAGGGAATTTACTCATCTTTTTAAGGGAGCTTAATCTACCATCTCTACAGAGTTTAGAGCTTAAGACTTGTTTGAATAAACTTATTTATAAGTCCTAAAAAAAAGAATACGAAAAAAGTGAAATGAAATTCTCCGTAAGTTAAAATTAGCTAATGCATAGACTAATTTGTAAAAACTTTCTCATCTTTTAGAGATACTATATGAGAGACCTTCTACAAATTAGCTTTTGCACAAGCTAATGTTAACTTTTGGAGAAGCTCATTTTTCTTCTTATTTTCTTCTCCTAAAAGGACTTCTAGATAAATTTATCCAAAAATACCCTTAATCTACCATCTAGTTAATATTGGTTTTATGGAACAAATAACTCAATTGATGAAAAGAGTTATTTGCATTTTAATAGCTTACTAACAAGTTGCTCTAAATTCCGTACCTCGTATTTTCTTTTTGCCCTTATCATTCATGTAACCGAGATTTATGTTTCCTATGGAATGAACTTTTTTACTTTTTATACAAACCATAGTTATCTTAAATTTCCCCTTTTCTTTTCTTTTCAGTCACTGAACCTTGAAATCGAATTCAACTCTTTTTTTGGTGTATTGAATCGGATTCAACTATTTCCAAGATAAGAATTACAATGCAATTAAACTCTTAAATACTACGACAAAAATATTTATAAAGGACCAAAGTGCAATTATTTGGGAGTGGTTCACATGAACCACTTGTAGCATTCCCCATCCTAAAATTTACCAATCACCATGAAGAAAATGGATTGAGATTCAGTGATTCACAACCAAACTCAAGTGCAAGGAGCTTTGACAAAATCCCTGTAAACAGCAACGTTTTCCACACAAGGCAAGCAAATTCCAAATCATGCAGGTAAGGAGATATTTCTCTGGCTTCCAACGTTTGGTTTTATCTCCCATGATAGCACATGCTGCTCTTCCTCAGGATGGATGAAAGGCAAAGAGATCTCTCGTATCATCAAGTCACCACAGAATGGGCATTCACTAGCTATAGCATCATCTAGTTGTGATCGGAGCTGCTCATAATTTTTGACACGAGTACATAACTTATTCAGCATAGTTCAAGTCCATCAAGCATTTAACACCACAGTGCAAAGTTCACCAAGATGCTAACACAGAAAAGTAGTTTCTTTCATGCCTAATGAACTTTAATAAGTACAGATAAGCTTGCTTAAAGAGCCATTCCAGCAGCTAAGTAGGGATGGCAAGGCCCGGCCCACCAGCCCACCATAAATTTGGCAAGGCTGAGTAAAGTCTTCAGCCCACCAGCCCGCTAAAGCCCAGCCCGCCTAACCCACCAAGCCACAGGCTCGGCGGGGCAGGTTGGCCGCCAGCCTGCCACTACTTATTTTATTTTATTTTTAAATAGTATATCTGAATAACATAAGTAAACCTTCTGTCTCACGGATCAACAAGCAACGTGATACAAGTTAAATTAAAATATATGCTTAATTAATATAACAAGCTATACTTTCTCGGCTCAGACACTGAACTAAGTATATGTAAAAGACCACTATGCATGATTACATGCTCAATGCAAACGAAACGATAATGAATATTAAAAAATCAAATTTGTCAACAATCACAGCCCGTGGAGATGATAATAATAGAACAAGAAAAGGAATTTGAAGCCCAAATTTCAATGCATGAAAAAATGTAATATTGAGCAACAGTGTTTCTGCTGCTAACTACTAATATGTCACCTCATGCATGAAAGTAAGTTCTGAACAAACCTTATCTACAGTGGTCATGCTAGGAATGGACTCCTCAGAAGAAAGGATACCATTGGATTCTCTCCTTGCTTCACTGCCCATCAAAGTAAGTTGCTTCTGCAGATCCAGTATATACTCAGCCTGCAACATTTTCCCAATAGATTCAATTTGAATGACAGTATGGGCAAGGGCCAAAACAAGACATGCAACATTTTAAGGTGGGGGCTGTATTTTGAAGGCATGCAAACAGGGTTCTGACAACTATAACTAAAACTAAAGTTAATGAATTCAACTTAAGATATAAAACTAACAACATTGTCAGTTTATGACAATATCTGGTTACAAATTGATAGCATGTAACATTTAAAATGATCATATTCAAAGGTAAGTACTGCAAATTACCAACACATTTGTAGAGACAGTTTTCATTCTTAGAGGCCAAATGCCACAGCTAGTAGCCCTCTAGTATCAAACAACCCAAAGTCGATAAAGCTCAAATTGTGACTTATATTCCCAAATTTGAGGGTCCAAATTCAAATAGCATTTTTGTGCTCAGTTACATTGTATTTGTGTCACTTTAATGAACTTCATCCAAATACAACAATTGAAGAACTTCATCCAAATTAAATTATTTATGTTAAACGGCTAGAGATCGGATACATCCTTATCACACTCACATCTGTGTTCAAACTCATCTGATACAATGTGCAGTTCACTGTTCCTTTTATTTTGAATAAAACAACTTATTGGATTTGATTATAATTATTGCAGATACTGCAGAAAACAATAAACTTTCAGGTAGCATAATGAGACATTGTCAGTGTCACAATGCGATGTCAGAAATTTTGAGAAAAAGGAAGTATATTTACATGGGCATCAACTGTACAACGAGTCACATGGGCAATTAGGCATTGTGCATGAAAGGCATGTCCACACGGAAAGACATAAAATGGAGCCATTTGTCCCACTGATGTAAAACCACGACCCATGCCGAACTCCCTGCCAGCAGTTAGAATTTTTCGCCGACAAACCTATAAGTTGGAGATTAAAAATCATTTCAAGTGAGGGCATAAATTGATCTTATATAATTGAAGTGCACTAATACAAAGTAAACTGCACAATTTAAAAACAGGAGGTGCAGTTTTGTCAAACATATATCAGGAAGATCAATACCCCACATTCCTCATCTCTATCAATAACAGTGCATCTTTGAGCTAGTGCACTGATATCATTTCTGATGTTGTCAGCACCACGGGTTGCATCATTCATCTCATCCTTCAGCTGCTCAATTTGCTTATTGTAATCCTCTAATGATGAGCATATAGCTTCCTGCATAAATTCACCAATGGAAGTTTAAGAAAAACCAATTCCAATTATCTAAGACATGTAAACAAATCACTTCACATAAAACATTTTTTTGTTAATATAAAAAAGGAAGCCATGATATTATGTGTAAATGACAACAGAAAATAAAAATATGAAATAACAGAGCTAGTAAGCATCATTAGATAAGTTGATCAGAGATTCAGAATTGAAAATTATCAATCAAGATGGTAAAAATAATACCTTGAAGTCATCAATCAGGGCAAAATCTGGAAAGAATGGTAATATATCCTCAATCTTTAGCAGGCCATCAGTTTCTTTAAGAAATGCAATTGCCTTCCTTATGTTTTCCCTCTTAGTTCCTTTTTCTTGTTCAACAACATGCTTGGCAATCATGAGCCAGAGCTTCTTTCTCAAATCCTCATCATCTTCAACCTTATCAGCTTCGGCCATAGCAAGCTCTGAATCAACCTAGTATAGAAAAGTGAGTTAGTACAAGAACACTACCTTATTCCAGCCACAATGGAGAAGGGGATGATGAAACATCTGCACTGGAAGGCATTTTTGGGCCTCATCAATGAATTATTCCTTAACTCAAGATTTCTAATGCATAAAGAATAAAACGTGTTATAATTGGTTGCTCTTGTGGCATCCTCATAAGATAATTACAAGTGAAAAATATCACCAATGAAGAACTTTCGTAAAGCAGGTATTTTTAATTAAGCTGCACTATTTTTGTATTAATGCAGTGGTAAGTTGGAACAAAACAATCTTCATATTAGTCTCACCTGTAGAGCAAGAGCAACTGCTTCTTCATGCATAGACATCATGCTGTATATATGAACACATGCACGCATCCGTTTTTCCTTGAGGCAAAGACGTAAGGCATACTTAGGATCATAGAAGAACTCAGGACCATTGTCTGGTCCTTTCCCAAATTTGCATTGTAGGAAACGTAGAAGTGTATTATCATCTTCCTGAGTAGACAAAAAAGGCAAATACATATATAGTCAATATTGTCAACATCTGACATGTCCAGGAAGTTGTAAATTCCTTCAAATCTAACCAAGATAAACCAAACTTTTTCCAGCATCAGCTACAAGAAATGAAACAACCTTGAGACTAGATCAAACTTCAATTGATTTATCCAAGTTATAATTTATAAAGAAAAAGGAACACATTAGAATTTTCATAAAATATTTCCCTAAAAGCTCTTGTTCAACAACATTTACTATTTCAATCCCGATCATCCCATAACAGTTTTATTGAAAGACATTATATTGTAAGAATATGATCTTCATACAATAGTGGAAAAACAGACAATTTGATTTGATCTTTGGAAAGAACAAAGATTCAAATAGGCTTACAATTGCAGTCTGACTCTTTCGTTAAAGTTCAAATGTATGGCAATATACAATAAAGTGTAGTTTTTGTGTATTAAATAAGAAGTCAAAAAACAGGTAAACTAAATAGTTTAAAGGAGTAAGATGCATCGCGTAAACTATGCAGAGATTACCAATTCCTTATGCAAATTGCAAGCATGGATGATAGATAGCATCCATTTGTTCATCTATACATATATATATGAGATACGACAACAAAATAGGAATATGTATAAAGCAAGCCACTCAACCTGCTTTGCATATAAAGAAAGTAGCAGGTTATGAACTCCAGGATCTTCATTATGCAATCTATGAACACAATATTCAAGATATTTAATGACTTCATGTGTCTCATTCCTGCATGTGAAACAGTTGATATAAATAATTAAAATTCCAAAACAGAATATCAATAAACTTAAGAAATCAAAGGAAACAAAAAAAAGGGAAAAAAGAAATAAATTGATGAACACATTTGACTGAAACATTTAACTGATTGAAAATACAAATACGAAGATGTAGTACTTTGCATGTGGTTCGCTTGAATAACGCATCATTGCAGGAATCAGTTTTCTTGGATTCAGATTCTTTGTAGCCATCCATGACTCCACAGTTTCATATGCGTCAAGGGCAATAAGGTCTGGAGCAAACTTATACTGCATAGGACAGTCAATATTGTTCATTACTAGTAATATTTCTCAAAAGAGATTGAGAGCCTGCAGTCCTACTCCTAAACAATAGTAATAGCTGAAAAAGTCCAGGAAGAACAAGATACAAAACGAGACAAGTAGATTATCACACCCCAAATCCTAAAAGTTGAATCACACCTGAAGGTCTATTGGCACAGAAGGTTTCTGAAGCACTTCCAATGCTTTTTTTGCTTCTCCTTGCTGAACAAAAATACACAAAACCAGAAAGAAATAACAATGAAAAGACATAAAATGATACAACCAATATCAGATAGTATATTTTAATAAAGTAACAGAAATTTGGGAATAAAGACATGGAACATAAGTGGAATTGGCACCTGAATGTAATGGTGAACTACAATCTCATACTGCCCTTTTAAGCCAGCAAAATATACTAATTCTTCAACCCTTCCATAACTGTTCAAAATAGCAAAAGCAAAATTATATAAGATTAATGAATATATATAACTAACTATAGTGGCCCAAACTTATAAATGACAAGGAAATAAACTGCTAAGCAAATTGGAGTGCTACTTCTATTTGGATAGTATGAAAAGCAATAAAATATGATGTTATTGAAAGACAAAATTTGTATGTTATACCCACAGATAAATGACATTTGACAACACATATATTGATGTAGTACAGAAGATCTAGGACTATTGAAAAGTTTTATGACCATGACCATGAGACAAACTTTCAATCCCATGTATGATAGATTTTGTGATCCTATAAAAAAATTAATCATTGGTGTAAAATTACTTTTGATTCAAATCAGTTTCAACAGAGTCTAACCCATACACATCATAATTAACAGCAAGAAACTAACACCTTTTTTTTCTGTTAATTAATCAAATGTAACACTTTCTGCAAAATGACACCAACATCAGTGTACATCCTGTGATTTCTCATGTCTTCATTTTGTAATTCCTAGAATTAATTAACTCCCTAAAAGAACCTGACTAACAGTAACATATCACTGTGATGGATGTAAAAATGAAAAACAGCAGCACCAGCTCAATGCAGAAGGATGCATGGAGTCATCAACATTGAACCTAGACAACAAATAATCATATATTAATACTTGCCAGCTCCAATCTTTGTGAACACAAAGGCTGTCCTCATTTTAGAAATCTAATAGTTTTCCCATGAATAATTTATTCTCATAACTAAATTTTAAAACTCTCTAGAAACTAAACAACTAATCAAATCAAACAAACATGGGTTTGGGCTCCCACTCTGCTCTCAGCACACCCTTTATCTTTCCTACGTCTCTTTGTTGAATTGAACTATAAATGAAATAACATGTGGTTGATAGAATTTCATATACAAACTACTTGAACTGTACAAATAAAATTGATGATAATAGGTATGCACCAAGAATTAATGTCCATCCAGAAAACATGCAGAAGTGTATCAACTACTACCTTTCTAAAAGTTTCATTGTAGTTGTTTCATCCAATACATCCTTGCTGTCACTGAGAAAAGCACGAAACTCTTTAATAATTGATTGGTACTCTGAATTGCTATTCTCCAAAGCAGAGTCATCTTCCAAGAGCAGCCGATTTATCTAAAAGATCAAACAAATTAATATGCATACCTATAATATCTCTAAACTCAAAGGTTTAAGATTAAAAATACAACTGAAGTAGCGATTTAATTTCCTAAAGCCATAGAAGAGTATAAGAAAAAACTACTGTTTTGAAAACCAGACCGAATCAGCCAGCTGGACCGGAAAACCGATGAACCAGTCAGGTGACCGGTTCAAATAAACCACAAAACCAGCCTAGAGAAAAACCAGTCAAAGAACCGGAAAACCGATCAAAAATCAGAAAACCGGCAAAAAACGGGTTCACAACGGGTCCATGAACAATGCTTAATACAACATCATTTTGATTTTTTTTTCTTATAAAATGAAAATCTACCTAAAGTATTTGACATTTTCTTTTTTGTTTTAAATGTAAACCTGTAATTATTAATAAATGTTTATGTGTATTGTTGAAACTTAGACTTAAGTATTATGTTTTAGTTTTAGTTTTTAGTATTATAAAGTTATGATATTATGTCTCATTAATATTATTTTATGGTATTATTTAATTATTATTATTTTATTAATGTTGGTTTGACCACAGTTAAACCAATGAAGCTTGAACTAGTGCCTTAATTGGTTTGATTTTAAAAACATTGGAAAAAACTAAAGCATTAATTGGTATCAGCATTATTGATTTATTATCAAACATTAAGAAACATGAATCCGTTATCTAAAAGTGCACAATTCAAACCAAATAGCACAAATTTGAGTAGAGGAGGCCATGGGTCAACAAGGAGAGAGAGAGAAAATGAACCAAATGGGCAACTAGTGACAAGACAGTGAAAAAAGTCTCAAATGGCAAAACAGAGAGTCGAACCTGCTGCATGATGACATGGTAGTGGGGGAACAACAATGGTGGTTGGAGACTATTCGAAACATGCCTGAAAAATGCATGATAGAGGATATTGAAACCCAAAGAGAAACATGGGTGTTAGGCCATGCCAAAGATGTCATGATGGTAAACAAACCAATGAAGGAGTATTGGAGTATAGTTTTACTCCGCACTTATTTTACTTTACTTGTACAGCAGTAGTTCAGTAGGTTCTCTGACAGCTGTATTCGCTAACTAACCTAGAGTTAGGTAGAGTGTTCGAAGCTAGTGTCTCTAATCCCTGAACTATATATACCTGATGTAACTCAGTTATACACGGTTGAATTCATTCTTCACTAAATACAGAAACTTCTCTCAAATTCTCTCTCTCCCCGAAACTCAATATGGTATCAGAGCTAGTTCAATCCTTCAAAACCCAACCTAGTTCGATTCACAAACCCTAAATCCATGGCCTCTGATCAGATTCCTCCTCCTACACCTCCTTCGCCACTCCAAGCTAATCCACTGAACTTTGTTCCACTGGTGACTCCGCCAACCCAATCGTCAGTGCCTGCTCTCACCTTCACTCACTCGATCTCCGAGAAGCTCGACACCAAAAATTACCTCCTTTGGTGTCAACAAGTTGAACCAGTAATCAAAGGACACAGGCTTCATCATTACTTAGTTAATCCTCAAATTCCTCCAAAATTCCTCACCGTTTCTAATTGCAAGCGATGTTGGTCGCGTCTCTAATTCCTATCTTGCTTGGGAGCAGCAAGATCAGCTTCTACTTTCTTGGCTCCAATCATCAGTTTCACGTGATATGTTCACTCATGTCATCGGTTGCAAGTCCTTTTGGCAACTCTGGGAGAAGTTCCTCTCCTATTTTCACTCGCATACCAATGTGAAGGTGTGACAACTTCGTACTGTATCTGAATTTCTTCTTCAAATCCAAACCGTAGTTGACGTGTTAACTGCAATAGGTGATTCAGTTTCTCCAAGGGAAACACCTTGACATTATCCTCAAAGGTTGGTTTACCCGAGGAGTATAAGTCTACTATCTGTCTCATCAGTAGTCGCTTCGATCTCCTTTCAATTGATGAAGTTAAAAATCTTTTACTTGCACATGCAGCTCGCCTAGAAAAGCTCAAGAAGAAAGTTATTACCTCCATAAACATTGCAGAAGTCTGACAAACTCTGCTTCTCCTACTTCTCAACAGCAAGCAAATGTTGCTGATCAGAGTCCAAACTCCAAATTCGCTTATTCTCACCATCGTGGTGGCCACAGTGGTCGATCTGCTAGCCGTGGTGGCAGAGGTCGAGGTCGAGATCGAGGCCGGTATGCTGGCTTTCAATGTCAAGTCTGTCATTGATATGGTCATGTTGCTCAGTTTGTTTTCACCGGTTTGAAGAGACCTTTGTCCCTACTCCCTATTGCTCCTCTTAATACTCCTTCAGTTCCTGTGCACTAACTTGGAGACACTGATTTGCCTCCACACTAATCACCCCAGAGGCTGTCCTGGCTACCTAGGAAGCAGAGGCATGGGAAACAAGTGATGGAGTGGCTCAGTTTTCGAAGGCTAAACCTGTGGAGGAGACCATCTGGGAGGAGGCTGACTGAATCTGTGAACAATTTCTACTTTCTTCCCCGAGGACAAGGCAGTTTGCTATTGATTGGGACCATGGACCCAAATAAAGTCCAGATTGGGTCCAAGAAGAAGGCTTTACAGGTTTATACTCAAAGGCCTAAGGCCAGTAAAACTCATCAACAATCAGGCAGGAAACATGTAGATGGAGAGAGGGGAGTTAGTTTGTTTATAGGAGAGTATAGATGCAAGAGAATATAGGAGATATGAAAGGAAATGTAAGAAGGCAACGGGGGATATTCTAATTTTGTTTCAGTGTTTAGCTATGGGGCCAAGGGAACTATCCCTGGCTGGGAGCAATTACTGCTCTTCATTTCCGTAGTTAAGTTTTGATACTTTCAATATAATTTCCATTCACAACAGGAATTGTTTCTTTTTCCCATCTACCTTTCATGTACCATGTACAAATAAGTGAAACAATAACGAACTCATGGAAAACATATGGAATTTCAGGACACATTAAACAGAAATAAGCACCATTCTAGTCTAAATTTGGATAATATATAAGGTTTCATCATGCCAATGTGAATAGAAAATGAGATAATGCAATAAAAACGGAAACTAAATTTTCCTTCCAAGTGTCAGGAATGCAGTAGAACCTTGTCCAAGTATAATTCAGTTGTCCAGGTGGATATCATTGTTATTTGGCATTTGTCGTTCTTCTCTAAATTATCAAGCTTCCGCAATAAGAAAGTTCTCAAAGCATCCTGCAAAAAAGAGAAACCAGAGAATTTGTATATGCATGAATCGAATTTCAAATCCAAGAATTTTAAAATCAATTTCAAGATAAACAAATTCAAATTAATTTGGAAATGCCCACATAGGAAAGCAATAACTGTAAAGATTAAATGTACATAAGAAATACTATGATGCAATGAAATTTATCATTAAACTTGTACACAAAAGTTTTAGAAGCAAAAGAAATCTGAAATAGAGCAGCAGATTATAATCAAATATTTTCTTTTTGAAAAACAAAATTACAACATAATCTCTTCTGGAAATACACACACTGATAAACACTGCAGCAGCATAATTCTTATTTAAGGAATAAAAAAGGGCTATCCTTTTCATAGAGTAAAGACCATCAACATGAAAAGTACCTGTTCACCAGCACTAATGAACTTCAAAGTGACCTCCTCGAACGATAAAATAAAATTGATCTGCAAATCAAATTCCTGTCAGATTTGTTTTTCTTTTGGATTATCAGTTACTACTTGAAAGATAGGCACATTGCTTCAGTAGAAAACATTCACAATTATCACCAAATTATCAGAATTGTGCAGTGTATGTAAAGATTATGCTGGAAAAAAAATTCTACACCTCCAAAGTTCAAATTTATAAACAGAACTCATAATATATTGCCTATCTTCAGGGTGTGATGTTACATAATTAAAAAGGCATGGAAGTTTCCCAGTTCAAAGAAGCTTAATTGGGAAAAGTTGTATAATCATGAAGCATAATTTGGGCATTTTTCAGTATAATTGGACCACAATTTGGTAGTCTTAAAAGTTTATTGCCATGAGAGGCAAGTCTACCACTAAATATAGCAAATTAAGAACCCAAGAGGAAGCAAAATTACTTTTAAGTAACCTAGTGTCACAAAAACAAAGGAAATTCCTGCATTAATATCACAAACTAAATACACCAAAAAGTGAACTTAAAATGAGAATTTACTTTGGCATAGAAAGATGCAGCTCTAAAATAATCTTTAGAAGAAAACGCAGCTTCAGCCTGCACCACAAATTATTCCAATCAAACACCAATGACCAAACTACAATCTTGTGATTAAAAATCCATGAATTTATGTTGTAAGACAAACCATTTCTTAGACAGCACAATAAAACCAAGTAAACAGTACCTGCACCAAATATACTTGGTCCCTTTGAAAAGGGTCACGACAATTTGCTAAAGCAGCAGTATATTCTTTCATGTTAAGATATACTTTCCACATATCTCGGCCTTCATCATTGATAGACACCTACTAAATTATCAAATACAGCAGCAACATCAATTACAACCAAGCCAGTTAGATTGAAAATTCAGAAGGCTGCAGTAGTCAGAAAATACAAACCTGAAAGATGGAGTTTTCATCATAAGCATAAAATAAACCAGCCGTGGCATCACTACACAATCCAATAATACCCTTTGATGCTGAATCTGAATTTTGATCAAACTGAAGTTCCTCGATGATGTTCTCACTAATTCTGTTTACAACCTACAAATGTTCAAATAATTTAGCAAGCATACATAAAACTCTTTAAAACTGATGTAGTGGGTGCAAACAAAACTATGATACATAAGCGCCCACCTTGACCTTATTCCCTAAAAGCAACAAGAAATGGAACTCAGACAATGCCATTGAACTTGGTTTAACTACTTCAGCTCCTTCTGACAATTTGGAGTAGTCCAAAAGAGCCTTGTTCTCAATAAAATTTTCATTTCCACTTGAAGAGCTGCCAAGTTATTAAAAAGTGTAAGGGTGAATAAGTTCCTAAAAGAACATGGAACGATTTTACAAAATAACATTAAGAACCATTCATGAAGCACAAATAGCATGCTCTGAAATGAGGTTTGCAAAACCATGACCTACATAGTGAACTTGTTCTGCATCAATATCCATTATTGATGAAACAGATAACAAAGTCAAGTCATTTTCTAATACCTATGTTGTCCTCCAAAATTTAAGCCACCATGATAAATACCAGCTCCAGAAAGCCATGCAAAATGTACAGCTCTTCGTTGCTTAATGTAAAAATGCAACTCACTGAAAGATAATGAATACAATGAAGTCATAGAAAGGATATATTTTATACACAAAACAAATGTGAAAGACAATAAATAAAAGGGAATTTTCAGTCTTTAGATCTCTTACATTTTATGTTGAATGTTTCCTTGATATAACACTATATAATTATTATTTTAAAGAGAGAGAGAGAGGGACACTTGCCTGTTTGGAATGTCGCCAGGAAGTTCCATGAAATGCACTGTACGCTCTAAATAACTTGCAAAAACAGTCTACATTTGTATAACAATCAGTAAAAATAGTGAATAATGCCCAAGATTAATCTTTAATAATGTTATAGAATAAGACATTATGTTTTAGAACAGACGGACTATAACATTATTCACCTGTTCATAAGTATATTAAATTTTTCAATTCTAAAAATGGTAGTACAGATATGTTTCTCAAATACTAAAACATTAAGAGGGGGATCCAAAAATGTGGAAACTTATAGTATTTGACTTACTTCCAGTGACCCAAAGCCAGTGAAAGAGTAAAGCCGAGTGGGAGTGACTGCCATCACATAATATCTAGTCCCATTAATTATGCTAGCAGTTTCCATCTGAACAAAAAGGACAGGAACCACAACAGAAATTGAATGCCTTATTCACATTTGGAACAAAAAAAATAGACTCTACTTTAAATTTCTCAAAAATGAGATGAAACCATAGACAATATCTTGAAAAAAGAACCTATAATAGTAAACAGACAAAAGATATACCTGCAAGCCCATAAAAGCTTCTGGAAGTTCTGTTAATTCAAAGAGAAACTTGATATACTTTTCTTTCTTGTCCTTCTCATCCACAGCCAGCTCATGAAGTTGACCATTTTCTGTACCAATAATGACTTCCTTTGTGGAAACTGCATTTAAAAAGTTTAATCAGAACCTCAAGCAGAAATGAATGTGTGAAAGTATTTGTTGTAAATAAATCATCAAGCAATACGCATAAGTCAAATAAGTGATCAACTAACTACCTTCAGTTATCTGTTGCCTGTTCCATGCAACAGCATTTACAACAAGACCTTTCAGCTTGCTCAAAACGCGTGGCTTGGTCCATTTGGCATGAGTATAAAAAGTTTCAGCCCCCCCAGGACCGACAACAGTGGCGATACAGTGACTCCCTCCAGGATCAACAAAAACCCTGTGGATTGACTGGTCCCCAGGACGACCCACAGAGAGATCTATGTCTGCACTCAAAACAGACAAGAAGATTTCAGACTCTCATCAATCCAATTGAACAGGCAGGATATCAAAGCACAAGAAACAACTCCAAATCCTGGCATAAGCTCGGTACATGCCACTATCAATAACCCTAAAAAATATTGAAACAGTAAACCCCTACCCTATCTATATCTACGTTGAATCACAATTAAACCACCAATTTAGACACCCACTAAATTTGAAAGCCAAAAAATCATTGCAGGGAACACAGAAAGCCAAAAAATTGAAATTTGAAACTTTACCATATGAATCACCAACCCTAAAATCATGCCTGATAATCCATCCTCTGCTGGTTCCGATCACAATGACATCATTTCCAGCAGCCATGCAAGTGATATCTCCACGCCCTTTTGCAGCATATCGTTCCAGAAGGTCCACTGTGAACACCTGCCTCCCTTGATCCATCTATTTCTATTTTTTTTTTTTGGATAAAAAATTATCATTAAATGGAAATTAAGAAGATAAATAAAATTAATCGAGTTTCAAAAAAGGAGCTCACTTGATTATCAAAAGTTGAAACCTTTTCTCACAAGGGAATTCAGTGGTTTTGGTCACTGTTCGCAGAGGTTCCTCCAATGCACAACACAGGAGTGAACAACAGGAACAAACTCACAGATGTGTTGTCCAAACAGCAATTGTTCTTTCTTTGCATTTTACTACATTAATGGTCTTCTAATTTTTTCCGACAGGAATCTGTTTTGCACAAAATTACCAAGGTTTCATATAAATTTTTTCTTTTACAAATATGAAGATAAAGAATTATTTGAAAAAAGATATTTATCACAACATGTAATTTTATTGAACTCGCTGATTGGTTAAACCGCATACACACACAAGTCCATGCCCATACTCCAAATTTTTTCAAATGATCATTACACAAGTACCTTGAATAAGTGGTAACACCCTGCAGTTCCAAACTCAAAGGTAGAAAATCAAGGACAAGAATTAACTTCGAGAAAAATTGGAAATCAGTATCAATGTACTACATCAAGGAACGAATTGGGAATTGGGAAACAATAGTAATACATCAAGGGAAATCATCCAAAACAGCTTTAAGAAAGCACGGCATTCAGAAATTCCAACAGTACAAATTAATTTCCATTGTGCACCGAAACAACCTTAACAAATAAGAACTGGAGTTCAGTTCTATACATTTTATTCTTTCCAATGACTTCACTTTCTCCCTTTTAGATTTGAGTCAATTGTGCAGGAAGTCAACACCAAACACCCTTTGTTACCCCATAGTTTCAACTTTCAATAACAGAAACAAACTCACTCCAGTTATAATTTGTCCCAAATTGCAAGCGGTTTGATCTAACATATAAATAATGAAAAATGCAGAATGATAAAATAATGCTGAAGTCGAAGCACAAGCCAAAAATTACATAACTGGATTCTAAAGTAACACTTTGTTGGGACAACTATAAATTGTACAACAAGGCCAGAGATCTCAATCAAACAAGGCTAACACTTTTCCAGGTTGATTCATAACTTTCAATTCAATTCAAACATGGAAACAGGAATTAGTGTGACCAAGAATAATTCTGAAAAATAAATATAGTCTTCGTTTCAGATAGATTATTGAATTAAAAACAAAAGGTGTTCCACTTTAATAAGACATGAGAGATTACCTGAACATCTGAAACAAAAAAAAACAAAAAAAAAAAAAGCCTTCGTCTCAGAGATAATAATCAGACTATATATATTCGAAGAATCAAAGTAGGAACAGCGTGCAACAGATAACGATCTGCCTCTCGCGTGCTTTGCCCTTCCCTTCTTCTCACGGTCACGCCTTCAGCTCTGCTTCGTCGCATTCACGTTCCCCGCTTCTGCATTGAGACAACAAGTTCTTCTTTTCATGTGCTCTGCTTCAAAAAATGTTGTCTTTTAAATGGAGTTTTTCACTTAAGAAATAGGGAGATTTCAGATTTTTAACCAATTCCTTTTATTTTAATTATTATTATTTTCTTCATCTTTTCAAAAAAAAATTATTATTTTCTTCATAAAATTATTATTATTATTATTTATTTATGTTTTTCAATTAAAAACTATACCTTCTTTTTCTATTTCATATATGATATATGATTACTTTTATATATGTCAATAAGTATCTATTGTTAAATAAAATATAACTCGAAACAGGAAAAGTAGAGAGAAAAGTAGAGAAAAATAGGAGATTAGAGTTTAGAGAGAATGATAATTGTGTCTATTCTTTCTAGAGGAGTAGCCTATTTATAGATACAAGAGATATCTGGCAAGTTACAAAAGATAAATAGAAATAAGGAAATATCATAATAGATAATACAAAAAGATATGGACAGCCACAAATAGATTATTCATAACACTCCCCCTTGGATGTCCATTATTTAAGAATGTGCCTCATTAAAACCTTACTAGGAAAAATCCTGTGGGATAAAAACCTAGTGAAAGAAAAAGAGTACATCATCCTTTAATACGTTATCACCTGCCTCGTTAAAAACCTTGCCAAGAAAATCCAATGAGACAAAACCATGGCGAAGGGAAAAAGAGTGCAGAACGTATTTATTTCTCCCCCTCATGTAGACAATCATCTTTAAAACGGCGAAGTTCAATCTTGTGAGCCAGTTGCTCAAAAGTCTTCCTTGGCAATGACTTTGTAAAGAGATCTACTAGATTCTCACACGAACGAACTTGTTGAACATTTATGTCACCATTCTTTTGGAGATCATGAGTGACAGAATTTTGGTAGAGTATGCTTTACTCTATCTCCTTTAATGTATCCTTATTTCAATTGAGTGATACATGCAGCATTGTCTTCACATATGATCGTCGATGTCATTTTTCCTGAGGATAAACCGCAAGTTTCTCACACATGTTGAATTGCATATCTCAACCTAACACATTCACGACTTGCCTCGTGTAATGTTAAAATTTATGCATGATTAAATGATGTTGCTGTTATGGTTTGTTTCACAGACCACCATGAAATAGTTGTACCACCACATGTAAACAAATATCCTATCTGTGATCTACCATTATGAGAATCTGATAAATAACCTGCATCTGCATAACCAATTAGATCTGACTTTGAAACATTTGAATAAAACAAACCCATGTCCATAGTGTCTCTAAGGTAACGAAGTATGTGCTTCACTCCATTTCAATGTCTTCGTGTAGGTGAAGAACTATATCTTGCCAATAAATTAACTGCAAATGATATATCAGGTCATGTATAATTAGCAAGATACATTAATGCTCCTATAGCACTAAGATATGGTACTTCAGGACCAAGTAGTTCTTCATCCTTTTCTTTAGGTCTGAAAGGGTCATTGTTCACATCTAAAGACCTTACAACCATTGGAGTACACAATGAATGTGATTTGTCCATATAGAACCTTTTAAGCACCTTTGTTATATAAGTTTCTTGATGCACAAAAATTTCGCCTTTTGAATATTCAATTTGTAATCCTAAGCAGAATTTTGTCTTTCCCAGGTCCTTCATTTCAAACTCTTTCTTTAAGCAATATATGGCTTTTGGAAGCTCTTCAGGAATTCCAATGATATTTACGTCATCTACATAAATAGCAATTATGGCAAATCCATTTTCAGAATTTTTTCATGAAAATACATGGACAAATAGGATCATTTTTATATCCTTCCTTAAGCAAATACTCACTAAGACGATTATACCACATGCGTCCTAATTGCTTTAATCCATAAAGAGACTTATTCAATTTGATTGAGTAATCTTCTCTAAAACTTGTACTGCTGGGCAAATTAAATCCTTCGGGGAGTTTCATATAAATGTCATTTTCCAGAGAGCCGTACAAATTGGTTGTAACAACATCCATTAGATGTAAATTGAGTCCTTCTTAAGCAACCATTAAATATAAAAATACTTACATCCACTACAGGTGAATATGTCTCTTTAAATTCAATATTGGATCTTTGTGAAAATCCTTAAGCAACTAGTCGTGCTTTGTATCTCACAATTTCACCATTCACATTTTGCTTTTGCACAAAAACCCATTTGTATCCAATTAGTTTTACACCTTCAAGGTGTATGGACTACAAGTCCAAAAATGATTTGCTTGGCAAGCGAGTCTAATTCAGCTTCAATAACATCTTTCCATTTTGACTAATCATTTCTTTGTCGACAATCACTAATGAACATTGGTACTTATCCTCAATATCATTTATTTCATTTAGCGCTATATTATATGCAAACACTTCGTCAACGTTGACTTCATTTTGGTTCCATCGTACCATTCATGACATAATTTAAGATCTCTTTATTTTAACTAATTTCAGGTACCTGAGTTCTTCTGGAACTAAAATATTAATTATGTCAAAGAAATCTTTTAAAAGATCTTTCTTAATTAGCTAAATTAAATTTTCAATTGTAATTAATCTCAATATCTATTTAGTTATTACAATATACACTAACACGGTATCTACTATATCCTTAGTTGCAAATTTTTAGGGCGTTACATTGAATACCACGAACAATCTTAATAGAAGATTTATTTGTATATATCACTGTTAAGTTTGTTTTTGTCCTTTTTTATATCGTTCTTGTCTTCTCTTGATTATATATATAGATATTTGTGTATGTGTGTGTGTTATTTTATTTGATTTGTTGCTTGAATATATCTGTTCTAAACATGTTATTTATATATGTCAATGACTTTTTTTGTGGTTTACGCAGTGAATGAGTTTAATCATTTAAGGAATTTTCCAGATAAAGCTATCCAATTTAATTCTAATGCTTTTCAAACTCATATAGGTAATATTAATGATTATGAATGATCTTCTATACATTTATATCTTTATTACGAGTTAGTAATTTTCATTAATTGTATATTTTTCCTATTCCTATTACACTTATGTTAATATTGTGAAATTTGATATTTTCCTAGGTGAATCCATTATTGATGATTGGTCTTCATTGTGTGGGGATTATCTCGATGAAACTAAAATTGAATTGAACCTTGATCATGAATTATTTTCTTCGAGTGAAATTCAAGGTTTGGTAAAAAAAAATTTAATCTAAGTTTAACATTGCAGTACATTATATTTATTATAATATTAAAATAATGAGCTAACTAGATTTTTTTATGTCCTTATATTTTTCATTTTACTTTGTTTATTATTTAGAATTTAGAATATTTGGATGTTGGTGATATGTCATTGTGTAACAAGTTTTGTGGTTCAAGCTTTTGGTTTGATGAACATTCTGACAAGTCTACTCAAGCTTCAAGTGCTGAATTTTCATTGTGTTGCCTCAAAGGCAAAATATGTTTGCCTTATTTGAAGCAACCACCATTGTTGTTGTTGAATTTGCTCAATGGCATTGATAGCAGGTGTTCTCATTTTCTAAATAACATGAAAGCTTATAACTCTATGTTTGCTTTTACATTGATTGGAGGGAAGATATAGCCATTTGTTTAGTAAAAGCCATATACAGATCATGTAAAAGAAAAAAAGTACTACTTTAAAAATTCATCTTTCTTTCTTAAAAATTCTACTATACTATTAAAATACTTTGGAGCATTGGTGTTCTTTGGTTTGGGGATATTTCGCTGCACACTATTGATCCGACGGGTTGATGTATCTTGGGAGAGGAGCGCATCAATTTCAAGTACCAGTGCAGTTAGACATTTTCTCTCTAAGGACAGCGCATTGCACGCTTCAACCCAGGCTTTTCTAAACTCTCCTTTGTTATATATTTTTTTTTGTATTAATTGATTGCTATATATATATATATATATATATATATATATATATATATATATATATATATATATATATATATGACACTCATAATGAGGTTCAGAACAGAGTTAGTTGTTTCATGTTTGTTATATTTTTTTACTTTATTTTATAATAAGTTAGTTATATTTTGAATGGATAATATTTTGACTATAGATTATTTTTTGTTGTTAACAGAAACGAAGATTCTGCAAGTGATTTTGATTTGTCATTGATCATTGAGCTCTTACAAATGGTTGATGAACATAATGTTTTGGCTAAGTCCTTAGGGATCATAATGGTCAAATGGTTTTTGCTTTTGCCTATAATTTGGGTTACTGTTCAGTTTTGATGGCTAAGTCATGGGCAATTCTGATTGGTATTAAAATTGTGTGGGGGAGAGGCTTCAAATCTTTATTGATTGAAACTGATTCTGCTATTGTGGTTTCTTTGTTGAACGCAGAGTGTTTATCAACTCATACCTGTGGTCCTATTAATGTTGATACGGTATTATTATAAAAATTAATAATATAATATATAATTAGATGAGAACTAATATTTTATTTTATTTTATTTTATGCATTACACGGATCAAATTCAATATATCAATTTTATGGTTATAATTATATATCATAAAAGGTGATAAGTTATCCTTTTTTTTTTAGATAACAAAGGTGGTGATAAGTTATTCATATCATATAATTAAAGTAAATATATATATAAACTACCTTGATAAAATTAGGAGATAAGAAAAGATTAAGTGAAATCTTAAGAGAGAACTATTTTTAGAAGTAATTTAAGAAGTTTCATTGGAGATAAGCTGAGGTTAGCAATGCTTAAGTTTATGTCATCTAACTAGATTTTTTTTTTTGCTGATTATCCAACCAGAAATGATAATCCATAATAATTTAGTGAAATCGTAATTTTCAAATATTTTGACCAAAGAATTTTAAAACAAAAATTTCTTCATCTATGTGCTAAATGATATGTTAAACTTGAAGGGAATTATTTCAATGATATTTTACATTAGAAATAAGAATCATCAGAACAAATTGTTGAAAGAAGCCTTATTAACATAAGTTTCAAAGAACTCTGTATACTGAGACCATGTCAGTACTCAGTATCCTTCTATTAAGAGAACTTTGTAAATTGAGACTTCTTTCTAATTGAACGTTTAATCTCTTGTGTGCATTAGATTTACTTTATCATCATGGGTTGAAAAAAAGAAGTAAATGATTTTTATCAATAATTTACTCCTTCGTTAGCAATCTAGCAGCATAATAATTGAATATTTTTATCACTCTAATTGAAAGCCTGATATTATGTGCATGTTTGGTTTTCCGTTGGGAGGCCTCCAAACGGCCATTGAATCAAAAGCTCCGAATTTTCACTTCTCACAAAACGTGCATTGGAATGTGTGTTTGTTCATCTTAACATTAGACCAAACACACCCTATAAAACTCGTCACCACTGCTGAACATTCCCAACGACCAACTCCTCATGTACATGGAAAACAAAAACGTAGAGGGTGAAAGTGGTTGGATAACTCTGTTACAGAAACTATCTATAATAAAGTTTAATATCCTTGTCCATCATTTTTGTCAAAAGCTTGCAGAACTAAGAACATAATAACTTGCTATGCAAAAGAATGAAAAAAAAAGCAAAATGCCCTGCTATATATAGAACATAAGTCACCACATGCCTCCTCTTTAAACGTAAACACAACACATTATTTTTCATATTTTATAACAATATGAAAGATCATTGGAGAGGAAAGAACTTCGTGAGCTAACAAAGGATACAAGGGTTGATGTTGCTTGGAAGAAATATATTTGTTCTTCAGTGAGGGTCTTTTGAGTAAAACTTCGAGAGTCCTTTTTGTGTGTAATAATGATGAAGCTATGTAACACCCTCACTTTTATTATTTTGATTATTATTCTTTCTACGCTGTATTTTATGAAAATGTATTGAAGAAGAATCTCAATAATGTGAACACGCCATTGTGTTTAGAACATTGAGATTTGTTTAGTGTAGATTTTTCTAGGTTAGAGCTCAGGAAATGGTAAATGATTGTTTCATCCCTAAAACAAGAATAAAAGGATAAAATAACAAATGAATAAATACATAAAGTTATTTAAAATTTATTTTTACGCTAGAAATATGCTTAGAATAATTAAATGCAGTTATTTTTAAGAATTAATAAGAAATTATGAAAGTAAAATGACGAAAATGCCCTTGGTTGATTGCATGGGCCAACCAAAGAACCTGTGACCCCTAAATAATTTTAAAAATTATAATGAGTCACATTAAATTAGAAAATTATTATTTGAAGGTAAAAATGTTAAGAATCACAAAAATGGAATTTATTTAGAATAAATTATAACTATTAAGTAATTAATTAATTTTCTACATAAAATAATTAAAATAAATAAATAAATTAATAAGAAATTGGACAAAATCATATTTGTCAAGCGGATTGTGCATGATTGCCATGGAGAGCCCAACAGAACATCTTTAAATTGCCATGGAGATTAGCATAATTAAATAACAACTAACTAAATTTGTACCTAATTATTATTACATTTTAATTCATTTTTTTTTTTTAGAATATCTCCAAGCCGACTTGGGCAAGGTGGTGGCTCTCTCAAATCATCTAGCTGTCATATCTTTAGATTTTTATTAAAAAAAAGTGTTAAAATAATAAAGATAGTAATATGTCTTTAAATTTTCACTTCACTATAAGAATTACTTTCACCACCTAACACTTCAACATTTTCACCCAAACTGTTCCTTCATCTCCTCTGACCGAACTACTTCTTCCTTCTACTTCACTTCTTTTATTTTTTTCCATTAGCAAAAACATCCTAAACACTTTCACAAATGTAAAAGAAGATCAAGGCAAGCTTACTTGGTTTGTAAAGATCAACAACATCAAACTTTTCCTCTCTTCTCCAAGTTTTTACCAAAGGTATAAGGGGGGGAGTGGGGAATAGCCTTAATATATCATTGGTCAATAGGTTGTGGGAGGGATTTGCCCCTAAATCCCTATTTATTTTAATTAACCACTATACTTATATTTTAATTCCTTATATGTTGTTTTGAGTTGTGTTATTTTTTTTTTTGGTTTTAAATTTCTTATGGCCTGCGTGTAATTATTTTAATTTATTTTCCAATGTTTTTGTGTTTAATCTTGGATGTTATTGGTTTGGTTATGCTCAACATGGATATTTATGTTGTTAGTGAGTTATTTATGGTAAAGATGATTTTTATTTGGTGAGAAAAATTCTTGTCATGAGTATTTTGGTTCCAGAGGATTTGATCCTCTTCAAATATAAGAAAAAAAAATTCCAGTACTTTACTTAGTAAAAACATCAGTAGTAATTATTTTACAAAAGAATATCAAGCAGTAAAAAGTTAAGATCAAGTTTGTGTAAGTGGCTTGCGGTCCAGTAAAATGAGGGCAACCAATTATTTAGCTAATAAAACAATTTTTAGTAAGCATTAAAAATAAGAATTTACATGAATAAGAAAGATGAGTAGCAGAGTTAATCACCTGGTATTGAGTTATGCAAGTTCCGATCATCTTAGAAAGAAAGAGAAGAAAACTTAATATTTGAAAGATTTGTTCAGTAAGTTTTTTTTTTTGGCTAAGGATAAAATGATGTTTATCTTTGGAGCTATAACACTACAAGAAATTCATTTAATACAGACTGATTTAGAGACCGAAAACATTCAGTCGTTATAGAGACCATTTTAGATACTATTCAAGAGGCTGAAAATATTTAGTGTCTAAATCAGTCTGTATAGTTACTAAATTTTTTAATGTAATTAGAGACTAATTTTTTAGTTTCTAATGGTTTTAAAATAATAATTTATTTAGTTAGACACTGACTTTATAGTCTCTAATTAAAATATAATTAGAGACTAACTTTAGTACCTAATAACCCATTTTAGAGACTAAATTTTTGGTCTCAAACTGAAATAGATATGAGACTGATTTTTCAGTTTCTAATTAAAATATAACTAGATACTGATTTTCAGTCACTATTAATCTCTTTTAGATTCTGATTTTTTAGTCTCTAAATATAATATACATTGAGACTAATTTTTCAGTTTCTAATAGAAATATGATTTGACACTACTTTTCCGGTCACTATTAAAACATTTTAGAGATCGAATATTAGTCTTTAACTGAAAATATCCTTTGAGATTAATTTTCCATGCTCCAATTAAAATATAATTAGATAATTAGATATTTTTAAAAAATATTAATAATATGATAAATATTTCATAAATAATAATTATAAATTATTGTTCCATATTTGTATTTTTATATTATATTTTTTAAACAAGATTTAATTAAGATAATATTATCATTTATATAGTCTAATGAAATCATAAAATATAATAAATAAAAATATTAATGATTGATAATTCAAGTTAGAAATAAAAAATTTAATAATATATTGATATATGAATATAAATTTTTAGGTATTAAAACTTTTAGGTATTAAAATTAAAAGTTAAAAATATAATATAAATGATAATTATAAAAATAGTTTTGAACAATATAATCTTTATATTGTAATTTTAAAAAGTAGAAACAACAAATTTTTTATGTTTTTAATTTTTTTTTATTATAAATTGTTTATTTTAATTATCACATAATATTTATATTTTATTATTTTAAATTTTAATTATATTAATATTAATATTAATATTAATATTATTAATTAATTAATTACAAGTGAAACACAAACGTTTCTGCTCTTCTCCCTCTTTCTCACTCGCGTCTCAATAGTGAAGGTACTTCTTGAAATTTATGGAATCAGTGCTCAACGGTCTCCACAGCACCGTCGATTTCAAATCTAGGTTTCTTTCATTTTACAATAATTTTCCCAATTTCATCGTTTCAGTTTCAATTAATTTCGATCCTCACTTCATCTTTCTATTTATTCACATTTCTCTCTCGTAGATTGGCGCAATGTGCTGAAATCAATCGGAAGGTTCTCCGCAATGGCGTCTCGGAAAGCGATTGGTTTCGAGTTTAGCTTGGAGATGGCATCGATGATTCTTTTTTCGAGGTTTCGGAAAGCTATTCTCGCCATGGCTACGATGTGCGAGCTTTCGAGGTTCTTTTTTCTTCCTTTCTTCTACGTCTTTATTAAAACATTCTCGTATATGCATACAAATATACGATCTCGCTCGAATCGGGATCGTATACTCCACTTTTGGCATTGCGGCTAGATGAGGAACGTGATTGTGTGCGCTCTCTTAAGTTAATTTTTAGTCCTGAGTTTGCATTTCAATTTCTCTCTCTTTTCCTCTGTTAGGTGCACACGTTTCGTTGTTACATTGAACACTGCCAAGGTATTGTGTATTTGTGTTTTAGAAGAACTTTCTAAAACACAATTTATCTTTGGTTCATATGTGAGAATTTTTGCCATGTAGCATAAATTATAATTACTGTAGCGTAAATTAAACCAAATGAGTAGAAAATTTTCTATCTATGGGTCACGTGGATCAGCTATATAGGGCTGGTGTGATGATAAGGTGGAACAGCAATAACAATATGATGATTGGATTTTTTTATTCAATTCAATCTCGTAGAATTATCATTTTTTTGGGAATTGGAATAATTTTTCATTTTTTTGTTTAAGAGAAATATGGAATCTTATAGATAAGGAACAGTTTGTAAGAGTAAAAGGTACTCAATAACTTTTCTTGTGTGACTCTTGAAGTTAGAGTTGGTTCAGTAAGCATCCACTACGTTTGCTTCAGTGTTCATTTACTTTAAGTGAATAATTTGTGTTAATGGAAATTAAACAAGTTTTTCCATGTTTTTTATTTTTAAACTATTTTTACTCTTCTTTTTTATTATTTAAATTTCTATTTCGTTGTGCCAATGCAATTCAGTCTGGTTGGTGGCAGAATAATTTTAAAGTGTAAAACCCTTTTTGGGTATGTAGCATTGTATTTTTTTTAAGCATTGTAAAATCTAAAAATATCTGCTTTTCTTCTTGAGGTTCATATTCATGTCCATATCTCATATAAGCCCTCAGAAGGGTGATTAGTTAGTAAAAGATGTGTATTCTGCAACAGTCTTAAATTCTATATTAGGATTTAGTACCATGTAACTGACATATGTCTTGTGCACATATTAGGTTCATAGAGCAAGACTGAAAGGCAATACAGATGATGTTGTTGTCAAGGTAAATGAACCTAATAAGCCAAATGGATTTGAGACACCAGTAAACCTCTGATTCTGATTTCTTTTGCATATAATAGGTTCAACATCCTGGAATTCAGGATCTGATGATGACAGATATCCATAACTTGCAAGCGTTTGCATTGTACATGCAAAAGACAGATATCAATTTTATTTTATTTTTTGATAAAAAGACAGATATCAAATTTGATCTATATTCAGTGACTAAGGAAATGGAAAAACAGGTGGACTTTATTTCTTTGCTGGATTTCTTCTTTAATCTATGTGGATTGTTTGATTCCCACCTGTTTTCTTTCCCTGTTTTATGGGTATGTTTATTAGTAGCATCCTAATCAAAGAAGAAAAACAGATATCAAGGAAGTTCCAAACATATCTGACCTCTCTTATCTAATTGTTCTGTGCTTTTGAATGGGTCAATTAAATGATTTTTTGTCCAAGGGAAAGATGTCATCACTCTTACAGAGGTATCTTGGAGTATTTTGTGATTAATCTCAGACTGAATCTTTATAAATGTGGTGATTGTACTGCTGGACTGAATTCATTTAATTATTGACTATCACTAATTTTTCTTTCCTAAATTTTACAGATTCATGAGCAACTTGAGAGGATCCTCTATTTTCAAAATCATGGCACTTTTAGTGACTATCCTGGTGAGTCACCCTCTATTTCTATTACTGGTCAATCCCTTATCACACTTCAATTTGGAAGTTTCAAATTTTGAAAATATGACAAAGGTCAGCACTCAGCTGTAGTAATTTGAGGCCACAATAATGCATGTGCTGCTCTGTTTGGGTAATTATTTCTTTACATTATAACCCTTTTGCCTCCTTGTAACTAGGTTGCACCAGTAGAACTTGAAGGGCTTCTCGTTTCTCACCCTGAAATACTAGAGTCTGTTGTTGTCCCATAAGCATCACATAAATGATCTATAGTTTAATTTTACACATCTTATGTTATCTATTATTATGAATTCACACTTGAATTACTTCCTTTCAATACATAAATGACCTATAGTTTAATTTTACACATCTTATGCTATCTCTTATTAGGAATTCACACTTGAGTTACTTCCTTTCAATAGATATCCTGATGATGAGGCTGGTGAGGTTCCAATTGCCTATGTTGTTCGCTCTCCCAATAGTTCACTGATTGAAGAAGTTCAGAATTTTATTGCTAATCAGGTAAGCAAAAGAGAAAGAATGATCTTGATCTTTGACTTTCACTTATAAAATAGATTTTGTCTTGCCAAGATATAATCCCAAATGGAATTGATTAGAAAATTGCATACATGATATAATCCCAAATGGAATTGATTAGAAAATTAATTTTGCAGAAACACGAATCATCACTGGAATAATGGAATCTCGATTCGATGCTTGCCTTACCCTGTTCATTGCTCCAACCTTGCCTTCGTCAACCACATTAATTAAGTACTTAATTTTGATTCCTTGCATCACCCTATAATAATAGAGCCATCTACACAGTAATGATACCCAACAACCAAATCTTACTCGCTGGCTTCCTTTGATCCTTATAGCCAAACCAACCTTGAGTTATGATCAGGTATTCGTTTCAGCAAATGACAAAATGTCACTTTGATTTCACTTGAATTTTCACTCTTCTTTGAACGTTCTCTCGCTGCGCCTTTCCCACACTGTTTCTCCGAGATTTTATTTTCTATTTTTCAAATGCAAAATTAACACATCGTGGGCAGCGCACGAATGATAGGAACACCAGCTCGCAAATCACAATCGGCTTGGCCTTCGACATCTTGGAATAACTGAACTAGAACTCGAACGATGCGCTGGGGAGCAGGTACGACATGACGGCGGTGGAGTGGCGGAGACTGCGGCAAGGTTCAAGGGTGGTGGCACTGGTGGTATGGAGGATAGGAGGTTTCTTCTGTGGGGAGGAAAAGATGGATCTGTTTTTTGCATTTTTTTTTAATTTTTTTCCCGCAATTTGTGGCGGTTTTAATCCCAAAAATCATGCTTTAAAATTAAAATTAAAAAAAATTATGGCGATAAAAAACCGTAACAAATTACAAGCTCAGTATTCCTTGTTTGGCATGCACTATTGTCATATATGAAGAGGGACTAAAAAAATCATTTTACGAATTTGGAGGACTAAAAAAAATAACTTTTAATTTGAGGGACTAAAAAAAGAAAATCCCAATATTTGAGGGAATAAAAACATATTTAAACCAAATAAATAAAATATAACACACGAGAATGGACATTTTTTTTATTTATAAAAACAAGTAGAAAATTTTACTCTGAATTCACGAGGATAAACTTTTTTACTAAAGATTTTTGTCCAATAATTTTTTTTACATAATTAATATATGTTTAATTTAATTTTATAACAAAAACCAATTTAAACTAACATAATCATTATTATTTTCTCCACGTAAAATTAGTGTCTAAAATTAATAATTATTCATTTTTTATTTATTATCTTATCAATTAAATAAATTATTCAAGATTTTACTCTACCTCGAAATTTTTTTAATTTTCTTTTAAACATTGATATGTATATGTCACAATATTAAAATAAAAGTTATATATAAAATTTAACACATAGGGATGAATTTGTTTGTTTGTTTTATTTATAAAAGCAAGTAGAAAATTTACACTTAATTCATGGGGATGAACAATTTATCTGAAATCACATTAATATATAAATTATTATGGTCAAATTATATTATTTTATTATAATAGTTTTAATTTAAATGTATTTTTATGACTTTCTCTTTTCTAACTAAAATAATTTATTGAATATTTTATTTTATGAACATAAAAAGTTTGACAAAAAAATATAACAAATAGGGATGAATATTATCATGAATGTATGAAGAGAAATTTAGACTTAACTTATTATATAAAATATAACAAATGTGGATGGACATTTTTTTATAAAAACAAGTAGGAAAATTTACACTGAATTCACGAATAAACTTTTTTACTAAAGTGTTTTTTCCAATCAAAATTAAAGTTTCTTTTACATAATTAATATATATATATATATATATATATATATATATATATATATATATATATATATATATATATATATAACAAAAATCAAATTAAATAAATATAATCACTATTTTCTCCATGCAAAATTAGTGTCTAAAATCAATTTTCAAACAAATAATTATTCATTCATTTATTATCTTCTCACTTAAATATTTATGATTTTGTTCTACCTAGATAAATTTTAATTTTATTTTAGACATTGAGATGCATATGTCAATATATTGAAAAAATATTATATAAAATATAACACATAGTGATGAATATTTTTCTTTTATAAAAGCATGCAGAAATTTCCACTTAATTTACAGGATGAATAATTTACCTGAAGTCACATTAATATGTAAATTATTATGGTGAAATTATATTTTTTTAATTATAATAATTTTAATTTGAATGTATTTTTTTATGACTGTCTTTTTTCTGATTTAAATAATTTATTGAATGTTTTATTTTACGAACATTGAAAGTATGAAAAAATATAACTAATGGTATGAAAATATGAAGAGAAAAGTATAACAAATTACATAATACAAAATTAAAAAAAAAGGTCTTAAACATTTTATTTATCTTGTGTTTTCCCGTGAAACGCATGAGTCAAAATCTATTTACAAAAGAAAGGAAAACTTTCATAGTTAAAAATAGATATAAACATATCTATGACACCCTTTTTTTTATTAATAATTCATTTATGCAAATATCCCCTAACTCCCAAAAGTTGTGTGCCAAGACTATGTGACACCTTTTTTTATTTTTATTTTTATTAATATTAATAATTCATTTATGAAAATACTCAACTACACTTACCCAAACCTACATGATGCTAAAAGAGCATTACAACACCTCTTTAATTTCTTACAGAGTAAACTCTCCATATCTTTGAACCGTGGCTTAATTGATCTAGTATTTAAGTTCATGTTTTATGAGCCTATATTCATGGCTTTATCATAGACATTCAAATTGGTACTGTAGTTTACAAGCATCACCACAGTTTTCAAAATATTTAAAGGCAAAAAAAAAAGAAAAGAAAAGGAAAACTTTAAACAAATTAAATAGCCTTTTTTTTTTTTCTTGGTCGAAATTTCAATAGCCAATCATTTATATCCTTGTTAGCTCATTTTGGGAGTAGGGAGAATATTTGTGGCGGGCTCCATAACATAAGCAAAATACCAAGAATTTAGTGTCATAAATCATACTGTTATTTTCACTTCACTTTTTTTTTTGGTAAAGTAAAAAAAAAGAAAAAAAAATGCAACTAAGCTACAAACAAGGAACAGATCCTAACTAACACCGATGTTGCAACAGATACATGCATGGCAATTCCACAAGCAATCCAATCAGTAACTGCCTAGGCAACTTCACTGCTATCGGTTTCACAAGGAATTTGCCTAAATCCCAAATTCCAAGCATGTGTCAGGCCTTTATTCACTTCAATTCTATTTACAAATCCTTCCAATAGAATCATACATATCTAGTAAAAAAATATTACATAATTGATTGATATATTAAATAATAGTACAATTTATAAATGCATGATTAAGAAAATTATGACCTGAATCAATTAAGAAAATTAATATCAATATATTTTAATTATGACAATAAAAATTATTTTAAACAAACATAATTAAAAAATTTCAAATTCAAATAGAAATGTTATGAGTTTAACTAACCCAATAATTTATCTTTTAATTAAACCAAAAAAATTGAAAATCAAACGGTAAGATTTGCCAGGAAATAACAGCAGTCATCGGTTGACTTTTTATATATTATTTCACTTTTTAAATTTTAAAACTATATAAAACTTGAGCTAAGAAATCAATAACACAATTAGCATATTTTTTTTAATAAATCGTAAAGAAAATAGAAGAATCTAAAAAAATTCTTGTGATTTCAATTAATTAAGATATTTATGAGCAATATATATTTATTTATGGCAATAAAAATTAATTTAAACAAAGGTAATTATATTTTTAAATTATATTGCAGTAAAAAAAAATAATTTTTAAATTATATAATTAATGTAATTACTGTAATTATATATATATGAATTAAAAAATGAGTATTAATTAATACAATTTAAAAAATAAAAAGATTAAGGAAATTACATATAATTAATTATATAATTTTTTTATTAAATGTAATTATCAAATTTTGCTAAAAATTTATATTTTATTGATTATTACATGATTACATTAATTATGGTAATTACAACTGATATATATATTATCTAAAAGAATTTGAAGGTATATCTAAAAATCATTTTATTAATAATTAATAATTATAATAATATTAGAAAACTGTTACAAAAAAAATAATACTAGAGAATCTCAAACATAAATATTATGAGATTAACAAAACCCCTAATTTATCTTTTAATTAAGTAAAAAAGAAATATTGAAAATCAAACACGTTGAAGCAAGCAGTTGCGCGAAAGTTCCTCCTCTCTGCAACTCTGAGTCCCTGACTTTCAAACGGTTACTGTGTCACTCAGAGTTTCTACTCTCTTGATGCTATGTCTCACCCAAAAGATTATCAATGGAGAACAAAGCCTGACAAAGAGAAGAACATGTTGAACAATGATTTTGGAAAACAAGATTCATGGATGCCAGAGACCCCCACAAAGCCTAAACCTGCAAGGAAACGTGCTGATGCTGTTGGTGTTGGAGGTAATTAATTTCTATCTTTAATTGTTTTTTTATTATGAATTTAATGAAAAAAATATCAAATTTTGGTGGGTGATTCATGTGCTGCTATGGTGAAATCCAATTCTTTCTTGTTTTACTTCTTACTAGGATTTTTTTTTTCTCAAGTGGAGGAGAAAGGGGTAGAAGGTAGTTGGTTTCTTAAGTGGTGAACCTGACGAAATTGTGATCCCAATTTTTATTATGATCCCAATTCTTCAATTTTCAATTTTTGATCACATAATCTAGAAATTGTGCTAGGGGGGAGAAAATTAGGTCCATGTTATCCTTATTACTTGAGAACTGTGGTAATTTTTCAACAGAAGTAAAAATGTTTAATAGCATTGAGCTCAAGTGCCTATACCATGCGTGTGTGGATCCAGTTACATTTTTTTTAAAAGAAAAATGATAATCTTTTATTAAAAGGCATGGCTGTCCTTCTGCACAAGAAGTGTCAAATTTGCCACAAAATCAAAATACAAAAATGACAGAGACCAGATTTTGGCACAAACTTCTGTTGTTACATGTTACGGTGAAGTTATTGGGTGGGCGGAGCTACGTTAAGTTGTGAGGGGGTCATGGCCACCCAATTTTTTTTATTTCTCTTTTATATTGTAAGACAAGTTCACAACACTCACTAATAAGAAGATAATGCACAGCACGGTGACGTTCGGGTATATTTAGTAATATAGTTTACACTTTGAATTACAAGAATCACATACATGTGGTAATATTACATAGCTAAAGCACATTTAGAAATTAGTTGAATTTACTTGTTGAGTTACTAGTTGGTCACTCTCATTTTTCATATATAAGACGGAAAAAAAAAATTATCCAAATTTATAAGGATGAAGGACTTTATTAAAATTTACTCAAATTTATAATTTTATTTTATAAATCTCTCACTACATATAAAAAAATGGTTTTTTTATAAGCAAAAATTTACAATACAATAATTATATAAAAAAAATCTAATAATAAGAGGAAAATTTAACCAAATACTACAATATATAACTTTTGACTTAAAATAGTAATTTGTTTTTGCTGAAATTAAAATAGTAATTTTATGATTCAAATCTCTTAGCATATGAGATAGTAATGTTTTTACGTATATCATAGTGTGACTTGCAAAACTTTTCTAGTTGTGTTAATATTAGTGTAAACAGAACTATTCTTCCAAATTAACTAAATAGTCTAAACCTCTTTCAATTTGTGAAACTTGTGTGTAAACATGTAGAAAATTCTGAAATTTGATGGATTTAATTAATTTTAACCAATTTTACATATAAATTTGCCTTACATTTAATCCTACGTATTAAATGATTATAAAAATTATGAATTTATAAAGTGATTATATTATTGTCCAACGTATAAAATTTTTAAATAATGAAAAAAAATCTCTTTAATGGTATTTATGTATTTGGCCACCCCTACTAAAATAGTCTAGCTCCGCCATTGGGGACCTTGCATCTTATTATATGCATCATTATTATGTATATCATAGGTTTCAAGTTATTGGGTGGATTTTATATTTGCATTTTGGGGGATACATGTGTTACTGTAGGGACCTTTTTGTGGAGGGGATATCTAATCAGTCTGCTTGCTTGCTAGCGGTTGTTTAAGTACTCTTGTATACATACACGTCTTGTGTCTTCTTTTATATATATACATATTTTATTTGCTGACAAAAAAAAAAAAAAAAACATGCATTGTGGTTTTCTTTTTTCTTTGTTTGCACCTTCATCAAAATTTGAGACTCACAAGTGTTATGCAATTTAACAAGTAGTCTTGCTCGTTTATGCTCTCTTCTTTTTTATGTAATCAATGAGACTTCTACTCTGCTTTTTGCGTAATGTTGTTCTTATATATTTTTTGACTTATATTTTTGTTAGTCAACTTGTATTGTACAGGTCTAAGTGGGCACAACTCTTGCTTCAATCATGGCCCCCTTATTCATCAATGAACTAAATTTTGTCTTTTTAAAAAAAAAAACAATCTTGCACATTGTACATAAATTTTAAACATTTATTTTAATGTTTTAATCTTTTTTGTCTATGCAGCTAATGGAGTTGAATTTGATTTACCATCTTCTTCAAAGAAAAGGAAGAAGAATAAAGGAAAGATTATTCCAAAAAAGATATATCGGCCTAAAGTGATATCTCAAATATCTAAGAGAACAAACAAATTTCAGGCTAAAGGCAGCACTCCAAAACCTCCAACTCCTAAACAAAAAAAAAGTTTTGTGAGAAGGGGTGCTTCGTGCAAGCGGCAATTATTCGATGAGAATTCTTCAACTGCTAGTAATGAGTTAGGCATTGAATATAATTCATTGCAAAGTTATCACAAATTGTCATCTTTATCAAGTGTATGTCTAGTGGAAGATAAAGGAATTGGACCAAATTTTCCATTGTTGTTCAAGAAAAAAAGAGTTGCTAGACAAAGAGTGTGTTTACAAAAAATCTTGACTCCTTTTAAAAAAGAGAAGAGATCAAAGAGTTTCATTAGGAAGAGAAAACATTGGATAGATTTCAGTGTAGAAGGAAGCAGTTTCAAAACACTGGTATCCAAAATCAAGAAAAATCGTTCTTTAAAGAAAAATATATACAAAGGATCAAGAGAATTGGTTCCTTACAAAAGGTCATCGTTAGGTGTTGATGTTTTATTTGACGAAGAGACATCAAGAGTGTGGAACTTGCTCAAGGATGAAAAAGGACATGAAGAGAATGATGAGGAGAAGAAAAAATATTGGGAGGGCATCAGAAAAATTTATCAATCTAAGGTTGAATCATTCATAGGTCATATGCATCTCATCCAAGGTATGTTTTGTCTATATTGATTTCATATTTCATTGTAATGATTTTTAAGTATTTTTATAATTAAATAGAAACCTAAGACAATGTTTTCAATCTTTGTTAGATATCAATTGATGCGAGTTTTGTTTTCAATGAGAATTGTAAATACCATTGTAGAATCACTCAAGGCTAGAAAAGAGGTGAACTATGTCAAATTGAGTTTGCTATAAGCTAGGATAAAAAAGAAACTAAACACATTTTTTAACAAACCTTCAAGCTCATGAGTTCACAACAAACTACAAAATTTTCTATAAAGTGTTAACTATTTATAGTTGCTAAAGATGCACTCTTTGGGAATAGAATTTTGCTACATAATTTCTGAAATACAAAACATATTTTTAGTAGATGTAACAAAATATATATTCTTGGTAAAACATTTTAAATAATCTTTTAGTGTCTACTATTGAAGGATTTATATTATTAGTAAACTATTATTATTTAAAAAGTTCAATAATATTTGTTTTACTAATGTTGGTCATGTCCACACTAGATTCTTGAAGAGTTTTTTATTTTTTTATTTTTTTTATTTTTTTATACTAATATTGAAGACTGTGTGTACACCCTCAATAATATATGACATACTTTAATAAGTTAAAAATTGAATTTGTATTTAAATAAAACCAATACACCTATCCTCACCCCACACAACGTGGTAGTTAGACAACAAAAAGTTTCTAAAAAGATTAAATTTTTATATTAAGTTAATCCATGGAGTAATATAATTGAAGCATGTTAACACATAAATTTTAGTTCTTTAACAAATAAGTTAAAATCATCAACTTATAGAAATATTGGTAAATTGAGTTGTAAATATGATCATTGGTTAGTTGGATTCATTATTATGATATAAATATCACTTAAATTTTACTTTTAATAAAGATTATATACCGTTTCTTAGATAAAATATGGCTATATTTGCAAAGTATTTCAATTGGTAACTTTTTTTTTTGCTTTGTATTCATAAATTACTTTTAAAATTTTAATTTTGGTTAGAAATTAATTCTTCTCAAGATTACATATAGAAGCTACAATGTTTGCCCATTTTATTTTTATTGGGTCGTCTTTTAAGTAGTCCCAAGTTAAATATATAATATCAATATGGTGAATGTCATTTTCCTAATTGCTTGTCATGTGAATATAGAAAGTAATAGTTATAGTAAACTTGAGATGTAAAAATCATATTTGTTATATATGTGTGTTTTTTTCTTTTATATTTTTGCACACTAATTGTTTGATGGTTGTTGGTAAAAAAAAATGTATTTATAATTGGATTGCTAAACTTTGTAGGTGATAGACGTTTCTCACCATGGAAAGGTTCAGTTTTGGATTCTGTGGTTGGAGTTTTTTTAACTCAAAATGTGGCTGACTATTTGTCAAGGTAAGTTTTAAAAAATAGATAAATTACTTAATTTTTAGTGGTATAATATTAATTTTTGTCCTTATTCCTATAGCACGGCATACATGACACTTGCTTCAAAGTTTCCTGTGGAAAAACAAGAACCAATTAGGGACAATGTTATTTTTCCTAGTCTTAAATTTGAGAAAGAAACAGAAACAAACAAACATGAAGAAATGGAAGCTCAAAAGGCCAAGAACTCTTTCAAAGTTGATGATAAGGGAACTGCAAATAATTCTAGTTTAAGAGCTGAAAATGCAGATCCTCCTGGCATGCTTTTTAGTGAGAAAAAATCAGTTGTTGGGAAGAAAAATACAAATAAAGAGGAAAAAGAGAAGTTAATGAAAGAGAAACGACAATATTGGGATACATTAAGAAAATTACACACTAAAGGCCCCCGAGATAGTGATCACATGGATTCTGTTGATTGGGAAGCAGTAAGATGTGCGCATGCTAGTAAAGTTGCTGAAGCTATTGAATCTCGCGGCCAACACAATATTATTGGTGGAAGAATACAGGTATAAAAAAATTTAGTTTGTCCTTATTAATAGTAGCTTTCAAGATGTTAATATTATTGAAGTAGTAATTTTATTAATTACAATGATATTTGTAGCATTTACTAAATAGCCTAATGGACTCAAATGGAAACTTGGATTTAGAATGGCTAAGATATGCTCCACCAAAGGAAGTAAAGTAAGTATAAATAGTTATTTCTGTTTGCAAGATCTTTTTTTATATTATTATGTCTTTATTAGTCATAAAAATAATTAAGTTGTTTTCAACATGCAAATCGTTCTTGTCATAGGGAATATCTTTTGACGATACATGGATTGGGATTGAAAAGTGTGGAATGCATACGACTTTTAACACTTCATCATAGTGCTTTTCCAGTAAGAGTATAAAAATACACAAATTATTATTATTTTTTAATTTGTGGAGCTATTTTTGTTAGACAATTGTTTTTTATTTCCTCATTTTTGTAAGGTGGACATAAATGTTGCAAGAATTGTTGTACGTTTGGGATGGGTTCCCCTCCAACCATTACCTGAATCAATTCAAATACATAATTTAGAAATGTAAGTCTTTAAACAATCTTTACCATTGAATTTACCATTGCTATATCATTATTCATTAATTAACTAATTTTGCTTTTTTAAATGTATAGGTTTCCAGATTCCAATAAAATTCAAGAATATCTTTGGCCTCGATTATGCACTCTTGATCAGCGTACATTGTAATTATGAAGCATCTTTTTTTTTTATGTGAACTTTTTGTTATCTTAACATAATTTATATTAATGATATATTATCTTTTATAGGTATGAATTACATTATCAACTGATAACTTTTGGAAAGGTACATATGAACATTATTCTAAATGCTACTTATATACTTGTTTAACATGAAAATTTAATCCATCTTAAAATATTTTTAGGTTTTTTGCACAAAACAAAGGCCAAATTGCAATGCTTGTCCTTTAAAGAATGAGTGTAAATATTTTGCAAGTGCTTATGCAAGGTATGTACATGTTGCATTACATTATTATATTTGAAAATTAAATACTTAGCGTAGTTTGATGCTAGCTGTAAGGAAAACGACAATTTTGACAACCCATGTGTATTATTTTCTAAGGGCAAAAGAAGTAGAGTAGAAATGTAAATTATTGTCTTGTTAAATGAAAATTATTCTAAAACTAGGTGATTATGACTTTGAGTAAGTACCATCCATTCACCAAATTACAAATATCACACTTGAATATATGCTATATATATTTACATAAAATTATGTTGTATAAATATGCAGTGCAAAGCTTATGTTACCTGAATCAACATCAAATCAACCAACAACGGTGACACAAAAGCTTGCCTTACCTAAATCAACATTCATTTCTGAAATGAAAAAATGTGAGCCTATCATTGAGATGCCTGCATCACCAGAACCTGAAGACACAGAATTGGATGAAGTTGAAGTAAAGAATGATGAAGAGTTTTGCAAGAATGATTGTATTGACATTGAAGACATTCCAACAATCAAGCTCAATAATGAAGAATCACATAATTATTCTTTAAAAGAGTATGAGCATGACATGAATAAATCAACATCTTTAGTTGTGTTACATGCAAATGCTACAAACATTCCTATGTCAAAGGTGAAAATTGTTGATCGCTTAAAGACCTTGCGAATAGTGTAAGTTTCTCACTTCCTTATCTACATTTCATGCTATTTCTCCCTCACAAGTCACAAATATCCTTAGTCTTTTTATTTTTTTTTCTAATTGCATTAAATATGTTAAGTTAATCTTTTGCGATTGCATTAACTTTGTTAAACTAATCTTTACTACCATATACTCCCTATTATTATCACTTCTATTTATGTAAATATTATAAAGATCGACTTCTTTACTTTTTTTATTTCAAAGTATTTTCATTGAAAAAAAAATGATTCATTTCCCATTAATAGTTTATCCTAAACATACCTTTTTATATAGGCCTTTTCTCTATAAGCTAACAAATTTATTTATACAAAGAAATAATCTCTTAGCACAAGTTCTATCTAAACATGTAGGCACCAATCACCCTAGGACATAAACACAAAATATTCCTTATTGCAAAATATTAGTTAGCTAGCCATATATAGGATCATTCATCCACTAGCAAGAAAAATATTACTTATTGTAAAAAAAAAAAATTGTACCAATACATAGAAATATTTTAAAGAAATTATTCTTAAGTTTAATACACTTTATGCGCTAATTAAGTCTTTTTGCTTTTCATCTTTTTATGTAGTTATGTGCTTCCTGATAAACACCCATTGCTAGTTGAGGTAAGTAGTTGTTTGTTTTTCCCCTTCAACAATCATAAAAGTAAGCTTTTCTATATATGTATTAGGCTTCTAATTCTTTATTTACAGTGTACTCCACGAGAACCAGATGATCATTGCCCTTACCTTCTACTTAAATGGAATAAAGGTATATAAAAGAAAGGATATATTTATTATGATGTGAAAGCAATTTTTTAGTGTTAAAAAAGTATTTAGTTCAAATACAAATACCTATTTTTGTGTATTAACAAGGTGAATTAGAAAATTCATGCGAATCAACAAAGACCAACTTGCAAGATGAAGAAAATAGTCTAACAGAGCTTGGAACTCTTTTGGTAAGTGAAGCTATCAAATTACTGTTGTTTAAAATTTGAACAATATATTTTACAAATAAAAGAACTAGATTTAAGATTTTATGAAACAGATACCATGTCGAACTGCAATGAGAGGGCGTTTTCCACTTAATGGAACATACTTTCAAGTTAATGAGGTAATTAATTAAAACCATTGCATGTTTTAGCTCATATAATTAATTGCATTACATTTTCTTATCTGCTAATCAAATTTTGTAATACCTTTATGCTTCAGGTTTTTGCTGATCACGCTTCAATGATACATCCAATCAATGTTCCTAAAAAATGGACATGCAACCTAGAGCAACGGTTAGTATATTTAGGGACAGCGACAACACAAATAATGAAAGGTAAAAGAATGTGATATATTGACTGAACTATCATAGTGTGCAAAAAATTAATTATTATTTTCTGTTAAATATTAATGCAGGTTTTTCTTTGTCACAAATTCATAATTGCTTTTGGAATGGTAAGAAAACAATATTCAATTGATTGAGTATAAACTTCTAATTATGGATAATATTCTTTGTTGAGACTATATATAATGTTCATTTGTATTTTACATATAGGTTTTGTTTGTGTGAGAGCATTCGATACCAAGACAAGAGCCCCCAAGCCTATATCATCTAGATTGCATCGCAGCACAACTGCTAGAGTTGGAAAGGAAAACAAAAATACCCATGTAGATGAGGAATAGGCAACTCTATTTTGTTAGGACTCAATATAATGAGTCTAATTACATGTATATAAATTGTTGAATTTGATTCTTCTATTTAGGAACCCTTAGTGACATTGATAGTTTGATAACTTCTGTTGTGACAACTATTAAACTTGTTTTGTGATTTATGTTTATTTCTTGAGTTGATATATATTGTGTAGCTCATTTTGTTATCGATTGAAAAGCTTTAATAGTACAATATACATCCTAATACTTGAGTAAAACTTACTATCATATAGTAACATTTTGGGTTGTTGGCTTGACACTCCGTTTATTATATACAGTACATCTCAATAAATTTAATAAATAATTATATTTTCTTTTTCTTTGATAAGTTTGATGATTTTTATCTGATAAACTTATTTCAACCGTAGTTCACCCTTTTGTCTCTTGGTAGTATTCTATTCTTCGTTTTGTGATATTTTGTCTATTCTTTTAATTTTCCTTTAACGTGAAGTTTTGTTCATTCACTTTCAACAAAAATAAAAATTAATGAGTCTCGTGGGTATATTTATTTGTGAGGTAATATTAATTAATATTTTAAAGTATTTTGGGTCAAAGTATAAATATATAAAATGTGATTGTAACTATAGTAGGTATTTTGTTGTCTCCGATGAAGAAATCAATATTTGATAAGGACTGAGGTGTTGAGGTTGGAGGCATGCTAATGCTAGCTGTAAAGTTTAGTTTCTATCACCAAAATGGTAAATGGCAGAGAGACCAAGGAGAATATGCACCTGTCACAATATTAAGAGTAAAATAGGATGAGTTTGCTTCTTTTCCTTCTTTTTTGTTTTATTTATTTCTCTTGCCTTTTCCTTCTGTCTTATTTATTTTTGCTCTATTTTTTTTATCATTATTTAACACTTGAAGACAAAGAAAAATGTTTAAAAACTAATTTCTGGAATATTTTATGCACTAAGTCATGGTTCAGGGCATGAATTGTGATTCGCCATGCAATTATTTGTCTCTCATAATCTTTACAAGTGGTAGGTTATAGGGATGTTAAAAAAAAAATAAAGACGTAAGTGAAAAACAGTTTTTCCATATACCCAAGTACACTATAAAAAAAATAAAAAGAAATATCAAATATGAAGGGGTCATCGTAATAAAAATTCAATAATGGTCTGTGGTATCTCTGTTATCATCAAATTACTTGATAAGACTGGTATATAGAAATACATGCCATATGTGCCTAAATGCATAACACTTTCAGTCAAAGACCATTGATAAAACTAAATCCTTTGATATACATCTCTTGGGTGGGATATTAAAGTATTAATTACAGTAAAACAATTCCATTGAAGGGGAGTTAAGACTGAAAAAAGCTTAATAGAAACCAACAGCTAGCCCCTAATGCATTAGCTTACTGTGACCATATGAAAACATGAACATAAAATATTGCATCGCATCTTCTCTATTGACAAGTTCAAAGATACATACATCTCCAGGTTGTAGTTTATTTTCTCTTGCAAATGAGGACCAACCAGCAGAGAGCATGCCATTGTATGCACGAAATACAAGTTTTACAGGCCACAGTTTCTTTCTAAACTGTATCGTAATCATCACATTCCTCTTGTTGGTTACAAAATACTTTCTGATAAAGTTAATAGGCACATACTGCATCAAGTCATATGTATATGTTCATCACTGTCAGAACAAAATCAAACAGTTCATCAAAGAATAATAATACTTGTAATCATATATATATGTTCATCACTGTCAGAACAAAATCAAATCCAAACAATTTGTGTGGTTGTTTTCTGTTATTTCTGTTGCTGCAGCCTATCTTATATTTTCATTTTCAGTCTTCACATATTCTGAATCATTAGATAAAAAATTCCTCACCCAATCAACAAATTTAGGTGCATAACTAAACCTTACCGGAACTGTCTTCACACTAGTTAAAGTGACTGTGAAAAAGGGATTTTCTGATGTGAATTTGCTAGCTTCATTAAGATCTCTGGCTGTTAAGGTGTTTGACTCGAAGTGGCTTTCCAATTGTGAAGATCTTTGACTTGTACTCCCACCTGTCCAGTTCAAGTGTTCATTAAGAGCTATACTCTTTAATTTATATCTCCTTGAACTGATTCTAAATCCTAATTGTGTAGATAAAATGGAACAATCGATTACCTTGTGAAATGGGGCTACTTGGTTCCCCTGCAAATTGAAAGATGGTAACTTTGAAAGCAAGGCGCTGGATCTTCTGGATCAGCTCAAAAACACAAACATCTCCTACATTCAAATTATTTTCTGATGCAAATTTCTTCCATCCCGCAATAATTATAGGAGCAAAATAAATAAGAGGCCAAGTTCTCCCATCCAAGACCTCAAAGATGACAAGTGCATGTGATTTCTTCAAATATTTTTCTGCGAAATGCCGCGTATTTCCTGGGATTTTTTTTACAAGAACCAGGAATTATATTTCTGCTGCAACATCAATATAAAAGAAGCTAACTCATGACAATGCATATATATATTAATCAAATGCTCACCAGGTAATATCCATTAATAAAGGATGGCTTCATGACAAGCATGAAAGAGGGATGTTCAGATCTGAAAGTTAACTGCTTCTTTCCATTATGAGTATCAGGGGAAGGATAATCTACTTCAACAGTACTGTTGTCACATATGTTCACACCAAACTGAGAAGTTCCCTGATATTCAAAGTACAGCAAGTGGCCATTATCTAGAGAATAGTATTTGGCAAACTCCTTCCAACCCTTTTGAAACCAAATCTCACCATGATGATTGGTCCAATATATTTTCCATTCAGTGCCATCTGGAAGCTTCAGAAACACCGGGTTTGACATTCCATCTCCATATTTTCCAGTGAAATTTTTTGGGAGCTTCTGCAAAGATCCTGTTGTTAGCATGGATAATGAAATTCACAAGCATAACAGAGAAACATAAACCCCAAATATCTTATCTGTTCAAAATATATGAAATGGAGGAGTCTATGTATATTGCATGCAGAGATGATGAAGTGGTAGTTTCAAATTAGTTTCTTTTATTTTTTACACGTTAGAATATTGGTAATAATCACCTATAGATAATTAAGTGGGTTAAATATAAGTTTAATCTTAGAAATTTTCAGATTTTTTTGTTTTAGTCTCTGTTTTATTATTGTACTTATTTTTAATGTCTTTATTTTTTTCATCATCAATATCAACTAAAAGTGAGCAAAAATCTTAACTCTCATACGTTGACAATGATTACGAAAAATAAACAAGAGATTAAAATGAGAAAAAAAAATTATAAGAACTAAAACTAAAAATATTAAATTTTTTAGGAACCAAAATCATAATCCTAGTTATTTGAGGAGCCAACTATGGTGCTAAACATGAACAAATCAAGTTCACTCAAAGAAGAAGTATAAAGTAATGATGCTTACAAGTTTTCCATCTGCAAGACTTGTGCTTTGGATAATTTTATAGAAATGGATTGCAGTGCCAGTGGGAAAGGGAAGCATATTGCGTGGGGAAGTCATGTTATGGATGTTATGGTGAGATCTGAGGGTCAAAACTCAAAAGGGGATTTCTTTTTTTCTTGGTGTATCTCAAAAGGGTATTTTTATTTTATTTTTTTGTTTTTTGATCTGTTCTCAAAAGGGGATTTCTGACTGAACAATACCAACTAAGAAAGAATGCTAGCTGCTTGAGATGATTTCTTTCATGAAGCATTTTTGAGTAGCATCACAGAGAAGAATGGAATGTCACAGTTCAAAATTTATGACTAGACACTCATATGTTGTTATCCACAATTACAAGCGTAGTCACTAGTCAGACTCATAATATTTTAATGTATGCTCAACGGACAACTGGAGAAGACTGATTTTAAACAATTAACTTTTTATTATATTTTTATATATATCTTGATATAATAAATATTTCTTTAGTAAAATCTTTCTATTTTAAAACTTTATCCTTGTTAATATTTTTATAACGAAAGAAATGCATTAATAAGGATTCTAAATAAATTCCTTGTTAATAATAAATTCTTTTTATAACTAATTATAGAAAAACCAATTCTAAAAATTCTTGTTAATAAATTCAAAACTTTAATTATCAAATTAAACTAATTATTTTTCAAATTATCACCAAGTTATTTTTTTAAAAATTATTGTTATTATTAAATTATATTTAAATCAATAATTTCTTAAGAAATTTTCAATAATTAAAAGTAACCAGCTTATATCATAATTTAAATTGTATATTATGCATATAAAATATCATTTGTATATTCAAAAATATAAAACATGATAAATGTTAAATTCTATAAATTAAAATTTTAAGGGCTCTGTTGTCGAATATGTGCACATAAAAATGAGAAGTTCCCTCATATTCAAACAACAGCAAGTGGCCATGATCTAGAGAATAGTATGTGGCAAACTCCTTCCAACCATTTTGAAACCAAATGTCATCATCATGGTTGGTCCAATATATTTTCCATTCAGTGCCATCTGGAGGCTTGATATTCCATCTCCATATTTTGATTATTTTCTTTTGAAATCTTTTGGGAGCTTCTGCAAAGATTCTTTTGTTGTCAGTATGGATAATAAAATTCACAATCATAACAGAGAAGCATAAACCCCAAATAGCTATCTTATCAGTTCAAATATATGAAATGGAGAAGTTTGTGTATTGCATGCCGATAAAATGAAGTAGTAGTTTCAAATTAGTTTTTACACGTTAGAATATTTATAATAATCACCTATAGATAGTTAAGTGGACTAGATAAAAGGGGGCAAAATTTTTAACTCTCATAGAGTGATATTGATGACAAAAGATTAAAAAAAAAAAAAAGATTAAAAACTGATAAGAACTAAAACTAAAAATCTAAAATTTAATAGGGACCAAAATCATAATCCTATAGTTATGTAGAGTCATTTGAGAAGCCAAATATGGTGCTAAAGATGAACAATATCAAGTTCACTCAAAGAAGAAGTATGAAGCAATGATATGATGCTTTGTGAGGATAATCTTAAAGAAATGAACTGCAGTGGGTAAGGGATGCTTATTGCGTGAGGAAGTCATGTTATAGATGTTGAGATGAGATACGAGGGTCAACAATACCAACTATAAGAAACTAAGGTAGCTGCTTGTGAAAAATTTTAAGTAGCATCACCGAGAAGAATTAAATGCCACAACAAGTTCAAAATTTATGACAAGACACTCGAGTTTAGTTCTCGTACGAGAGTCTTAAACAATTAACTTTTTATTATATTTTTATATTTTTTATGTAATAAATATTTCTTTAACAAAATCTTATTATTTTCAAAATTTATTCTTGTTAAGTTTTTTTATATAAACAAAAGAAATGTATTTAAAAAGATTATAAAAAAGTCCTTGTTAATAATAAATTCTTTAAGAACTATTTATATAAAAAATCAATTATAAAAATTATTGTTAATAAAATCAAAATCTTAGTTAAACTAATAATGGTTCAAATTATCACCAAGTTATTTTTTTTAAAAAAAGTACTATTATTAATAAATTGCTTGAACTTTTCCATTTTCATATTTATTAGAAAAGAATTAAAAATAAAATAAAAGTCCTTCTTTTATTCATTTTATTTGTTCAATCCATCCTTTTCTAAAAAAAAACATAATAAAAAATGTTAAGACTAAAAAGAAAAAACAAATAAGAGTTAATATAGTAAATAAAAACAATAAAGTTTAAAAAAGACAAAATAGATAAAAAAAAAAAAGGAATACAAACAAAACTGGTAAAAAAAAAAAACAAAGAAAGAAAGGAAAATAACTAAATAAGGGAACAAGAAGGCGAAGCATGCTGAATCCTATCTTAGTAATGTGACTGGGTTCCTTCTCCTTGCTCTCTGGCTTTTACCATTTTGGTGATATATATATATATATATAGCAACTCAACTTTTACAGAACGCTCCTGAAACCACCTCAGTTTGTACGAATTTGCTAACAACTTCTCACACTTTGTCTTTATCAATAAAGAGGGCAGTGGCACACACTCAAACTCAATCACAATATCATTCTCTCACTTTTTCTCTGCTTCATATATATAGTAATTAATTAATACCCGAGTATTGATTAACCTACACTCAGAATTTGTACATCTGGCCTTCACTTAGTACACACTATTAATTGTGTGAATAAATTGGTTAATTTTGTATAATAAGTGACTAAGCATAAAGTAATGTATTTATACACAATTATCAATATATGATAAATAAAACTTTATTGAAATATCTAATAGTAGTTAACTTTGCATTACAAGTGATTAATAATGTGATAAGGTTGTATTGTGATTAATAATATGTAATAGTAGTGAACTTCGACCCCATGTTCTCCTACACTTTTATATATAGTTTGCTTCTATGATCTTTAAATTGTTGCTTCTATTGTTTTCTTGTTTTAATAGCATGTTAAAATTGTTATAATGCTTGATATATAGGATCAAATTAGAATGTTGCTAAGAGTTTGTTATGAATTTCCTATGAAACATGCTATGAATGTTGTAGAATTATACTATGAATCTAAGAACATGCTATAAGTTAGGATGAACTTGAGAATCCTTGGATTTTAATCCAAAACCCACAACCTCACCTAGTGAAAAGGTGTTTTCCAACTTTTTATTAAATTTATATTATGCATACAATTATTATATAATGTTGTTTTATGAGAAGAACCTCTAAGTATATAATATACTTTAAAAGAATTTTTTTAGGGTTAATTATGTTTTTAGTCCTTGTATTTTTTCAAAATGTTGTTTTTAGTCATTGAATAAAAGTTTGACTGGTCTTGGTCTTTGAACTTTTGTCCCATTAATTGATAATGTGAAGTTAACTTTATTTTTATTTTATTATATTTTGGGACGATTCATTTTTTGACAGTTCAAATCGCCAAAAAATACTTCACAATAATGTTTACAAGGTATAAACAATTTCTGGCAATTTTAAACGGCCAAAAATTGCTATACCAAATCCAAAGACTTTTCTCCTCATTCTCCCCACCATTTGCCTCATTCTCCCCAACCTCGATCCATCAACAACTTCCGCGTGCTCCAATTCGAGGAACTTGATTTCTAAACAGGAAACTTCTTCCACTTCCATTTCTTCGTTCAAGAAGAGTCTGCAAAGAGTTCGAAGATAGTGTTCAAACTTAAAATAAATATTTATCATTCTAACATAGACGTTAAAGCTTAAAATAATAATTTAAAACAAGGGTAAAATATGTTTTTAGTCCCTCAACTTTTCTCAATTTTTATTTTTAGTCTCTAAACAAATATTTGACTGTCTTAGTCCCTAAACTATTTTCCATTAATGTTTTTAGTCCCCACCGTCAAGTGCAGCCGTTAAACGATAGCGTAGCAGTGACATTTTGCGGCGGTTACTTTTTTTTTTTTTACGGTTTATAACCACCAGAAATTACTTCACCAGGGCCTTCCTCCATTTCCCTACTCCAGAAAAACTCTAACTCACCATTTCTGGAGGTTCTGTCTCTAGAGTTTAGAGATTGATATTAAATAGAAATTCTAGTTAGTATTTTAGACAAACGAATCAATTTCTCAGCAAAATGATATGCACTGCTGCTGCAGAGTTTAGATGCTACTAAAGTGGAGTTGGAAATTTTGTCAAAATACTATGGATAGCTAGAAGCAAAATCTAAAAGAGATGTTCATGTTCTGATTAACAATGCTTAGTAATCCCCGAACATATTGTTGAAGAAGGAACTTATTGTCACTAAAAGCTGAATCAAATATGTATCAAAGACACAAATGACATTATTAAAAAATTTACAGGCATTAGCAGTGGAACCTAAAATGCTTCCGGAGTGGTTGTATACTTGAAAAATGAGAGTTTTATTTTTCAAGCATCAATTATGACTTTGGCACCTTAGAAGTGATGTTATGTATAGACATGCTGGATACAATTTTGCTCGATTTTCAATTTATGGTATAAAGTTTCTTACTTTAACCTCTGCATCCTTCCAAAATTTAGCACTTTGTTGAATTTTTTTTTTTGACCCATAAGAATTGAAGACAGGTACCAGGGAGAATAACTCAAGCACGCTGTTCAACTAATTGAGTTAGACCCCTACTTTGTTGAATCTAATGGCCCATCGAGAGAAAAATATATTAAATCTTCCATAGATGAAGATTTAATATAATATGAATATGCATAGTGTATCATTTTATAATTATGAAATTGATAAATAAATGTTGAAGAAAAGGAGAAAATGGAACTAAAGGATTCATAAAAAATCCTATTACAGTAAAGATTTAGGGGAAAATAATCTTCAAGTAATTCATTCAGTCACAAATAAAATTAATTACATTCCTAGAATTTTTGTGTTGGTAAAAATATTTTTATAATTTTAAAAATAGTTTTATAAAATCATCATTTAGTAATTTTATACAAATGATGGGTCCCAATATTTCCAAATTGCATAAAATTAATATAAATCAATATTTTAGTTTTGAGAAGAATATTTATCATTATTTAGTTTAGGAATCAATTGAAAAAAATGAAAATGATAAAAATAAAATAAACAATTTGACGTCATATGTAAATATAAATGAATTGGGGTTTAGTATACAGCAGGAGCTTTGGCATAATGCAGTACTATAATTTTTAATTAGCATATATAAATCATGGTTCAATATATTAAAAAAAAATTCACATTAGTAAATAAGTAATGGTTCAGTACATGATTGTGGTTTAATATATAACTATCAATAGGGAAAATCACTCCATCTACAGTTGTTTTACTATTATCATAAAAAAAAAACGATGATATCAATGGAAAAAATCTCAATTTCAAAAGTGAAGTGGTTCTTAGTTTTTCTAGTAGGTTATTGGAATATTAAAAAGAAGAAGAAGAAGAAGAAGAAATATGAAGGTTATTGGAATATCAAATCCCCAAGTACAATATGAAAAATACAAAAGAAAGAACTGATATTCACATGTCTGATATCTTCATATTACTTGATAAGACCGGCATATAGAAATACATGCCATATACAGGCAAATACATCAATATTACCGGTCAAAAACCATAAATTGATAAAACTAAATCCTATGTCATACATCTCTTGGTTGAGAAATTAAAGTATCAACTGCAGCAATACGATTCCACTATAGAGGAGTTGGATCGTAGAAGCTTTAAAGAAGCCAACAACCCTTAATGCATTACCTTACTGTGGTCTCTGAAAACATGAACATCAAGTGTTGCATTTTCTCCATTGATGATCTCAAAGATACAAACATCTTCAGGTTTCAGTTTATTTTCTCTTGCAAATGAGAGCCACCCAGCAGAGAGCATGCCTGAAGTATCGTGTTCATTAAATAGAAACGTTACAGGCCACAATTTCTTTTTAAACTGTATCTTCATCACTTTCTGGTTCATGTTTACAAAATACTTTCTCACAAAGTCGACCGGCACACGCTGCATCAAGTCATATTTATAACAAAATCAAACAATTCATGAGAGAATTTTTTTTTATTCGTATTCATGAGAGAATAATTATACATGCAGGCTAGCATGACATAAAATATATTATCCACACATGTGGATGTTATTTCTGTTAGTAGTAATTACTTCATTAAATAAAAAATTCCACACATTTAGGTGCTTTAATAAACCTTACTGGGAGTCTGGCTATATTTCTATTATTTCCCCTGTCACGAGTTAAAGTGACCTTGAAAAGGGATATTCTGATGAGAATTTGTTGGCTTCTTCAAGAGCTCGGGTTGTTAAGATCTTTGACTTGATGTCGCTTTCCAACTGTGAAGATCTTTGACTTGGACTCCCACCTGTCCAGTTAGTTGAATGATACACTATGCAGCAATTGAAACATCTTTGTTTTCATTTTCACTTAATTCAGTTTTAGCTTTTCATAGAGTAATAAAAGCTACCTAAGTAGAATACAAATTACACACAGTTGGATATATAGAGGCCTAACATTAACTTATATATATATATATAAAAAAAAAGAGGTCTAACATTAACATGTACCTAGGGGTGACAAAGTGGAGATATACATTCAACATCAAGGATTCTGTTTTTCAACCATGATTTGACTCATCTAAAGTGGAGAGTTATAAACCAATGATTGAAAAAATTAACAATTAAGATGTTGATTAAATACATACATATTGATTTTTCAATTAATTGCTATACTCTTCACTTTATTCTCAAAAGTAAATCCCTTATTAAGTCTCTTTGAACTGATTCTAAATCCTCTTTGTGTAGATATAATGGAATAGTGGATTACCTTGTGAAATGGGTCAACTTGGTTCCTCTGCACCTCGAAAGATGTAAACTTTGAAAGCAAGGCCCTGCATCTTCTCGATCAGCTCAAAAGCACAAACATCCCCTGCATTCAAATTATTTTCTGATGCAAATTTCTTCCATCCCCCAGTAATTCTAGGAGCAGAACAAATAACAGGCCAAGTTCTGCCATCCAAGACCTCAAGAATGACAACTTCATGTGTTTTCTTCAAATATTGTTCTGCAAATTGAGGCGGTATTTCCTGGGATATTTTTTTACAATGAAAAAATATAAGAACTAAGAATTATATTTCTTCTGCAACATCCTTACAAAAGAAGCTGACTCATTTAAATGCATATATTTAATCAAAGGCTCACCAGGTAATCTCCATTTATAAAGGACGGCTTCATGACAAGCCTGAAAGAGGGATGCTCATCTTCTGAAGTTAACTGCTCCACTTCTAGGCATTCAGTGTTAAAAATGCCTTTATCCCGATCTTCTGAAAAATTGAACATGACATGAGTAAGTTATAAAAAAATTGGTCTCCAAAAGCTAATTGGATCCACAGAATGACAGAATAATCTTATCAAGACATACATACCATCTAATTTATGCTTGACAAATTTTGCCTTTTGGGATCTAGTACTTCTAGTTTGGACACGATGATACAAGTTTACCACATTGGGGCTTCTTTCAACATTTGTAGCTATGCCAGTTTTCATTTCCTTACAAGGTTGAGGAGAAGACAGTGTTGGTTTCACTAAAAGTTGGTCATCCACAATTTCAATGGAATCATTACTAATCTCCACAAGGTTGTCCTTTTCATTAAGGATACCATGGGAAGGATAGTCTACTTCAACAGCACTGTTGTCGAATATGTTCACATCAAAATGAGAAGTTCCCCGAGATTCAAACAACAGCAAGTGGCCATGGTCTAGAGAATAATATGTGGCAAACTCCTTCCAACCCTTTTGAAACCAAATCTCGCCGTCATGCTTGGTCCAATATATTTTCCATTCAGTGCCATCTGCAGGCTTGAGAAACACCAGGTTTGTCATTCCATCTCCATATTTTCCAGCTGGGAGCTTCTGCAAAGATTATTCACAAGCATAACAGAGAAACATATATAAACCCCAAAAAGCTATCTTATCAATTCAAATATATGAAGTGGAGAAGCCTGTGTATATGTAGAGATAATGAAGTGGTAGTTTCAAATTGGATTTGTACACGTTTGAATATTTGTAATAATCACCTACAGATAGTTAAGTGGGTTAAGTATATTTTTGTCATGTAAAATTTCAGATTTTTTATTTTAGTTTCTAATATTTATTTTGCTCATTTTTCAACTCTTTTTTTTCTTTTTTTTTTCTTTCCATCGTCAATATCGACTAGAAATTATGGGCAAGAAAGGAATCAAAGGACCAAACTTGTTAACTCCCATGAATTGATATTGATCAAGAAAAATAAACAAGAAAGTAAAATGGACCCCAAAAAAAAACTATAAAGACTAAAACTAAAAATCTAAAAGTTTATAGAAACTAAATCATAATCCTAGTTATTAGGTAGAGTCATTTGAGGAGCCAACTATATATGGTGCTAAAGATGAACAATATCAAGTTGAGTCAAACAAGAATGATGAAAATAATGATGCTTACAAGTATTCCATGTTCAAGACTTGTTCTTGGTATAATCTTATAGAAATGAACTGCAGTGGGCAAGGGATGGTTATTGCGTGGGGAAGTCATGCTAAGGGTTGGATGTTGATATGATATCTGAGGGATGCTAAGAAACAAAGTTAGCTTCTTTTGTTTTGTATTTGGTGAAAAGCTTGCTGCTTGAGATATATGATTTCAAGAAACGTTTTTGAGTAGTATGACCGAGAAGAATTAAATGTCACAAGTTCAAAATTTATGACAAGACACTCACCTCAAGTTAAACGTAAAAAACAAAGAATGAAAAGAAGGCAAAAAAGCATGGTCAATCCTATGTTAGTATTGTGACAGGGTGCTTTCTCTTGGTTGGTGTCTGCCATTTACCATTTTGGTGATACTCCAGTTGTGTACGAATTTGCTAATTAACTACTTCTCAGACATTTGTCTCTATCAATAAAGAGGGCAGAGCAGAGCAGGGGCACACACTCAATCAATCACAATATATATCATTCTCTCACTTTTTTCTGTTGACTCATCACACATTTTTCTCACACAACCTCTCTCACTAGGCACACACGCTAGCTAGCTGCCAAGCACCTCTCATCCACAACAACACACACATTAATCACACTCTCTCATTCACAAATATCACTCAAACACTCTCACTTTCTCACATTATCTCAAGCATGCATGCATGATGCAGCACTTTGATCCTCTATTAATGTCTATAATAATAATTAGTGAGAGGAATTAATTTTTAGTTTTTCCATTTGGTTTGTATATTACCCAACACTCATAATTTTTATATTAAAACTAATTAAAGAGAAAGTTAATGTGTCCAACTAACCAAAACACATAATTGTTAGTTTTCCTTCTACTACATTATTTTAGTAGTGTTTTTTCTCATTTCTCTCTTTTCATTACTGCTATATATTAGTTGTTATTTTCTTGCCACTGAACCTTTGAAGTAACATTTGCTGTTGGCTTCTGCCCCTCCATGCCTGTCTTTAACTTTTTTTCCACTTTGAATTAATTAAATGACAAACTTTGATTGTCAAGGAATAAATTCAATATATTATGAAAAATTAACATTTAATACTTTATATTATTTTTTTATATATTGTGAATAATTCATACAAAATTAGACATATTATATAAACATCTATTTTTTTTTATATCACTTTTCAATTTTAATTTTGATATCATGTTAAATGTTGTTTACATCTATCTATTTCTAATATATAAATTTTGAAGCACGAATTGTAACATCGCCATATAAGCAATATTTAACAACGCCGTCTTGCCACATAAGCTTTTTAGCTTCGTTGTCATTCTATCTTTTAAACAAAAACAATTTTACCACATTAGCATTTTAGGTTAGTTGTAATTCTATGGTTTAAACATAACTTTTAATAACTCTATTTTAATTTTCATTATTATTAATAATTATCATTTTTCATAACTAACAATTCTAATTAATTTTCATAACTCACACTCTAATAGAATAATGGCCTATCCTAGAATACAAATCCCTAAATAAAATTTGTTTTCTCTATCATTTTGATGATGAGAAAAAAAGGGTTGACAAAGGCTTTTGCAAAGCACTACAATTCATAATCACCTATCATGCTTTTCTCCTCAATCTATTTGACACCTTCTCTATCGTGTGCAAAAAGGGGGAGGTGGAGGCAGCTACTCAAGTGCAAAAATGGATATAAATGTGTTGACAAAGGCATGTGTGGAGCACTACAACACCTAATCACCTAAAATACTTTTCTCCTCAATCTATTTGAAGTGCAAATTTTTTTGTTTTGAGTCCCTGGCATTAGTTAAGTGATGACGTGGTACCATCTCAACGGTTGAAATATATTGGGAAGATCTATTCGCAAGGTGCCACGTTATCATTTAGCCGACGGCAGGGACTCAAAACAAAAGTTTTGGTATATCGGGTATCCAATGCAATGAAAAAATTTATTAGGGACTCAAAACAAAAATCGGTAATTTATCAGGACCTAAAACATATTTAAGCCAAATGAATATTTGCATATTACAATCATCTATGTATGTTTTCTTCTTTTCAAATTTGCACGAAACATTTGATTTACAAATTCAATGACATATAAGGTTAGATTTTTATGTTTTCGCTAAAAAAATTTGCTTTCCTACTGCTTATAATTAATATTATTTTTCAATAATTGATATTTCATTAGAATCCATTCTCTTAATTACGAATTAATATATTCATTAATATATATATATATATATATATCTACTAATTAAATACAATTTCAAATTACTAGTTACTCAATAATAATTGTAACAATTTCTCTGGTTTTCTCTTAGACTTATATAGTGTTCACAATTAAATTTGATGAACTTCGCTAATTCTAGGTTGCCTATTTTATAGGTAAGGAGAGTGTGAAAGTTATTTTACCACTTCCATCTTTTGTTACGTGTAATGTTGCAATTAAGAATTTAAGATTGGAAGAGTCGTGGCTTATATGCATAATATTATATTATATAAAGAATATCAATTATTAGTTATACTTTTCATATTCAAATATTGTATTAAATTGTTAATAATATAGATATAGATGTAGGAAAATGTTGTATACATTTATATTATTATAATATGTTGTTAAAATAATTGATATACATACACCTATTAAGTATTGAAAGTTTGAAACATTGTCTGATCTCATTTTTTGGGAAGATATTGCTGGAATATGGATACTTCTATCATGCTGGTTTGTCTTATTAAAATTTTGGCAAGTTAAACATGTTAATGCATTGGGTAATTTTCTTTTGGTTTTAAGTTATAATTTTTTATGACATTGCATTAGTCCATTTTCATTTGCTTATGAATTATTAATTTCTTATATTGAATTAGATAATTTATTTTTCTTAGTTTATCCAATCTTTTTGTTGATTAAACTATTGTCGTGCAGTATTGAGACGTTATCATCAATATTATTAATTTTCTAATTGGTAAAATAAAAAAGAAAGTTGTGGATATAATTATGAGTTTGTGATTGGATGATAGTGTAAAATTGTTTTACATTGTCAATGCATAGTCCTTTTTCTCTATAATTATTAGTAAGATGTCGATCACAACTACTTTAGTTATGCCACTACATACTCTTGATAACAAAATGATTTTCAACTTATAGTTAAAGGAAAAGACATTGTGTGATATTGTTTTTGATAATGATAGAATGGATCCTTTTTGCCATTCTTGTATAGTGTCATTCTTTTATTTTTTGAACAACAACAAATTTATTAACAGGAGCCTTTAAAAGAGTACAAGTAGTACCCCAACATGACCCAGAAAAAATATACCAAAGAGGTTTTAATGACATGTGTCAATACCATGCACTTGTTGTATACATGACATGTGTCTCCTTTACAAAATAGCCCTGTAATTCCCAAAGACCCACACTCACCTATTTTTGCGTGAGTTCTTCTGCACCCATTTCCACCAATCCCGAATTGTCTATTGCCACCAATCACAACATACAGTTCCCATGCATGAAACTTACAAAATTTCGTGACCTTCCTGACTATACAACATACACTTCCCATGCATGAAATCACAAAATTTCGTGACCCCTCCTGACTATACAACATACCATTAACATTTCTTTGCCATATATAATTATCCAACACCGCTATTTATTGTATAGTGTCACTCTTGATTAATTGTTACTTCACCCTATACTTAAATCAATTTAAAATCTTTGTTTGCTACTTCATATCGGGATATATAATTAATTCATATTCTATAGAGCAAATTATAGCAACACCCCTTGAGCTTTTATCAAATTACACATAATCCTACCCTTTTTTATTTTCCTACACTAACCCCCTTTAAGTTTGAAAACATTACACTAACACCCCCTTATATGTTTGAAAAAATTACACTGACACCCTCTCAAACCTTACACTAACACCCCCTACAAGGGAAGCGAAAGTAATGGTTAAAAAAGTATTGATGCTTGTGTAATTACACGAAACCTCAGGGGATGTTACTGTAATTTGCTCTATTCTATAAATGTATTATATTATATATGCAATGTGTCTTTATGCTACGTTCAACAAACAACACCCTTGGCATTTTTTTTTTTGGCTTAATTTAACTTTTAATCTCTTTAATTTGGTTTATGTGGGATTTTAGTACCTTTAGTTTTTTTTATTTAATTTTCTCTATTTTTGAAGTCAAGCAATTTTAATCTCTGTCTATTTTTGTTTTTACTTAAAACCCTCACATTATTATTTTCTGTCCAAATGTTTTGGGATTAATAATGAATTTGGAATTTGAAATAATTTTAAAAGTTTTGAGTAAAAATGAATTAAAAACATGTTAAAATGGAAGAGTTTCATAAGATATAATATTGGGATTTAATCAAGAAAATTGAGATTTTTTTTTATTTTGAGGAAATTTGTTGTTTTGATGTTTAAATATTGAGTAAAGAACATTTAAAACAATATAACTAATTTAATTACTGAATATTTTGAGTAGAAAATAATAATTTGTGTAATTTTAGTAGAAGAAAATTGATGGAAAGACTAAAATTTCTTAATTGAGTCGAGTAGAGATACTTAATTATATAAAAAAAAACACCTTGGAAGCTAAAATCATATACAAATCAAACTAAAGAGATCAAAAGTATAATTATTTTTTATTATTATGGAAATGTCAAACAATACTAAACATTAAAAATAAAAAAAAACCGCATGAAAATTTTAATTAGGTAAATGCGTACAAGCACAATAATATCACCTTAGTTATATCTAAGATTTTTTGGTATTTTATATCTCATTTACCTAATGTCTTATTCTTTCATGAAACAATAGTAAATGATTATTATATGTTTAGTTATCAAGCTTCTACAATTTTGTGACACTATGCAACACGTAGTTGTATATTTAGCATGAATTTGTTATATATTAATTTATCCTAAATCTAAATTATTTATTAATAGAACGGGTTTTAACTTATCTACTAAGTTAGGTTAATAATTATAATATCTATTTATAATATATAAATTTTGAGATACGAAACAGTGTGCTGCCACATCAATCCCGTATTACTTGCCATGTCTGACTATTTGATCATGTGACATTACCTCACAAATTCTACAACCCACCTCCTATACATTATCATAATACTACTAGATAGTACCCGTGCGATGCATGAGTTTATTGAGGAGTGAATGAATTTTTTTTTATGTTTAAAGTATGTTGACAATATGTTTTTAATTTGTTATATTACTTAAAAAAAATCTAAAACTAATTTAAATTTCCGCAATAAGGATCTTTTTCATTAATAAAAATAATAAAAGATAATTAGATGTGTTTATTTTATAATACAACTCATTTAAAAAAATTATAATACAACTATAAATTTAAATTTCACAATGCCACTTTCTTGAAGTAAAAAAAAAATTCTATATACAGATAAATAAAACTATATAACAAAAATAAGATGAAAATAATAAGAAAATTAATTTTAACTAAAAGGTAATTATATTTTTTAAATTATATTGCAGTCAAAAAAATATTTTTTAAATTATATAATTAAAGTAATTAATGTAATGATGAATTATATACAATTAAGGTAATTACTGTAATTATATATATATGAATTAAAAAAATGAGTATTAATTAATACAATTTAAAAATAAAAAGATTAAGGAAATTACATATAATTAATTTTTTATTAAATGTAATTATTAAATTTTGCTAAAAATTTATGTTTTATTGATTATTACATGATTATATTAATTATGGTAATTACAATTGATATATATATATATATATATATATATATATATATATATATATATATATATATATTATCTAAAAGAATTTGAAAGTATATCTAAAAAGCATCTTATTAATAATTAATAATTATAATAATATTTGAAAACTGTTACAAAAAAAAGAATACTAGAGAATCTCAAACAGAAATATTATGAGATTAACAAACCCCCTAATTTATCTTTTAATTAAATAAAAAAGAAATATTGAAAATCAAACACGTTGAAGCAGTTGCGTGGAAGTTCCTCTCTGCAACCCTGAGTCCCTGACTTTCAACATTGAAGCAGTTACTGTGTCACTCAGAGTTTCTACTCTCTTGATGCTATGTCTCAGCCAAAAGATTATCAATGGAGAACAAAGCTTGACAAAGAGAAGAACATGTTGAACAATGATTTTGGAAAACAAGATTCATGGATGCCAGAGACCCCCACAAAGCCTAAACCGGCAAGGAAACGTACTGTGAATGCTGATGCTGTTGGAGGTAATTAATTTCTATCTTTAATTGTTTTTTTTTTATGAATTTAATGAAAAAAATATCAAATTTTGGTGGGTGATTCATGTGCTGCTATGGTGAAATCCAATTCTTTCTTGTTTTACTTCTTATTAGGATTTTTTTTTTCTTTTTGCTCACGTGGAGGAGAAAGGGGTAGAAGGCAGTTGGTTTCTTAAGTGGTGAACCTGACGAAATTGTGATCCCAATTTTTATTATGATCCCAATTCTTCAATTTTTGATCAGATAATCTAGAAATTGTGTTAGGGAGGGAGAAAATTAGGCCCATGTTATCCTTATTACTTGAGAATTGTGATAATTTTTCAACAGAAGTAAAAATGTTTAATAGCATTGAGCTCAAGTGCCTATACCTTGTTCTTATGTGTGTGTGGATCCAGTTACATTTTTTTTAAAGGCAAATGATAATCTTTTATTAAAAGACTTGGCTGTCCTTCTGCACAAGAAGTGTCAAATTTGCCACAAAATCAAAATACAAAAATGGCTGAGACCAGATTTTGGCACAAATTCTAATGTTACATGTTACAGTGAAGTTATTGGGTGGGCGGAGCTACGTTAAGTTCACAACACTCACTGATAAGAAGATAATGCACAGCACAGTGACGTTCGGGTATATTTAGTAATATAGTTTACACTTTGAATTTCAAGAATCACATACATGTGGTAATATTACATAGCTAAAGCACAGTTAGAAATTAGTTGAATTTATTTGTTGAGTTACTAGTTGGTCACTCTCATTTTTCATATATAAGACAAAAAAAATTATCCAAATTTATAAGGATGAAAGACTTTATTAAAATTTACTCAAATTTATAATTTTATTTTATAAATCTCTCACTACATATAAAAAAAATTGGTTTTTTATAAGCAAAAATTTACAATACAATAATTATATAAAAAAAATCTAATAATAAGAGGAAAATTTAACTAAATACTACAATATATAACTTTTGACTTAAAATAGTAATTTGTTTTTGCTGAAATTAAAATAGTAATTTTATGATTCAAATCTCTTAGCATATGAGATAGTAATTTTTTTACGTATATTATAGTGTGACTTGCAAAACTTTTCTAGTTGTGTTAATATTAGTGCAAACAGAACTATTCTTCCAAATTAACTAAATAGTCTAAATCTCTTTCCATTTGTGAAACTTGTGTGTAAACATCTAGAAAATTCTGAAGTTTGATGGATTTACTTAATTTTAACCAATTTTACATATAAATTTGCATTTTGGGGGATACATGTGTTACTGTAGGGACCTTTTTGTGAAGGGGATATCTTATCAGTCTGCTTGCTTGCTAGCGGTTGTTTAAGTACTCTTGTATACATGCACGTCTTGTGTCTTCTTTTATATATATACATATTTTATTTGCTGACAAAAAAAAAACATGCATTGTGGTTTTCTTTTTTCTTTGTTTGCACCTTCATCAAAATTTGAGACTCACAAGTGTTATGCAATTTAACAAGTAGTCTTGCTCGTTTATGCTCTCTTCTTTTTTATGTAATCAATGGGACTTCTACTCTACTTTTTGCGTAATGTTGTTCTTATATATGTTTTGACTTAAATTTTTATTAGTCTACGTGTATTGTAGAGGTCTAAGTGGGCACAACTCTTGCTTCAATCATGGCCCCCTTATTCATCAATGAACTAAATTTTGTCTTTAAAAAAAAAAAACAATCTTGCACATTGTACATAAATTTTAAACATTTATTTTAATGTTTTAATCTTTTTTGTCTATGCAGCTAATGGAGTTGAATTTGATTTACCATCTTCTTCAAAGAAAAGGAAGAATAATAAAGGAAAGATTATTCCAAAAAAGATATATCGGCCTAAAGTGATATCTCAAATATCTAAGAGAACAAACAAATTTCAGGCTAAAGGCAGCACTCCAAAACCTTCAACTCCTAAACAGAAAAAAAGTTTTGTGAGAAGGGGTGCTTCGTGCAAGCAGCAATTATTCGATGAGAATTCTTCAACTGCTAGTAATGAGTTAGGCATTGAATATAATTCATTGCAAAGTTATCACAAGGTGTCATCTTTATCAAGTGTATGTCTAGTGGAAGATAAAAGAATTGGACCCAATTTTCCATTGTTGTTCAAGAAAAAAAGAGTTGCTAGACAAAGAGTGTGTATACAAAAAATCTTAACTCCTTTTAAAAAAGAGAAGAGATCAAAGAGTTTCATTAGGAAGAGAAAACATCGAAAAGATTTCAGTGTAGAAGGAAGCAGTTTCATGAATAAAACACTGATATCCAAAATCAAGAAAAATCATTCTTTAAAGAAAAATATAGGTAAAAAGACTAAGAAGCTTGTTGTCTACAAAGGATCAAGAGAATTGGTTCCTTACAAAAGGTCATCGTTAGATGTTGATGTTTTACTTGACGAAGAGACATCAAGAGTGTGGAACTTGCTCAAGGATGAAAAAGGACATGAAGAGAATGATGAGGAGAAGAAAAAATATTGGGAGGGCATCAGAAAAATTTATCAATCTAAGGTTGAATCATTCATAGGTCATATGCATCTCATCCAAGGTATGTTTCGTCTATATTGATTTCATATTTCATTGTAATAATTTTTAAGTATTTTTATAATTAAATAGAAACCTAAGACAATGTTTTCAATCTTTGTTAGATATCAATTGATACGAGTTTTGTTTTCAATGAGAATTGTAAATACCACTGTAGAATCACTCAAGGCTAGAAAAGAGGTGAACTATGTCAAATTGAGTTTGCTATAAGCTAGGATAAAAAAGAAACTAAACACATTTTTTAACAAACCTTCAAGCTCATGAGTTCACAACAAACTACAAAAATTTCTATAAAGTGTTAACTATTTATAGTTGCTAAAGATGCACTCTTTGGGAATAGAACTTTGCTACATAATTTCTAAAATATATAACATATTTTTAGTAGATGAACTAAAAATATATATTCTTGGTCAAACATTTTAAATAATCTTTTAGTGTCTAATATTGAAGGAATTATATTATTAGTAAACTATTATTTAAAAAGTTCAATAATATTTGTTTTTACTAACGTTGGTCATATGTCTAGACTAGATTCTTGAAGAGTTTTTTTTTTTAATTTTTTTATACTAATATTGAAGACTCTATGTACACCCTCAATAATAATATATGACATACTTTAATAAGTTAAAAATTGAATTTGTATTTAAATAAAACCAATACACCTATCCTCATCCCCACACAACGTGGTAGTTAGACAAAAAAAAGTTTCTAAGAAGATTAAATTTTTATATTAAGTTAATCCATGGAGTAATATAATTGAAGCATGTTAACACATAAATTTTAGTTCTTTAACAAATAAGTTAAAATCATCAACTTATAGAAATATTGGTAAATTGAGTTGTGAGTATGATCATTGGTTAGTTGGATTCATTATTATGATATAAATATCACTTAAATTTTACGTTTAATAAATATTATATACCGTTTCTTAGATAAAATATGGCTATATTTGCAAAGTATTTCAATTGGTAACTATTTTTTTTTTTTGCTTTGTATTCATAAATTACATTTAAAATTTTAATTTTGGTTAGAAATTAATTCTTCTCAAGATTACATATAGAAGCTACAATGTTTGCCCATTTTATTTTTATTGGGTCATCTTTTATGTAGTCCCAAGTTAAATATATAATATCAATATGGTGAATGCCATTTTCCTAATTGCTTGTCATGTGAATATAGAAAGTAATAGTTATAGTAAACTTGAGATGTAAAAATCATATATATGTGTGTTTTTTTCTTTTATATTTTTGCACACTAATTGTTTGATGGTTGTTGGTAAAAAAATGTATTTATAATTGGATTGCTAAACTTTGCAGGTGATAGACGTTTCTCACCATGGAAAGGTTCAGTTTTGGATTCTGTGGTTGGAGTTTTTTTAACTCAAAATGTGGCTGACTATTTGTCAAGGTAAGTTAAAAAAAATAGATAAATTACTTAATTTTTAGTGGTATTATATTAATTTTTTTCCTTATTCCTATAGCACGGCATACATGACACTTGCTTCAAAGTTTCCTGTGGAAAAACAAGAACCAATTAGGGACAATGTTATTTTTCCTAGTTTTAAATTTGAGAAAGAAATGGAAACAAACAAACATGAAGAAATGGAAGCTCAAAAGGCCAAGAACTCTTTCAAAGTTTATGATAAGGGAACTGCAAATAATTATAGTTTAAGAGCTGAAAATGTAGATCCTCCTAGCGTGCTTTTTAGTGAGAAAAAATCAGTTGTTGGGAAGAAAAATACAAATAAAGAGGAAAAAGAGAAGTTAATGAAAGAGAAACGACAATATTGGGAAACATTAAGAAAATTACACACTAAAGGCCCCCGAGATAGTGATCACATGGATTCTGTTGATTGGGAAGCAGTAAGATGTGCACATGCTAGTAAAGTTGCTGAAGCTATTGAATCTCGCGGCCAACACAATATTATTGGTGGAAGAATACAGGTATAAACAAATTTAGTTTGTCCTTATTAATAGTAGCTTTCAAGATGTTAATATTATTGAAGTAGTAATTTTATTAATTACAATGATATTTGTAGCATTTACTAAATAGCCTAATGGACTCAAATGGAAACTTGGATTTAGAATGGCTAAGATATGCTCCACCAAAGGAAGTAAAGTAAGTATAAATAGTTATTTCCATTTGCAAGATCTTTTTTTTATATTATTATGTCTTTATTAGTCATAAAAATAATTAAGTTGTTTTCAACATGCAAAACGTTCTTGTCATAGGGAATATCTTTTGACGATACATGGATTGGGATTGAAAAGTGTGGAGTGCATACGACTTTTAGCACTTCATCATAGTGCTTTTCCAGTAAGAGTATAAAAATACACAAATTATTATTATTTTTTAATTTGTGGAGCTATTTTTGTTAGACAATTGTTTTTTATTTCCTCATTTTTGTAAGGTGGACATAAATGTTGCAAGAATTGTTGTACGTTTGGGATGGGTTCCCCTCCAACCATTACCTGAATCAATTCAAATACATAATTTAGAAATGTAAGTCTTTAAAAAAATTTTACCCTTGAATTTACCATTGCTATATTATTATTCATTAATTAACTAATTTTACTTTTTTAAATGTATAGGTTTCCAGATTCCAATAAAATTCAAGAATATCTTTGGCCACGATTATGCACTCTTGATCAGCGTACATTGTAATTATCAAGCATCTTTTTTTTATGTGAACTTTTTCTTATCTTAACATAATTTTATATTAATGATATATTATCTTTTATAGGTATGAATTACATTATCAACTGATAACTTTTGGAAAGGTACATATGAACATTATTCTAAATGCTACTTATATACTTGTTTAACATGAAAATTTAATCCATCTTAAAATATTTTCAGGTTTTTTGCACAAAACAAAGGCCAAATTGCAATGCTTGTCCTTTAAAGAATGAGTGTAAATATTTTGCAAGTGCTCCTGCAAGGTATGTACATGTTGCATTAAATTATTATATTTGAAAATTAAATACTTAGTGTAGTTTGATGCTAGCTGTAAGGAAAACGACAATTTTGACAACCCATGTGTATCATTTTCTAAGGGCAAAAGAAGTAGAGTAGAAATGTAAATTATTGTCTTGTTAAATGAAAATTATTCTAAAACTGGGTGATTATGACTTTGAGTAAGTACCATCCATTCGCCAAATTACAAATATCAAACTTGAATATATGCTATTTATATTTACATAAAATTATGTTGTATAAATATGCAGTGCAAAGCTTATGTTACCTGAATCAACATCAAATCAACCAACAACGGTGACAAAAAAGCTTGCCTTACCTGAATCAACGTTCATTTCTGAAATGAAAAAATGTGAGCCTATCATTGAGATGCCTGCATCACCAAAACCTGAAGACACAGAACTGGATGAATTTGAAGTAAAGAATGATGAAGAGTTTTACAAGGATGATTGTATTGACATTGAAGACATTCCAACAATCAAGCTCAATAATGAAGAGTCACATAATTATTCTTTAGAAGAGTATGAGCATGACATGAATAAATCAACAGCTTTAGTTGTGTTACATGAAAATGCTACAAACATTCCTATGTCAAAGGTGAAACATGTCGGTCGCTTAAGGACCTTGCGTATAGCGTAAGTTTCTCACTTATCTACATTTCATGCTATTTCTCCCTCACAAGTCACAAATATGCTTAGTCTTTCTATTTTTTTTTTCTAATTGCATTAAATGTTAAATTAATCTTTTGCGATTGCATTAACTTTGTTAAACTAATCTTTACTACCATACACTCCCTATTATTATCACTTCTATGTATGTAAATATTATAAAGATCGACTTCTTTACTTTTTTTTTTATTTCAAAGTATTTTTATTGGAAAAAAATATGATTCATTTCCCATTAATAGTTTATCCGAAACATACCTTTTTTATATAGGCCTTTTCTCTATAAGCTAACAAATTTATTTATACAAAGAAATAATCTCTTAGCACAAGTTCTATCTAAACATGTAGGCACCAATCACCCTAGGACATAAACACAAAATATTCCTTATTGCAAAATATTAGTTAGCTAGCCATATATAGGATCATTCATTCACTTGCAAGAAAAATATTACTTATTGTAAGAAAAAATTGTACCAATACATAGAAATATTTTAAAGAAATTATTCTTAAATTTAATACACTTTATGCGCTAATTAAGTCTTTTTGCTTTTCACCTTTTTATGTAGTTATGTGCTTCCTGATAAACACCCATTGCTAGCTGAGGTAAGTAGTTGTTTGTTTTTCCCCTTCAACAATCATAAAAGTAAGCTTTTCTATATATGTATTAGGCTTCTAATTCTTTATTTACAGTGTACTCCACTAGAACCAGATGATCATTGCCCTTACCTTCTGCTTAAATGGAATAAAGGTATATAAAAGAAAGGAGATATTTATTATGATGTGAAAGCAATTTTTTAGTGTTAAAAAAAGTATTTAGTTCAAATACAAATACCTGTTTTTGTGTATTAATAAGGTGAATTAGAAAACTCATGTGAATCAACAAAGAACAACTTGCAAGATGAAGAAAATAGTCTAACAGAGCTTGGAACTCTTTTGGTAAGTGAAGCTATCAAAGTATTGTTGTTTAAAATTTGAACAATATATTTTACAAATAAAAGAACTAGATTTAAGATTTTATGAAACAGATACCATGTCGAACTGCAATGAGAGGGCGTTTTCCACTTAATGGAACATACTTTCAAGTTAATGAGGTAATTAATTAAAACCATTGCATGTTTTAGCTCATATAATTAATTGCACTCCATTTCTTTTCTGCTAATCAAATTTTGTAATACCTTTATGCTTCAGGTTTTTGCTGATTACGCTTCAATGATACATCCAATCAATGTTCCTAAAAAATGGACATGCAACCTAGAGCAACGGTTAGTATATTTAGGGACCGCGACAACACAAATAATGAAAGGTAAAAGAATGTGATATATTGACTGAACTATCATAGTGTGCAAAAAATTAATTATTATTTTCTGTTAAATATTAATGCAGGTTTGTCTTTGCCACAAATTCATAATTGCTTTTGGAATGGTAAGAAAACAATATTCAATTGATTGAGTACAAACTTCTAGTTATGGATAATATTCTTTGTTGAGACTATATATAATGTTCATTTGTATTTTACATATAGGTTTTGTTTGTGTGAGAGCATTTGATACCAAGACAAGAGCCCCCAAGCCTATATCATCTAGATTGCATCGCAACACAACTGCTAAAGTTGGAAAGGAAAACAAAAATACCCATGTAGATGAGGAATAGGCAACTCTATTATGTTAGGACTCAATATAATGAGTCTAATTACATGTATATAAATTGTTGAATTTGATTCTTCTATTTAGGAACCCTTAGTAACATTGATAGTTCGATAACTTCTATTGTGACAACTATTAAACTTGTTTTGTGATTTATGTTTATTTCTTGAGTTGATATATATTGTGTAGCTCATTTTGTTATCGATTGAAAAGCTTTAATAGTACAATATACATCCTAATACTTGAGTAAAACTTGCTATCATATAGTAACATTTTGGGTTGTTGGCTTGACACTCTGTTTATTATATACAGTACATCTCAATAAATTTAATAAATAATTATATTTTCTTTTTCTTTGATAAGTTTGATTTCAACCATAGTTCACCCTTTTGTCTCTTGGTAGTATTCTATTCTACGTTTTGTGATATTTTGTCTATTCTTTTAATTTTCCTTTAACGTGAAGTTTTGTTCATTCACTTTCAACAAAAATAAAAATTAATGAGTCTCGTGGGTATATTTGTGAGGTAATATTAATTAATATTTTAAAGTATTTTGGGTCAAAGTATAAATATATAAAATGTGATTGTAACTTACTGTAGTAGGTATTTTGCTGTCTCCGATGAAGAAATCAATCTTTGATAAGGACTGAGGTGTTGAGGTTGGAGGCATGCTAATGCTAGCTGTAAAGCTGAGTTTCTATCACCAAAATGGTAAATGGCAGAGAGACCAAGGAGAATATGCACCTGTCACAATATTAACAGTAAAATAGGATCGAGTTTGCTTCTTTTCCTTCTTTTTTTTTTTTTGTTTTATTTATTTCTCTTGCCTTTTCCTGCTGTCTTATTTTATTTTTTCTCTATTTTTTTTATCATTATTTAACACTTGAAGACAAAGAAAAATGTTTAATTGATTTTCTATCTTAACAATTTAGCATATGTTTAGAAACACGTTCCAAAGCATGTTTAGAAAATGTTCGTTCCACTCAAAAGACGAAAAGAATCATTCTCACAAGTCACAACCTACCTTGGACCCCTCGCCTAACGGATTTCCAATCATATAGGCATATTCATCAAAAAGTGGGTTGCGAATTTGGTCCTGCCCCAAATTTATTTTTTCCAGAAATTAATTTCAAGTGTTTTAAAATGAGTAGGTATTTTAAAATTTTAACACTTTTAAAAACTAATTTCTGGAATATTTTATGCACTAAGTCATGATTCAGGGCATGAATTGTGATTCACCATGCAATTATTTGTCTCTCATAATCTTTACAAGTGGTAGGTTATAGGGATGTTAAAAAAAAATAAAGACGTTAGTGAAAAATAGTTTTTCCATATACCCAAGTACACTATAAAAAAAAATATCAAATATGAAGGGGTCATCGTAATAAAAATTCAATAATGGTCTATGGTATCTCTGTTATCATCAAATTACTTGATAAGACTGGTATATAGAAATACATGCCATATATATGTGCCTAAATGCATAACACTTTCAGTCAAAAACCATAAATTGATAAAACTAAATCCTTTGATATACATCTCTTGGGTGGGATATTAAAGTATTAATTACAGTAAAACAATTCCATTGAAGATGAGTTGAGACTGAAAAAAAACTTAATAGAAACCAACAGCTAGCCCCTAATGCATTAGCTTACTGTGACCATATGAAAACATGAACATAAAATATTGTATCTTCTCTATTGACAAGTTCAAAGATACATACATTATCTCCAGGTTGTAGTTTATTTTCTCTTGCAAATGAGGACCAACCAGCAGAGAGCATGCCATTGTATGCACAAAATACAAGCTTTACAGGCCACAGTTTCTTTCTAAACTGTATCGTAATCATCACCTTCCTCTTGTTGGTTACAAAATACTTTCTGATAAAGTTAATAGGCACATACTGCACCAAGTCATATATATATGTTCATCACTGTCAGAACAAAATCAAACAGTTCATCAAAGAATAATAATACTTGTAATCATATATATGTTCATCACTGTCAGAACAAAATCAAATCCAAACAATTTGTGTGGTTGTTTTCTGTTATTTCTGTTGCTGCAGCCTATCTTATATTTTCATTTCCAATCTTCACATATTCTGAATCATTAGATAAAAAACTCCTCACCCAATCAACATATTTAGGTGCATAACTAAACCTTACCGGGCCTGTCTTCACACTAGTTAAAGTGACTGTGAAAAAGGGAGTTTCTTATGTGAATTTGCTAGCTTCATTAAGATCTTTGGCTGTTAAGACGTTTGACTCGAAGTGGCTTTCCAATTGTGAAGATCTTTGACTTGTACTCCCACCTGTCCAGTTCAAGTGTTCATTTTTCAATTAAGAGCTATACTCTTTACTTTATTCTAAAAGGTGAATCCCTCATGAAGGGTTGAGGCTAATTAACTACATCTCCTTGAACTGATTCTAAATCCTAATTGTGTAGATAAAATGGAATAATTGATTACCTTGTGAAATGGGGCTACTTGGTTCCTCTGCACCTTGAAAGATGGAAACTTTGAAAGCAAGGCGCTAAGGGGCCGTTAGAATTCATGGTAAAAGAAGAAAAAAGTGGAAAACTGAAAATGGATTTTTACTCAAATGAGAAAATCAAGTTTATTGTGGCTTATATAGCCAATCCTAATAGTACTAATATCTTACATCTCTAATAGGGGCAAAATTTTTAACTCTCAGAGAGTGATATTGATGATAAAAAATAAAAAAGAGATTAAAATGATGCTAAAGATGGGGTGATATTGATGGAACAAAAAAAGAGATTAAAAACTGATAAGAACTAAAACTAAAAATCTAAAATTTAATAGGGACCAAAATCATAATCCTATAGTAGAGTCATTTGAGGAGCCAAATATGGTGCTAAAGATGAACAATATCAAGTTTATTCAAAGAAAAAGTATGAAGTAATGATGCTTACAAGTTTTTCATCAGCAAGAGTTGTTGTGAGGATAATCTTAAAGAAATGAACTGCAGTGGGTGGGTAAGGGATGCTTATTGCGTGAGGAAGTCATGTTATGGATGTTTTGATGAGATACGAGGGTCAACCAACAATACCAACTATAAGAAACTAAGGTACTTGTGAAAAGTTTTTAAGTAGCATCACCGAGAAGAATTAAATGCCACAACAGGTTCAAAATTTGTGACAAGACACTCAAGTTTTGTTCTCCTACGAGAGTCTTAAACAATTAATTTTTTATTATATTTTTATATTTTTTTATGTAATAAATATTTCTTTGAAAAAATCTTACTATTTTCAAAATTTATCCTTGTTAAGTTTTTTATATAAACAAAAGAAATGTATTTAAAAAGATTCTAAAAAAGTCCTTGTTAGTAAATTCCTTAAGAACAATTTTAAAAATTCTTGTTAATAAAATCAAAATCTTAGTTAAACTAATAATGGTTCAAATTATCACCAAGTTATTTAAAAAAAAAAGTACTATTATTAATAAATTGCTTGAACTTTTCCATTTTCATATTTATTAGAAAAGAATTAAAAAAAATAAAAAGTCATTCTTTTATTCATTTTATTTGTTCAATCCATCCTTTTCTAAAAAAACATAATAAAAAATGTTAAGACTAAAAAGAAAAAACAAATAAGAGTTAATATAGTAAATAAAAACAATAAAGTTTAAAAAAGACAAAATAGATTAAAAAAAATAATACAAACAAAACTGGTAAAAAAAAAAAACAAAGAAAGAAAGGAAAAGAACTAAAGAAGGGAACAAGAAGGCGAAGCATGCTGAATCCTATCTTAGTAATGTGACTGGGTTCCTTCTCCTTGCTCTCTGGCTTTTACCATTTTGGTGATATATATATAGCAACTCAGCTTTTACAGAACGCTCCTGAACCACCTCAGTTTGTACGAATTTGCTAACAACTTCTCACACTTTGTCTTTATCAATAAAGAGGGCAGTGGCACACACTCAAACTCAATCACAATATCATTCTCTCACTTTTTCTCTATTTCATATATAAAGTAATTAATTAATACACGAGTATTGATTAACCTACACTCAGAATTTGTACATCTGGCCTTCACTTAGTACACACTGTTAATTGTGTGAATAAATTGGTTAATTTTGTATAATAAGTGACTATGCATAAAGTAATGTATTTATACACAATTATCAATATATGATAAATAAAACTTTATTGAAATATCAAATAGTAGTTAACTTTGCGTTACAAGTGATTAATAATGTGATAAGGTTGTATTGTGATTAATAATATGTAATAGTAGTGAACTTCGACCCCATGTTCTCCTACACTTTTATATATAGTTTGCTTCTATGATCTTTAAATTGTTGCTTCTATTGTTTTCTTGTTTTAATAGCATGTTAAAATTGTTATAATGCTTGATATATAGGATCAAATTAGAATGTTGCTAAGAGTTTGTTATGAATTTCCTATGAAACATGCTATGAATGTTGTAGAATTATACTATGAATCTAAGAACATGCTATAAGTTAGGATGAACTTGAGAATCCTTGGATTTTAATCCAAAACCCACAACCTCACCTAGTGAAAAGGTGTTTTCCAACTTTTTATTAAATTTATATTATTCATACAATTATTATATAATGTTTTATGAGAAGAACCTCTAAGTATATAATATACTTTAAAAGAATTTTTTAGGGTAATTATGGTTTTAGTCCCTGTATTTTTTCAAAATGTTGTTTTTAATCATTGAACAAAAGTTTGACTGGTCTTGGTCCTTGAACTTTTGTCCCATTAATTGATAATGTGAAGTTAACTTTATTATTATTTTATTACATTTTGGGACGGTTCATTTTTTGTCGGTTCAAATCGCCAAAAAATACTTCACAATAATGTTTACAAGGTATAAGCAATTTCTGGCAATTTTAAACGGCCAAAAATTGCTATACCAAATCCAAAGACTTTTCTCCTCATTCTCCCGACCATTCGCCTCATTTTTCCCAACCTCGATCCATCGACAACTTCTGCGTGCTCAAATTCGAGGAACTCGATTTCTAAACGGGAAACTTCTTCCACTTCCGTTTCTTCGTTCAAGAAAGAGTCTGCAAAGAGTTCGAAGATAGTGTTCAAACTTAAAATAAATATTTATCATTCTAACATAGACGTTAAAGCTTAAAATAATAATTTAAAACAAGGGCAAAATATTTTTTAGTCCCTCAACTTTTCTCAATTTTTGTTTTTAGTCTCTAAACAAATATTTGACTGTCTTAGTCCCTAAACTATTTTCCATCAATGTTTTTAGTCCACACCGTCAAGTGCAGCCGTTAAACGATAACGTAGCAGTGACATTTTGCGGCGGTTACTTTTTTTTTATGGTTTATAACCACTAGAAATTACTTCACCAGGGCCTTCCTCCATTTTCCTACTCCAGAAAAACTCTAACTCGCCATTTCTGGAGGTTCTGCCTCTAGAGTTTAGAGATTGATATTAAAATAGAAATTCTAGTTAGTATTTTTGACAAACGAATCAATTTCTCAGCAAAATGATATGCACTGCTGCTTCAGAGTTTAGGTACTAAAGTGGAGTTGGAAATTTTGTCAAAATACTATGGAGAGCTAGAAGCAAAATCTAAAAGAGATGTTCATGTTCTGATTAACAATGCTTAGTAATCCCCGAACATATTGTTGAAGAAGGAACTTATTGTCACTAAAAGCTGAATCAAATATCTATCAAAGACAGAAATGACATTATTAAAATTTTTATAGGCATTAGCAGTGGAACCTAAAATGCTTCGGGAGTGGTTGTATACTTGAAAAATGAGAGTTTTATTTTTCAAGCATCAATTATGACTTTGGCACCTTAGAAGTGATATTATGTATAGACATGCTGGATACAATTTTGCTCAACTTTCAATTTATGGTATAAAGTTTCTTACTTTAACCTCTGCATCCTTCCAAAATTTAGCACTTTGTTGATTTTTTTTGTTGACCCATAAGAATTGAAGACACCTGGGAGAATAACTCAGGCATACTGTTCAACTAAACGAGTTAGACTCCTATTTTTTGAATCTAATGGCCCATCCAGAGAAAAAGATATTAAATCTTCCATAGATGGAGATTTAATATAGTATGAATATGCATAGTGTATCATTTTATAATTATGAAATTGATAAATAAATGTTGAAGAAAAGGAGAAAATGGAACTAAAGGATTCATTAAAAATCCTATTACAGTAAAGATTTAGGGGGAAATAATCTTCAAGTAATTCATTCAGTCACAAATAAAATTAATTACATTCCTAGAATTTTTGTGTTGGTAAAAATATTTTTATAATTTTAAAAATAGTTTTATAAAATCATCATTTAGTAATTTTATACAAATAATGGGTCCCAATATTTCCAAATTGCATAAAATTAATATAAATCGATATTTTAATTTTGAGAAGAATATTTATCATTATTTAGTTTAGGAATCAATTGAAAAAAAATGAAAATGATAAAAATAAAATAAACAATTTGACGTCATATATAAATATAAATGAATTGTGGTTTAATATACAGCAGGAGCTTTGGCATAGTGCAGTACTATAATTTTTAATTAACATATATAAATCATTGTTCAATATATTAAAAAACAAAAAACTTCACATTAGTAAATAAGTAATAGTTCAGGACATGATTGTGGTTTAATATACAACTATCAATAGGGAAAATCACTCCATCTACAGTTGTTTTACTATTATCCATAAAAAAAATACGATGATATCAATGGAAAAAATCTCAATTTCAAAATGGAAGTGGTTCTTAGTAAAGAAGAAGAAGAAATATGAAGGTTATTGGAATATCAAATCCCCAAGTACAACATGAAAAATACAAAAGAAAGAATTGATATTCACATGTCTGATATCTTCATATTACTTGATAAGATCGGCATATAGAAATACATGCCATATGCAGGCAAATACATCAACATTACCAATCAAAAACCATAATTGATAAAACTAAATCCTATGTCATACATCTCTTGGTTAAGAAATTAAAGTATCAACTGCAGCAATACGATTCCACTATAGAGGAGTTGGATGGTAGAAGCTTTAAAGAAGCCAACAGCCCTTAATGCATTACCTTACTGTGGTCTCTGAAAAAATGAACATCAAGTGTTGCATTTTCTCCATTGATGAGCTCAAAGATACAAACATCTTCAGGTTTCAGTTTATTTTCTCTTGCAAATGAGAGCCACCCAGCAGAGAGCATGCCTGAAGTATCGTGTTCATTAAATAGAAACGTTACAGGCCACAATTTCTTTTTAAACTGTATCTTCATCACTTTCTGGTTCATGTTTACAAAATACTTTCTCACAAAGTCGACCGGCACACGCTGCATCAAGTCATATTTATAACAAAATCAAACAATTCATGAGAGAATTTTTTTTTATTCGTGTTCATGAGAGAATAATTATACATGCAGGCTAGCATGACATAAAATATATTATCCACACATGTGGATGTTATTTCTGTTAGTAGTAATTACTTCATTAAATAAAAAATTCCACACATTTAGGTGTTTTAATAAACCTTACTGGGAGTCTGGCTATATTTCTGTTATTTCCCCTGTCACGAGTTAAAGTGACCTTGAAAAGGGATATTCTGATGAGAATTTGTTGGCTTCTTCAAGAGCTCGGGTTGTTAAGATCTTTGACTTGATGTCGCTTTCCAACTGTGAAGATCTTTGACTTGGACTCCCACCTATCCAGTTAGTTGAGTGATACACTATGCAGCAATTGAAACATCTTTGTTTTCATTTTCACTGAATTCAGTTTTAGCTTTTCATAGAGTAATAAAAGCTACCTAAGTAGAATACAAATTACACACAGTTGGATATATAGAGGCCTAACATTAACTTATATATATATATATATATATATATATATATATATATATATATATATATAAAGAGGTCTAACATTAACATGTACCTAGGGGTGACAAAGTGGAGATATACATTCAACATCAAGGATTCTGTTTTTCAACCATGATTTGACTCATCTAAAGTGGAGAGTTATAAACCAATGATTGAAAAAATTAACAATTAAGATGTTGATTAAATACATACATATTGATTTTTCAATTAATTGCTATACTCTTCACTTTATTCTCAAAAGTGAATCCCTTATTAAGTCTCTTTGAACTGATTCTAAATCCTCTTTGTGTAGATATAATGGAATAATGGATTACCTTGTGAAATGGGTCAACTTGGTTCCTCTGCACCTCGAAAGATGGAAACTTTGAAAGCAAGGCCCTGCATCTTCTCGATCAGCTCAAAAGCACAAACATCCCCTGCATTCAAATTATTTTCTGATGCAAATTTCTTCCATCCCCCAGTAATTCTAGGAGCAGAACAAATAACAGGCCAAGTTCTGCCATCCAAGACCTCAAGAATGACAACTTCATGTGTTTTCTTCAAATATTGTTCTGCAAATTAAGGCGGTATTTCATGGGATATTTTTTTACAATGAAAAAATATAAGAACTAAGAATTATATTTCTTCTGCAACATCCTTACAAAAGAAGCTGACTCATGAAAATGCATATATTTAATCAAAGGCTCACCAGGTAATCTCCATTTATAAAGGACGGCTTCATGACAAGCCTGAAAGAGGGATGCTCATCTTCTGAAGTTAACTGCTCCACTTCTAGGCATTCAGTGTTAAAAATGCCTTTATCCTGATCTTCTGAAAAATTGAACATGACATGAGTAAGTTATAAAAAAATGGTCTCCAAAAGCTAATTGGATCCACAGAATGACAGAATAATCTTATCAAGACATACATACCATCTAATTTATGCTTGACAAATTTTGCCTTTTGGGATCTAGTACTTCTAGTTTGGACACGATGATACAAGTTTACCACATTGGGGCTTCTTTCAACATTTGTAGCTATGCCATTTTTCATTTCCTTACAAGGTTGAGGAGAAGACAGTGTTGGTTTCACTAAAAGTTGGTCATCCACAATTCCAATGGAATCATTACTAATCTCCACAAGGTTGTCCTTTTCATTAAGGATACCATGGGAAGGATAGTCTATTTCAACAGCACTGTTGTCGAATATGTTCACATCAAAATGAGAAGTTCCCTGAGATTCAAACGACAGCAAGTGGCCATGGTCTAGAGAATAATATGTGGCAAACTCCTTCCAACCCTTTTGAAACCAAATCTCGCCATCATGCTTGGTCCAATATATATTCCATTCAGTGCCATCTGCAGGCTTGAGAAACACCGGGTTTGTCATTCCATCTCCATATTTTCCAGCTGGGAGCTTCTGCAAAGATTATTCACAAGCATAACAGAGAAACATATATAAACCCCAAAAAGCTATCTTATCAATTCAAATATATGAAGTGGAGAAGCCTGTGTATATGTAGAGATAATGAAGTGGTTGTTTCAAATTGGATTTGTACACATTTGAATATTTGTAATAATCACCTACAGATAGTTAAGTGGGTTAAGTATATTTTTGTCATGTAAAATTTCAGATTTTTTGTTTTAGTTTCTAATATTTATTTTGCTCATTTTTCAACTCTTTTTTTTCTTTTCTTTTTTCTTTCCATCGTCAATATCGACTATAAATTATGGGCAAGAAAGGAATCAAAGGACCAAACTTGTTAACTCCCATGAACTGATATTGATCAAGAAAAATAAACAAGAAAGTAAAATGGACCCCAAAAAAAAACTATAAAGACTAAAACTAAAAATCTAAAAGTTTATAGAAACTAAATCATAATCCTAGTTATTAGGTAGAGTCATTTGAGGAGCCAACTATATATGGTGCTAAAGATGAACAATATCAAGTTGAGTCAAACAAGAATGATGAAAATAATGATGCTTACAAGTATTCCATGTTCAAGACTTGTTCTTGGTATAATCTTATAGAAATGAACTGCAATGGGCAAGGGATGGTTATTACGTGGGGAAGTCATGCTAAGGGTTGGATGTTGATATGATATCTGAGGGATGCTAAGAAACAAAGTTAGCTACTTTTGTTTTGTATTTGGTGAAAAGCTTGCTGCTTGAGATATATGATTTCAAGAAACGTTTTTGAGTAGTATGACCGAGAAGAATTAAATGCCACAAGTTCAAAATTTATGACAAGACACTCACCTCAAGTTAAACGTAAAAAACAAAGAAATGAAAAGAAGGCAAAAAAGCATGGTCAATCCTATGTTAGTATTGTGACAGGGTGCTTTCTCTTGGTTGGTGTCTGCCATTTACCATTTTGGTGATACTCCAATTGTGTACCAATTTGCTAATTAACTACTTCTCAGACATTTGTCTCTATCAATAAAGAGGGCAGAGCAGAGCAGGGGCACACACTCAATCAATCACAATATATATCATTCTCTCACTTTTTTTTGTTGACTCATCACACATTTTTCTCACACAACCTCTCTCACTAGGCACACACGCTAGCTAGCTGCCAAGCACCTCTCATCCACAACAACACACACATTAATCACACTCTCTCATTCACAAATATCACTCAAACACTCTCACTTTCTCACATTATCTCAAGCATGCATGCATGATGCAGCACTTTGATCCTCTATTAATGTCTATAATAATAATTAGTCAGAGGAATTAATTTTTAGTTTTTCCATTTGGTTTGTATATTACCCAACACTCATAATTTTTATATTAAAACTAATTAAAGAGAAAGTTAATGTGTCCAACTAACCAAAACACATAATTGTTAGTTTTCCTTCTACTACATTATTTTAGTAGTGTTTTTCTCATTTCTCTCTTTTCATTACTGCTATATATTAGTTGTTATTTTCTTGCCACTGAACCTTTGAAGTAACATTTGCTGTTGGCTTATGCCCCTCCATGCCTCTCTTTAACTTTTTTTCCACTTTGAATTAATTAAATGACAAACTTTGATTGTCAAGGAATAAATTCAATATATTATGAAAAATTAACATTTAATACTTTATATTATTTTTTTATATATTGTGAATAATGCATACAAAATTAGACATATTATATAAACATCTATTTTTTTTATATCACTTTTCAATTTTAATTTTGATATCATGTTAAATGTTGTTTACATCTATCTATTTCTAATATACAAATTTTGAAGCACGAATTGTAGCATCGCCATATAAGCAATGTTTAACAACGCCGTCTTGCCACATAAGCTTTTTAGCTTCGTTGTCATTCTATCTTTTAAACAAAAACAATTTTACCACATTAGCATTTTAGGTTAGTTGTAATTTTATAGTTTAAACATAACTTTTAATAACTCTATTTTAATTTTCATTATTATTAATAATTATCATTTTTCATAACTAACAATTCTAATTAATTTTCATAACTCACACTCTAATAGAATAATGGCCTATCCTAGAATACAAATCCCTAAATAAAATTTGTTTTCTCTATCATTTTGATGATGAGAAAAAAAGGGTTGACAAAGGCTTTTGCAAAGCACTACAATTCATAATCACCTATCATGCTTTTCTCCTCAATCTATTTGACATCTTCTCTATCGTGTGCAAAAAGGGGGAGGTGGAGGCAGCTACTCAAGTGCAAAAATGGATATAAATGTGTTGACAAAGGCTTGTGTGGAGCACTACAACACCTAATAACCTAAAATACTTTTCTCCTCAATCTATTTGAAGTGCAAATTTTTTTGTTTTAAGTCCTTGGCATTAGTTAAGTGATGACGTGGTACCATCTCAACGGTTGAAATATATTGGGAAGATCTATTCGCAAGGTGCCACGTTATCATTTAGCTGACGGCAGGGACTCAAAACAAAAGTTTTGGTATATCGGGTATCCAATGCAATGAAAAAATTTATTAGGAACGCAAAACAAAAATCGGTAATTTATCAGGATCTAAAACATATTTAAGCCAAATGAATATTTGCATATTACAATCATCTATGTATGTTTTCTTCTTTTCAAATTTGCACGAAGCATCTGATTTACAAATTCAATGACATATAAGGTTAGATTTTTATGTTTTCGCTAAAAAAATTGTTTTCCTACTGCTTATAATTAATATTATTTTTCAATAACTGATATTTCATTAGAATCCATTCTCTTAATTACAAATTAATATATTCATTAATATATATATATATATATATATCTACTAATTAAATACAATTTCAAATTACCAGTTACTCAATAATAATTGTAACAATTTCTCTGGTTTTCTCTTAGACTTATATAGTGTTCACAATTAAATTTGATGAACTTCGCTAATTCTAGGTTGCCTATTTTATAGGTAAGGAGAGTGTGAAAGTTATTTTACCACTTCCATCTTTTGTTAAGTATAATGTTGCAATTAAGAATTTAAGATTGGAGGAGTCGTGGCTTATATTCATAATATTATATTATATAAAGAATATCAATTATTAGTTATACTTTTCATATTCAAATATTGTATTAAATTGTTATTAATATAGATATAGATGTAGGAAAATGTTGTATACATTTATATTATAGTATGTTGTTAAAATAATTGATATACATACACCTATTAAGTATTGAAAGTTTGAAACTTTGTCTGATCTCATTTTTTGGAAAGATATTGCTGGAATATGGATACTTCTATCATGCTAGTTTGTCTTATTAAAATTTGGCAAGTTAAATATGTTAACGCATTGGGTAATTTTCTTTTGGTTTTAAGTTATAATTATTTATGACATTGCATTAGTCCATTTTCATTTGCTTATGAATTATTAATTTCTTATATTGAATTAGTTAATTTATTTTCTTAGTTTATCCAATCATTTTATTGATTAAACTATTGTCATGAAGTATTGCGATGTTATCATCAATATTATTAATTTTCTAATTGGTAAAATAAAAAAAGAAAGTTGTGGATATAATTATGAGTTTGTGATTGGATGATAGTGTAAAACTGTTTTACATTATCAATGCGTAGTCCTTTTTCTCTATAATTATTAGTAAGATGTCGATCACAACTACTTTAGTTATGCCACTATGTACTCTTGATAACAAAATGATTTACAAGTTATAGTTAAAGGAAAAGACATTGTATGATATTGTTTTTGATAATGATAGAATGGATCCTTTTTGTCATTCTTGTATAGTGTTATTCTTTTATTTTTTGAACAACAAAAATTTATTAACAGGGGCCTTTAAAAGAGTACAAGTAGTACCCCAACATGACCCTGAAAAAATATACCAAAGAGGTTTTAATGACATGTGTCAATACCATGCACATGTTGTATACATGACATGTGCCTCCTTTACAAAATAGCCCTGTAATTCCCAAAGACCCACACACACCTATTTTTGCGTGAGTTCTTCTGCACCTGTTTCCACCAATCCCGAATTGTCTATTGCCACCAATCACAACATACAAATCCCATGCATGAAATTGTGACCTTCGTGACTATACAGCATACAGTTCCCATTCATGAATTTACAAAATTTCGTGACCCTCCTGACTATACAACATACCATTAACATTTCTTTGCCATATATAATTATCCAACACTGCTATTTATTGTATAGCATCACTCTTGGTTAATTGTTACTTCACCCTATACTTAAATCAATTTAAAATCTTTGTTTACTACTTCATATCAAGATATATAATTAATTCATATTCTATAGAGCAAATTACAGCAACACCCCTTGAGCTTTTATCAAATTACACATAATCCTACCCTTTTTTATTTTCCTACACTAACCCCCTTTTAGTTTGAAAATATTACACTAACACCCCCTTATATGTTTGAAAAAATTACACTGACACCCTCTCAAACATTACACTAACACCCCTTACAAGGGAGGCAAAAGTAATGGTTAAAAAAATAGGGGTACTTGTGTAATTACACAAAACCTCAGGGGATGTTACTGTAATTTGCTCTATTCTATAAATGTGTTATATTATATATGCAATGTGTCTTTCTGCTACATTCAACAAACACCCTTGGCATTTTTTTTTTGGCTTAATTTAAATTTTAATCTCTTTAATTTGATTTATGTGGGATTTTAGTACCTTTAGTTTTTTTTATTTAATTTTCTCTATTTTTGAAGTCAAGCAATTTTAATCTCTGTCTATTTTTGTTTTTACTTAAAACCCTCACATTATTATTTGGGTAAAATATATTTTTAGTTCCTCAACTTTTCAAGGTTTTTGTTTTTAGTCCCTCAACTAAAGTTTGACTGGTCTTAGTCCTCAAACTATTTTTCCGTTTGGCTTTTGGTCCCTACCGTTAGATTTCTCCGTTATTTGATGATGTGGCAATTGATTTGTGGCAGTTTTTTTCTTATAAAACCGCCAGAAATTGCTTGGTGAAAATATTTTAAATGTGTTGAATCACTTATGGTAGTTAAAATCCGCCAGAAATTGCTTCCAAAACACCACCACTAAAAGCACCAAACTGAGCCTCAATCATCTACACAAAACAACTAATAAGTTTCCAATACCAAATGCCAAATAAGTGTACAACAAACATTGTAAACCCAAAATAATTAAAATAAATAAATTGACAAACATTATTAACGACTAACAAATAACTAAACACATTGTACACAAGATCAGGTTAAGTGATGAAGAAGATCTGGAAAGCATGAAGCGGGGGAGAAGACAGACTCATGGACACTGAAATCGATGAGTCATAGGAGTCGAGATCCTCGAGTCACCGCCGTGCCAATCCGCACTACCTCCCCTTCTTTGACGGCGCGTTCGACCTTTAAAGAGGAACGAAGAACAGGAACCCGACGCCAGCAAGCTCCACCATGAGCACGGGTTCCCGTGCGGCCTCAATGTCTCCGTCAACCACCTTCTATCCACCCAGCGTTGTGCACCATAGCAGCACCTCACACTCAGCCTCTCGTGTATGTTTGCCGGTGCCGCCCTCTTGCCGCCATTGGAAATTTGGAATCGATTTACCCCATTTTGGTGCTTTATTAGTTGTTTGGTGCCTCGTGGGTTTCGCTGTGCGTGAAGGAGCAGCAATTTCATTTACGAAAAATCTAAAGTTGCTTTGAATCATTTGCCTCATTTTGGTGCTTTATTGGTTGTTTGGTGCCCCGTGGGTTCTCGCCGTTGAATCAGAATTTGAATTTCAAATTTAAAAAGATCTTACTTTGCTTTTCAAAAAAAAATAAAAAATTGTTTTGAATGAATGAGTTATTGAAGGAAATTTGGAAAATAAATTAAGGAATAATCAATCGCCTTTTTTGGATGATAAGCCATTGTTGGTTGAAGGCAATCAGGGGAGTCGGTTTTGTGGAATAGTGGATAACAATTAGAAAAGTATTGGGTAGAATTAAGAGCCACTGGTGTAGGATTCTCGTGAAGCGTGGTAGAGGGAGTGTGGACATGTCAACACTTGGAGTTGTTAAATTAATAAATCAAGTGTTCAACATTGGTGCTACAGAATGGTTAGATGCTAAATTTATTAGCTGTTTTGCATAGATGATTGAGGCTTAGTTGGTGCTTTTGGTGGTGGTGTTTTGGAAGCAATTTCTGGCGGCTTTTAAGTGTCATAAATGATTCAACACATTTAAAATATTTTCACCAAGTAATTTCTGGCCGTTTTATAACTGTCAGAAAAAGAAATTGTCACAAATCAATTGCCACGTCATCAAATAACGAAGAAATCTAACGGTAGGGACCAAAAGTCAAACGGAAAAATAGTTTGAGGACTAAGACCAGACAAACTTTAGTTGAGGGACTAAAAACAAAAACCTTGAAAAGTTTAGGAACTAAAAAAATATTTTACCCTTATTATTTTCTATCCAAATGTTTTGGGATTAATAATGAATTTGGAATTTGAAATAATTTTAAAAGTTTTGAGTAAAAATGAATTAAAAACATGTTAAAATGGAAGAATTTCATAAGATATAATATTGGGATTTAATCAAGAAAAATTGAGATTTTTTTTTATTTTGAGGAAATTTGTTGTTTTGGTGTCTAAGTATTGAGTAAAGAACATTTACAACAATATAACTAATTTAATTAGTGAATATTTTGAGTAGAAAATAATAATTTGTGTAATTTTAGTAGAAGAAAATTGATGGAAAGACTTGAATTTCTTAATTGAGTAGAGATACTTAATTATCTAAAAAAACACCTTTGAAGCTAAAATCATATACAAATCAAACTAAAGAGATCAAAAGTATAATTATTTTTTGGTGCATGCTTCGGTGGTGAAGTTACACTATTAGTGTATGGTGGACAAAGAAAATATAATCGGGTACTGTAAGTTTTTTCGGTATTTTTAATTATTTGATATGTTAATTTTTTTAATGATTTAATAGACAATGACGATTATGCCATTAACGAATTCAAAAGACATTATTGTCCTTCATATAAGTTGATGACTGTTTTGCCCAACAAGAAAGAGAACCCTTATGTACTATGTATATGGAACCCTCGATAATGGATTAAGAAGGTTGAGTGTCACTATTGTTAGGTTTCACATTGAATGCGAAAGTTGTTTATGGTGGTTTAAAGGCTTAGAAGATAGTCGAAGCAGGCGTTTTGAAAGTAGAAGACACCAAATCACAATACTCATTTTTCTACAAATGCCCACCCCCTTTCTTCTCATTACGATACCATTTTGTGCAACCTTTCATCTTCTACCTTCAACATCTTCACCGTCAACCATGCGCAAAAGGGAAATCAATACCAAAAACTCCAGACAACTACTTTCCCAGCTAAAACAACGCTGACGGCGACTGGAGTGCCACCCATTATTTAGAAACCTTTCTGCCTTGAAGATGTTCAACGTCCACTATGCGCAAAAGGGAAATCAGTACCATATACTCTCGACGACTACTTTCCCAGCTAAAACGACGCGACGACGACTAAATTCATCTTAGTTAATAATTTTTCTTAACAAAAGAGCAATCATATGTCAAAACCTATTATTTAAATCTTTATAATTAAAAAAACAAAGGGGCAAACCAGTAAAAACATGACAGTCTTTTAAAAAAACTTTTAACTTAAAAATAACTGCTACATAAGGTTGCTGGGAAGTAATCTTAATCGTTCAATATTAAATTAATAAATCTTAACCGTTATTTTTTATTATTATGGCAATGTCAAACAATACTAAACATTAAAAAAAATGCATGAAATTTTTAATTAGGTAAATGCGTACAAGCACAATAATATCACCTTAGTTATATCTAAGATTTTTTGGTATTTTATATCTCATTTACCTAATGTCTTATTCTTTCATGAAACAATAGTAAATGATTATTATATGTTTAGTTATCAAGCTTCTACAATTTTGTGACACTATGCAACACGTAGTTGTATATTTAGCATGAATTTGTTATATATCAATTTATCCTAAATCTAAATTATTTATTAATAGAACAGGTTTTAACTTATCTACTAAGTTAGGTTAATAATTATAATATCTATTTATAATATATAAATTTTGAGATACGAAACAGTGCGCTGCCACATCAATCCCATATTACTCGCCATGTCAGACTATTTGATCATGTGGCATTACCTCAAATTCTACAACCCACCTCCTCTACATAATACTATATCACCACAGTATAAACAACACCCTTCGCACCAACTCCAACACAAATAAAATAGACACAAAACCTCCGTATAATATCTATTTATAATATGTATGTATAAGAAAAAAAATAAAAATAAAAAATAAATACTAATAGAGAAAAATAAATAAGAAAAATAGGTTTTTTAGTTAATATTTTTGCTTAATTCCTTTTTACTAGTGGATCTTATATCTAGTTTTACACATCAAATTAATAATAAATATTTTTGTTAAACTTATTATTTATTAAATAATTATTTATTAAAATTAGATATTTAAATAATTGTATAAAAAAAGTTTTCAGCCCCTTGTGATACACTTCTGGATCCATCCCTGCGCTTACACATAATGAAATAGAGTTCTTACATGCTCCCTCTAGTATGGTTGCCCAACCCACCTGCACCTATTGCAACTTTGGGTGAGCTGAAGCATTGCAGATATTGTCTCGTGGTTTTGATGTGCTCAAGCTTGAGCTGCCTGTGCACAATTGGAGTCTGCAAGCATACCAAAAGCAACAAGGAATATGCATGTCAGGTCTTGCAAACTTCTATCAGGAAGTTGTAATCATTTTGGTAGTGTTAAAGATATTATTAGATTTTTTGTAAATAGGGAAATTATGTATAATTGTACAGCTAATCTTCAGGGATTTATTTCCCTTATTACTGTATTCCTTCATTATAAATAATATACCTTGTGTGTGATAACTTAACACATAATTCCTGTAAAGTATTTTACTCTTCATTGTCATCGTTTATCTCCTTCCTATTTCTCGTTTATCTCCTCTTTGGATTATGTGTCTATTCCTAGGTCTACAGGTGAAGCTATGGCTGATCCCCGTTGGCGGCAGGCAATGTTGGATGAAATGGCTGCTTTACAGGCTAGTGGGACCTGGGAGCTGGTTCCCTTACCTCCTACGAAGACTACTGTTGGTTGTCGCTGGGTTTATACCGTAAAGGTTGGACCGGATGGACATATTGATCGGTTCAAAGCTCGCTTGGTAGCTAAGGGCTATACTCAGATATTTGGCCTTGATTATGGGGACACCTTTTCCTTGTGGCCAAGATTACTTATGTTCGTCTGTTCCTTGCCATGGCAGCCATACGTCGTTGGCCGCTTCACTAGTTGGATATCAAAAATGCCTTCTTACATGGTGAGTTGCAAGAAGAAGTTTACATGGAGCAACCTCCCGGTTTTACTGCTACTGACGGCTCTCACCTTGTTTGTCGCCTTCGACGCTCTTTGTATGGCTTGAAGCAATCTCCCTGTGCCTGGTTTGGTCATTTTAGCTCTGCCTTGCTCCAGTTTGGTATGACTCACTGTGAGGCCGACCACTCTGTCTTCTTCCTTCGCTCTCCGACTGGCTTGTACATTTATTTGGTGGTCTACGTTGATGACATAGTTATCACTAGTGATGATTTTGATGGTATCCGTCAGCTCAAGTCTCACCTTCATAGTCAGTTTCAGACGAAAGATCTGGGTCCGCTCAAATAATTCTTAGGCATTGAGGTTGCTCAATCTGCCTTCGGCATTGCTATTTCCCAGAGGAAATACACTCTGGATATTCTCACTGAGACTGGTATGCTTGACTGTCGTCCTAGTGACACTCCTATGGACCCCAACATTAAACTTCTTCCGGGTCAGGGGGAGCCACTGGTAGACCCGGGAAGATATCGCAGACTTGTTGGTAGACTCAATTACCTCACAGTCACCAGACCCGACATCACCTTTGCAGTTAGTGTGGAGAGTCAGTTCCTCAATGCTCCTTGTGATAGCCATTGGGATGCCGTCAAGCGCATTCTCAGGTATATCAAAAATGCACCAGGCCGCGGACTTCTATATGAAGATAAAGGCAATGCCAAGATCGTTTGTTACTCTGATGCTGATTGGGCAGGATCACCATCAGATAGGAGATCTACCTCTGGTTATTGCATTCTTCTTGGGGGGAATTTGATCTCATGGCGAAGCAAGAAGCAAAATATAGTTGCCATGGCAGCAGCCGCTTCCGAAATTACATGGCTTAGACAACTTCTCCAACAACTACAATTCGGAGACATCCAGGACACGAAGCTTATTTGTGATAATAAAGCCGCTCTTCATATTGCATCTAATCCAGTCTTCCACGAGCGAACTAAATACATCGAGATAGATTGTCATTTTGTGAGAGAAAAAGTGCTCTCAGGAGAAATCACTACTGACTTTGTCAATTCCAGTGATTAGCTGGCGGATATTTTCACTAAATCTCTCAAGAGGTCTCGCGTGGATTATATTTGTAACAAGCTCGGTGCATACGACATATATGCTCCAGCTTGAGGGGGAGTGTTAAAGATATGATTAGATTTTCTGTAAATAGGGAAATTATGTATAATTGTACAGCTGATCTTTAGGGATTTATTTCCCTTATTACTGTATTCCTTCATTATAAATAACATACCTTGTGTGTGATAACTTAACACACAATTCCTGTAAAATATTTTACTCTTTTAGGTAGACTTGTAACATTGTGAGGTGCAGGAAACTTTAATTGTATAGATTTATCTCATTTCCTTTTTTGTAATCATGTTTGTAGTTAGGAGGGGATGCTTGATCATGTGCTTTTGGCAGCAAGGGTATCTGTATACGGATTATCTGCTGTTGGGTCTTCTTGACACATCTTGTGTTAAGTTTTCGTCTCCTTATCAATAAAATTTTTTTGCTGATTAAAAAAAACCCCACCTGCGCCTATTGAAAGCAATTGCCAATTGAAAGCAATTTAAGAGCCAGATGCAAGTAGTGAAAGTATGGTTGAGAGGACTCCTTCAGATATCAACAATAAAGGCAAGTACGTGGAAACACTGGTTCGGGTTGTCTAACAAGAACAATGTTAATATATAAGGGATCTTCATATGGTGGCCTAGATAAGAAGGTGCATTTTTTTCTTTGACTAATTAAATTAATAAATTTGCAGCTTTTTAATTTCCTTTCTGATGTTAATTGGTGGGTTGTTGTAGATTAACCTGAGTAGTGCCACTTGGGTTCCCAGCCATTTATAACACTGATTCAAAATTTGGTATGGGAAGGTACATGTAAACAACAAGTGTTCAGTGGATTCTTCTACTTGATGACAAAATTGATAAGTCATGTCATTCCTGTCCAGCACAATGTTTCTCTTCCTATTGTCTATGGTTTGTTTTGTGCCAAGGAGCACAATGCTGACACATAAATAATTTATCACAATTAAATAACCCGTGCATTAATTGTGTGGGTTTAAATCTAGTTAAAAAGAATCCTTGGGGTGGGGTGAATATCCTATATATGTCTCTAAAGGAGGAAATATGTGGATATATGAATAAAAGAAAGAAAGAAAAAAAAATGCTCGTGCATTGCACGGGTATATATCTAGTTATCACAAATGAATAATATCTCACATTCATTTCTTATTTCTTACGTTGTACATTTTTAGAATTCATTAACCCAGAGACAATATCCTTCAAATTTGAAACTCATTTATTTAACAAATCAAGTATGAAGTAAACTAAAAACATATTGAAAGGTATTACATAGGAAATCGAAGCTAAGGTCAAAATTTTTAGCATGCTCAAATTGTTAAAGCAGTCAACCAACATGGCTTGCAAAATAAACTTATTTATGAAGAAACCCAAGCTATATAATGTTGAATGTTCAATCAGTGAAGATGGAACTATTTTCAGAAGCCAGCTAGACAATAAGTCAAATGTCAAGTAACTGCAAATCACAAGATTCCCAGGAAGAGAACACAATTAAGTTCGACACAAATGCTAGACACAAAAATGAGATAATGCTTTATATAGAAGCACTCATGCATCGACATACTAGTATGTCCAGTACTTTCCAAGTTCAAAAATTAAGTTAATACCAAAGAGAATTTCTACAATTGTATTAAGAAAGAATAAAATCTATTACATAAAACCTTGGTAATGCTTCACAACATTCACCTCTATTTATGAAACCTATACCAGTAACCCAAAAATAAAAACTCGCTTATTTTCCATCAATATACCCTATAAGTTTGAAACCCTTTATTGTTTTCTACTCATACTTCCTCCACGAATAACCATTAGGAGGGATATCTGCAAGTTTGTTGATGGTAGCAGGCACCTTAATTGATCTTTTCACTTTATGTTTTCCTGTAAATGACAAATAAAATAACCAACGACATATCAAATGAAAATTTAATCTTTGATATAACAAACATTGATGATTAATTAATACCAGAACATTGAAGAAATGTGAATTCAAATATGCCGAGGAAGAGTTCTACACAATTTAAAGGAAGAATGAACAGAAAGGAAGCACCCAAAATAGAGGTGGCAACAACATATTAAGAAACAAAATGTTTTATGCAAAAGTAGACATACTATAAGGAAGCCTTTCACTCTATCCCTAAACTTTAGTTATAGCTGAGATCTACTTGTACATATACAGCTTCCCTATCAATGAATTGAGACAGCCTTTCATCAAAACACGCTTCTGCATTGCTTTATGGTTCAGGATTTCTATTCAAGAAGGAAGAGAAGATCTGGAGAGGGAAGAAGGATCAGAGAGAAGAATGATTTTTTCTTTAGACATGCATGGCAGAGAGCATGTTTCCTGGTTCAACATTGCATTGCTATGCTCTCTGATTCTTCTTTCCTCTCCATGTTTTCTCTTCTTTCTCGCACTCTTTAGACAGTTGCTTTGATATTGAAGCTAAGGTTTTATGAATTCATCTTTTAAGGCAGTATTCATGATTGCATTGTTTTTCTTTCTGCTCCTATGGTGGTGTTAATTAATTGCTCTAGAAGTGTTGGATTCTTCCCCTGAACCCTTGATGATGACTCTGACCCCACCACCTATCAGGTTTGTGTGTGTTTTGTTATTTCTTTCATTTCTCTTCATGTTCTTGTATTGTATTGGGTAGTGTCTTGCTAGGAATTTTCGCATTTCCCAATTAATTATGTTTCTAGAATGTACTAATTCAGAACGTTGTGTTTGTATATGATATAAGCTTTATGGGGATAATGTGAAGTGAATAATGAAAATTATGACAATGTTCTTCTTTCTACCTTTTGCAATGTTTGTTAGGAGGCATAGTAAATTTAATGGATTGGCTTCAACGTTATTATGGTTTAGCTTGGTCAATGTTTTCCTAACCTTATAAGGGAGGAAAAAAAAAGTTTAAAATTTAAATTGAAGAGAAAATAGAAAAAAAGAAAATTTTGAATTTTTATTTTTAGAAGAGTATAATAAAATGATTCGTAGTGATTCTGATTGGAAAACTGATTGTGCATTTTGGACCCTAAACTAGTCTCTATTGGCAAATGGTGGCAACAAAAATTTTCTTTTGGTGATGTGTCCACTATGTTGATGTACAATAAAGAATCATGATCATTTGTCTATATAAAATAATCATGTATCATTCGCTTAACAGATACGTACAACTATTATTTTTAATAGGCAGGTTTTTATTTGTCAAATAGTTTTAGGTTTATGTAATGAATTACTATGAACTTTTGTAGGTACGAGTATGAGTCTAATTATAATTGTACCAAATTTGTACTTACATCAAAATGTTTTAATATGTGACTCTGGTATCAACTGCAGCAACACAATTCCACTGAGGAGGAGTTGAATGGTAGATCTACTATACTAAAAGAACCTTTACAGAAGCCTACACCCCCTATACCTTACTGTGGCCTCTGAAAACATGAACATTAAGTGTTGCATCTTCTCTATTGACGAGTTCAAAGATACAAACATCTCCAGGTTGCAGTTCATTTTCACTTGCAAATGAGGCCCAACCAGCAGATAGTGTGCCTGTGGCACTTTCATTAAATACAAGCTTTACAGGCCACAATTTGTTTCTAAACTGTATCATCATCACATTCTGCTTCATGTTTGCAAAATACTTTCTGACAAAGTTATTCGGCACAAACTGCATCAAGTTCATATATATACATCACTGTCAGAACTAAATCAAACAATTCATGAAATAATAATAATACTTGATTACTTGCAGGCTAGCTTGACATAAAATATTATACACAAGTGTGCTTGTTATTTTCTGTTATTTCTGTTATCAGTAGTTAGTTCTAGTTGGAGTTAGTTATTTAACCTAGCATCTTATCTTGTATAAATATCTAACCGTACTGTATGATTGACACAATAAAAAAATCATTTTCAGTCTTCAAATTTTCTGAATCATTAGGTAAAAAATTCCACACCTATCAACACATTTAGGTGCTTAACTAAACCTTACCGGGCGTCTGGTTACATTTTCCCTCAGACAAGTTAAAGTGACCATGAAAAAGGGGTTTTTTTATGTGAATTTGTTGGCTTCTCCAAGAGCTCTGCTTGTTAAGATCTTTGACTTGCAGTGGCTTTCAAACCGTGAAGAACTTTGACTTGAACTACCACCTGTCAAGTTAGTTGAAGGATGCACTAAGCAGCATTTTTAAAGATCTATATTTGTATTTTCACTGAACTCAGTTTTAGCTTTTCATAAAGAGTAATAAAAGCTACCTAAAGTGTAAGGCACAAATTACACACGTTGGATATATAGAGGCCTAACAAGTACCAATTACCCATAAAAATCTAGAAATAGATTTACATTCAACAAACGATTCTCGTTTTCAACCAAGTTTTGATTCATCTAAATTGAAGAACTATAGCCAATGACTGGAAAATTAACAGTTAAGATCATGACTAAATGCATATATATGTATAATAAATCATGTAATTGTTTAAACTTGAAGTGCAGATTTTTCAATTAATAGCTATATACTCTTCACTTTATTCTCAAAAGAGAATCCCTCATGAGGAGTTAAGTCTTTTTTTTTTTTTGGTACAGACAAGATTTTGTTGGTACAGGAAGTGTTCAGTCTAATTAACTACATCTACTTGAACTGATTCTAAATCCTCATTGTGTAGATAAAAAGGAATAATAGATTACCTTGTGAAATGGGGCAACCTGGTTCCTCTGCACCTCGAAAGATGGAAACTTTGAAAGCAATGCCTTGGATCTTCTGGATCAGCTCAAAAGCACAAACATCTCCTACATTCAAATTATTTTCTGATGCAAATTTCTGCCATCCCCCAGTAATTCTAGGAGCAGAACAAATAACAGGCCATGTTCTCCCATCCAAGTTCTCAAGGAGGACAACTGCATGTGTTTTCTTCAAATATTGTTCTGCAAATTGAGGCGGTATTTCCTGGGATATTTTTTACAATGTAAAAATATAAGAACTAAGAATTATATTCTTCTGCAACATCCTTATGAAAGAAGCTGATTCATGACAATGCATATATTTAATCAAATGCTTACCAGGTAATCTCCATTAATAAAGGATGGCTTCATGACAAGCCTGAAAGAGGGATGTTCAGATCTGAAAGTTGTGGTAGAAGTTAACTGCTCCCCTTTTGGGCATTCAGTGTAAAAAATGCCATTACCCTCATCTTCTGAAAAATTGAACATAGCATGAGTAAATTATGAAAAATTGGTCTCAAAAAGTTAAATTGAACATGCCATTACCCTCATCATATGAGTCTATGACATACATACCATCTAATTCTTGCTTGACAAATTTTGCCTTTTGAGATCTAGTACTTTTAGTTTGGACACACTGATGCAAGTTCACTTTCTTAGAAGGTTGAGGAGATGACACTTTGGATTTGACTCTGGTCTTTCGGCATGAAAATTGCTCATCCAAAATTTGAACAGAATAATCACTAATCTCCACATGGCTGTCCTTTCCATCATGAGTACCATGGGAAGGATAGTCCACTTCAAGGGCACTGTTGTCGAATATGTGTACATCAAAATGAGATGTTCCCTGATATTTAAAGAACAGCAAGTGGCCATGATCTAGAGAATAGTATGAGGCAAACTCCTTCCAACCGTTTTGAAACAAAATTTCACCATCATGCTTGGTCCAATTTACTTTCCATTCAGTGCCATCTGGAGGCTTGAGAAACACCGGGTTTGACATTCCATCTCCATATTCTGTAGTGAAACCTGTTGGGAGCTTCTGCAAAGATTCTGTTGTTGTCAGCATGGATAATGAAATTCACAAGCATAACAGAGAAGCATAAACCCCAAATAGCTATCTTATCAAGTTCAGTGAAACTAAAAAGTATGAAAGTAATGATGGTAGCTTACAAGTATTCCATGTGCAAGACTTGTTCTGAGGACAATCTTAAAGAAATTAACTGCAGTCATGTTGAGATGAGATGTGAGGGTCAACAATAATACCAGCTAAGAAACTAAGAAACAAAGGTAGCTGCTTTTGCTTTTGGTAAAAGGCTTAATGCTTGAGATGATTTCATGAAACGTTTTTAAGTAGCATCACCGTGAAGAATTAAATGCCACATTACAAGTAGTTCAAAATTTATGACAAGACACTCAAGTTTTGTTCTCCTAGGAGGCAACTCTGTACCAATTAGTCTCTATCAATAAAGAGGGCACACATACAAACACTCAACTCACATAGGGTTTTTTTTATTGTATTTGATTGAACTTTTTCCATTTTCGTATTGATTAAAAAATAAAAAAAGTCCATTTTTTTATATATATATTTGTTCAACTCAATCTTCCATGAGATGAGGCAACACCTCAGTTCTGTTCTGTACCACTCTTCTAACAAGTTCTTCTCAGACTTAAATTTGCATTGTCTCTATCAATTAATTAATAAAGAGGGCACTCTCTTAAGCATGCATGATGTAGTGGTTACTTTGATCCTCTTATTAGGTGCCAAAATCAAATGACAAGAGGCTTCAACTTTTTCGTCACATTTTTTTTTAATAATAATGTTGATTAATAAATGTTTCAAAAAATATTTGTGAATTCTAACTATGCCACAATTCAAACTGTCAAATTATCAGCTCATCTATATTTCAAAAAATATTTGTGAATTCTAACTATGCCACAATTCAAACTGTCATATTCAAACTCTAGCACAATTCAAATGGTTATTCACAATTTTAATAATCAAATCCTACACTATAAATTAGAATATCAAACTTATAGGGTGAAGCTCTTACTCTCTCCATTCAATCTCAAATAGAGATTTTCAACACTTTCTTTATTCTCTCTTTGGAATGTGCATTTTCACATTATTTGTGCAACTAGTCAAAAAATATTTCTCTTAATCATCTCAAACTACCATCCTTTTTATCATTACCTGTATGTTTGATTTTCTTAATTGTTTATCTATTTTATTTTAAAAATAATCTTATATCACAATTTAAATTAATTATAAATCCAAAATATAATTTATATATTTAAAAATATTTAGTTATTATAAATTTTAATTATAATATAATTTAAATTTTTAAAATATTTAATTATTATAAATTATAATTATATACAAATAAAAAATTATCATAGAGGGAAGAATTAAATGCCATAAGTTCAAAATTGATGACAAGACACTCAACTCAAGTTTTGTTCTCGTAGAGAGTCTTAAGTTTTGCTCATAAGTTTCTTTTTTATTGTATTTGTTTGAACTTTTCCATTTTTGTATTGATAAAGGAAGAATTAAAAAAATAAAAAGTCATTTTATTAATTTTATTTGTTCAATCCATCCTTTTCTAAAAGAACATAATAAAAAAGTTAAAACTAAAAAATATAAAAAAAAAAAAGTTAATATAATAAATAAAATACAAAATGGATAAAAAAAACACAAACAAATTAAACGTAGAAAGCAAAGAAAGGAAAAGAAGGGAACAAGGAAAAAGCATGGTGAATGCTATGTTAGTATTGTGACAGGGTGCTTTCTCCATTTACCATTTTGGTGATAGTTCATTATTGCTAACAATTTCATCTCAGACTTTTTGTCTCTATCAATAAAGAGGGCAGAGCAGGGGCACACATACATACACACACTCAACTCAACTCACCTAGGATAAGGATAGGACTTTTGTGCTCTCAATCATTCATTCATTCTCTCACTTTTTTCTGTTGACTCCACACATTTTTCTGACACAACCTCTCTCACTACACACGCTAGCTAGCTGCCAAGCACGTCCTAAGATTTTCTGTTAATTTATGTATAACATTTTATTTTTTATTAAATGTATTAATTAGAGAATTAATATTTAGTTTTTCCAGTTGTTTACTTATATTATGATTGGTTTGTATACTACCAAACACTCATAATTTTTGGGGTGAGAAGAGCGTTCTCTGAGTTTTAAAAAAAGTGTGCATGAGAGAGTTGGGAGGATTTTGTCAGCAGTAACTTTATTTTTGTATACCATTTTCTTCTAATAAAAGAGAGCATTTTTAATACAGCATAGTGTATCATTTTATGATAATGAAATTGATAAATAAAGGTTGAAGTAAGAAAAGGAGAAAATGGAACTAAAGGATTCATAAAAATCATATTACAATAAAAGTAAGTTACAAAAGCGAAAAATCTCCTGCCTGAAGGTTATGCCTCTAGAGCTTAGAGTTTGATACTAGAATAGAAAATTCTAGTCAGTATTTGACAAATGAATCAATTTGTCAGCAAAATGATTCAAACTGTTGCTGCAGAGTTTAGATGCTACTAAAGTGCAGTTGGAAATTTTGTCAAAACTCTATGGACAGCTACAAGCAAAATGTAAAGGAGAAGTTTATGTTCTGATTAGCAATGTTTAGTAATTCCCAAACATATAGTTGAAGAGGGAACTTATTGAGTCACTCAAAGCTAAATCAAATATGTATTAAAGACAGAAATAACATTACTAAAATTGTTCTCTTATAGTTATAGGCATAGGCCGCAGTAGAACCTAAAATGCTTCGGGATTAATTGTATACTTTATATCGTATATAGATTAGAACTTACATGCATCTCATGCACAAATTGATATTGTATTTACATTGATGTAGTATTTCAATTTTAAATATATCCAAAATAGGTTCTTTATGCTCTTCATGTTTATTATGATTAATAATATTCATTCTTTCATTTACGGGAATTTCTGACTCAACACTAGCAACTAAGAAACAAAGCTAGGTGGTTGACTTGACATGATTTCATGGGCACACCGAGAAGAATGAAATGCCACAAGTTCAAAATTTATGACAAGACCCTCAAAATTTGATCTCCACATTTACAAGCGTAGTCAGAGTCATGTCGTAAGATTTGAATCAATGTCAGAATGGCTTTTACTTAACATCCAAGAAGTAGGTTTTGTGTATTCACATGTTTTATCTAAAAAAATGATAATATCTCAGGTTTTCCATTATGCTGATTTGTTGTTTGTTACCACTAAACATATTTTTTCCTTCTTTTCCTCTTCTTTCCCCCTTATGCGCAATAACTCTTCCATATCCTTAAATTCAATGGCATCTTCGGGACACAGTTCAGCTTCTTTCAAGTTCTTCCTCAATTGCTTTCTTTTCCATGTCATTAATTTTCATCTGCTATTTCAATCCATTTATCTATATATTTTATCAAAAAATTGGCTGCTAGCATTTTCAATTGCAAGTTTAATACACATCCATGTGCTCTCCTTTATATCTCATCCAAAAAATGCATTCCATATTTCTCATCTCAACATAATTGATATAATATTTACAGATGGTGTATGGAGGATTAGACAATCCTCTGTATATATAAGCTTCAAAGGATATTCATGATCAGACTCAATATTATCAAAGGGTTTATTGTAACATGCTTTATAAGACCGCTATATATGTCATATATGCACAAATACATCAACACTACATCAACACTAATGGTCATAAACCATAAACTAATAAAACTAAATCCTGTGACATACATCAACACTACAGCAAACGATTCCAGAAGAGTTGAATGGTACTAAAATAATGCTTATAGAAGCCAACAGCTCCTAATCCATTACTATTTACCTTACTGTGACCTCTGAAAACAAGAACATCAAGTGTTGCATCTTCTCTATTGGCGAGCTCAAAGATACAACTTAATATCTCCAGGTTGCAGTTTATTTTCTCTAGCAAACGAGGGCCAGAAGGCAGAGAGACTGCCTGAACTAGCATATTCATGCAAACAAACTTTACAGGCCACAATTTCTTTCTAAACTGTATCAACATCACATTCTGATTCATGTTTACAAAATACTTTCTCAAAGTTCATCTGCACATGCTGCATCAAGTCATATATATATGTTCATCACCGTCAGAACAATATAAAACAATTCATGAAAGAATAATACACTTGTTCATGAAAGAATGAAATCAAACAATTCATGTGGTTTTTATTTTCTGTTATTTCTGTTATCAGCAGTTTATCTTGTATATATACCTAACTGTATGATCGACACAATAAACAATTCTTTTTCAGTCTTCACATATTCTGAATCATTAGATAAAAAACTCCCTACCTATCAACATATTTAGGTGATTAACTGAACCTTTCCGGGCCACTGGTTATATTTGCCTTCAGATGAGTTAAAGTGACCATGAAAAAGGGATTTTCCAATGTGAATTTCTAGCTTCTTTAAGAACTCTGCTTGTTAAGAACTTTGACATGAAGTGGCTTTCCAACCGTGAAGATCTTTGACTTGAAGTCCCACCTGTCCAGTTTGGAAAGATGCACTAAGCAGCATTTGGAAAGATCTTGATTTGCATTTTCACTGAATTCGGTTTTAGCTTTTCATAGAGAGTAATAAAAAGCTACCTAAAACGTAAGACACAAATTACACATGTTGGATATATAGATTACCATGTGAAATAGGGCTACTTGATTTCTCTGCACCTCAAATGATGGAAACCTTGAAAGCAAGGTCCAGGATCTTCTGGATTATCTCAAAAACACAAACATCCCCCACATTCAAGTTATTTTCTGATGCAAATTTCTGCCATCCACATTTAATTCTCGGAGCAGAATAAATAACAGGCTAAGTTCTCCCATTGAAGACCTCAACGATATTTTCTGGGTTTTTTTACAATGTAAAACTGTAAGAACTAAGAATTATATTTCTGCTGTAACATCCTTATAAAAGAAGCTAACTCATGACAATGCATATATTTAATCAAATCCAGGTAATATTCCTTAACAAAGGATGACTTTATGACAAGCGTGAAAGAGGGATGTTCAGGTCTGAAAATTGTGGCTTTCTTTAAAGCGGTAGAAGTTATCATTAGTTGTGAATATAGTTATAGTTATTTTAGGTTTTGCCTTAATGTTAATCCAACTGTCCCCTAACCAATCTGATCTCTAGACATTCTTAAATCCCACTCCTTGCACACATTCATCAACAAACATTCACATTGTACAACCAAAAACATTTCTATTAAAAATTTGACAGAGATGAAATGGTTTAAAGAAAGGGCTAAAGAAAAGCATTAAAACAACATATCAGCATACCGAGAAAGTAGACTTGAACATGACGATAGTTAAAACCCCAAAATGAAACAAATATCAAACAACAACTGAAGATAGGGAATTGATCAACATGTATTGTATGTTATGATAATAACATTGACCAAGCTAAACCATAATAACATTGAAGCCAATCCATTACCTTTACTAAGCCCCCTAACAAACATTCCAAAAGGCAGAAAGAGGAACATTGTCATAATTTTCATTATTCACTTCACATTGTCCCCATAAATCAAAGCTTATATCATATACAAACACAACGTGCTGAATTAGTACATTCTAGAAACATAATTAATTAGGAAATGGGAAATTTCCTAGCAACACACTACCCAATACAATACAATACAAGAACAAGAAGGGAAATGAAAGAAATACCAAAACACACACAAACCTGATAGGTGGTGGGGTTAGAGTCATCATCAAGGGTTCAGCGGAAGAATCCAACACTTCTAGAGCAATTAACACGACCATAAAAGATGAATACAGAAAACCTTACCTTCAATATCGAAGCAATTGTCTAAAGAGTGCAAGAAAGAAGAGAAAACATGGAGAGGAAGAATCAGAGAGCATAGCAATGCAATGTTGAACCATGAAACATGCTCCCTGCCATGCATGCCTAAAGAAAAAATCATTCTTCTCTCTGATTCTTCCCTTCCAGACCTTCTCTTCCTTCTTGAATAGAAATCCTGAACCATAAAGAAATGCAGAAGTGTGTTTTGATGAAAGGCTGGATCAATTCATTGATAGTGCACGTAGCTGTATATATACAAGTAGATCTAAGATATAACTAAAGTTTGAATTTAAGTTAAAGATAAAGATAGATGCAACTGAACAATAGATATAGATAAAGTTATCAATGATAACAACATTATCATAGAAACTTTAAGTTATCATAGAGCATAGCAATGTAGTTGAACCATCAAACATGTTCTCTGCCATGCATGTCTAAAGAACATAATAATTCTTCTCTTCCTTCTTGAATCATAATTGAAAGAATTACTGAACCATAAAGCAATGTTCCACAGATGAATATAATGAATGTATTTATAGGTGGAACTAGCCGTAAAGTATTATTATGATAAGATCTTTATCATAATTTATCAAAAAATAACCGGAAAATTCAAGATGAAAGACAAATGTACCCCATGGGGGCCTAGAACCCCTAGGTAACTACATAACCGAATAGTATCCGGTTGTCCTAGTACTATTCGGCCTATCATAAATGGCAATACCGGCATTAGAAGAATAATTTTGGGATTAGAATAACATTATCACGTAAAGAAGGATTAACATCACATTAGTAACAAGGTAAGGTCCATGGATCCAAAGGTCCATTAATATGTGTATATAAATGGTGAGATTCTCGAGGTAAAACTAACTGTTCATTCTCATTTACTACTCTCATTTTACTATATTTGGGTGATATTTTACTTGAGCGTCAAAGTACCTTTGCAAGTACCCACCCCCTCGGCGGAAGACGACAAGGACAAACAAATAGAGTTCGGCACAGCAGGAAAGGATTATCACCGTACTCTCAAACAAGTACAACAAATAAATAAAGAACAAAAGCAGGCTAATCTAATTTGTCAATTTGATTTTCCCGAACAGAGCAAACGAAACGGCGCTAAGATAACAATTCTAAATTTTAATTTATTAATTTGTTTAAGAAATTGAAGTGTCAGAATCTGAACAAATAATTGAAGTGTCGTAACAAAATGGCACCAAGATAACAATAGTAACTGAATGTCACCTAGTAAGATAGTGACAGTTGCCCTGCTTCCTTAATTCATGAATCATATCCAGAATGAATTCTATTTTTTTAAAGGACAGAATGAATTTTAATTAAGGTTTAATTATTCTGCAAGTCCATGTACTTTTACCAAATTTCCAATTAAGTCCTTGAACTTTTTTTTTTCTTTTAATTGGGTCCTGAACTTTTATTTGTTTTTTTCAATTGGGTCCCTAAACTTTTATTTGTTTTTCAGTTGGGTCCTTCTATCAAACTGCCGTTATGAAAAATTAACCGTAGACACCTAATTAAAGGTGCAGACAGTGGATCGGTGCTTCTGGAGTGTGTTGTAATCACAACTGACCTGTAGGGGTTGAAACTTTGCAGAAATCTCTCATAATTGACTCAGTTGTGCTTACAATACACAAAATAATTACCACAATAAAAAAATTCAAGTATTTAACTGCATAAAATTTAACTTCAATATAAATTTCATGCATATTTATATCACAAATTTCCCAATAGAGGTAATCTATAGTATTTTTATTAACAGTTAAACTTATATTCACTTTTAATTTTTCAAATTAACTTTTTCTATAAAACTAAATATAAAATATTGGCTAAAATATTCAAATAAACAAATATATTATCCTAGGTGCATGTCGTTTGCTATTTCCAACGAGTTCAAAGCATTTCCCAGTATCATTGCAGTCAATATAAGGCTGGTAGGGTATGTGTGGGGAATGATGTATGGTAACATTGAAATGATATTTTTATGAGGGCGGCCATTTCAAATCTAAACGGGGGTAACTTTAGTAAAAATCGGAGTCTTATTCCTATTCATTTTGGGTTGGGCCTTTGAATAGCCAAGACAACCATATCTGTTAGTCGGGCCACAAAATAATAAAATTATACATAAAAAGGGGCCTTATCGAACGTCCAACACTGCACATGGATCACTATCACCCATTAATACTAACACATAATCATTAGAGCAAGTTACACTCATCTTCCCTGTATTTATCACTTATTACATTCAGCACCCATCCTTTTTTTTACCCTACACAAACCTCCCTTATTGTTTCATTTATGTTACACTAACCACCCCTGCCCTTGAAACACCATTTGATCTGTTAATAGAATTCAGCACCTTTTTTTTTTTTTTACAGATTAGCACCCCTTTTAGGAAGGGTTATTTGGACTCTTCACTAAAAAATAAATGCCGTCAGTTAACAGAGACGCTTAGGAGTGCCAAAGAAATGCATTTTAACAGAGGGGGTGCGAGTGTAATAAGTCCTAAATTAAGGGGGGACAAGTGTAATTTGTTCTAATCATTATATATGTTATTTCATGTACATTTATCTTTCCTCTATTATGAACAATATTCCTCTATTTTCAATACTAAATTCAATTAAAACTGTATACAAAATCCACCCATGCAAACAAAATTGACTCTAAAACAAAAATGTCTTCATATCACAATCAATCAATAAATAATACAATTGAGGATGTTATCTTTTACTATTCATTGTAGAGACTTATGTTTTTTTTTATAGATAGAGACTTATCGATAAACTTAGTCAAGAATTTTTTATTTTTTATATTCTTTTGTTAATGATAATTGGTTATAGTGTGAAACATATAAAATAATTAAAAACATATTTATTTCTTTTTCATTTTAAAAGTTGTCATATTTTATCGATGGAATAAAAATATTAAAAATATTTTTTTAAACTTATTTTCAAATTATTATTTTAAATTGAAATTTTTTTTTAATATTTATTCTTTTAAAATTAATTTACTTTTATAGTATAAATTAGAAGTAAATGTGAAAATATTATTTCTTCTTTCAATTAAGGCTCTCTCAACTCAATTAAGTATTTTTTATATTTATTTTCATTAAGGCACTCTTGAGCAATTTATACGTAAATGGGATCTCTTGTAAAACAAAAGAATCAATAACTAATAAATGAGTCAGTTATTATTGAAAAATATTAAAATAATCTCTCACCAAATACACAATGCTCCAAAGTCCAAAACTTCTTGGTTAAGTTTAGGCTAAATTACTCTTTTGGTTCCTTATCTTTGTTTTAGCTTGTAATTTGGTACTTTATTTTTTAAAAGTTGCAAAATGGTCATTTATCTTTATTTTAAGTTGTAATTTAGTCCTTTATTTTTTAAAAGTTGAAAAATAGTCCTTAAGTAATTTTTTATAGCATGTTTACTCTTGAACTAATGTATTTTTTAAGTTTTTTTGGGATAAACATGTTATAAAAATTACTTAAGGGGCCATTTTGCAACCTTTAAAAATTAAAGAATCAAATTGCAACTTAAAATAAAAAGAATGAACCATTTTGCCACTTTTAAAAAATAAAATGACCAAATTGCAACCTAAAATAAAGATAAGGGACCATATTATTGAAAATTATTTCATCAAACCATTGAAATTATTGAAATAAATATCAACTCTTAAAAAAAATATTATATATATATATATATATATATATATATATATATATATATATATATATATAAATCAATTATTATTATTATTATTATTATTATTATTATTATTATATATAAAAAATAATTTATCAATTTTTTTATCTTTTAATTGATAAAAACTCATTATTTTGTTTAATTATAGTAATTAACATGACTATATATCCTGATTGAATTAATCAATTAAATTACTAAATTATCAAATATTTAATAGATTTTGACTTTATATAATATGATAGTCAATTTATTAAAATTTATGGAATATTGTTTTATAATTGTGTTAACTTTTGTTTATTATCATTATTTTATAATAATTTACTGTAAATATATACCAATTATCAAATATTAATTATCAATATATCAATTGATTATATATTATTATTATTATTATTATTATTATTATTATTCAAACACATGGTGTACTCCCCAAAATTGCACGTTACATTTTCGGGTGGATTGTACCCTCTCAAACAAACTCGATTTTTACATCCCCATAAATGCAGCAATTCATAAAAAGTTTCCATTCTAAATCCACAAGATTAAAAGTTGGCTTCCCCCACGAGTGGCAACATGAGCGTGTTCTAAGCAAAATCAAACATTCAAATTTTAAGATCTAAGCCAACAAAATCAATTAGGATCGATCAACAATAACCTAACCAAAATTCTACAGTCTGAACCGATCTCGTTCTTGAACCAAAATTCGAATTTACAGTTCACAATTTGCAAAATATAACTTTGCATTAAATTCCAGGGTACTTTAGCTTAGGTAAAACTCCAATTCAAATTGATGCATTAAAGGATATGTATGTGTCCAAATTTTGAAAAAGAAAAAGAAGCACCGTATAAACGTTATCAGCAAGCTGAATCACCGCCACGAGGTTCAGCAATTTGCGCACGATTATATATGGCCAAATACATAATCAATAAGAGTTGCATTTGCATTTTCAAATTTATACTAAGCTGACATTATTTTTTGTTGATTTAATTGATAACAAGAAAATACGATTCTCCATTGACAATTATGGATAATAAGAATTTTAGGGGTATAACTAAATAGCTTTAACTAATTTTGATAAACATTACAAAGCATGTCCTAACTTACACCTGGTTTAAACGGATCATATCATATATATATATATATATATATATATATATATATATATATATATATATATATATATATATATATAACACAGTTGTTGATTAGGACTGGTAGTCCACGTGCCGCATTCTAGCTAGTAAACTGTGTTTTATATAATATATAGATAGATAGATATATAATCAATTATAGATAGATAGATAATCAATTAATTAATTATTGATTAGCACAATCACAATTACAATCTTAATATTTGTAAGATATTTAATATATTATTTTCTTTCCAGATTTAATATTTTAATATATATTTAATTGACGAAAAAAAAATCTTATTAATTAGAAATCAATGTAACTAATATCTGATTATATTTGCAACGAAAATACTGCTATTAAAATATTTTTTAAATTAATAATAAGTCTAATATAAATATTTTAATGTAAAAATTAAGATAATTTAAATATAATGTTAGATTAACTTGAAAATTAAGTGAAAATTAAAATATTAACTTATGACTATAATATTATTAAATAACTCAAATAATTTAAATTAACAAATAAAAAAGTAATAATAATTAATTAACTTTGACTAATATATTATATTTTTATTTTTATCTATACCAAAAAAAAAATCTTATCAATTATAAATTAGTGTAACTAATATCTGATTATATTTGCAAAGAAAATATTGCTAGCTAAAAAATAATCATGAATACTATTTGTGATATTAAAATTTCATTATAATTGATTTCGAAATTTCATTATAATTCTGTAAAAAAAAAAAAAAATTCATTATAATTGATTTCGAAAATATTTTACAAAATTATTTCAATCTCTAATATTTCCTTACTCTAACACAAGTATTGAAAATGAATAAAAAAATAATGTTATTTATCAATAATTACGTGTTTAATTTATTTTATGTATTATCATTCTATTATTTTATTACTTGTTAATAAATTATTATATATCCTACCAAAATAATATTACGTTTCCTTAAATATTAATTAATACTATACTATTCTCTTAAATATTTTAAACAATTATCAACTCTGTTATTGAATTATTACGAACAGAGATTTTTAATACTTTTTTATTGATCTTACCTTTAAAAATTTTGAATACCATGATTTCCTTTTTAAAAATTATAATTATAATTTACTTAAAAGTTTTTAATTTATTTTTATGTTTAATATATTATAAATTACAAATTCAAATAGTGATTTTTATTACTTTTGATATCATTAAATTAAATCTTTCAATTTGCTAATTTTGATTGTTTCTAATTTTTTTATTTGATTATACGGAATATAAATATAATTTAAATAATTTATTTTAATATATCACCAATAATTATTTTGTCTTCAAAAGATGAATATTGTACTTTTCTTTTTAAAATGTTTAATTGTTAATATAAATATTTAGCACAATGAATTCAGACCATGCAATTTTAGCTAGACTTTGCAATAAACTTATTCTGTTCTACGTCATGTTTTCTAATCTTGATTCAATTGCAGACATTGATATTTAAAAGAAAAAATGCAAGTCAACCATGATTCCACTCTACCTTCACATCATATGAAGATATTTTCAAAACAAGTTGAGAAAACATACTTATTTGGTAATATTACAAACTCTATTTTTTATCATCGTATTTTTAGTCTATGTTGAAATTGATATCAAATATTTTTTTTTATTTGTAGATGTCATTAGAGTGCTACCTTTAAGGAAAGTTTATTGAAAAAAATGTGATGAAAAATTATCTTATGTTGTCATGAAATTAGACAATTTTCGGTGAGTATTTTTTTTATACCTTGGCCTTTTTAATTCGTTTTCTAACGAGCAATGTTTCATTCATATGTTGAAAAATAGAAAATTACAAACTATAAATTTTATTATCATTTTTAGTATGTATTAAATTTGGTATCAAATAATTTTTTTCATATGTAGATATCACTAGAGTATTGCCTTTAAGGAAATTGAATATAAACATGATGAAAAAAATAAAAAAACCTCTTATGTTGTTATGGAAATAGACAATATTTGATGAGTATTTTTTTTTATACCTTAGTCATTTCAATTTGTTTCTTAACGAGCAACGTTTTATTTATTTGCAAAAAAAGGAAAAAACCTGAAACAGACTTTGTATGAATTGATTATAGATTTTTTTTTCTTCCAATAATATAAAGAAATTAATAAAATTACCAATATAATTGTATATAATCCAAAAAAATTCTTCTTTCAAATTTACCCGTACATCGTACGGGTACTATCTAGTATATATATAAAATTATGTTGTTTTCTAATTTTTTGTTTTTCTTTGCATATTGTAGCGACTGAAATAAAATATTATTATCAATATAATAATTTTTTCTACATTTCACTAAAATTATATTTATACTAAAATATATTGATTTATATTTATTAATTAATTATTTTTGTATTCCTGTAGAAGTATATTAATATATATTGATTTATTAATAAGTATAATTTGTACTTATTAATAAATTAAAAGTATAACTATAGTAGAAACATTACACATTTTCAACATATTGTTTCTTCCCACTCAATTTTATGTTTCTAATAAAATAAATAAAATAGTATTTCTAAAATAGAAATAATATGAAAATTAAAAACTCACAAATCATTTTGTTCTACCTTTTTCAAACGATGGAATAGGATCTTTATTTTATTCCATTTCATTATCAAATATTCAAATAATAAAATGAAATTTTTAATCTATTCTATTCTAATTCATTTTACTCTATTATATTTATATTTCAATTTACTGTTTCATTCTCTACCACCAATACAAATATAGCCTTACATTTTGCAAGTTATATTGCATTACCATCATTTCAAAATAAGTTAATTGGTGAAGCAATTACAAACACGCCTGCATGGTAATGCAACTACTGCACTAACCTAACTACGAGACAAATATTTAATGTGATCCTCGAGGAGTGATAGCATATATTCCTAAATTTACACAACTAGATGAAGATAACAATATTGTCAGTTTGAAAATCATACAACATTAGTGACTGCAAGTGAGGCCCTTATCCGTTGTAAGCCTCATTGAACCATTGATAAGCCTCGAGTCTAAAACGTGTTCTGTGGATTAACCCTTCTTCTCGCTTCTCGCTTATAAAATGGAGTTTCATCGATCGTTCTCCTCACATAGTTTACGAATGGTTGAGGTGTTCGAGGAGACATGTCATTTACAACAGATGGGGTGCTTCTATCAGGAGTTGCAGGCGCTGCAATGCTTGGAGTTGGAGTTGGAGTTGTTGTTGTAACTGAAGAACTTGTTTGCTGAGATCCCTCTGGTCTGTCCAAGAAACGTGTGAAGATAGCGATTGATAAAATCAACAGCAGAAAACACCCCAGGATGCTTGCCCAGAAGACCTTATTATGGTTACGCTGGATGGTGCTGTTTCCTCAGGTTCATGGTTGATGTCTATTTCCACACTCTGGCCTGTAAAACAGGTAAAAGAAAGATTAAACTTGTGAACTCCAACATACGCTACCCCTGTTTAGATAAACTTATGTATAAGTACTTATAGGAGAAAAAAAATGAAATATGTTTATCCCATAGGTTAATTTTAACTTATGCATAAGTTAATTGTAACTTATAGGAAAAGTTGATTTTAACTTATGTATAAACTAATTTTAACTTATGGGAAAAGTTTATTTCTTTTTACATACTTATTTTCTTCTTTATAAGTGCTTATGGAGAAGTTTAATCAAACAGAGCCTAAGGACATGTTCGGATAAACTTCTCCATAAGTACTCTAAAAGAAGAAAATAAGGATTTCTCCACAAGCTAAAATTAATTTATGCATAAGTTAAAAATCAACTTTTAAAGAAGCTAATATGAGAAAACATCTACAAATTAACTTATGCATAAAAGCTAATTTAACTTATGGAGAAGTTTTTTCAATTTTTTTCTTCTTATTTTCTTCTCCTAGAAGTGTTTTTAGAAAAGTTTATCCAAACATGCCTAAGTTTTTTCCCTTTTAAATAAAAAACAATTTATGAAGTGCTGAAGGAAATCAAGTCATATTAAGCTTCAGGAATATGTAACCATGACCTGGGAGTGTGATGATGATTCTGTCTGTGAATCTCTTGGCTTTCAGTAGTTTGACCTGGAGACATGAACAAGAAAAATTAAATACAAATATATTTTAAATCCAAAATCAGAACATTTATTGCATGTCTAGTAATGGGATCAGTTCACTGGATAGTTGTGCAACTTTTCAAGTGATATTTTAGCTTCGGATTGCAGCACAAAGAAAAGAAATGCAAGGCTCATGGAGAATGCATCTCACCTAACTAGAGAGAAAAAATCGGCTACCCTACAATAATTTAGATTTGAGCATGATGAAACCCGTTGAAAGTACTCACCTCATACCGTGCAAACCCTCGAATGCCAAAATCTTCTTTATGGATGAGACTGATCATAATCAAGTCTCGGTGATGCCAGTGAATTTCAACATCTATAATAAAACAGCCAACAGGTTTAACCTTACATATGGTAGAAGACAGCAATGAAATATTTGTAGAAACTATGCTCTCAACAATAAGTGAAGATGATAGCTAGGAATATCCCCATGAGACCCATCAGAATGATTCACATCACCCGCCAACCCACATCATTTTTTTTTATAAAGGGGAAAATATTAAGGGGAAATTCTGTGATAGGCTCAAAGAGACTATTCTACACTATTCCTAAAATCTACCATTAAAGCTATAGATAAAAGCTAAGAGAATAAAATAAACTTTCATTTTTCTTCATTGATACCTCAATAGAGTGCAAACCTTACATTAAATAATAACCCTAATGGATGACAACCATACATGTGTCCTCATCTAGTATTTTAGGAAATTAAAATAAAACTAATATTAAAAGGATAATATCTAAGTCATATAATATTTAAATCACCTAAATGAGCCTTCCCAAGCCCATCCTATCATTCTGACAAAAGTATGGATAATCAATCAACAAAACGAGGTAATCACACAGGAAAAAAATGAAGATACATCATCTTACCAGTATTTCCCAAGATGGTAATGCAAGTTTTGTTAGAGCCTGGTGTCAATTTCAGCTGCATCGATTCTGAGGGGGAAACGAACATTAAACTAAATTTTTATACTTTGTTTAACAATCAGGTTTTGAGGGGTTCCACTGAGTTTACAATCAGGCACATCACAGGCATAAAGGAGAGCAAAGGCGTTCAACTTAATAAATCAAACACCTCATTCTGATATGTACTTTCAGGCAAAGAAACGGGAAAGAATCAAAGGATCCAATTTTGCTTTGTTATTATGCCATACCTTGCTCATCTCCATTATAGAAAATCCTCCAATAAAAAGTGCTGAAGCAGATCCAGAAACATGTTCGTGTTCAAGAGAAGCAGAAATGGAGAGTGATACATCTGGCCTCATGCCTTCTAACTTAGGTACTGAGTGCACCAAATGCTCTGGTGAGTAAGGGAAAAATAAGCAATATGAGTTGCCAGAGTCCTGATCCAGCCATGGCTTCACATACCTTCAGTGAATGAACATAAAGTTAAATCTAAGAATGAATTGATCATTTAAAGAATCATGAGAGAAATGAATAAAGATCTATACCCCACATATGGCGGATCTACTCTACAATTGAATAAAATTCTCTTGTTTTCTCCAGGTGCAACAAGGGATTCACTGTAGGAATTACTATTACAATCTATTCAGTCAGAAATGTAGTTAAAGGTTGATGTCATTCAAACCAAGTTAAAGTCAAGAGTTATAATTTACAAACCTGAATTTCACGGAGAAGTTGTATCCTTTTGAAGGGTATGGGACATTAGTTAACATCTCTTTTGGAGCATCCACAGAAATATAATCTCCTTTCAACACTGTAATTGTTGTTTGTAGTTTCAATCTTCCGTAATGGAAAGATACTGTTCAAAATAACATTTCAATGAGGGAGATGTATAATTAATATTAATAACTGTTTATAAAGCAAAACTCCAGACAATGACAATTAAAAAGTTCATTTTCTGTACTTAAATATTGCTATTCAGCACCTTTGGCTGAACCTTCCCCAATAGCTTTGGCTATCCCGAATAATGTATCAACTGATATTACACTTCCATTTGTGGTAAACCACTGTCCAGAAACTTGTATCACTCAAACCTGAAACTTAAAGATAGAATGCATTATCATTCGTGAAGAATTTGGTAAAAAGAAAAGATTAAACACTCTGAACTCAAACTCGTTCAAGCAACTGAAAATGACTGTCTACTACCGTGCCAGGTTAACGAAGCAACTCTTCCAAAATCTTAATGTTAGATGAAGGTAAATGAATGGCTTCATTACATCTCTAACAAATACAACTTATAAAAAGAAAATTGTTCATGAGATGGAAGACAATATTAGAAAAGTAAATTAACAGCAACCATTCAAAATGGCCACACCTTTTATGCTTAGTGATCAGTGCATCTTCATGCACATTCTTCTACTGTTATTCTTAGGCATTTCCTTAGTTTATTTCATTAGTTTCACCATTTTAGTGTGTTTTCATATTTAAGTTTGTTTCTAGCTTTATTTAATTTTCGTATTTTATTTTCAGCATTAGCAGCTTTCAATGGAAGATTCATAACTGGAGCTACAGGAATCAGATTGAGGCGTTCTAATATTCGTTGGAAACCTTTGTCTGGAATACCACGGCCGTGGTAGCCTAAGCACAGTCGTGCTAAGCCACCACAGCCGTGGTGAAATAACCACGGCCAAGCAGAAATCACTGAAAGTTTTGCATCAACGTCAACTTTTCGAACACAGCCGTGATTAATTTACCACGACCGTGCTCGAAAAGCACGCAGATTGGACCTCCAGACTATGCAAGGACCACAGCTGTGGTTAATTTACCACGACCGTGCTCGGAAAGCACGCAGATTGGACCTCCAGACTATGCAAGGATCACGGCCGTGGTCATCTGATCAGCACGGCCGTGGTGATCCGCGTCAGCAGTTTAAAACTTTATAAAATAAGTGCTGAAAACCTTTTATTGGATACTCACTGTTCACGAAATTCTTTTAGAAGGTTTTGAACAATTGTAATGGAGAACTAATTTTCGAAGAATCGATCTACTGTAATCGGATTCCACTTTGAGGTTCTTTTATAAATTCCATATCAATCTGTTTCCTTTGATTTATTCCAATAATCTCAATTAATTGCTTAATTTGATTGTTGTTATAGGATATAATTCTTAAATTCGATTGGTTGTTTGATCTTGAATCAATTTCGCGTTAACGTAGCTTTTGCATTATTGCGTTTGATCATATTGCCGTTTGCTTAATCCGGAATTCAGGAACATACGCCGTATAATTTCTATTGCGCTTGTCAGTAGTTATTATAGTCGAATAGGATCAGATCCGTTTAGGGAATTGGAATTTATAGGGATCAATGATAAGTCGGAAGTCGATACAGTAGGTTGATTCGCTTTAGCTTATTCGATAATCACAATCTATTTTAATCCCTTTTTCTTGAATTCGTAATCGAAACCCCCCCCATTAATCGTCACTGTATTGATTGATAATAATACAAAAATCCTTGAGAACGATACTCGAGTTGTCGCTACCGTAACTATATTTTCAAAATCACTCGTTTTGATCCGTGCGCGACAGCGGATCACTTAGGTTAAGAGGACTTCCTATGTGAAGAACTGGATTTTGAGGATATATATGGGCACCCACTCTAATCTGCAAAATAAATAAATAAATAATAAATTAAAAAAACCGGATTCAGATAGTGGAAGAGGATAGAGGAAGTGGGGAGGCAAGATGAATGAATAGGCAGAATAACTTGCACAAAGGGACAATTCATCAGGTAGCAATGAGAAATACATCAATGGTAAAAATGCATATATCAGGTATAAGCTCCAGTGCTCAGTTTGATTCTGTAGTCATTAATCATTATCACTTACCTATACTTTCAGAAGCCTGCCTAGTTTAAGAGGTGATTTTTTTTTTTTTTCTATTTTCATTTAGTTGGTATATTTTCGCTGATAGTTACAAAAAATTCACCTAGTTTTAATTCTGTTTCTTATTTCCAGCAATATGCAAACAAAATGGTGAAAACAACAAAATCTTGTTCTTACCATAGGAATGTGAAAACTGTTGAAATTATGGGGATTTAGGTATCAAAGGAGGAAAAGGATACAATGAAATTGATATTAACTTGATATATGACATGTTGCATGTGTTACAAAATACAAAACACTAATCCTTATTTATACTTATATTAGACTTTTAATTCTGATTAAATAAGGAATTAAGTCATGAGATAATAAGGAAATATAGGGTTTTTTTAATTCTGTTTTTTTCTTTTTTCAAAATTATTTTTTAAGATAATTTGAAAAGCTGTTTATGAAAACAAAAGAAAAAATAAGTTTGGTTATATGATTTTGAAAACAGACTCAGACCTACAGGATAGGTTCTGAAAAGGAAAGTCACCTTAAACAAAATTATAAGCCTGTTAGTAATAATAATAAAAAAAAAATTATAAGCCTGTTTAGGTGCATCAGGCATCAGCATGAAATTATTTCCATATTGTCATTAAAATATAGGTTCCAAAAATTTAGCATACAGCATAAGAGATCAAGATATGTATGTAGAACAGTAAATTACTTAGTGCAGATTTCAGGAAAAAAGTAATGCTTACCAGCACATAATCTGATTTTTGCAGATCTTCACTAATTGCTACACGCACAAGAGCTTTACCATGCCGAATTGCCTTCAACCATCAGCAGTCAGGACAAGAATTCCATTAATTTACTTAGCTGAGCAAAACAATTCCACGGATAGTAAACTAAATGAAAATATCAGACATTACAAATCTGTGTAGACTCTAAAGAAACATAGTTTGTTCTAAAGGCACTCATAGATAGTCTCTCTTCTTCTGTGTTTGGTAGAGGTGAAATAGAAGAGAAAGAAATACGGGGGAGAGAAAGAGAAATAGCTGAGAAAGGAAAAACTCTCCTTGTTTGGCAGGAGAGAAATAGGTGAGAAGAAATAAAAAGATAGTGGGACCCACCACTTTTTGTTTTCTTGTCTTGTTGAGAGAAAAGAGAGAGGAACAATGTTTTGCATCTTTCCTGAAATACCCTTATATCTATATATAACTTCATATTTTTAATAGGAACATAATTGTCTATTTAATAAAAATTTATTTTCTTTCTCTTCACTTTCTTTCATATTTCTCTTGTACCAAACAACCCTTAAAATCTACTCTTTTACTCACTACTTTCTTCCTATCTTCTCTCTTTTCATTTTCTTTCTCAAAACCAAACAAAGCATTCAAGTTGAATCACAAGGATGAATAAAGTGCATTAATTAAGCCTGATCTTGATAACACTATGCAGACTTCGCTTCATTAGAGACCAAAGTCCCATGAGACACTTTTCAAGAAAAAAGGAAAAGAAAAACCTTAGTTCAAAAAATCTATGATTGTGCAAGCTGCAGGTTCTTGTGCAGCTTGTTGCTCAAAATAAAAAGAACAAGGCCACCAAGAAAAATAATTTCCAATAGAAGCCATCAACAAACCTTGATATGGACATTGCCTTTTCCATCGGCTGTTTTGTTTATGCAGAGAACATCAGGGTAGTTAGTTTCAGCATAAAAAGGCACTGCATTGTATGCTTCATGGAAAGGATTTCCTGTTGAACCACAGTAAGACACAATAAAAGATTACTACTTTTCAGTTTGAAAGTTCCTGTATGTGATTCATTATCAAGGGGGCATTGATACCTAGAGCATCATAAAAGCTTGTTGGAAGACCAAGTTCTGCACCAACAGCAAGGTTAATTACATTGAGCAGAACCTCCTTACTGGCTATTCTAATTTGAGTCACCTGATCATATTAAAGAAATTTATGGTGTGAATTACAATTTCCAAACAAATAACATATGTCCAGAATGCAAATAACATGGTTAAATAAATAGGTATACATATTCTGCTGATACAGAGACAGGCAGCAAGTGGAAGGAGAGGCAAATGGATAGATTTGATGGTTTATTGATTGACCATTATGAATGGACCAGAAACAAACCATTAAAAAACCATTTATGATCCATTAAAAAAGTATTAGAAAATCCAATCCATCAATGACTCATTTAATAAATAAATATCCAATGCATCTATTAGAGATTACTCTCTCTCTCTCTTTGAATACTTACCTCCCTCTTTAAAATCAATGTGGTGGATTGGTTAATAATTAAATATCCAGTGGATATCATTCTATATTTGGTTGGTTCATTAACCGTTTGCTAATTTAATCCAATCCATTAAACACCACTATTGTAATCAGATGGATTTAGATATGGACAGACAGGATGGGCAATGGATTAATGGATCTCTTTCCCGCCCCTACCCAGCACAGCAGTGAAACACAAAGGATATGAATAACAATTCTCAGCACAAGGCTAAAGCTCACTAGCATGTTAAAAATTTAATGTAACATAGTGCAGCCGTCTCTTACCACAATGAAAACAATGTACAAATTAGGGAATACAGGTTTAAAATCACTTAATATTTTAAATATCCATTGTATCAAGTTATTAGTCAACATCAAAACCTGTAAAAGAGAGACAGCTCTAGCAGAAACCAGCATGCCCTAAGGCTGGAAAGTTGTACTCTCATATGAGTGCCAACAAGTGGGTCCAAATAAACAATAAGTGAAAGATTAAATTCCATACCTCAGCAACCTTGACACAAGAAGCAATCTCTGTTCTTCCCGTTGTACGATCTTTAGCTTGAATGCAAGCAAGATTATTACTTTTGGTTGTTTTAATTCTATCCCTATCAATGAATATGGCATCTTTTTGCAGAGCTTCATTTTTCTCCAAACTTCTCAATAAAGAATAGCTGATGGTTCCTCTGCGATTCCGACTATCATATTGAGAATAGGATTCTGATGATGAAGGCAAAGGGCTTGTCATTGTATAATAGGGAGGAAGAATCCAGGTTATGGGGACTCCCAAAGCCAGGGGAAGATCAGGAATCACTGTTACTGATAAAGATGAACTGTAAAACCTTGACTGCGTCCTTGACCCAGAAGTTGAAAGTTCACATGAGAAAGACACGGCAACATTGGTCTTGCCCGCAGATCTGAAAAAACAATAACATTTGGAACTGAATCACAGATTCCTCAACTCTTAAATTTTTTTATAATAATTTCTACATTGACATGTTGTCAATTCTGTGTACACTTTAACATTGCTCTTACAAGGAACTAATTTCAGCAACATCCAAGAACAAAAAAAAAAAAAAAAACAAACAAACTACAGAAAACCAGCATAAATCTTGAAAAGACTCTGCACCAATGATACATGATAACTGGAAGCATAAAAGACCATTATTTGGATTCCGATATTTAAGAATTAGATAAGAAGAGTGAAAAAGATTTAGACATACAGATATGATACTGTGGGAGAAATTATAATATATCCAAAAGAATAAAGTACTATTACACATTTTACATGTTTATTCCATGATATTATTGTTAACAAGAATGTCGCATTACTTAATACCTTCCATACAAGACATTAATAAAACCAAGGTCATTGTCATCAAAATAACTATTAACTTCACTTCCTGCTGAAGCAGTCAACTGGATAATATCCCCGTGCATGGTCTCTGCCACCTTGAAGCTCAATACCTAAAGAAACAGACAAAATATTTTAGCCTACCTTTCAGTATGATTTTCTTAGGAGGAACTTGACTGACCAAAAAATATACGGAGTGCAAGGACACAGACAGATTTCTCTCTAGAAAATTGACAGTTTTAAATCTTTTTTTTTTTTTGGTTGGGGGGGGGGGGGGGGGGGGGGGTTATTTCCTCCTTAAGGTTGGTGTTGGAAAGCCGCCTTAATTGTGGTCACCCCTAGCCCACTTTAGTTGTGACAGGTAGCCATGAGCAAAAGAAGATGTGTTGAAGTCCCACATCGGTTAGAGATAGTGCCACGGTAGAGTATATAAGTGGGAAGCAATCCTCACCTTACAAGCCGGTTTTGTAAAGTTGAGTTAGGCCCATAACTCACAATTCTAACATGGTATCAGAGCCTATCCTATATTCATTGGTGGGCCACCTGCGTTAATCAAGCTCTAGGCAGGTAGCCTTGAGCGTGAGGGGGAGTGTTGGAAAGCCGCCTTAATTGCGGTCACCCCTAGCCCACCTTAGTTGTGGTGGGTCGCCGTGGGCAAAGAAGGTTAAAGTTTCAGCCAATTTTGTTAACTATAGTAGCTGACACATTAGCTTTGGTAGCTGTCTTAGTTAAGGTTGAGATATGCGAATAGAGTTGAGTATTATGATAGACTCGGTTGATAATTGTGGAGATAAGGAAAACAATTGTGATACTGTGATAGCTTGGTGATAAATGCAAGGCAGATGGTTAGATAGTTGATAATTAGCAGTTCCATCACTAGCAGCACAAATTTTGTGTAGTATGCAATACTCCATTTCAGTGGTCTATACTTAATTTGATAAGAACACTCAGATACAACAAAGACAAGTTTCAGGAGGAGTTGTAAGAGCTTTGTTTTCAATCAGTTGTTTCTTTACTATTTAGACCACAACACACTTTCCTTCTGATTCAAACGTTTCTTTCTTAGTATTTTCTTAATTGTAATTTGTAAAATGACTATAATGGTATTTCGATTCCTAGGAGTATCACTTTTGTATACGGTGTGTACTTGAGTTGCGCTATGTTGGTGCTCCTTAATGCATTTTGAACTGAAAAGATAAATTTGAAGATAAAGCCAAACCTTTTCATCTTCAATAGTCCACTGGTAATTTTTACATAGCTCATAGAAAGAAAACAAAGTTCCCTGACAAAACCAATCAATATTAGGATTTGAAATACAATGTTACATAAATGAATGGAGAATTTATCTTGATTTTAATTGTGACCTCAGGAAATAACGGATAAATTGGCAATTTGCGGCCAATCCCAAGTTGTTCACTCTGTACATGCAACGTGACAGTAGATGGAACTCCCACCCTTAAAATACTCCGTGCTTCACAAATCACAGTATTACCATTTGCAAAGACACTAGCAATAATTGTCTGAAAATAGTAATAATTTCTTGGATTAGACAAATATCTTACCAACCAGATATGCTTAAATGTAAAAAGCATAACACACAAACTGTTAAAGAAATAAATATAAATGTTTTATTTGAAGCAAACAATTGAAATAATTAGCGCATGCATTCCATCAAAAATGATTAAAAGAAGGCAAAGGCAAGAGTACATGTGCAGAAGATATAATATACACTGCAAACTTAGAAAAATAATATGGATGAAAATTCTTGACCCTAACATGAACACAACTTTAAATTGAGACAGTCAACACTAAAAAAGGTTCAAGTACGGCAAAAGTGGGATTGGAAAAAAGGGTCAAGTCAACCAAACAGGCATAAATAATAAACATGCAGAATTCCAGGATGAGCCACGCAACCCAAAAAATACCCCCCTTTTCAAATTGGTATTGTGAAAGATTAAATATCCTAAAGCTTAAGCCATTTGGTGAAGACCCAAGAACGGTTTAGAGATATCCAAAATATTCCTTTCACAAGAGCTTTGGGCTTGAACTTGAAGTGTGGACAACACACAGAGCCTAGTTTATCAGTGCAAATTAATTTAATTATGAAGAACGGGGAAGCAATGATCAAAATTCTAAGTTTCTAACCATTTGGTCAAAGAGGCTAATCCCATGTTAAAGAGATTTCCCAAAAGCTTAAGCTATTTGGAGGCTCAAGAACAGTTTTTGTATCTCTAATCGGTATTGATAGCACAGGTATGTGTTAAGCTGTTTTTCTGACCCTTAATGTATTTACATCTAAATTGAACATATTTTTCAATAGTAATTAAATTTAGTGAATGAGGAAACCCAGATTGGTTATTCCAGACTATAAATCAGAAAAACCCTAAGCTTCAATCCAATTGATTACTTTTCTTCAATGTTGCTTCCTTCTGTGCATTTGCTTGCCATTCGTGCTGCAACTGCAAGACAGCATGAGTATAAAAACCACCACAATGCAGTCAACTCTCTGACTTCATGTATGTTTTCTGAATCAGTTGGCTCTTTATGTTAATATTTCTTTTTGAGTTTGACTCATATTTTGTCTTATGAATTACTGACCTTACTATGAGAAATACTGATTCTTTGAAAATAAATTGATTAAACAGGTAGTCAGGATCAACCTTTAGTAAACTAAACAGGTTAAGTGTGGCATGGGCATCTTGAATTTGTACTGTTTAATGAAGAGTTAAACATGACATGATTATGAATGGGTAGTGAGGTCAAGAAAATTTATGTAATATCCCTACCACAACAACCCTGATTTGACCTGCCAACATGCATTGACACCCGTTCGAAAACACCCCATTGGCTGAGCTCCACTAAGATACCATTAAAACAAGTCTATCCCATAGGAATTGGGTGGCAAAGAATTTTTCATAAAAGTTCTGACATCAAGCTGCGACCTCCAAGCAAATGCACTACACGATTATAAAATATAGCTCATAACTACAAAAGATTCCTTCTTGGTCTTAAAACATCTACATAATTGTTCCAAGCTTGCAAGAAAAACTCAAAGTTTTCAACAAACTAAAAAATGCATTTTCAATAAAAGAGAATTATTTACAAAAGGGTTATTCTTTTATAAAATACATAAATTACAATTTACCAAGGATTTGGAGGATGACAAATCCTTCTCAACGTAAGAGAAAAAACACAAATAAACAAAAAAGAAAGCTTCAAGCATTAACAACAGTGTAAAGCTGCCCAATCCCCCAAGATATCCAATAGGGGAAGAAAAGGAAAGCTTTCTCTCAACAGTCCACACAATAGTACAGTGTAAAAGCAAAAGGAAACAAAACAATTTTTATTTGCCAAAGATATCAAAGAGCCCCGTAACTGACACCCCCTCATGTGAAAGTCTATAAAATGTTAACAAAGCATAAGCTTAAGATTGTGCTGTTGAAAACTGACCTTTACCTGCTTAATTTTTATAATATTGAGGGCATAAGTTATGTTACATTAGCAAGTTGTCAGTCATAGTAACATGGTCACTTATATAACAACAAAAACACAATTGTATTCAGCCAAAGTACACAATCTATCTTGTGTAGATGTATTAAAGCATGAGGTTTGCGCTAAAAACGATGCATATGCATGAATGTCCATATTTGATAACGGATTAGAAATAAAAATAGCTAAACAAAATAACTAAGGAACAATAATAAGTCTGAGCAGGATTTCACATCTTACAGTGTTCCCAATAGAACTTGCTAAGAGTCATCCAGAATATCTATCAATACTAGCAATTTTATCATTTTCAATTTCATACTCAACATGAACACCGAGAGTTGGGCCTCCTTCCATGGTAAGCTACACAAATAAATATAATAACATGGTGTCATCATAAAACCAAGAAAATAGGAGAAAACAATGGTGTAAACTTCACACCAGCCCAATATTGAATAACCAAAGTGCAAAGAAAAACAATCACAAAAGAAAATGCTAAAAGATGTAGATGATAGAAATGTATGAAAAGAGACTCGTGAACAAAAACTAAATTACTTGGCTTTTCTGGACTTGCTCATGAACAAGGTATTATAGGCTCCTTAAATGATTCTAGACTTGATTTAATTAAGCAAACCTTGACAAATAATAAACTTTAGGTGACTGCTTGGAAATACAAAGATGCAATTAACTTAATAAATACATGAATCCTGAACCTAGAAATAAACAGATGAATCTTGATATATCAAACAAATTGTGAGCAATTATTTTCCACAACACTTGTACTTTAGAACATACCACATATGATGCACCAAGTAGTAGGAAAATATCGTGAGGGTGTATTCTTGGGGCTGTGTAAACTTCCACCTTAATGGCTTGACTTTGTATTACATGTCCCAAATGTTGTATAGCGCTGACCTGGTTTCAATAAATAGTGACTAAGCTTCTCGAGTTTTCAGAAGTCTAGAATTTGACTGAGATGAAGATCAAGATAACAGAGGTTGACAAGAGACTTACATAAAGGGTTGTAATTCCAAGATGTCTCCCCATTATTTTAAAACTTGGTGCACTAACATGTCCACCGACAAGACTTGAGAAGTCATCAGTATCCACCAGCTCAATTATACTATCCTCAACATGTACATGAAGATTCATGTAAACAAACTGCATAACAGTTTCCAAATCAACAAATTGCCACTCAAAATAGTAAAACCTCACTATGACATGTTCCTACTTCCTATAGGTGAATATCCAAAATGACCAAGAAAATGTAAAAGATAACAGTCTCATTGACAGTTAAGAGTGAAGAGAAAAGGAGAAAGAGAAGATAGATCTAAGCTGATGAAGAGTATTTTTCATTTCCCACTGATTTCTGTTACAAGATGTGTTTATATACAGGTGTCGGTAGACTTGCACAGCAAGCTACTCTAACAGTTAGTGCCAGCTGTCACTTGACAGCTGGATAACTAACTATCCTACTCTATCACTTTACTAACCGAGTACAATACTCACATTGACCATATTCAAGGCAGTACAGTTACAACTATGTCACACAAGATCATATTACAGCAGAGCAAACAGAAGAAACTGGAGTGTGGCTCCTAAAATTAAATAGGGAAAACAATTCAAACCTGAGAAGCATGAAAACTATTTCTGCCAATAGTACCAGCCAATAAGTCAATAGTTTGCAAACTTCCTTCCTGCAAAGATCAAAATAGCATATCATGAAGGAAAAATTCTAGGTTGGACAGATATCCACTTACAAATTTAAAAATGACAAAGACGAGCAAAAGGCAGCATGCCAGCTCATTATAGAATGTTGGAGCAACTAGCAAAAACACCTTGGCATTTAAAGGGTGACTTATTCAGTTCGAGCTTGTGCTCAAACTCAAATGGTTTTCTACCACCAGTGGGCACAAGCACGACCATTTTCCTCTTTATTAGAGACTAGTTAATGATATATGTGCTTATTAGATTATTCTGTATTATTGAGTTGGACTATCTTTCTTGATCTTTCTGATCTATATTTTTTAAGTATATCTTTTTTCCTCTTTATTAGAGACTAGTTAATGATATATGTGCTTATTAGATTATTCTGTATTATTGGATTGGACCATCTTTCTTGTTCTTTCTGATCTATATTTTTAAGTACAAAATATAGATATAAGGAGATTAACAACATTAAATTGGTCATTCCAATTCATAACCTCCTCTCAGGCAAGTAGTAAGGGATATTCAGCTACTATTGAAATCACCATTTTTTTAGAGTAACTATGTGCTCTGGTGAAGTTCCAGTTGCAAGAAAAAAAAAATCAAGTATGTGATGTTACAGAATAACGTCATAAGCATTATCTCAAGAATTTAAGATTTTTAATTTCATGCATGGATCTAATCTAATTTATGAATTCAATATCCTTCTGCTCTCCAACCTCCTGCCCTCCAAAAAAAGATTTAGATGAAGTTTGGCCATGACTTATCTAAATATCATCTAGAATTTTTCATCTGGAAACTCTTCAGAAAGTATTCCTTCCTTATCACCAGTGAAAGGGAATTTATGTAGAATGCAACAAATAAGGTTTCCATACATAGAAGTGGCAGCATTTACAGTTCTTTCAGCTAATGTTTTTACCTCTTCTCATTAAACATCAGAAGATTCAATTTCTTCCACACCCAAGCTTTACATTTTAACTCTTCCAGGTAGATTGCAAGACAGATTGTGCTCTCACTTGACTTCAGTCAAGGAAGTAAAGGAATTTATTATGTTTGATGCAGTTGATTCCATGTGAAACAGTGTTAAGGACTGGAATTATGTATTGGAACCCATCAAATCTTGAATTGCGGGAGTGTAACTGTTCTTCTTGTGGGATTGGGCTTGTGTTACTTTGTCCAAAATGCATTAGGCAATGTGGACACTGTGCACTCCAAGCTTATATACCCTTACATTTCTTCTTGTCCAATCAATGTGTGACTTGTTTCTATTTCTTCATTTTCCAACATGAATAATGATCGATATGGAAAATGGTGGATTAAGTTCAAATATATATTTTATTATAAACTTTTGACAGAAATCAGGTTTAAACATTGAACAGGCTTTAAAGGTGTTATTCAGCTTTGTTTTGGTCTTTTCTAACATATTTTTAGTGAAACCATTTTGTGTGGGGTACATGTCCATCCAAGCAAATCTCATGTATAAGCCATTTAAGACCAAAAAACAATGACATTTTGGAAAAGACGTACCATCAGGCTAATCTCTGCTCCTGATATGATCTTGATCCACTCTATATCTGCAACTTGAACCTGGAATATTTAAATATTATAAGCATCTAGCATTAAACAACATCAGTTAATCATCAGACACCAAGACCAAGTTGTGATGCAATACAACAAACTAACATGCAAATTTGAAATCCTATTGACACTAGCAGTTGATAACTTTTGCCTCAATAAATTTCCATTCCAAGATTGTCAGCTTTAATGAATGTTTACTTGATCTTATTTTGGAAAAATAAACATTGTTTCCAACCTTCAGAAAGTGCTTTTAAAAAACCATTATTCCCCCCAAAAAATATCTTTCCCAAATATCCACTTAGTCACAATCCTGATGCAGGAAGAGAAGTGCGGTGTTGCACATTAATCATTCAAACAGACAAGGAACTATAACAATATATATTTTCAAAATCCTCTAATAGATTGTAAAACTGAGGTAGGGACATTAAAACCAAGCATTTTCCTTAAATTTCAAGCAATTCTGAATTGAGGGAAGATGGAGCTTACAAGTGCAGAAGCTCTTTGTGGAGGAGTTAGCCCAATGTCATATATAGTCAGATTAGCTGTCCCTAATCCTTTAGGGGACAAAATCAACTGTAGGCATTCTAATCCCGATGGTGGTTGAATAACTTCTACAACTTGAGAATCATTTGTAACAGCTTCCAAGAAACAGCTCCCACCAATAATTGACAAATTTACCTGCAGTCATATAAGATACTAAAATGCCCTTGAATTCTAACTAAAATGCATTAACAGTTAATTTCATGAACAAAAAGCATTATGAAAGACATGTTTGTATCACAAAGATGGGCAACAAAAGCAAGTTAGACTATAATGCATGACAGAGCCCTGCATTGGGAGTTAGAATGTAGAAGTGAACTTTAAGATGAACATTGAACAGTAGAAGTAAAGTAGCTGATCTAACTGACTAATACACATCCTTGAAGGATGTTGGAGATCCTACATTGACGGCCAAAATAAGGTATATAAGTGAGGGGCAACCTTCACCTCATGAGCTAGCTTTTAGGATTGAGTTAGGCTCAAACCCAAATTCAAAAATGGTATCAAAGTATATCCTAGTGGTTGTTGTTGAACCTATCAGTTCGCCCGTTATCGGGCCACCTGCAAATGTCCAATCCTACAAACTTCACACTCGAGATGTTCAGTCCTCGACGTGAGGGGGGTGTGTTGGAAATCCCATACTAATGGTCAAAATAGTGTATATAAGTGGGTGGACAACCCTCACCTCATAAGCTAGCTTCGGGGTTAAATTAGGCCCAAACTCATTCTAAGCAAGGTAAAATAATTCTATCAAAATATGCAATCATTTATATTTTTCTATAGGACTGATAATATATAGTGCAAAGGCCTACGCTAAAATTCCAAAAGTTCCATTTTCATTTATGATACTAAAATTAAATTGCAGCCAACCAGAACATAATCTGATAAAATGTTGCTCCAACGGGATTGCGCACGATGAAGCCTTCAATAAAACATCAATGAATAAATATTGAGAAAATACTGCCATGATCTAGGTAAAATACATGAAAACCTATCCATCTTCTCATAAAAAGTAAAAAGCAAACCAAGTGTACAGCCAATGGAAATTTGATGTGCATACAATGAATTAATAATTCTGGACCCCTGAGGTGTGGCCAACAGATAGAAAATCTCTTTAAATAATGGTATTACCTTTGCATTAGGATTGAAATAGATCAAGTTGAACTCTGGATCTACTCTTAGGGTAGAAACAAGCTGCATTGTAGCACCAATATAAAGAAAAGACAACTTATTAAGACGGAGTGACAACAAAAATATAGATGCTACAAAATCCCATCATAAAGAACAGAACTGCAGGGAGAAGATGCAGTACTTGACCATGGAACTTAGAAACTAGTAATAGATTTTAATCATGGAAAGTAGAAAAAATCAGTTTCATATTGAAGAAAAATAATTTACAAAAAATACTACCTGTAAATGAATTGCATCTGTCAGAACATTTTCAGTTTTAGTAAACCGATGAAATGCATCATCTCCCAAGCTATCAGCAAAGTCAGTAACACTAGCACAAACAGCGCACTAAGAGACACAGCATTTAAGGTCACTTTAGTTATTCATACATTAGAACAAGGTAAGTATATGAAATTCACCATTTCCTGAAATTGTGCATGAATGTTACATAGCATGATATACAACATAAAGGACCCATTAAAACTTATTCAATGTATCACGCTATTTATGAAACTATTTATAAGCATGACTTTAAGAATAAATAGACAACAGCCCTATAACATGCAAAATAGCAGCAATAAATTTATTATTAAACCATAATTTATCAGCAGATTTTTCATTCATATATTATAATCAAAATCAAAATGTCACAACTTTGTTAGGAATCTGGAATCATCCATAAAGTAGGTGGAACTGGGGAGATTGGAATTCCCTCAACCAAAATGATATTTCAAGCATAGATTATCAGATTAATGTATACCAGTCAAGACATATCAGTGTATAACAAACTGGTAAGGTAATTGTAGTACAAAATCGCCAGCATAGATCCTTAGGGTCTTAGGTGAGAGTCAAAGAATGACATTCTAGTACCTCTAATATGCTATCTTACACTAGCTAATTCCATTTTAAGAGCGACCAAAGCACATGTGCCTATCACTACCTTGTGCTGAGATTTAATTAAAGAAGACAGATGGTAGATCAACCTTTAAATCAATTTATAACACGGCTGGACATAATATCAAAGAACTAAATTACTACACAAATAAAGGACTGGTTATCAGGAAGGGGCCAAAAGTTGGCAGCCATCACAGAGAGATACAAACATACAAGGTTATTTATCTATAAGTTTGATCATGGATAGAGAAGAGTTATTAGACAAAACTAGCAATCCTTTAAAAAGGTAACTATGTGTTCAATTCCAAAAGCTTATATAATACATATTAGAATTTCAAAAATATCAATGAAGCTTAAAAGAAAAAGGTAAATTACACTCTTCTCCATTGAGACACTTAAATTAAACTGTCTTTTCCTCTAATTTCAAAAAATACACTCACCTCCACAAGAGATAAATGTGTTGCACTTTAATTGATTTTAATGAAAATGAACCTCTTAGCAGTGGCGAGCCACTAAGAACAAGCCTTTCAAAGACATTTTTCCTATCTCTGCAACTTTCAATGTCAATGGTATCTAAATTTGAATAGTTTATTATTGATTTTAGGACTTAAGAAAATGAAATGAAGTTTTGAATTTCCCTACTATCAGTTTTGAAACTTCACAGAATCCTTCATTTCAACTTCTAAAGTCTAAAAGTTTATAGTAAGAATTCAAAACTAGCTACCAATGATGCTGAGAGTCAGAGAGAAAATTTGTTCCTAAGCTATGAAGCCCGGATACTCCAAAAATGGAAAAGTATCGGTGTCGTACCCGTGTCGGACACCGATACGCCTCCGATACGTCCCGATACGTATCCAAAAAGTATCCGATTTTTTTTTTTAAAAAAAACAAATTGTAGGACACGGCTAGGATACGGCTTGGATACGGCTCAAGATAGCTGGGATACGGCTAGGACACGGCTTAAGATGGCTGGATATGGCTCAAGCTGTTTCCGATACGGCTCCGATACGGCTTGAGCCACTTTCTGAAATTTTTAATATTTTATTTTTTTTGAAGAATTTTTTTATTATAATTTTATTGTTTTAATTTTAGGGTTTTTAAAATAAAAAAGGTCCAAATGTAAACAAAAACACGACACACCCTTTTCCTCTTCTCCAAGCATGGCAACTCCTTTCCGATAGTTCTTCCGGTGAGGGGGTTTCTTTTTCCGGCAAGTGGGGTGAATGGGTCTCTACACAATGCACAATTTCCCCCCTTCTTCAAGCACGACAACATCTCTCCTTGGTGGTTCTGCACATTTGTCATTTATCTGATGAGGGGGTCTTCCTGTTTGTGTGGTTTTGGTTTTGATAGGATATTCTGTTTGTGTGGTTTTGGTTTTGCTCAAACCATGCTTGAATAAATTTATTTTGCCACTCGATAGTTGTGTTTGTAGTGTTTGTTAAAACAGAATATGCATATTTGCAATGTTTTATCAACACTCAAGATCATTTGCATAATTGCATTTTAACACCAACACTAATTGCATTTTATTTTGCATCCATATATAATTTTTTATATTTTTTATTAACGTATCCAGGACGTGTCGTATCCTTAATTTCAAAAAAATTGCCGTATCCCCGTATCCGTGTCGTATCGTACCCGTGTCGTATCCCGTATCTGGGCTTCATAGTTCCTAAGAGACTAGTTTCCTTTTAAAATGGACTAATGTGTAACACATTAATCTTCTAAGAATGGAGTGTAATTTTTAAAATAAAGGAGAGGAAAGTGTAATTTAAGTATCTATCAAGGAGGAGAGTGTAATTTACCACATAAAAACATGAAAGCGTTAGAAAACATAATATATAGAAGAAATCCTTCTCAGAGCAATCTACAGGAAAAAAAAAAACTCTTGAAGCCAATGAGAAATAAATAATCACTATTCAGATAACAAAAATACTACTCAAAGGCTGTATATACTCAAAAAATGAAATCAAAATCTGAAGTACTGATTTATGGGTCACAAGTTATAAAAATTAAAACATTAACACAGTAACATTATTAGTACCTACTAAGTGAAAGTAGGCCATATATAAACAAAAATAATGTTCAAAGTCAGACCAAAATTAACTAGTTTTTGGGACAGCAAGTTTTCACAAGCAACTCCAGTTGCAAAATTACCGGGTGTTATCAAATGTGGCAGTAAGGCTGGACAGTAAATAAAATGACAAAATTAATAAGAATCTTTCAGTACCAATCCTGATTCATTTCGCAAGACCAGAAATCTCTCCCAACTGTTAGACTTCACTATATCAAAAGCATAATCCCAATATGCCAGTCCCTCACAACTGCTAAGTTCCCACCTCAAACTGAGAGAAGATGAATTTGCATAAGCCTCTCCCGAATCGTTGATACCAACTGCAGATATACGAATAGTGCGCCCATTTGCCACAATAACAGGGGTATCACGAAGTCTACCTGAACTACGTTCAGCCTGAGCTGCTGCTTTAATAATTCTGCGTTCATTCACTGAAAAGCACAACTCACTCAAGGGATAGAAATCTGAAGAATTGTATTGTCAATGACTTTAATTCTGAAAAAATGCATACCTGGTTCATCAGCTATAAGTACAATAGAAGAAGGAATGCTGCACGTCACTGACAGCCAAACTTCAGCTACTGAAGGCAGAGGATGGTCATCCCCAACCAAATTTCCACGTCTGAAAAGAAGTTTGTGAGTCATTTGAAACAAGAAAAGGTTAATATTTGCCAACTTCTATGTCATCTTAAATATACGAGGATATTTTCTACCTAGAAATAAATACTGAAACTTACAAAGGTTCCCAGTTTTTTGACATAAAACTCCATACAAATTCCTATAGCTACCAGATACCCGATGCACTAGAACTCCATCTTCAGCCAGAGCATTCCCTTCATCCAAAACTTCTACAGTTTCAATGAAATCAACACGATTGTCCCACTGTTCAGGTCCACCAACAAGTACTATGTCTAAACTTGTGCCACGTACAAGATATAATTCCTCTAAGCTATGTGACTGCTTGTTACTTTCTGCTTGAGCCAAATCAACCCAGTAACCACCAAATTGGTTTCCATCACCTGCCTGACGCACAATCAGGGGTAGATATGCCACAATACGTAAAGATGCTTTTAATACAACAGGACCATGACTGTAGTGGTGATCTTCTTTAGAAAATATGGCGTGGATCACAGCTTGACCAGGATTAGAAGCATATAGATATGTCCACAAACAGGGAGAGCCATCAACTGATGAATGCAGCCGAGTATTTGGCACTGTTTCCAAGTATAACAACTCCTGAGTTGCATTGACAATTACAAAAGACTCACTTCCAGCTTTCCACTTTATCAAAGAATTAAAGGCATCGCATCTATAGAAAAAGGCACCTGCACATGATACAACAACATGAACAAAAATTACAAGCAGAAAAATGGAAAAGAACTTTACAATATCCTCAAATATGGTATCACCATTTTCTGTTTTCATTGTCACGGCAGCTTGAAGATGTGATCCAACAACAGTTTCTACAGGAAAATTGTGAAGCATAACAATAGAAGAAGGAATGGAGACTTCAACAAGAACCTATGAGAAAAATAAAATTACAAAATAAAAAACAATGTACAAATTGCATAGCCTTGCAAAGTGAATTGAAATAAATTTTATGAATACTTTATACATGGATAGAAAACAAAAAAATGCCACAAAGAGGATCCAACAGAAAACACCTCTTGGAATATTTTATAAGAAGAAAAACATCCCACTATCATCAGAAATTAAAAACGTCTCTTCACATTCTAAATTCATTCTCCCTTCTTTTACAGAAAACCCTCACTAGGGAGTAGGTTCTTCATTATAACACTAACATATTTCTAATATATTATTTAATAAATGAAAAAGGGCAACCCAGTGCACTAGGCTTCCACCAAGTGGAGTGAAGGGAGGGTAGATGTACGCAGCCTTACTCCTGCAAGCAGAGAGGGTGTTCACAGAATTTGAATCCATGACCTTTTTGGTCACAAAAGAAAGAAGATGGTGGTTTATTGTCTTTGTATGTTTTGTATGATGGGGTAACTACTAGTATGAGAACTCCAAAAGGCGAGACTAAGGACTTTCCTATAGGGAAAGGATTCTATCTGGGCACAGCCTTAAGTCCTTACTTCTTTAATCTAGTCTTGGATGTGCTTACTAGGGACATACAAAAGATAATCCCTAATTGCATGCTTGTTGCGGATGATATTTGATTGAGAAATCAAGGGAAGCAGTTAACTCTAAGCTTAAGCTTTAGAGACAGACTTTGGAGCCAAAGAGTTTTTGCTTAAATCGAAATAAGACACAGTATATAAATTGTAATTTTAGCAAGAAACAAGAGGAAAATGAGTTGGAAGTAAAAATAGGAAATGTCATACCACATATTTCTAAGTTCAAATACCTCAAACCACAAATAGTAACCAAGCTCAATGGTCTTGAATGCAAGACACCAAAGTCAACCACAAACAGCCAAAATCAGCACCCCCGCAAATTGTGACTCCCAAAGCCACCAGCAATGCTTTGCTCAACTTACCAGATTGCAACATCAAGCATACACATGACCAGCAATCACACATCAATCTCCACAAACAAGCACAAAAGAAAGCCTCAAAAGGACTAGGGAAGGGATCAGTCAAATTGCACCAGAAAAATCAATTTTTTAATTTTTTGGGGAACAGAGGCAATATTCAGGCTGCTGACCGAGGTTAAAACCTAGCTATAGAGATCGTCGAGAAAGGAAGAGAGAGAGAGTGGGAAGGAATGAAGTGTAATGAGATGCACTCACTCACTAATAAAGCAGGGGTAGTACAAGTGAAATAAAATTTAAGCACAACATATACATGCCCAGCCAATATGCTTAACACATACCACATTACTACTCCTAACAAAACAACATTCTTACAGTCAAATACCACAGCATATAACATAGGAACAGATTTGGGCTTAAGGAACCAAACATGATCAAATTTACCAGATATTTGGAATGAATAAATAAAAGTATAAATTTACCTTAATAACATTACCTCATCATAATTTAGTGAATCATATACAGATAACACTTTGATAGTAGCTTTACCAGGTTTTTTTGCCTGGACAACACCAAAAGCTGACACAGATACAGTAGACGAGTCTGAAGACAGCCATTTGTAGTCACTCACTGTTTTTGCACAACCTACAGCACGAAGTGGGGTCAATAAGTATAAATACAAATATAAAAGTTAAGCTAGTTACTTCTGATTGGAGAAGATGGAAAAAGCTTCCAACCTCCTATAGCCTTTAACTCCACCTCCTGATAAACACCAGGAGACCAGGGCAGTAGGATGATTCCACTTTCATTGCCCAAGGTGAACTTTACTTGATCGCAAACCATGACTTCTTGCACAGCTTTTATAATCTGCAAGATTTTAACAAATAAATGAGAACCTGGCCCTGAAAAAACTACTAGAACATTCCTAAGAGTACAAGGCAACAAATAGCCTCTCTCCAACCCCAAAAAAGGAAGAAATATGTAATAACCACAGAGCAACATATGGTGCAATAACTAAAAGAGGCCGCAAATAATTGAGAAAGGAATGACAGTAAAATATGCTTCTAAGGCTTTTAATGAAAGAATGATCACCTCCTTTTTGTCATCAGCCCCACCAGGATAGCTCAGAGAAGCTGTCAATTTTCCGAGTCCTGGTGAATAAGCCTTCAAGATTTTAGAATTCCACCAGCCATGTTTCACAGCAATATCATTTGAAACCCAAAATGTTTTCCAGTGGTCAGAATCGTTATCATACACCTTAACATCATCATTCTGCAATGCAAAGAAGAATGTTGAAAACTATTGAAAGAAAAACACAAAACCATTTTCTCAAAAGGAGGTAAAATAGTAAAATTATTATATAGATAAGTGCTATCAAAAACATTAAGAAAAATTGTCCTTGAAACATATAAAATATATAGAATAGATGCAGATCATAGAAGAAAAATTGATGAGTCAATATAAACATGTTTTACCATTCATGTTAAGTAATGAAAGTAGAATAACGCAAACTACCTCTGTAATATAAATCTCTTGTGCATCATGATCATGTGCAAAAACCTTTATCTGGATAAGATATTGATGGCCATATACAACATACCACCGGGTCATTAGAGGAATAGATTTGATTCCTTCCACTAGATCACCAGAACTAGATAAAGGTGATATATACAAACATAAAGAAGCTGGTAGGGCCACATTTAGTGAAGACACTTGTACATGGCCAGCAATCCTAGTATCTTCAACAATAACAGCTGTCATCCCCAAGTTCCATGCATACGCTAACCCTGTTTTTGAGTCAACCTGAGCAACCGAAGCATTTGAGACAGACCATTGGTGATGTGGTGAGGGTAAGGTGACCACTGCAAATGCCAAAGAAAAATATTGGTAACACTCTTGATAAGGTCTGTTGCTCATTGATCCATCCAAATACACCAAGCAACAGCCAAAAGAGCAAATTTCCTTAGCCCCTTATTCCCATTTACACCACAAAAAATATATTAAAAAAAGAACTCAAAAGCGGGTAGAAAAAGAACTCCAAATTAGAACATATCTAATGCCCTCCAAAGAGTCTAAATTGTGACAGTATTTGATAAATAGAACAAAAGCATAAAAGAAATTTGTATAGTGTAAGAGTAGTTGGCTGGAAATTCATCCCGATTCTTTTGTTCTCTCGGCATTTGAAGACATTTTCAGGGGAGAATGAGAAGCTTGATTGGCCTCCCAAAGTGAATAAAAAAGCGAAACCAACATAAAGATCCCAGAAAATAAAATACACTCTTATATTAGCAATCCAGATAATCAGAAAATGAATGCTATTACAGTATTTTATTTTAGATAGAAAAAGAACTCATGTAGAGTGCAAAGGAATATAGTGCAGGAGGATGAGGAAACCTAAAACAGAGAATCAAGACAGAAATAAAAACAACAGCTAAAAGAAAACAATTATCTCTTTGTAAATCAGAAAAGAAACTTGGTTTGGAAAACCATGAGTTAAATCTGACAATAAAGCTACCCAAAAGATGAGAAGGAAGAAATCTCCAGCTGATTCAGAAATTATGACTCAAAAATATATACGCTCCACACACGCAAAAAGGAGAAGAAAAAAAAACCCTCCAAAGCATCATACTCTCCTTTCAACTGCCAAAACCTCTAAACCCAATAGAAAAAACAACTTCCAACTTAGAGAGTATTGATCCAAAACGTTCAGAAAGATCCACAATTCTACATAAAGCCCAAATAATCTAATTTGTAGCTTCCAAGCTACCTACAAATGAAGGAACAGATTATTCTTTGATTTAAAACTCTTGTGGCCCAGAACACACATGTCAGAGAAATGGACCTTATGAGGCCTACACACCTGTGCTGTACTGTAACCACGCAATGGTACTAAATAGGTTGTGAAATTCAGTCCAAACAAAAACCTTAACCTTAGAGATTTAGCTTTCCAAAAGATGTTGGATCAAACTTTCAAGGAAAAGTGCTGCAAATTAGAAGAATTTGTTAAAAGGATACAGACAAGGAGGACAAAATACTTGGAGATATAAGATTGGCTTGGTGGTTGGGAAGGGGGGGCTTAAGAGTGAAGGGAGAAGGGGGGAGGAAGAGGTCGCGGGTTCAAATCTTTTCCACTAACATTTCTAACAAAAACTAACAAACTAACATTTACCGATCAAAAAAAAAAAAGGAGAACAAAATACTCCTAAAATACAGAAAAATGAAGAGTCCCCATCTATCAATGGCCAATTGTATTCCTAATCCTAGCAGCTAATGCTGCAATTTGACAGCATAATCACATATATAAAAGATTTACAACTTTAAACAACTTGCACAAAGATTTGAATGAACAGTAAACAACTTAAGAAAACCTTGAGGAACATTTCCCCGGATGACTTTAAGGGTGTAGGGAATGACTGCACCAACAAGGACAAAGACTGGTGAGGGAGGATCAAGTGACATAGCTTCAGCAACAGTAAGAACAATCTCGTCAGCCAAATTCTTTAACTGTGGTTCGAACAGATGCACTGACACAATCTCATGACCAATCTCAATTCCCTTTACTACAAACAGATCTGAAAATACACCCTGCAAAACAGGACCAGGAAAAAAGGTAGGATATAATATGAAATATGGATTATTAGTAATAACAAAATGACTTAACCTGTTAAAACCAGCCAGTAGCTGCCTTACATTGTCTTCAAGTTTAATTTGTATATCTAAGTCACCACATAGTCCTCCACAATCACTAAGGGGGAGATTCCTTTAGTGGAACATTAACAAGGTGACGAGGTAATCCGTTGGCTTCAGGCATAAGGCTCCACATAAACTGTAAGCCAACTAATGAGGAAAATACATTTTCTGCAGCACAAAAGGGAAGTTCGATAAATATTTCCAATCTGATCAAGACTCAATTGAGGAAAAAAGGTTTGAAAATTAGCAAAAAACTTTAAGCTGGAAATAATTATATCCAATAATCAATAGACAAATAAATAAATGCTGAATAGTTGAATGCCTATGCTCAAAAGGCAGAAAAGAGCAAAGTAAGCCTCACAGCACTTCTAATGCCAATCCTGCAGTAGTATGCCTTCTTTGTTAACTAAAGCTCATTTCTACGTTTTCAAGACAAAAGATGGCAAAGAGAGTATATTTTCAAGAGAATAGTTCTGTAAAGGCAAGACATTGAACACAGCAAAATTGTAAAGTCTTATGTTGAAGAGGTCCATAACGCAATGGTGTCAAATTTTCATGATCTAAAGTGCGAAAATCCCAAGATAAGTACAAAACCAGTAAGATTTCACAAATACCTTCACTATCAATGGCACGGACACGTAGAGTGGCAAGCCCTTCTAAATCAAGCTTAATAGAATTATGAAATATCTGTATTCTTGATATGTTGTCAATGAAGACTTTGCAGCAAATCACGATTCCGGTTTGCAAATCTGCAGCATAAACAGCAGTTTCCTTCCGACCACTATAAGGGGCAATGGATCTTATCCTTGCACTAGTCGAGCACTTGCTGCTTGAATTATACTCAGGCTCGACAGACAGAATATCATGATGATCCCATGACCTAAGTATGTGTCACGAAAAACATCATAATCAACTCAATAAAAAAGGATCACAACCAAAATCAGTCAACAAACATCACTTGAGGAAATCAGGGAATCACTTGTTGAGAATAACAATTTAAAGGTCCGTTTGTTTCATGTTTTTAAAAACATAAAAACTCATCTGGTAAGAGTAGTTTTCGAAAAACTGTTTTCAAAACTAATATCTCTTGTTTAGTTTCTAAAACCAAAACATCTCTAAATTGTCTTTTATTTTCTATTTCTATTCTCAAACTGAACTTTCACTTTCACATCTCCTTTCCTTGCTTCTATCTTCTAAAAATCAGCTTTAAAAGTTGTTTTATAAAAAAAATTCCAAAAACTAAAATACAAAAACACAATCAAACACAACCTAATCTTCCCCCGTGCCTTTTACAGAGTTATTATTATCATTTGTCCAAGTGAACTGAAATGACATGACCTAGTTTTTTTCCACTATAATTCAAATTCTCTAATAAAAATTCGGAGCAAGTAAGTGTGAAGATAGAAAGTGGAAGAGGACCATTGGAAGCAACCGTCACTTCCTTGAAGCCTGTAATCAACAGGGAAGGTTATTTTTGGCGGCAAGAGTATGTTAACGTCAGCAATGTGGGGACCACTAGAAGCAGCGTGAGACGACGACACAACCACCGTCACCGTCACCAGAAAACTCAGTAACAAGGCCATGTTCGCCATTTCCCTCTGATCAGATCATTCATTCACTCATGGATTTTGCATAGCAGAGCAGAGCAGAGACTGAAGGGAAGAGTTGAATTGAAGTTGTGTTGTTGAGGATTTTGAGGGTTTAGGGTTTTGCTGAAGTGAGGAACAGTGAAGAAGCAGCGAAGGGATCACACGAAGTGGAACGTGGAAAGTAATGTCAGTCTTTTTTTTCGACCAAAAAAGAAACTGCAAAGTAAGTAACGTCTTTTAGCACCAAAAATATACAAAAGGAAAGTGAAGTCCATTAACGCATCCAGAATCCAGATACTCTTTTTTTTTTTTCATCGAGTAAATTACTATTTTGGTGCAGAATTTGTATCATGCTTTCACTTTAATTTTTAATAGAAAAATATATAAAAAAAATCCTGAAAATATATTTTTTTTTCTTGGCTTAAATATGAAAATGGCCCTATAAGTTGGTGTTCTTCCATTTTTGATCATATAAGTTTTTTCTTTTTCATTTTTAGTCCTTGTAATTTAGCATGTTTTTATTTTGGGTCTTGCTAACCAATGCCCTAAGGGCATTGATTAAGAAATTAAAAAGATAAAGTATTTAGTGTGAAAATCAAAAAATAGCACAAAAAAAAATTATGGACAATGCAATTTTGTACATCCCAATAATTTCTCCTTTTAGTTTCTTAACCAATGTCCTTAGGGCACTGGTTAGCATTTGTCTTTCATTTTTTGTTTCTACTATCAATCATTGTTAAAAAAATGTTAACGATGGCATCTTCATGATGTCATGTTGATGCATGTGTGTCACATCAGCAAAAGATAACGTCATTATGACATCATCGCATGCCATGTCAACATAATGTCACATCAGTAAAAATATTACTTCAGCAATAGTGTCACCTCAACAGTGACGTTAGAATAACTAAAAAAATTACAAGGACTACAAATTAAAAAAAAAATAAGAGAGAAAAACCTTGTGGGAACTAAAAATGAAAAAACAAACTTATCGAAAAAAAATGACATATTTGTAGACACAAAATATTTAAGCCTTGAATATCATGTATAAATTTAATTTAAAATTAGTATAAAATGAAAAAAATAAATAAAAAGGAATTAATTAAAAGATTTATCATGGTCTCTCCATTGCTTGGGATGAAGGTTTTACTTCAATTATTTGTGAAGCAGACTCCAAAATAACGTTCATGCTCGTTAATAATGGGGTGCCCCAACTCAACCTCATTATGCTATTGTCTCCATGATTTGAACCTTCACTTCTTGTAACTGGAATTTAGTTTTCATGTATATGTACAAAGAAGGAAATAAGAGCACATATTGGTTGGCAAAGGAAGGTGGCAATTCGATGGATGGTTTAGTCATTTGGCCTACGTGCCCTACTACTTTAAGTTATTTTGTTAAAGCTAATTCCTTGGGTACCTTCTTCCCAAGGGGCAACTAGTTTCTTTTTATTGTTCTCTTTTGTTTCTTTGTACTTCCCATTGATATAAAAAAAAGTCGTGCATGTTCTTCATAGTGGCTTCAAACATCATCTAAGGGATGGTCAATCTTCAGTTTGGTTTTCAGATTGACTTACTATTGGGCCCTTTAGCAATATGGCATTGTATGTGCATATTAGTCATTCTCACCTCAAGGTGGTTGACCTTTGTCTAAATGGAGCTTGAAATCTTGACGGCAATATATTCCCTTACCTACTCATGTCAAAGACCACATAATCGACCTTGATGTCCTCCCATGGCTAATATCTCTTATCTCTTTACCCAACCGTTTCCAACCTTTTGCCTTGACTTAGTGAGCATGGAGGTGAAGATGCAACAGTATTTTTTGAAACCCAGCCTTGGTCCTTCAATAATGTCTATCATATGATCCACATATCTATAACAGAAATATGTGTATTCAACCCAGCCTTAATGGTAGCTGGCTAAATGATACCCATGCAATGGGAATTGGAGGTTGGTCTGATATTCTATAAGAAGAAGGTTGTTGAGGGTTTCTTGTGCCACTGCGGATATGCTGAACCTTTTATCGCAAAGCTCTTGGCCCTAGAATAAAGCCTTAAGTATGCCCATAAATTAGGCTATCACTTTGTGGATTATGAATCGGATTGCGCGTCCATTATCGACATCCTATCTTGTTCAAATGCTAACAAAATTTCCATGCACAAATATTCATCCCATATTCTAGAAATAATAGCACTAGTTAAAAGCAATTGTTGAACTTTGTCACTTGCATGCATGTCACATGATTCTAATAACGTGGCAGATGCTTTGGTTAGTTAGGGTGTGCATTCAAGAGTTTTGGAGCAAAAATAAGACTCTCGTCCCGACGACATCGTAGAGAAACTTATGAAAGACTCTTAAGTGGTGTCTTAGGCTTTTTTGTCTCTTGCTTTTTGTATTCACACTTCACAAAAAAAAAAAAACATAAGATTTAATTTGCTATATTTTTTTGCTATTATCTTTTGCATTAGTTGTTTTTAATATGACAATTGTCATATTATTTTTTCGCAACACATAAATATTTGAAAATGGGAAGTTTTTTATTGAAACTTACAATTTTTTGCAACACATAAATATTTTATATTAATTTTAAATTAAATTTATACATGATATTTAAGGCTTAAATATTTGTTTATGTCTACAAATATGTCACTTTTTTTTCTTTTAGTCTATGTATTTTTTTTCATTTTTTGTTTTTGTAAATTATTTTTTTCACTTTAAAAATGGTTTTAAATCATGTCTCAAAATTGAAAACAATCATTGTTTTGAAAAAAAAAACTATTTTAACTCACTTTAAAAACAAAAATAACTAAATTAAATTTTTTAAAAGATAAAAGACCAAACTAAATATAATCGAAAAAATAAAAGACTAAGAGTGTATTTGGCCTAGCTTATTTTTGACTTTTTTTCTCCTTAAAAGGAGGAGATGATCCAAATACACTACACATAAAAATACTTAAAATATAAGGAGCTTATTTATAAAGAACAAATATTAAGAAAAGAAAAGCTAGAAAGAGAGCAGCTTGTGCATAGCTTATGCGGAGCTTTTAGTATAAAGAACACCTCTTCGAATCCTATGCATGCCAATATATGTTTTTAGCTTTTTAAAATATTATTTTTTTAACTATCTAGTTTCTACTTTCTTGATTGATGTATGCAGTAATGCAATAGATGAAGCATTATTTTTCTAAAACAAATTTAACTAAATCTATTAAATTCAAAATTCTTTTAGGCTTATAAATTTGTATTCATCTTCTTGATTGCTTGAAAATTGTAAGAAAAATTAAACAATAGATGAAACACTTTATTAAATTTCGTATTCATTGTTTTCACTTTTTTTTATAGCAATGAACATATTATTAATTTTATGTAAATTAAAGAAATTTTATATAATACTTTTTTAATTTTATATAATATTTTAAATTTTATTAATATATTTTTCATTACAAGAAGTAACTAATTTTAAATAAAAAACAAAAATTTCTAAAAGAAATTACCAAACAACTTTTAAATTAAAAGGAGCTTTTAAGCTTAAAAAAATTAAAATTAACAGACAACTTGTAGCTTTTTTTAAAGTTCTTATTTTTAACCTTAACTTAAAAGCAACTTTTAAATAAAAAATAAGCTGGACCAAACACACTCTAAAAGTATATTGTAACCAAGTTAAAAGCAAATTATTCACAAATTACAAAAATAAAAACAAAAGAATGAGTATATTACAGTAACTAAAACAAAATAACAAAACAAAAACTATAAAAAAAAAGGGGGATATATTGCATAGATTAAAAATACATTTAACCCTAAATTTAATTGTTGTGTTTGGGATAACTGCAAAAATTAGATTATCTTAATAATTGATTATATATATAATCGATTATTGTTATAATAGATTATAATCAAAATCAGTTTTTATTTTGGTAAGTTTGTTGAAAAATGGTTTGAAGATAATTAATTTCGTTTGAATCTAATAGAAAATTAGTTTTTACATAGTAAAAGAGTGTAAAAATTGTTGAAAAGAAAAATAAGCCGTTGAAAAATAATCATAAACTACAAATTTTCATATTAAAAAAACAACTTTTTTAAAAAAAAAAAAAACATTTTTCTAAATTTCAGTTGTATTTCCAAACATCTTGATTATTTTGCAAACAATTTTTTTATGATGAAAACAACTGAAATGGGAGATTATAATCTTCTCCAAACATGCTAAGTGAATTGGTGCAATTGTTATATACTTTCTTTTTAAAAAATATATATATATTACATAAATAAAATAAAAAATATGAATTTAAATTTACATTTACATTTAGAACATTTTGCCATGCAAGGAAATTTAAAAAAAAAAACATTTGAATAAGGGCTGCTTCTAGCGTGCAACGCACCGTGCGGAAGCAATGTCAGCCATTGGATATAACAGTGAAATTAGGTAACGATGGAGATAATTTCGGTGTAGCATGGTCATAAAGTACACTATCATATGGCCTATATTGTGGAAAGCATACAAAAGTACACTCGTCGAAAACCTCACCACTGCAAATCCTCCTCCGACAACAACCCAAGCTCATAACCCTTCTATCTTACTTCCGTTCCCACCCTTCTCTTTCCACCTCGTCGATTGATCTCACGAGCCTTATTTGGATCTAGATTTAGAAAATTTTGATCTGAAAGGACTATTCTCGAGCAATTTGATTATCTTTTAGGGCGACAAGGATGCTGATGAAGACGTCACGGAGCTAGTGCCAGGCGGAGGCCTGTTTGAAGGACTAAAGACATATTTAACTCTTATCAATTAAAAAAATGCTATTTAGTACTTTATGACCACAGTACACCCAATTGTGTTGCTATATCCAACGGTGTCAAAAAGTTTCTCACGGTACACCCTTATGCACGCTAGAAGCAGCCTTGATTAAGGTGGTGTTTCTTGAGTAGTGATAGAGAGACACCCAAACAGTACACACACCCTTGTGACACCCGCTGATGTGGCGTTTTATATAATATTTTATTATTTATTATTTAATAGAAAGGAAAATTAAAAATAAAAGAAAAATTTAAAATAGAAAAGAAAATTTGGGAGAACTGGGTTACGAACAATGTATAGGTTGTGTGTTTCTTCTTCCCCTTCTTTCTCTTCCTCCTCCTCTTCCTTCATTGACTTCAAGCCTCCACTTCCACAGGTTTCACTTTCAATATTGTGAACGATTGAAGAACTCCATAGGTTTGGTTTATCCTTTTTTTCTGTTAATGCTTCTTTCATCTTTGTCTTTGTTTCCTTCTTCTTGTTGTTGTTTAGTGTGTTATTGGTTGCTATTCTTGTCTTCAATTGAGATTTTTGTACCATTTAATAAAGGTTTTGGTTACTGTTTGAGGATAATTGTAATAACATCTGATAGACTACCATTTTCCCATTTGAACACTGGAACCCTAAACCCACATTAGGTGTGCATCCAGCCTCACAAGTGAGGGGTTGGTGTCTTATTGTGCTTTTATTATGAATATTCTCAAGAAAACAATTTTATGCTTGAAACGATTCTTGAATGCAGTGAAAGGTAAAGTTTAATGTAACTTTGCTAACAAAAATAGTTCTCTTGGAAAATTTTAAATATCTATGTTTGGAAAACAAGTTTTGCTCTTTCCATTTACAATGGCAAATATCCATTCCATATGACTAATATATTGTCATATTTACTCTATTTGAGGTTGTTGATTGCAAAGGATTGAAGTTTCCTATTTTGAATCAATTAAATAAGTGAAATGTTTCCTCGATCTAATTAAGTGATAAATATGGAACATTGCATTATGTTTTCTGTCAGCTTAAAATGAATATTGATCTTTTTGAAGTGAGAATGCTTGCAAAGTGTTTGACAAAGTGCTTGTATGGGTCAAATGAATGAGTAAAGTGAATGAGGGGGATGAGATGTGAAGTGTATGATTTTTTGTTTTTAATGTTGCTGAGTAATTTAAAGTAGTTAATTTTGTTAGTGCAAGTGGTTAACCATGTTAAGTAAATAGTTCAAACAATATCACGATTAGTTGGTTAATACTGTTATAGTGAAAGTAGTTAAGTTTGTTGAGTAGCTGGTTAACAAATTATATCTGATATGTGATCTGGTATGTGTCTTGTATAAATACATATGTTCTATATGGAATAGACAATGAGTGTGTGATCAATAAAATTTTCTCATTCAATTCTCTCTTGAGTATGTGTGTATGTGTTATTTCTTATCTACAACAAATTGGTATTAAGAGTTTCTTACGATCCAAGACTTGTGTTTGAGAGAGAGTAAACAGATTGAGACTGAGTATCACTTCCTTTGTCAACAAGTTAATAAAGGAAGATTGGAGTTGTGTTTCTACAAGTTTGAACTTCAAGTTGTTGATATCTTAACCAAGTCTATGAAGATTGAATGATTTAAAAAGTTGTAAAGAATGTTGAATATGGTGTCTTTAGAAACTTTGAATTAACAGGAAGTATTGTGGAGTAATTCTAGGTGGTTAATTATGTTAAGTGAATGGTTAACATTTACTATTAATTAGTTGATTCAGTTAGTGGGAATGGTTGACTCTATTGAGTAATTGGATAACAAATTATATCTGATATGCAATCTAATATGTAACTTGACATCATGTTCATTGATCATGAGAGGCCATAATAATGTTCAAGTTACAGTTTTGTATAAAACATCTAATTTGCCTCATTTACTAGGTTGTTCTATACTCCATTGCTTTACTCATATTTTTATATGCTTCTTCCCTTCAGCTGAATCTTTTGGGAAGAACAATGAAGATGGTTGCTGAATTAGATGGACTAGCATGACAAAATGATGTTCAAAAGCATATATTAGAGCAAGCTCAAGCCCTTAGGATTAAAGTTGAGGAAATGTTGAAAAATCTTATGAACACAAATCCAAATTCCTTTAGCAAGTTGGTGCAAACATTCTTTGAAGTCAATGGATGTGATTTTTGAAAGACTTTAGAAGAAAACTATGAGATGCTCAAATAATTGTACTCAAAAGTGGAGGACAAAATTAAAGACATTAATAATTGAAGTACACACCCATAATTAAGATGAATACCCAAAACAAGAATAATTGATTTAATTATGCCTTCTTTGTCTCTAGAGCTTCTATTCTCAATGTTAGACTACGATTAGTCAATAAGTGATTATTTGAGTGCTCATTCATAAATATGGTTAACCTGGTGTAAATAAATGACTGATTATGTGTTATGTCTGGTTAACTAAGGATTCTTTCCAAAATAAAGTTGACATTATGCTGTTAAATTTTCACCTTTTGAAGCATAATCTATTAATAATTAATTAAGTAATTTTTACACTAAAACATTCACTAAAAATGTTTTAATGTTTTACCTTACAAGAAATGTAAAATTCAATTTCAAACTTTAAAGATTAATTTTTCATATTAAATAGGTTAACTCAATATAGACATTGGTTAATATTTTTATTTTGATGCATTTGTCATAATTACTAAATGTGATGACAATTGTAGATAATAAAGTCTGTACATATATATGTCACTAGTTTCATCTACAAAATTATACTCACATGTTAGACTATCATTGGTCAATATATAAGTGATTATTTAAGTGTTCATTCATGAAAATAGTTAACTTAGTGAAATAAATGGTTAACCATGTGCTTTATTTGGTTAATTGAGGTTTCTTTTAAAAACAAAGTTGACAAGATTAAATACTTTTAGGAATTGAATAATGGTGTTATTGTGAGAAATTTGACTCATGATTAACCAAGCGTAAATATGTAGTTAATAATTAGTTTATTATGGTTAACCACATATTCTCCAAAGAGAAAGTTTATTAAATATCGTTAAAATTGCACATATTAAAACATGATTTTTTCATAAGTAAATGACTAATTTTTATACAAAAGTATTGATTAAGTAAAGTTTCCTTTAACATGACATGCATAACTTAGTTCTAAATTTTAGTTGTTAATTATATGCTGAGAAAAGGTTAAATCTTTCTTCGAATTAGTTAATGGTGTTATTGTGAGAAAGTTAACTCATGGTTAATCTCATGCAAATATGTGATTAATCATCAGTTTAGTGTGGCTAATCACATATTTTTTCAAAGACAGGTCATAAATTGTGAACATGTTTGTGTGAGAATAACTCTTGTGAAAAAACATGTTTGATAAAACACGTTCACAACTTAATGATACTTGTTTCATCTATAAACATATTCTTACATATTAGACTACGATATATCAATAAGTGGTTATTTAAGTGTTTAGTCATAACATGGTTAACTGGGTGTAAATAAATGGTTATCCATGTTCTTCATCGGGTTAATTAAGATTTATTCCAAAAATAAAGTTGACATTTCAAGCTGAACCTCTTGAAACATTATTTGTTGATAATTAATTAAGTAATTTTTATACGAAAACATTCACTAAGAATGACTAACTTGACATAAAATGCAAAACTCAGTTTCAAACTTTAATGGTTAACTATTCATTATAAAAAGGTTAACTTAATATAAACATTGGTGGTTATTCTTACTTAGATAAATTTGACATAATTACTAAATGCGATGAAAATTATGAACAATAAAGTTTGTTCACATGTCACTTGTTTTACCAACAAATTTATCCTCTCATTTAAGACTATAATTGGTCAATAAGTGGTTATCTAAGTATTCATTCATAAATATGGTTAACCTAGTGTATATAAATGGTTAGTCATGTGCTCTATCTAGTTAGTTAAGGATTCTTCTAAAAACAAAACTTATCTACTCAGACAATTTAAACTCATGCATATTTTAATTAACCATATGCTACACACGATTAATCACATATTTACATTTAGTTAACTACCCTTGTGATTGAAGACATTGGATACCCTTATAATGTGAACAAGATATGGTGTGAGAGATTTGCTTGCCCTAACTATTGGGAAAAATCCAAGTTCCACATCAGCTAGAGATAGGGCCAAGATAGAGTATGTGAGTGGGAGGCATCTCTCATCTTAGAAGCCAATTTTGTAGGATTGAGTTAAGCTCATAACCCACAATTCTAAAATGGTATCGGAGTCTATCTAAGATCCATTAAAAGGGTCACTCACCATGTTATCCACATACCAAGCCCAAAAAGTGTTGGGCATGAGGGATGTATTGGGAAAAACCCAAATCCCACATCGGCCAAAGAAAGTGCCAAGACAGAGTATAAGTTGGAGACACTCTTCACCTTACAAGTCAATTTTGTAGGGTTGAGTTAGGTTCATAACCCACAATTTTAATACTTATTGTGTATTTGTCAATGTCTCTTAGAATATGTACATTAACCAAGTTGTGTGTCAAGTTAACCACTTTCATACACACAATTAACCACTGACCTATTAAACTTAGTTATAATATGATGGTCAAAGAAGTTTTTTTTAAGAAAAAGAAATTTACTTATGAAATTAAGCACTTAACTTCATTTTTGTACCCAATTATTGAATGGTGTCTACTAAGACAATCCAAACTTATGCATATTTTAATTAAGCACATACTGCACACAATTAACCACATATGTACATTCAGCTAACCACCATTGTAATTGAAATTTTGGGTAGCCTTAACCTATGAACGTTATATATTGCGAAAGTTTTGCTTGTCCTAATTGTGTATCTATCCACGACTCTCACAATATGCACATTAACCAAGTTGTGTTAAGTTAACTGCTTTTATCCACGTAGTTAACCAATAACCTATAAAACTCTTTTACAATAATGGTGGTCAAAGATATTTTTTTTTTAAATACTTCTAAAATTAAGCATTTAACTTCATTTATATACTAAATTATTGAAGGGTGTCTATCCATATATTTACATTCAATTAACCACCCTTGTAATTGAAGACATTGGGTAGCCTTAAACTGTGAATGACATATATTGTGAGAGATTGCTTGAACTAATTGTGTATCTATCCATGACTCTCACAATATGCACATTAACCAAGTTGCGTGTTAAGTTAGTTGTTTTTATACACATAGTTAACCATTAACATGTAAAACAATTATGGTGGCCAAAGATTTTTTTTTATTTAATAACTTAAATGAAGCAATTAACCTTATTTATGTAAGAAATTATTGGAAGGTGTCTACTATGACATTTCAATCTCATGCATATTTTAATTAACCATATGTTGTACCCAATTAACCACACATTTATATCCAGTTAACAACCCTTGTGATTGAAGACATTGGGAACCCTTAACCTATAAACGAGATATGGCAAGAGATTTGTTTGCCCCAATTAACCAGGGTATGTGTTAAGTTAACTTCTTTTATACACATAGTTAACCATAACATGTAAAACTTAGTAACAATTATGGTGGTCAAAGAGGATATTTTTTTTAAAAAAAAATTACTTTTGAAATGAGGCATTTAACCTTATTTATGTAAAAATTATTGAAGGGTGTCTACTAAGACAACCCAAACTTATGCATATTTTAATTAACCACATGTTGTGCTAGATTAACTACATATTTACATTCAGTTAACCACCATTGTGATTGAAGACATTGGGTGCCTTTAATCTGTGAAAGAGATGTGGTGTGAGAGATTTGTTTGTCGCAATTGTGTATCTATCAATGTCTCTCAAAATGTGCACAGGAACCAAGTTTTGTAATCAATTAAGTTAACCACTTTTATACACACAGTTAACCATTAAATGATAAAACTCAATAATATTTATGGCAGTTAAAGAAGTTTTTTTTAAGAAAAAATATTTATAAAATTAAGCATTGAACTTCATTTATGTACCAAATTATTTAAGGATGTTTGCTGAAACAATCCAAACTCATGTATATTTTAATTAACCTCATGCTACACATGATTAACCACATATTTACTTTCAGTAAACCACCCTTGTAAATGAAGACTCGGTAGCCTTATCCTGTTAATGACATATATTATTAGAGATATGCTTGCCCATTGCCTTTTTGACAATGTCTATCAGAATCTACATATTAACCAAATATACACATTCAGTTAATCATCTTTATGATGCTGTCAATTTTATAAAATTAAGCATAATAACCACATTTTAAACTAAATTAACCAACATTTTGGGGGCCACTTAATTGTGTATAATGAATTTTCAACTACATATGAATATCAGTTTACATCTGAACAAAATATTCACAATTGACATTCCCGATAGTTGAGAATAGAATAGAAAAGCGGCAGTTGAGAATAGAGTAGAAAAGAGGTCTGTGTGTTTGTCGGATGGAATAAAGGGAAAATATATTTTCCTCCAATGTACAACTATTCAACTAATTCAGATATATATGCTGAAGATGATATGCACCCCAAAGAGAAAATGAGAACTCCTGCTTGGTAAGATTTCCAATTATCACATCAACTAATAGGAATTTAGAAGAAACTCACTGTAAATGCTAAAAGAGGAAAATAAATGATATGAAGATGAGTTACTAGGAATCTATCACCATGTGAGTTGTTTCTAAATCAAATGGTCCTCCCTCTACATCAACTATCACATCACCACCTGCACCATAATAATAACTTCGGTTATTATTATTACACAAAAGCAAAATTATAAGATTTCTTTTGTGAACAAACTCTGTAAGTGATACAGGTAAGCATGAAATTCAGGTTTCCTTTCAAAAGGTTTAGCAATGGTATTTTTTGTAGTTTCTCCAGCTTTAACAATTGTTTAAGTTGTAGTAGCAGCTGCTAATGGAAAACTCTCATATTTGGAAACCTTCTCATCATAAATACTCACTAACGACATAACTTCAACATTATTTGATTCATATGATTTAGAAAAATGAGCAAGAAATGAATTGATGGAATACATAATGTAGGAAAATATGAAAATGTACATTAGTATAATTAATAGGTGCCCAAATGTTTTATATTTTCATTTATCTTGGACTGCTGGGCAAGCTGCTACAATACAAGTTTACAGGTAGACATATAATTCAATAAGAAATAGAGAAAATTATGCTGGTTGGGAGTTTGACCATATTAGTTTGGCTAAAATAACAAGCAAAATAATTTTTGTGTATAACCATAACACTTAGCTGTTTTTTCTTTATTTCTTTTTTAAATCACGATTTATTTCAAAGTAACTAGCCTTCAAATAATTGAGCCAATAACAATGCACCTTACATATTGATAAGGAACGACCTTTCCATATGGATATTTCTATTGCTATATTCATAATGCACAATTGAGTAAGTCTATGATTTTGCTAGATTCTGTTTTGGAAGGCCTGATTTTAAAACAAAAACTCAAAGAATATCTTTAATTCTCTAGCATACATGTCCCTAATTTGTCCATTAAAGTATTCTTGTTCTCTCCCTCATTGATTATCCAATTTCCAGCTAGTAATTGTTTCTCTACCGAAAAATCTTTGGAATCCTGCACAACTCTCTACACTCTGTTCATCAAATCACTAGTACTTTTTGTATCAGACATTATAGATGATAAATCATTCTGAAACAATTAATGATGTATGGAATTTGATGTCATTTTCTATACACCGTTCAAACTTTATTGACTCACTGTTGATGAAATCAGAGATTTCATCCCTGCATGTCAATCATTAATATTTAGTGTAGGTTTTACATTCTTAATTATATATGTATCAGCAAGTGGACCTTTTGGATGAACAATTTCAGAAGAGGTTGGCTCATCTGAAGTGATTGATGTTGAGTGTTGATGCTCAACAGGACCAGTTCTAGAATGTTCAAGGGATGCGTCACCTACGTAATCATATCAAGAAAATGGGAAAATTAGAGATAGAAAGATTTCAAAATAAAATGTTTCAATCTAGAGAAATTCACTGCAAGATAAATGCATGATTTTCCTTATTTCTCAGTTTACATTTCATATGGCTACTATTCAAGAAAATGTTAGAAAGGAAAATATGAGAAACTCTAAATAGGAGAATAAACAAGAAAGTAAACCACAAGGACTATAAAAATATTATATAGATATATGAAGGAATGTTATCCATTTTCTATTGTAAAAATATTTTCACATCATAAGACTAAATAAAATTCTCAAATTTTCAAGGGGAAAATGTTTACGATTTCACCAATGCAATCACAATGAGAGCAGTGACAATGACAACTTCACATCAACAACTTCCACCATCTCACTCACACTAAACAACTTTCATGATCGGTGCGTTGAGAAAGTTGTTCCTCCAATGTTCAGAGTGGGAGCAATTGCGGAACGGATTTTGGATTTCACTAACGCAGTGATAGAGGGACGAATACACTAGCAACGACGGTTGCACATCAACTACCTCCAGCGAAAATAGCAAACAAATTTTTTTATTCCACGCCAGAAGTGTTTAACGGGGTTTGAATATTGTTTGGGTGTATGTTAAACATTTTTCGTGTTTCTTTCTCTTTTTACAGTCTCAAGGCACGAATCACGCACTCACTCTCAACTCCTCGGTCCAATCGCCACCGCCGCTCACCGCCATTGTCGTCTGCCACCGTTGCGTTTGGTCCCACCACTCCTTCTTTCTCAAATTCTCTCTCGTGTTAGTTTTTGTTCGATTTAACTCTCTTTTTTCTTAACTGAAGGAACGGATGAAATAGCTATATATACGCACGATTGCTTTCTCTTTCGTTTTCACTAAATTCAATCGTGTTATCAAAGGGATGCATAATTTTAGTTATTTTCTTCATTACCATGGATATAACATGACATAGCACAACACACAGTTGTTGTTCGATGATTTGACCAGCAGCTTTGAGCTGTTGATGACTTTTGTGTGGCATGTAATATGTATTTAGGTTAGTGTGGTGAAATTATTGTCCTATGATACTGTGATGTGTTGTTCTATTTCTGAATCAAATGCACATTTGTTTGTGTGTGTTGGTCAGCTGCTACATTTGTTTGTGTGTTCTTATTACTCGGATCTGTTGCCTCCTTTTATGTAGAGTTTTCCATGCGGGTTTTGCCTACGGGTTCCTACCAACCCTTGTTTTCAACCCACCTAGCAATCACCTTTCACTTAATAAAAGAACTAAATGGCCCAAATCAATTTAGCCCTAAAGTATATGTGGGTTTGGAGGCGCTAATCCATAGGTCAACTATGAACTAGAAAAACCACAAATCACTCCAATGACTGACTTGATTGAGACTGAAAATACTGAATAATGTGTGTTGTATTTCCATGATAATAGTACAGTAAATAAGTTTAGGGAATTGGAATCAATCTATTTGGGGAAATAATCAGGAAACAAATCAACCTAAATAAGGATTTTAGTTCACTAGTTATGTACAATATTTCAACATTCCCCCTCAAGCTAGATCATATATATCATATCCGTTCAGCTTGTCAAATATTGTTATTGTAGGAACCAAGGTTTTAAATTGCGGTCGCAATCGCGTTAAGGTTTTCACGGTTATGAGAATTGCAGATTCTGCGATAAGAATTGCAGTCATTGAGGCGTGAATGCTTCACAATTTCGCACAAAATTATATTAAAATGTTTTGTATCATTATATAATTTATAATAACCTATAATTACTATTTTTTTTCATCCCAATGAGATATTCAAAGTAAAAAACTAATTAAAGTGTTAAAATGAAATTAAATTAGTACATACTAATATATTTAATAAATCCATACATGGTTTAGTGTCTCAACAACATAAATAAATTAATACATACTCATATAGTTAAATAAAGTTCATACATAAATGGTTTGTTTGAAGTGCTTAACAGAAAACTACTATTAAATATAAGAAAGTTTATACAAACTCATTATTTTCGGTCACTGCATTGTAGACAACGTGCATGATCATAGCCTTCACATTTTGACCATCATCCTACTCCAAAAAAAAAAAAGCAAACCTCAAGTCTTTATCATAAAAAATAACTAATATATATAATTTATGCAAGAAATCACCTCACTAGTCACCACATGGTAGAGTGGCGTGCTGGATAATAACCTTCATTATGACTATGATCCTCATTATATCCTGATCTTCCAAAGAAATAATCATAATATCCAAAGTTTCGTGGTGGTTCCATTTGTTGTTGGTCATAGGAAAAGTTTGATGATGAACCATAAGAATCACTGTAATTCATGGGAGGTTGATAATATAGTGGCTTTGGCATACGTGGATAACCATGTAACATGTAAGAAGGATGTTGATAGTATGGTGGATAGTTGTTTTGTCTACCTTCAACTAATACAACAATACCAAAATCACTAGAGGATTGTGCTACACTAGATGAGGAAGAATCATCCATTCCAACATTTTCATGCCTTCTCCCTCAATTTCTCCTTCTATTACCACCAATGACATCACCAGAAACATCTTCATCCATTCTATCTTATGTCATATGATGCATAAGATTTTCATCACGCCTTACATATGGTTCTTCTTGGAAATAACCAAATGACCCTTCACCTCTTCCTTGACTTTGTGATATATTACCACTACCACTACTATTGTTATTGCTAGGTGGACTTAAACCACCATCACCCCCCTTCACTGGGTGTTTGACCTGAATCTGAATCATTTCCACCAACTGTTTCTTCATTATCATCATCAGAATCCATAGGGAGCAAATCAAAGTTATGGGCTCCCTCCAACAATGGCCCCTCTTTTTCCTCAAGCCATGGTGATAACGTATCTTCTTCTTGAAATATATGATCAAGATTAATAGGATTAAAACTATCTTGAATCTCCTTTTGACTTCTTCTCATAGTGTGTCTCATCTTCAACTTCATATTGTAAAATGAAAAGATAAGTTTATGCAATTTTTAATACTTTAATCTATTTCTTGTCTTTGTATGTATGTAACTAAATGTACTCCAATTTCTCTCACAATTTGAAGTTGAAGTTGTTTGACTAAGAACTTTCATAGCTATACTTTGAAGTTCAGGAGCACAAGATCCATATACATACCACCATTCAGCTAATTACAGAAATAATAAGAAATTATTAATATAAAAGTAGTCAACAGAAATAAAAGTTAAAAATGTTCCTAGATTTTAATCACACAAGACTATAAGATCTTACCAGGATTCATTTGAGAACATGCTCTTTGAGCTTGAATTGTTCCAAATGACTCCCTCTTATCTAAAAAAACTAACAACTACAAGCACCAATATATCAAATAAGTCTTCAATAAATATTTTGTTCCTAATTTTTAATGCAATATAATATTTAAAAGTTACTCACTTGATTGATAGCTCTTATTTTCTTATCAATGTCTGGTTCCAATTTGCTTATTATATTTCTAGTTCCATCCATGGTTTCCTTGGCTACATCGCTTCCATGCACAACTCCAAATTGAAATTGGGGATTGAGATAATAACCTTGAAAGAAAAAGAATAATTAGTTTGTCAAAATAAAATATAAGTATTTTTAATAAATTAAAATTAAAAAATGGTATTAATATGTACCTGTTGCGTGCAAATCTGAATGCATGAAAAATCATCTTTTGTCAATGATATCATTGTAATGGGTGTGGTAACGACAATTCTTTTCAGTGGCTTGCTAAGCTCTATCAATTGCTTCAAAGACAAAGCCCATTGTTGGTTTTTCATCACCATCCACCAATTTCAAAACCTTAACAATTGGTTCAAACACCTTAATTATATCAGTAGCCTTGTTCCAAAATTCTTTGCTCATAACAATCTTTTTGGCTTCAAATGCAAGTCTTGATTTCTCTTTTCCCCACTTGGACTTATTAAATTCCTCAGAATCAAACATATTTCTCAATGCTTGTTTTTGCTTAACAATTGATTTAACCTGCAAAAATTGTGTTGCAAAACGTGTGATTGCTGGACGAATAATTTCTTTACCATCAATATACTTCTTCATGAGATTTACAGTCCAAATGTGGTTGTAGATGAACAAAGTAACTTTTTTAGCATCTTCAAGTATTTTTTCACATTGGACTTTTTCCCAATATCTTCTAAGCACAAATCCAAGCAATTAGCTGCACATGCAGACCAATAAAGACGGAGTCTTTTTTCCATTAATTTCAAACCAGCAGCTTTTAATGCTTTCTCATTATTAGTCACCACTTGAACAACATATTCTTCTCCCACCTCTTGTACAACTTGATTAAGCAAGCTTAAGTAATAATCAGTGTTTCTACTGGCAACATTAAAGGCATCAACAGATTTTAAAAACATCGTTCCCTTGCAATAATACAGAAGAAAATTCATGATATGCATGTGATTTATGCTATTTGTCCATCCATCACACATTATAGTTACCCCCTTTTCCTTCCATGTTGGTTTAAGTTCATCAATCCAACTTTTCATATCCTTATACTCATTTTCCAAGTTCACTTCTGAAACCTCATAAGGAGTAGGGCCTTTAACACCTGGACCTAATTCTGCAGGTGAAGTTAGTAAATTGTATAGCCATGGAGAATTTGCTAAGTTTACAGAAAGACGCTCATATATTATCAACTTAGAAATTGCTTCCCCTAATTTTTTTCTTAGAGGTTTCATCATTCCTTGGCTAACTTTGGGTTGCTTCATGCTTTTACTCCTAGCCAAGTCAACATCTACAGACCTCAATCTGAATTCTGCATCACTTTATTGGCGTTGGTAAGAAGCTCCGCTACTACCACCTGCATATAAATTGTCTCCAGATTGTTGTCTGAATCTTTGCCTGTCCTCCTATTGCCTGTGTGACATTATACTCTCTTGTGTAGCTTGTCTTATACCTACATCCTCATCCATGAAACCTTGAACTTCATCATCTTCATCCCCTCTTAAACTTGACATAAATTCTTCTTTTCTTTTTTTAAGATCTTTTTTCTTTGCTCTATTTTCACGTACAAGCTTCATCATATTTTCTTTAACCAACGTTGTGACCTTACCACACCCCTTAACTTCTCTTGGAATGTGTGCAAGATGTTCCTTTAACCTAGTAATTCCACTTGATATCACTTTTCCACAAAATTTACAAACTATCTGATTTCTACTTTTACCCAGCACAAGTGTTCCGAAATGCCAACCAATGTCATCACTTGGAACACCTTCTGCTCTACCACTTGGAAATGGTTCTGTTGAAGACATGATTTAACCAACCTACATAAAAACTTAACATGCTTTTAAATTACAACAAGAACATAAATTTATATATAAGCTGTTAGCTATATATAACATAATTGAAGTCATTTATATCAATTCAAAGATTGTTAAAATATTATATTTTTTTTTATAGGCTAGATATATTAATTTAGTTTATCCATCTTATTTTTATTTAATTATTTTCACTTTTAAAATTTTATTTACATTAGTTTGTAGGAATTTAAATCAATATTTTTTAAAATATAAAAATGAAAATTTCAATTAAAAATGAATAGAAACTAAAAATGTGATTAAATGAGTATTAAAATTAAAAAAAATAAAATTTAAAAATTCTGTAAAAAAAAGTTATTAAAATGAGTTTTAATTAACATTAAAAGACATATTTTACACTTTATAATTCACCGCAAATCACATTATTGTTACAAGAAAAAAATAAATACAAATAAAAACAAAATAAATAATTCAATTAATATTATATATTCATGACAATTATTCCACTCAAATTTCTCTCCATTCCTTTATTAATTTCACATCTCCTTCCATTCATTTTTAGTTTTATTATTATTATTATTTAGTTTATTATATAATATATTATATATAAATAGTTTATTATATTTTTATTACTTTTTATATCATATGTTTTTACATTAAAAAAAAGAAAGAAAGAACGGGAAACCAAATCGCCGGATACATTATATTTTTATTACTTTTTACTCTAAATAAGGCCCAACGAAATAAATCAGGAAAAGATGTTGGCCCAATTCTATGAAATGGTAAAGTAAAACCTATCAGCTTCTTTCTTCTACTAATCAAGCGCTAGCTAGGTGCCGTCGGAACAGAGAAAAAAGGTAAACTTACCAAGATTGCAATGTGCGAACAGAGTATCCGGCGAAGCCCAACGGAAGCTCGAAAGTCGGAACTCGGAATACTCGGAGTCGGAACAGAAACTTGGAAGAAGACGTTGTGCGCGTGTGGAGGTTGCGATCACGATTCAAGAGTGAAGATGCTCCGCTACTCACACGACTGAGACTGAGAGTGAGAGGTTAGGGCTAATCTCTAATGTCTGAATATGAAATTTTTTATTCTGATTCTGATTTTATTTTGTGGGGAGTACTCTTTCTTCTGTTGATTTGATTGTGGATTTTGAAATTTTTGTTTGTTTCTTCTTTTTTGTTGTACGTTATGTGTATGAGTGTGTGTTTTTCTTCTTCTCCTGAATCTCCTCTGATTTGTGTCTGTGATTCTCGGAAAAGTATTGGATTCCAAACGCTTTTGAAAAGATTCCCGTACCGTGTTTTGTTGAATTCAGGAAACATTCGTCGCGGCTGAAACGAAGTTACGTTGCGCCCGATCACGTGATTTTTGTTCTGTCCACAATATCGATGCATAACAGTAACGCCGCGGTCCGGTACCGAGATGTGGCGGATGATATTTCCGTTACGCACCGATTTTTAAAACCTTGGTAGGAACCCACAAAGATTTAGTAAAAATGTCAGCAAGCTAAGCTCGAAAGAAAATGAAGGAAGCTTTGATGATGCCCAAGAGGATATTTTCTCTGTGGAAATGACAATCAACTTTGATTTCTTTTGTTCTCTAATGAAAGTTTGAATTAGAAGAAAGATACAAAGCTGATTGATTATCGTACACGAGCTCCATAGGACCAACCTTGCAGAATTGCAACTCCTAAAATAAGTGTTTTAGCCATAAGAATTCACATATGGTGTGAGCCATGGCATGATACTCAACATTTATATTTGACCTGGCAACAAAACTCTACTTTTTAATCTTCCATAAGATAAGATTTCAACCCATAAAAATACAATTGCTTGAAGTGGATTGTCTGTCTCTTGCATCTCCTGCCTAGTCTTCATCTGAGTATCCAGCAATGTTAATATGTCCCCTGTCAGTGTAAACAAGTCCCTTTCTAGGTGACCCTCTGATGTATCTAAGGATTCAAACAACTACAAACCAACGACTCACACAAGGAGAATTAAGAAACTAACTGTCAGAAAGACATTTCAAGCCTAGTCATGGTGAGATAATTTAATTTTCCCACTTGTCTTCAATATTTCCTGGATTAGGATAAGGCTCCCCCTAGTTTGGCAGGAGCTTCACATTAGGATCCACAAGGGTGTCCACCGACTTGCAATCTATGAGGCCTATCTCCTCCAAAATGTCAAGAGCATACTTCCTTTAAGAGATAGCAATTCTTGACCTTGATTGAGTTATCTCAAGCCCAAGAAAATAATGCAGAGGACCTAACTCCTTAGTTTGGAAGTGCTGAAATAGATGTTGTTTGAGAGCCTTGTTGCCCTCCTAATCTTCACCTATAATCACAAATTCACAATGTCATCTGCATAAATCACAAGATAAACATAATTATTTGATGACAAGTGTCTAAAGAAAACCAAATTGGTTTGCTTCGCAATGGATCATTCCAAACTATTGTACCTTTGCTAAACCAACCAAACCAAGCTTGGGGTGATTGTTTTAGGCCATATAAGGACTTTTGTAATTTACAAATAAGTCCAGACTTCCCCCGAGCATCAAACCTTGGGAGTTATTCCATATAAATCTCTTCCTTCAAGTCATAATGTAAGAAAGCATTTTTAATATCTAATTGAAACAAAGGCCAATGCTTCATGGCAACAATGGCTAAAAAAAGACGAATTGAAACCATATTCACAACTGGGGAGAAAGTATTACTCTATTCTTGAGTCTTGATTTTAACTATAAAACGGGGTTTTAATTGATCCACCGGTACATTAGGTCCCACTTTAGTATTAAAAGACCCATCTACAGCCAATAACAGATTTTCCTGGTGGAAGAGAAACAAGCTCCCATGTATTGTTAGACTCTAATGCTAACATCTCATCAATCATCGCTTCTTGCCATCCTGGATGAGATAGAGCCTCCTATGTGGTCCAAGGAATAGTAATAGATGAAGCAATAGGGATAAAAGCATAGTAGCCTTAGTAGGTAGGAGACAAACAATGGCAAGAGAGAAAATTATAAATAGGATGGGGATTGTGGGTAGCATGGTTTTAAATTACGGTTACGGTCGCGATTGCGGTTGCGGTCATTACGGCTACTACTTTGCGGATTGCGACCATTGCGGCGTGAAATTAAAATATGTTTGCACCAAACATAGAAAAAAGTTCCATAATTAATTATATATGTTTTATTTATAAGATTATATAGATTTTCATTCATTTTTTTAATCTTGGTATCATTTTAATGAATACTTTAGAATACATCTATAACGGAAATAGAGGTATATAAATCTAAACAAATCTAGAAAGTAATAGTAACACAAAACTAATTGGTCTGACAAATATTTAATTTAGGATAAATTGTCTCAAATAGAAAAGTAAGAAATTAAAAGGTACATAAATCTAATCAAATCTCAAATAGATATAATAAAAGGGAAATGGTCTGTCAAAGGAACATAATTGCCTTCAAGTTTGATTGTCATTAATCATCTAAAAAGCAATGCCATCCTTCAGAGATACATTATCCCTACAAAGAAAAACATGATAAAAACCCATAATTAATTCATGAAATTATATGAGCATCAAGGTTTACTTTTCACAAATAAAGCACTATATGTAATTTAAATGTTTTAAAATAGTTCAGTAAAATCAATCAGACAAAGATAATAGAAGTATAACTCACATGATACTTGTTACCACATGGTAGAGTGGCGAGGAAGATCATAACCTCCACTTTCACTTTGGCTATCCCCTTATGCAGCTCCTTGTCCAAAGACATAATAAAAAATTCCACCACCTTGCTGTTGATAGTAAGGATCATGATAATTCATTGATGGTTGGTGGTATTGGGGAGGTTGGTCACTGGTATATTGATTGTATAAATTGAAATAAGGATATTGATAAACTGATGGTGGATATTACCCTTGACTACTTTGAGAAGATTCATCAATACTGAAGTTACTAAAACTTTGTTCAATATAAGAAGAAGAAGAAGAAGAAAAAGAAGAAAAAACTTCAAATGGTGCATTTTTCCTTTTTCCTCTCCCAAATTGTGAATTGCCTCTTGTATCACCTGGAAATGAATGATCAGAAGAACGAATATTTGGTCTAGAAGTAAAATCAATTACCAGATCCACGTCATGCATATTATATGGAATCTCCTGATATAGATCATTTTGTGTTTGTTCATCCTCATCATCTTCACCATCATTTTCTTCAACTTCTATATCACCGCCATCATGACCACTATTGTTACTTGGTGGACTTAAATCATCACCATTATCACCATTATTGCCAACTTCCACATCTTCATCGTCACTATCAATTCGAGGCAACCATTCTGAATTTTGTACTCCATCTAGAAGTGGATTTTCTCTTTCTTCAATCCATGGAGACAATGGATCATCTTCTTGAAATATGTAGTCAAGATTATTTGGATTGAAACTTGCTTTAATTTCTTCTTGACGTTTTCTCATTTGATGTCTCATTTTCAACTTCATATTATAATATGTGAAGACAAGTTTTTGTAACTTTCTATACTTGAGTCTGTTCCTTGTCTTTGAATGAATGTAGGTAAATGTGCTCCAATTTCTCTCACAATTTGTGGCAAAAATTGTTTGACTTAAAACTTTAATAGCTAAACGTTGAAGCTTAGGAGTGCATCCACCAAACACCAACCACCATTCATCTTTTTAAATGAACAAGCAAAATAAATAAATTATTAATTATACAAAAAATAAAGCAAATGCATTCATAAAAAAAAAAAATATGTATTTACCTGGATTCATTTTAGACCAACCTTTTTGAGCTTGAGGTGTACCGAATGTCTCACTCTTATCTTTAAACAATATCAACTATAATATAATATGTCAATACATAGATATTCGTTAAGATTAACGTATAAGATCAAAATTCAGATCAAAATAAATTATAAGATAAAAGTATAGTTATTCATTACTAACCTGCCTCAAGGCTATAATTTGAACATCAATATCTCTCTCTAATTTCATAATGACCTTATTAGTTCCTTCAAATGTCTCTTGGTATACATCAGTTCCATGTTCAACTCCATATTGAAATTTTGGATTAAGAAAATAACCTAAAAAGATAGTTAATCAATATTTATGAATACATTTATGAATGAAAGATTTTATAACAAAAGTAAAGTTAGAAGGACATACCAACAATATGAAGATCATAATGCATGAATCTCCAACGCTTGTCTATTATTTCCTTATATTGAGAATAATAACGGGAATTTTTTTGAATTGATTGTTTTGCTTGATCAATTGCTTCATATAAAAAATCCATTGTTGGCTTCTCATCACCATCAACTAGCCTCAAAACTTTTACTAAAGGCTCAAATACCTTTAGTATGTCATTAGCCTTACTCCAAAAATCATTGGCAATAACAATTTGTCTTGGTTCAAATGCTAATCCATTTCTGTCTCTCCCAAATTTAGATCGCCTAAATTCTTCAGAATTGAACATGTTTCTCAAAGCTTGCTTTTGCTGCATAAGTGCTTGAAGTTGTAAGAATTGTGTTGCAAATCAAGTAACACCTGGTCGGACAATTTCTCTACCTCCTGTGTATTTTTTCATGAGATTTACAACCCATATGTGGTTGTAGATAAAAGTTGTTACTACTTTTGCATCACTTAACAACTTCTGCACATTTTTTCTTTTTTCCTATATCCTCCAAACAGAGATATAAACAATGTGCTGAACATGCAATCCAATACAAATGTTTCCTCTTTTCCATTAGCTTTTGACCAGCTGCTTTAAGTGCTTTTTCATTATCTATAACAATTTGAACAATATATTCTTCCCCCATTCATGCACAACCTTATCCAATAACTGATAGTAATAATAAGTATTTCTAGTAGCAACATTAGAAGCATCAACATATTTCAAGAAAATTGTCCCTTTACTGCAATACACCAAAAAATTCATAAGATGTATATGATTTATACTATCTATCCAACCATCACACATTATTGTTACTCCTTTTTCCGTCCATTCCTTTTTCAACTTTTGTATCCATTCATGCATGCTTTTATATTCAGCCTCCAAATACACATCAGAAACTTCATAAGGTGTGGGGCCCTTAACTGATGGACCAACCTCAGCAGCTGCAACAATCAAATTAAGTATCCACGGAGAATTAGCTAAATTGATAGGTAAGCGCTAAAAAATTATAAACTTGCCTACTGCTTCTCCGAGCTTTTTCCTTAATGTTTTCATAAAACCTCCACCGATTTTTGGTTGTTTCATGCTTTTACTCCTCATAAGATCCACATTTGTAGATCTCAAACCAAAAGCAGCATCTTTTGTCCTTGCAACTCTTGTAGCTTCATTAACATTCGAACGAGAGCTTCCACCTGATTCGTAGGTATTATTAAATCCACCTGTTTGTTGTCTGAATCGTTGCCTATCTTCCCATTCATGTTGTGATCTAATGCTTTCTTGTGTCGCTACCCTTATTTGGTCATCACTATCCTCTTCATCATTCTCTCTCAATCTTGCTTCAAATTCTTCTTTTCTTTTTCTAGAGTCATTTTTCTTTTCTTTGTTATCTTTGAGGAGTTTCATCATACTCTCCCTAACAAATGTCTTGACTTTGGGACAACCTGTTGCTTGACCTTTTTTATGTGCTATATGTTCCTTCAATCTAGTAATGTCCCCCTTTACTATTTTGCAACAAAGTTTACACTGGACATGGTTTCTACTTCTTGCTACAGGTACTCCAAAATGCCATCCAATATCATTGCTTGGAGCACCTTCTAGTCTCCCTTCAGGAAAATTTTCTTCACTTGATAGCATTGTATATATACCTATTTAGAATTTATGAAATATCAATCAGTAATTAAATAAAATTTCAAACTTAAAAACAATTATTTATAGATATGAAATAAAACTAAATACAAACAAGAAAATTATTAATATTAATATAAAATATAAATAAAACTATGATTCTTAATTTATCAATTAATTATAATTAATTCTCTCTAATTTAGCAAATTTCTACTTAATCACAATCAATTTTGTCACCCAATATTTATTTATATTTCATCAAATAATTTTCCTATCAAATAATTATTTTATCAAATAATTTTCCTATTAAAAAAACTATATATACTTATTATAAAAGAACTTATTTAGTAATTACATGTTGAGAGCGCACGTGACTCTATTAATTATAGAAACTAAAATGCCTTAATAATTATTCACAAATTTGTCAAAAGAAATAATAATTATTCACCAAAAAAAAAAACCTTAATAACCATTAATACATTTGTTTTTTTTAAATAAAAAACATGAAACATTTCGTTATCCGATTCATATTTTAATAATAGATGTTCTCTGTTTTTCTTATTGTGTCATATGCTTTTTAAATATATTTTTTTCTCTGTACACATGAAACAGGCTCTAGATGTGCCTTTTACTTGGAGAATGATAGTGTATTTGCGTATGTCTATAAATAATGTATCAGTACCCCCAGCGGGACCCGGTGTACAGCCCCATTAAGACCCTTTACCTCGTGCCCATCGAGAACTGACGAGACGGCTACAACTGGAAGACGTTTGCGGGTAAGTAAGACTTCCGGGTTACCATCGCACCTTCCACCTAAACCAATCTATCGAAAGGGAAGTTCCCTATGAGACCGGTTGAACTAGTTTAGGCATGCTATGACCGACCGACGCTGGCTCCATACCCCTACCGACCCTATTTAGTACTTGTAGTAAAAGAACTCCTACGGGACAATCTTACTTACTAGTAACGCTACGTGAATAGAGGGAACAGACCCCCTGGGCTCTTCCCTCTATTCACTTCGCCTAGTTAGTACTTTTTCTCTCGAAAAGCTCTTTGCCTTATAGTATTAATTATCGCTACGTGAAGTGAATAGAGGGAACAGACCCCCCGGGCTCTTCCCTCTCTTCACTTCACTTCGCTTGTAGTACTTGTAGTAAAAGAACTCCTACAGGACAATCTTACTAGTATTAAAATAGGGTAGGGGGAGGAGAAGCAAAGGGAGGGATGCCCTCGTTCGTGCCATTCACCCTTTCACAGGCCCCAGGCCCAACACACTCAGCAGTCAATTTTTTTTCGTAATCTCTCTCTCGCGTCCAGCTCCTCTCCATTTCCTCTTAGAAATGGACATTTCCATTCCATTCAATATCCACCAAACACGTGGCTTAAAAAGTTTGAACGGCTAAGATTTTTTTCTTTTATTTTTTTGTTTCTTTTCTTAACCAAAATACAGCGTCGCACATCCTTCTGGATCTTACGGGGACAGAGGGGGTTTTTCGAGGCCCGGGGTTTGTTTGCGGAGGAGCATTGCTCAGGTCGGACTCCGCCGGCGTACCTTCCGAAGACGACGGTGGGGTGTTTACGGGCTGCAGAGGGAGCGGGGTGAGGTTGAAGTTCGATTACAGATTTTCCTTGTCCTCGTGTCTATTCGCCCATGAGTGAGAGGTGCAATTGAAGATTGGGGAAAGTTAATGTGAGAGGTAGGGTCTGGGTTGGGGGTGGGGTGGTGCCGCAACATTATCTGGTTAAAAACATGGATGTGCGGGAATTGAATGTTGGAGCGTGTGGGAAATGGAATTGATTGAAGAGAAGGTGAAATTGGGAGAGTTTAGAGTTAAATCAAGTAATGCGGTCATGGAACAGATCATTTTCGATTTTAGCTCTAGTAATTAATCACTGCATATTTGAGTGTTCATCCTTAACTTATTTTGAGCTAAAATCTTGCAAATTTGAGCGTGAACACATACTAGAATGAAGATCTACTTTTGAGATCATTGATGCCAATGAAGAACTACATATTAGAATGAAGAACAGTTAGTTTATGAATGGTTTTGATCAAAACACAACAAACCTACAATTACTTTATTCTTCTGCTACATATTGCAGCTGTGGTTCCCATGTGTAATTTGACTAAAACAGGTAAAGAAAACTTAACTAGACGTAGAAGGAATAAGCCTTCATATGCACAAGATAATCTACTAAAGGAATGGACAATTCAGATGAAGTTAGCCAAAATGAGATTGCTGTCACAGCAAATCCTTGGTTTAAAAAATATAAGAATATCAAATCCTGTATCAGCAAGAAGATTATTGTAAATTCTAAGAGGGATAAATATTTTTTAGTTAATCTAAATTCCAAGAAGGAAATAATTTTTTACTCATGTGTAGAGGAGGTTATACAGCAATGGAGAGCACCTTTAACAATGGAAAAGATGTCTCTTTTCGTTCTTGCGGGAAATGTTACAAGGTTTTCAGATTTATTTTTTAATTTGTTTTTCATGGTTGGTCAAAACTACATCCCGTTTTATTAAAGAAAGCAGGTAAACTGCATCCCGTTTTTCATTTTTTCCCTCTTTTTTAAATCTAAATAATTTTCCACCATTAATAATTATTTATACACGTGTCAATAGCAACTATTAGGTACTGGATTGTCCATTCTTTCACAAAATGGAGAGGAGCCGAACTCCATCTTTTGGGAGTTCAGCTCCTTCCCATTTGCTGAAAAAATGGACATTTTCAGTTCTTAATAGCATCTTCTTACACATGGAGTAAAAATAGGCTACAAATTGTTTATATTTTAAAAAGATGAAATAAAGACTAAACGAAATGTAGCTTAAGTATTTTACAGAGCAAAACGGGATGCAGTTTACACACCTAGAAAAACTAAAAAAAAAAAAAAACCGAGAACTCCCAATTCCTACGAGAACGCAAATCTTCATTTTTACATTACAACAAGTGGTTTGCTTTCCGTAATCGGAAAAAGTCTTCAATATTTGATCAGTAAAATATATATTCCTTCTTATCATATAATAACAATAAAATTGCAGAATTTAAAATTATTAAATTATTGTTAAAAATAATAAATACTATCCATTTGATTTTCTAATGACTATTCTTTTAAGATTACAAGTAGGTTATTAGTATTTCACTATAAGATAATATGAACTGAAAGTACACAAAGAAATAATATGTGTATTATAATAGTCATTTTTAATTAAATTTTTAAGTTTAGTTGTACTTCTATCTTCGTAATAGTGTTTCTTCCACACACAAAAAAATCTTCGTAATAGTGTTTTAGCAATTTTAGTTTATACATTAATTTAACATTTAATATTTAACTGAAATATTTATGTTATTAAATTTAAAATTATATTTGAATTTGGTATTCATATTTTTTCAATTGTGTAATTTGATGAAAAAAATAATTTCCAAACTTGAATCCATAAGTACGTATAAATAATATAATTACTAAATGTTAGAAAAAAATTTAAATTATTTTAAGTTTTTTAGTATATTAAATTTAAAATTAATATATTATTATTATCATCATTATTATTATTATTATTGGATATAAAATATTAATATTTTTAAATTAATATACACTTTTTTAAATGTTAAAAATAATTTAAATTAATTTAATATTTTAGTGTATGAAATTTAAATTTATTATTATTATTATTATTATACGTACGATGGGTAAGCAACTGAGTGTAAAAAATTTCTATAAAAAAAAAAAATTGAGTGTAAAACTCTTACACATCAACAATTTTATGATTCACGTTACTTTTTTTTATCTCTATATATACGTATCATTATAAGCATTCAGCAGTGTGTATATCTCAGCCGTTAAAAATTTTGTAAGCCACGTGCTCAATAGATATGGACCGAAATGGAGATGTCCATTTCTGAGTGGGAATGGAGAGGATCCGGACGCCTCTCTCTCACCTTAAGCCGTTCCAATTAGAGAATTTAGAGAAGCTAAGAAACAGAGCAACGAGAGTCGCGGAGCAGCAGCACTGCGGCGACAGCGGTGCCACCCAAACGCGGCGGTGACGACCCAATTTTTCCTCACCCACAGAGCTCGTGAGTTCGTGACCATCCCTTCCCCATCAATAGAAGAAAAAAAATCGTGAATCGCGTTCTGGACTCTGGAGAAGCAAAAGCGCACACCGCACAGAGGAGTCCGTAAGCGAGATTGTGTGAGTGAATCTATCCTATAATCCTAAGCTCTTTTGATTGGGTTTTGTGGTCAAAAAGTTTCTGATTGAACTGAAGTCTACTCTACTCTACAATACACCAAAAAGCGTGATGCTATATTGACTGCTCTAATTGTGATTAGTGGATCAGAAGAGGAGGGAAGACATGGGTGCCAGCGAGAACAATAGTGCAAAACCAAGAGTACGCCCAATTGTACGCTTAGGGATCTTTCTCATCTCTCACAGCAACATTGTCAGGTATTATTAGGGTTGCAGTATTAAGAAATCAATAATAGAATTTTTTTTATTCGAAATCGCATTGGGATGCATTGGAAATCATGGAGGAGGTGCATTATAATAACATTTTTAATAAAAACTATCTGCTTTTAATTTCTTAATAGAGCACTGGTTAAGATTTACCTTATTATTATTATTATTTATGTTGAGTTATTTGAATTTGATTAAAACTTTGCTCTTTCCAGTGTGGTTTGTTTCATCGCAGGGGTGGTGGCTCTTCTCCTTCTCCCTATCCTTGCCAAGAACACCTACATTTCCGAGAATGCCCTCATGCCAGGTCACTTCCATTTTCAATTTACTATATGCTTGTTTGTTTTTCCATTGGTGCTGCCTCAAATGGACATTTGACCAAAAGCACCATGTGACATGCTTCTCCGTTTACACACATTGGAATGCTTGCAAACAGAGAACCAAACACACTACCTACCTTTTCCTCTTCAATTTGCTGATTCTAATTTTTACCTGGTTGTGCAGGTTCTGCAAACAACATGCTCTCTACTCACCATGTCTCTGATGCAAATAAATTCATCAAGGACTTAACTGATTTGGAGTTCAGATCTGGGGCCTCACCAGTGTAAGTAACTCCTTCCTTCCTATTATCATACAACTTCACAAGGAAAAAAGAAATAAAATATTTGCTGTGTTTCAATGCAGTGAGAGTCAAAAACTTATTGCACATTATATGTCAGCCTTGGATGCTGAAGTTACTTTTCACAAGTTTTACCCTCAATTCAATCAGTTCCATCCACTGCACTTCTTTACCAGTCCCAATTCAGGTATAATCTCAGAAAATGCAACTTGTTCTTCGTTCGGAATCAACACTGTTGGAATTATCAGGGCACCACGTGGGGATGGCAAGGAAGCTATTGTCTTGGTAACGCCTTACAATCCAAATAAAGTTGGTCTGGGTGAGGCTTTGTCCTTGGGCATTGCTTACTCAGTGTTCTCACTGCTTTCGCATGTTACTTGGCTGGCAAAGGATATTGTATGGCTTGTGGCTGATTCACAATATGGAGAATATTCTGGAGTGGCTGCTTGGCTAAGAGAATATCAGGCCCCTGCTTTCGGAAGAGTTGACATAGTTAATAGTGAAACATGTAATGAGAGCAGCACTTTTAATGAACTTGGACGGTGTCTTTATTTGGATGGAAAGTTATATGGTGGTTTTAGACGTGCAGGAACTATGGCTGCAGCTCTTGTAATTAAAGTTGCAGAGCAAGGCAACCAGTATGAAGACAGTCTTAATATTTATGCGGAGGCATCCAACGGCCAGATGCCAAACCTCGACCTTATCAATATTGTAAATTATTTGGCAGTGCATAAACAAGGGTTGCGGATAAAAGTGAAGAAGATGTGGTCTCTGCTTGGCTCCAGGTGCCTCGGTACTTTGGGTGTTATATTTGAATCCTTGGGGAAAATTGCTAGTAGCTTAAATCCTCAGTGGAAGTTTGGTATTCCTGCTACTGAGTATGTCGAGGGTGCTGCTACACTGGCAAGTTCATTGTATTACCAGGTGTTTTTCTTTTACCCCATCTAAATGTGTTTATTATAATATTCCCTGTGCCACTTTATAAGTATTCTTTAATACCTCTCAGGGCTTAGGTGTTCCTACTGGTCCTCATGGTGCCTTCCGTGATTATCAAGTTGATGCAATCACTCTGGAAATTTCACCAAAAGTTTCTCTTACTAAAATGATCAGGCGTAATGAATTCATTCTCCGTGGTGGAAGGTATGCCTCACTCATATGAACTGTAGTGTATAATTATATTGAATATTGAATATCAACCATCGAATAAATGGCTGGTTATCAATGGAATTGTTGTAGAAGTTTTACAATTTTTACTTATGGCAATGTCCTGTTTATGCTTGCCATTTACTATAAAGAAAATGTACAAAATTATGAACATCTTGTTCTTGTTTTCAAAACCAAAGATAGAAAATCTGGGTAGTTATTTGAAGGCTCGGTTCAGTCTCAGTCACTAGATATAACATATGTCTGTTTGTGCTGGGAAAGTTGAAGCAACTCCAAAAAGTATTTTCGTAAATTGTTAAATAAAGGAAATTCTTGAACTTTTTAACATGAAAAATTTAATTGGGTAGTGATTTTGTATCCTTTTTGTTTCTTTTTGCCGTTAACGTAGTTGTACTTGTGATGGGAAACTATTTTTCTCATTACATGCAAAGCTTTAAATTCTATTCCTATAGAATGATATTTCGCTTACTTCTGTATTACTGCTTATGTACATTATAATGCACAGTCAGAAGATCTTTCTCTTTGTTTGATCACCGCTACCAAAGTTTTTTGTACGTATTGCAGGTTAATTGAAGGAGTCATACGCTCAATAAACAACCTTCTTGAGAAGTTTCATCAGTCGTTTTTTTTGTACCTCTTGACATCCCCTAGTAAGTTTGTGTCAGTTGGAGTTTACATGATCCCATTTGCATTACTCGTTGCACCGCTTCCAATAGTAGCGGCATATCTCCATGCCAATGCTAGTGATTCCACTCCCCAAACCACATCTGCCTTAGAAGTTGATGCCAGCCACAAATCTTGGAAATGGTTGAATTCGGCTAGGAAGGTTTTGGTCATTCATTTATGGGGTGTTGTCGTCTCCTTACTCCCATTTTTCCTATGTCGAGTACCCAATACCACACCAACGATGAACTTTGTATTGTGGGGTTTGCTATCAGCTTTTAGCTTGCTAATTTTATACTTGATATTGGGTTCACCAATTTCTGAAGCTGCTGCATCTCGACTTGAGAAAAACAAGTGGGCTAGCTTAAAGTCTGTAACTATATCAACTGCATTCATCGGTTTGTCTCTCATGTCCGTCATTAACTTTGCTACAGCAGAAATTGGGGCTTTACTTATTGTTCCGATTTGTTTGATGGCTAGACCATTGAAGCTTGATATTCAAGCTAGGAGCTGGAGAACCTTACTAAGGGCCTCTTGTAATATTGCTTTAGGTTTTACTGTGTTTCCTCCAGTTGCATTTGTTTTACTGAAAGGTGCATTTGAAGATTTTTATGGTATGAATTTTGGTGACTATTGGAACTGGGTGGAATCCCTTTGGGTTTGGAACAGTGCTACTTACCTCTATGTAGGTTTTGTTCACCTACCATGCTGGGCACTGTGTATTCACATTTTATTTCATCCATGTTGACATGTACTATTACTTATCCGGACAAGCAATTCATATGGGAATTTATTATCTTGATGTTTATGTTTTCTTCTGAAATGAACATCATTCTTCTCTGCAAGTAATTTTTTATAATTAGGCCAAGAAGACTTCTGGGCATATGGGAAATTTTTTATAAACGATTAGTGATGACTGCAATATTTGGGATCCTGATCTTGATATGGATGACTAACGTGTGAATGATTGTTGAGCCTCAAGCAGCCAGATGTAGCTTAAAATCTGAATAAGCAGCCTCAAGCAGATTCTACTAATTTTATTTTTTAATTCATAAAAAATATATAATCTGAATATAAGCACAAAGATGAGAAGAGAAATATGGAACGACAATTGGAGTTGAATAATTTCAATAATACAATAATCTTTATATCTTAATTAAAAATTAAAAACTATAAAATATAGGTTAAATGATCATTTTGGTCCTTTATGTTATTTATTTTGTTCAAAATGATCTTTTATCTTTAAAAAAGTTCACTTAAGTCCTTTATCTCATTTAAAAGGTTCAAAATGATTTTTTATCTTTTAAAAAGTTCATTTTTGTACCTTATCTTAATAGTGCTTTTATATTTAACTTTGTCCTTTGAATAACACTTACACAAAAAATCATTTTGAATATATTTAAATAATTGAATGATCATTTTGAACCTTTTAAATAAGATGAGGTACTAAAGTGAATTTTAAAAAAAATAAAGGACCATTTTGAACATTTTAAATAAGATAAAGGAGTAAAATGAACTTTTTAAAAGATAAAGGACTAAAATGAACAAAATAAATAAGATAATGGACCAAAATGATCATTTAGCCTAAAATATATTGATCAACATTATCTTAATTATTTCAATTCATAATATATATTAATGATTATTGTAATTATTTTAATTATTATTTAATATGAGGATGTTCAAATCATGATTGATTATCGTAATTAAAAATAAGAAAAAAGATACATAAACTGACAATGTAAAAATCTAATCACAAACTAACATATATGATAAATTTGTTGAATTTGATAATAATCACTTAAGAATCATATTAAAGTTAATTTTGATTGATAGTGTAAAAGTTTTGCACTGACAATATATATCAATTAAATTCATTAATTATATCATAACTAAATACATTATTTTTTTTTTGGTATTCAACTGGACCAAAGGCCAAAAGAAAAATTACAATAAAATAAAAGCGAGGAGTAGAAATTCCAATAGAATAAGCTAAAAGTAATTGCTGCATGAATGCAAGAGGCTGATCATACATCACAATTTCATCTTTTAAGTCATACGCTAAACTAGCTAATAGCTAATGCATCCGCACACGCATTAGCTTCCCGAAAAATATGTTGTATTCGAACCCTATGAAAGGATTGCATCGTGCGACGAATTTCCTGAACTAATCTTCAACCTACCTACCTTATTACTTGATAAGCATTTAATTACTGCCTCTGAATCAATCTGGACTTCTGCATCCTGGATTATTTTGATTACTTGGTAGTTGATTATCGTAATTATAAGAAACATTTTACAAAATTTAATAAATTGATCATTGTATTATATAAAATCAACCGATTAGATTAAATTGATTATTTATATAAAATCTAATTATATATTAGATAATTAGATTAGAAGATAATTTAATCTAATTATAATTAGATTATTTTATATACAATCTAATCTAATTATAATTTTGAACAATTAGATTAGATTATATGAGCTATTGATCACTCTTAGCTTTCTTGGCCGACAAGTCATTTGTTGGTCTCATTGATTCACCTATTTCAATTCAATTCCTAATGAATTCTTCGAACACTTGTGCTTTCAGCAAGCATATATCTCATGATGTGGCCCTACCTATTGTGTCTAAATTGCCACCTCCCAAATCTGTGAAGCCATTTAGTTGTGCTGTCATCAACAAGAAGTATGTACCCCATGATGTTGTCCTCTCTATTGCGTCTAAATTGCCTCCTAGATCTCTCAAGCGATTTGGTTCTGTATCCAAATGATGGGCTCTTTTACCTGAAGACCCTCATTTCATGAACATCTTTCCTCCTTTGGCACATTGAGGTGGAAGGTGGTGGGGCTGGTACTGGAGTCCTGGATTTAGTCTCTGGTGAGAACAGCATCATGTTAGATTGGCCAACTCTTATCCAAGGAAACAACTATGGGTTTTTTATGCTGGACTATGTTATTAATGGCACTCTTATCCAAGGACATGCTCCTGCTACAGCTTGGTTTGAGAACCACTTACCCCTTGGACATTCTTCTGCTTCTACTGCTGCTTCTGGTTCTCTAAATGGCTCCTTGGCTTTGATATCAAACTCTGAACATTCCACTGCTACTTTTCACATATCAATCTTGGATCAAATTGGTGTGAGAGAATCATGGATTAAACTCTTCACTATTGGTCCCTTACCCGACCTTGTGCGTATCGTTGGAACTGGGAAGAAGGGCGATATACTCTTCAAGAAAAAAAAAAGGGGAAACTAGCCTCGCTTGATTTAAGTACCCTAATGATCAAGGAAGTTGATGTCAAAGGGTTTCGGATAATAATTTACGAGGAAAGCCTTCTTCCAATTGGAGGAATACATGATGACTAGTTTTTCTAGTTCAAGCTTGAAGTTTTCATCCAGTGGGTTGTGATTATTATTATGGTTGTTAAGATTTGTTACCAAGTTGAATGTTATGTGTTTACAAATTTGGCCTAGCTCCATTGCTGCTATATACACAAACCATTTAGTAATATGAATCTTGTTTTATCATTTTATTATCATGTTTTACTTCTCTCTCTCTCTGTTTGCACGCTGTTCTGGTTTCTATATATTTCAATTGCCCGAATGATCTTTAGTCTTTGTTGAATGACCTTCATGTTTTGTTTTTGGAAGATTTGTCCCTTTTTATATGTTATTCATTGGTGTATATGCATAGTTTAACAAAGGTCTTTAGTTTTATACAGTATCAGTTAAAGTGGGAATAATAATCTGTTATTAGAAATGATAGCTATTCTTAGCAACACAGTGCATGAAATAATGCTTCTATGTATACTTCAGTATGAAAATTCTTCAAAAAGCATATTAAGACATGTTACATGTTGATTAGGAAACGAGTCACGTCTATTTAAATTGAAGAAAGTACACGAAAAACTTTCTGATAAATTTCCCAAATTTTTTATGCTTTTTTAAAAAAAAAATTCAAATCACGGGGAAGTGGTAATATATCTGTCATCAAGATTGAAAGCATATTGGAATTCAGAACAGTCCCATGTTTCTACAGTCAAACTGAATACAGATTTTATTGACCTGAAGAAAATGTTTGTGAATCATAATGGACCACTGAAGCAAGAGTGCAGACTTTGAACCATAAATGTGACCGTTACGTCATCAATTAACAATTAACGTTGTTACTTGACAACAATGAATAAAATAAATAACTGAAAAAAAAAGTATAGAGACAAAAAACATTAAAAATTTTGTTTAGAGATTGAAAGTGAAATTTGTAAAAAGTTGAGAGACAAAAACATAATTAGCCCTTAATTAAGAAACATAATAATTTATCAATACATAATAGAAAAATAGAATGAAAAGCACGTAAATGAACTATACACGTAAATTATAAATATAAATCCATAATGAAATAAAATATCCACTATTATAAATTTAAATGAATAGAATGATTGTTATTGATTCATTAGAATGCAATTAATTAGTATTTTTTTTTATCCGTAGGAATCGAAGACAGGTCCCGGGATTTACAACAACTCACATACCGGAGTTTATAACAACTCACAACTCAACCAACTAAGCTAGACATCATTAATAATTAATTAGTATTTAAGGTAACATTGATTATGATTAGTTAGAATAATATTAGTATTTACGGTAAGTTATTATAAAACCGTAATATTAAACAAAAAGTTACTATAATTATAGAAAAATTCTACAAAATATAATAAATTAAAATCAAAATTCGTTAAAGATTTAATTATTTGATTGACTAATTTAATCAAAATATATACTTATTATAAACATTTTAATTACTATAATTAAATATATTAATGTGTTTTTATGAATAAAAAATCAATAAAATTTAAGTGAAAAAAGAATAAATATAGTGATGTGACGTGACAAAATCTTTTTTTTATAATAGATATGATAGATGATAGATATTTTATTGGTACAAATAGATATAATAATAAATATAATAATAGATATAATCATATAATAGAATAGATAATAGATTGATTTAGATTTCAAAGCTATGGATCACTCTTTCAGTTATAAATAAATCCAAGTTAGGTTGGCATGAGCAACCTTGAATGCTAGTTTCATTCCCTTGGTCGTAACCAATAACCATTGATTCATTCACCTCTTTGGATTCCTAATGAATTCGAACACTTGTGGTGTCAGCGATGTGGCTCTTCCTATGTTGTCTAGATTGCCACCTCCCAAATCTGTGAAGCCATTTAGTTGTGTGGTCAGAAACCACCATGTACCGCATGATCTTTCTCTCTCCATTGCGTCTAAATTGCCTCCTAGATCTCTCAAGCGATTTAGTTCTGTATCCAAATCATGGTCTCTCTCCTTTCAAGACTCTCATTTCATGAACTCATTACCATGATGATGATACATCTTTCATCCTTTGGCATGGTAGTAGGGTCCTGTCTTTAGTCTCTGGTGAGAACAGGATCATGTTAGATTTGCCACCTCTAGAAAACAACAATTGGTTTTTTATGCTGAATTATGTTATTAATGGCACTCTCTGTCTACAAAAATAATTATCTTTAACTAAATGACAAATTGAATTAACCTTATATTTATTTGTCATTAACCAGTTAATGTAAAAGGCTTTTTTGTGTTAGACAACATTAGTAACTATTAGATCACATGTCCTCAGTAACATACTTCAGTCACTATTATTCATTTTTACTGGCTTAAGACAAACAATAATAATGTTGGTATGTCCTTGACGGAATAGTGAGAAAAAGGAATTTGACCAAAAGAGATTATGAGTTAACCATTTATGAAATCAAAATTAACCATATATTTTGTATTTGTGATAAACTTGTCAAATTTCTAACCACCTTAATTTTAATTTAACAATAAATATGATGAACCTCCAAATACAATAATGAAAGTCTTTTTTAGTCCTTTTTAACAGTGACCACGTAAATTTTCCATGTAATACAAAAATAATTATCTTTAACTAAATGACAAATTGAATTAACCTTATATCTGTGTGTCATTAACCAATTAATGTAAAAGGCATGTTGTGTCAAGAAAGACTAGTAACTATTAGATCACATGTCCTTAATAACAAACTTCACTCACTTTTGTTCACTTTTAGAGGCTTAAGACAAACAATAGTAGTGTTGGTCTGTTATTGGGGGAATAGTGTCAGAAAAATGAATTTAACCGAAAACAGATTATGAGTTAACCATCTACGAATACAAAGTTAACCATATATTTTGTATTTGTGATAAACTTACAAAATTTATGACCACCTTAATTTTAATTCAACAATAACTATGATGAACTTTTAAACACAATAATGAAAGTCCTTTTTAATCCTTCTTAATAGTAATGAGGTAAATTTTTCATGTAATACAAAAATAATTATCTTTAACTAAATGACAAATCGAATTAACCTTATATTTATGTGTCATTAACCAATTAATGTAAAAGGCATGTTTTTGTTAGGAAAAACTAGTAATTATTGGATAATGTGTCCTCTGTAACAAACTTCACCCACTTTTGTTCACTTTTAGAGGCTTAAGACAAGCAAAAGTAGTGTTGATTTGTCATTAGAGGAATAGTGTTAGAAAAAAGAATTTGACGAAAAGAGATTCTGAGCTAACTATCTATGAATACAAAGTTAACAATATATTTTGTATTTGTGATAAACTTGTAAAATTTATGACCTCCTTAATTTTAATTGAACAATAACTATGACGAACCTTTAAACATAATAATGAATTTTTTTTAGTTCTTTTTAAAATTAACAAGGTAAACTTTCTATGTAATACAAAAAAAAAATCTTTAACTAAATGGCAAACTGAATTAACCTTATGTGTGTGTCATTAACCAATTAATGTAAAAGATATGTTTGTGGTAGGAAAGAGTAGTAAATATTGGATCACTTGTCCTTAATAACAAACTTCAACCACTTTTGTTCACTTTTAGAGGCTTAAGACAAGCAAAAGTAGTGTTGATTTGTCATTGGAGGAATAGTGTTAGAAAAAAGAATTTGACGAAAAGAGATTATGAGTTAACCATCTACGAATACAAAGTTAACCATATATTTTATATTTGTGATAAACTTGTAAAATTTATGAGCACCTTAATTTTAATTGAACAATAACTATGATGAACCTTCAAACACAATAATGAAAGTCCTTTTTAATCATTCTTAATAGTAACGAGGTAAACTTTTCATGTAATACAAAAATAATTATTTTTAACTAAATGACAAACTGAATTAACCTTATATATGTGCGTCATTAACCAATTAATGTAAAAGGCATGTTTGTGTCAAGAAAGACTAATAACTATTGGATCAAATGTCCTTAATAACAAACTTCACTCGCTTTTGTTCACTTTTAGAGGCTCAAGACAAGCAATAGTAGTGTTGGTCTGTTATTGGGGGAATAGTGTCAGAAAAATGAATTTAACGAAAATAGATTCTGAGTTAACAATCTACGAATACAAAGTTAACCATATATTTTGTATTTATGATAAACTTGTAAAATTTATGACCACCTTAATTTTAATTCAACAATAACTATGATGAACCTTCAAACACAATAGTGAAAGTCCTTTTTAATCCTTCTTAATAGTAATGAGGTAAACTTTCCATGTAATACAAAAATAATTATCTTTAACTAAATGACAAATTGAATTAACCTTATATTTATGTGTCATTAACCAATTAATGTAAAATACATGTTTTTGTTAGGAAAAAATAGTAATTATTGGATGGCATGTCCTCAGTAACAAATTTCATCCACTTTTGTTCCCTTTTAGAGGCTTAATACAAGCAATAGTGTTGGTCTGTCATTGGATGAATAGTGTTAGAAAAAAGAATTTGACAAAAAGAGAATCTGAGTTAACCATCTACGAATACAAAGTTAACCATATATTTTATATGTGTGAAACTTGTAAATTTTATGACCTCCTTAATTTTAATTGAAAAATAACTATGATGAACCGTTAAACATAACAATGAAATCCCTTTTTATTTCTTTTTAAAATTAACGAGGTAAACTTTCTATGTAATACAAAAATAATTTTCTTTAACTAAATGACAAACTGAATTAACCTTATATGTGTGTGTCATTAACCAGATAATGTAAAAGATGTTTGTGGCAGGAAAGAGTAGTAACTATTGGATCACATATCCTTAATAACAAACTTCACCCGCTTCTTTTCACTTTTAGAGGCTTTATGACAAGCAATAGCAGTGTTGGTTTGTCATTGGAGGAAAGTGTTAGAAAAAAAAATTTGACGAAAAGAGATTATGAGTTAACCATCTACTAATCCAAAGTTAACTATATATTTTGTATTTGTGATAAACCTGTAAAACTTATGACCTCCTTAATTTTAATAAAACAATAACTATGACGAACCTTTAAAAATAATAATGAAATCCTTTTTAGTTCTTTTTTAAAATTAACAAGGTAAACTTACTATGTAATACAAAAATAATTTTCTTTAACTAAATGGCAAACTGAATTAACCTTATATATGTGTTTCATTAACCAGTTAATGACATGTTTGTGGTAGGAAAGACTGGTAACTATTGGATCACATGTTCTCAATAACAAACTTCACCTACTTTTGTTCACTTTTAGAAGCTTAAGACAAGCAATAGTAGTGTTGGTTTGTCATATTTATTTTTTAATTATAGTTTTACATTCATAGTTTCTTTCTCTTTCGCAACGCCTATTTTTTTTTGTTAAATTACTTTTTTGTCCTTTAATTTAATTTTTAAGTTCTTTTTGGTCCTCTTACTATTTTAAGGGTCAATTAGGTCCTGTGTATTTTTTTAAAATGGTTCAATTAGGTCCTTTATTTTTAAAAGGTTCCATTAGGTCCTTTATTTTTTAAAATAGGTTCAATTTGGTCTCATTTTTCTTCCATTTGCTCCAAAAAATTTAAAAAATAAGACCAAAATTGATTTTAAATTGGATTAAATTGAACACATTTTTAAAAAATAAAGGACTTAATTGAACCATTTTTAAAAAACACAGGACCTAATTGAACCTTAAAATAATAAGATGACTAAATTGAACCTAAAAAATAAATTAGAGGACAAAAAATTAATTTAACCATTTTTTTGTGTGCTTTGATCACGTTCAAATTTAATAGAGCCTCAAATTATCAACTTTTTAATAAATAATTTTTTTTAAAGATTTCTCTAATAGTATTAAACAAATCAAGTGCCACTACCCACTCTGAAATATTGTTAAATATACCTACATCTTAAGTAGAGTCATATAAATTGGGAGGGAATCCACCAATTTAAAATATTATAAATAAATGACCAGTTGTAACATAAAAATTGGTAGATTTTTAAAAATTAAAAAAGGTTGTTCTGACTAACAAATTGGTAGATTTTTAATTTTTAAAATATAGACAAATTTAATTAACAAATTTGGAGATTTAAAACATTAAAAAAGAAAGCAACTTTAACTAATAAAATGATAGATTTTTTTTTTGACAGCATAAAGTGATAGATTTTTAAAATTAAAAAAATGGACATTTTTAAATTTCAGTGAAAGAAAACAATATGTAAAAAGTAGTAAAATTAAAATTAATTATCTTTGTCACTCTCATTTATTTTTTTAAAAATGAAGACAAATAATTAAAACTGGACTCCCTTTGTTTTTACAAACAGAGGTAAATAATTAAAAAATAGTTGTTTAAGAAATAGAAAAAATATTCAGCAAGTTGAAAACAAAAAATGGGAAGTTCTAATTCAATCTGTTAGATTTTTAATTTCTTTAAAATGGACAGATTTAATTAACAAATTGGTATATTTTTAAGATTTAAAAAAATTTGTAGTTTTAATTTGTTAGATTTTCAAAACTAAAAAATAGACAGATTTTAATTTCAGTAAATGAAAACAATAAGTAAAAAGAAGTAAAATTTAAATATAGCATTTTTTTTATAAAGGATAATACTATATTTTATTTAGAATGTGGAACTAAATTCTATACATCATCAGATATGAGAGTTTCAAGTTGATAAGGAAACTCTTCCATCCAGCACCTATCCTAATAAGTAAAAGCTAAAACTGCAAGCCTATCAGCTACTCTATTACAAGACTGAGAGGCATACATAAGTATTGGCCTGTTATTGCCATGCATAAGTGAGTCACAGTCACGAGAATGCTTCCAAAATATGATGCAGGTTGCTTTCTTTTTTCCCAAGCTTGCACCAAATTCAAACAATCATATTCAAAACATATAGAATGAAAAAGTAGCTCATGAGCCATAATCAAACTCCACCTAAAAGTCATAGCCTTTGCTATTTTTGGTTCATACCATTGGGGGAGAAATATAGCATTTTTTAATAATGCATTTTTACTCCTGATCAACAAATATAATGTGTAATGCATTTTAAATGGACCATGTGAGAATAGACACAGGTGGTATTAGATCCTCCTTGCTTGATGCGTAACTAAAGGGACACATGAACCAATTTGACAGATAGAAATTATAGCATTTACTCAAGCATACTTGAACAGGAAATTTAAATATAGTCAAGTACAAATCCTGTTTTTGCCAATGCAGGGATTTGATAACACATGGACTTGCCTCCTCCAATTGGCATAAGACAAAAACAATCTTTTCCTGCAGCCAAAAACAAAAACATCCCAAAATTAATGGAAAATTCCAACATAAAACTCCATTTTTGAAGCAAATATATAGTTACTTCTCTTTTCTTAATGCAACGAACATGAGCTGAATTGAAATTGTTACTTTACACTCATCAACAGTTCTCTAAGATACCAATTACTATAAAACACGAAGGAAAATATAAGAGTTCAGTTTTCCTATGCTTTTAGAAAGGAAAAGGTGAATACACCTGAGAGCACAGCCTCAATAGCATCCCCTAAAATCAAGGTACCTAAAATGCCATCTTAGAAGCTTCACTAGCATTTCCTTGCTGCACAATGCCATCCTCTTCTTGAATGTCATTCACATTCCCATTACTAAAATCCCCAAGCATGCCCATTAATTAATCAAATAGCCAAAATAGAAAATCAAATAAGGCCTTCTGTACCTGGAATCAACCAAGGTGTTGGAAAGAGAATGATGAATGAAGAACCAACCTGAAAGAAAAAGGTAATGAAAAGAGGATAAAAAACTTTATAGCCTAGAAGAGGAAAAATATAAATGAATATATTCCTATTTGCCAATTGAACTGAAAATTAAACACTAAGAGGAAAAATAAAAATGCATTGGACTCTAAAATGCAATCTTCTTCCCATGCATGGTTTAGAAGAAGAACATAGAATTGCAAATAACTATGATAAGAAACAGATAGAATGCAAGAGATTAGTACCAATTCTCCATCGACATCCTTTCCACAAAATGGTGTACCACTTCATCACCACCACGCTTTCCATGGTGCCGGAGGCAGTGCATTCTTTCATTACCTGCCTGCCCGGTTACAACAACGACATAATCAATTAGAAGGGGTTGAGAAACTATTAGGACTCAACATATATCAGGGTTCTTAGTTTTGTTGGTTGTGTCAAGGCAAAAATGTGACAGACCACATTAGAGTGTGCAGTTACGGAAGGAACATTTACTTCAAAGATAGTGCAGTTACCATAATAGCTGATGGTAGAAAAAGGGTGTAAATGATGAGAACCTTAAAAAGGAGAATCTATCTGCCATTTCCTTATTCTTCAAAATTGTAGGGATGCCAAAGTTTCTTGCACAAGGACAGTAGTCTCTTCCTCCCCATGTCATGAAGGCCCATGTCCACTATATCTATTTTGAACTACACAACAAACACCAAGCAAATTATAACTAAATACATTGATATAGAACATTAATCTATTTACACAGAGACAAATTTATATTTTCAAGTGACTAACTTTATAAATAAATTGAGGTTTCAGAGAGAGAAAGATGCTACCTCTAGTAGCATAAAGTACAGTTGATCTAGTGCATAAGAAAAGCAATAAAAAAAAAAACTCAATTTAATTATTCTTTCATTATTCTTCAAATTTCAAATTGCTATTCAAATCTTCATTCAAGAAACAACATATCAAAGAAAAAAAATACCAAGTTTGTTATTGCTTTATATTACTTGAGATATAGAGCCCAAAATCATAGTGAGGTCATTTATTATGGGTATTAAGGGGCTCTTTCATGCCACAAACCAAGAAGAATTGGAAACAATCATAAAAAGATTATAGATAGATTGAAGAAGTTGGGTTGGCTAATGACACCAAAGGCAAAAAAATCATTTTCAATATCTTCCTAACATGACAAGCATCCATTGCTTCTACTACCTTCATTTCTCTGACTTTAGTCACTGCCACTACTACTGCCCTTCCTATTTCCTTGCCTGCTCCATTAATCACCACCCGTTCCACAAATAGGGTGCTGCAATGCAAGCACTTTGTAGCTTTTGCACATTTACAAATAGGTTTTTTTTTTTTTTTTTTGTAGAAATGCAACTTGCAAGTTATAACAGTTAAACCTTAAACCAAATACACTATCTTTGCACTAAGCACAATTCAAATTTAAGGTCAGAACATATATCTTCTATAAATAGAGGAAAAAAGAAAACAAACTTAAAATCTAAATCTAATTGGAAAGCAAGATAATAACCTATTAACCAAACCACCACTACATTGGCCCGTCAATGTTAAAGTTGAATGTTACCATGAATAAAAAATTGATGCAAAGGGAGGACCATGAAACACTTACTTATACAGAAACTCAGCAATCAGCAGGAAAAGGTACATCAGTCTAATAAAGGCATCAGTCTAATAAAGAGAAAATTTTTATTATAATAATTTTATATAATTTCATTTTTTAAATAAAATATTTTTTTTTCTCCTAATGACTAACCTGCTACAGCAGGTTAAAAATTGGTGACTAACCTGCTGCAGCAGGTAAAGACACATATTTCCACCGGTGCCTCACCAAACCCAACTCCACTTTAGCCAAACCCCTTTAGTTGATACCTTCAACAATTCGTGCCACATTACACGTAATAGAAAGGTTTGGCTAAAGTGGACTTCCGAAAACGTGAGGCACCGGTGAGAATGTGTTTTTTACCTGTTACAGCAGGTTAGTTATCCATTTTTAACCTGCTGTAGCAGGTAATCAGGAGAAAAAAAATAAAAAATAAAAAAATTTTATTTAAAAAATAAAATTATATAAAATTATTATAATAAAAAATTTTACTTTTTTTTGAAAAAGTGGGAACCATCAGTGATACTTGAACAAATTACTTATTATATAAAATTATTGTAATAAAAATTAGAATAAAAATTTTTTCTTTTTTTTTTTAAAAAATAGAAACCACCGGTGGTACTTGAACAAATTACCTATTATAATAGGTTGGTTAACCGGAAAAAAAATTATTTTTTTATTAAATGAAATTATATAACCATAACATTTTTTTTCTCCTAGTGGAGCATAAAAGAAATAAAAAATTGATTTTTTTTTCTTCCGGTTAACCAATCTATTATAATAGGTAATTTGTTCATTCAAGCACCACTGGTGGTTCCCACTTTTTTCCGATGGTTCCCACTTTTTTAAAAAAAAAGAAAATTTTTATTATAATAATTTTATATAATTTATTTTTTAAATAAAAAATATTTTTTTATTTATTTTTTCTCCTGATTACCTGCTACAGTAGGTTAAAAATGGATAACTAACCTGCTACAGCAGGTAAGAAGCAAATTCTCACCGGTACCTCATGTTTTCGGAAGTCCACTTTAGCCAAACCCCTTAATAGAATGCAAGAAAGGGCACACGCTATTTAAGGCTTTAACTGCCAACTGTTATTGTTATTGTCATCTCTTCATGGATCAATGTCTCTAGTCTTTAGTGCATGTAACCTTTTCCCACCGGCAATTGCAATATCCATAACTGCTTTATCTTATCCAGATATTGGAATGCCATGTGCCCCAACTTTGAGTTTATTATTATCCATAACATTCAACCTTGACTATTATTGACTCAACAACTGTTCTCAACGTACACTAACGGCTACAAACTAACCTCTCATCCTCACAGCCACGTGCATTTTTTTGTTTGTTTTTTGTTTATGAAAATCTAGATATGTCGTTCTATTTCAAAATCAAAATATTATCATAAGTTATTGCGAAAACAGTAAGACGAACCTTTCTCTTGTTCATATAATAGAATCCTTGACTTCCTTATATATACCAAAAAAAAAAAAAAATAGATGAAGAAACAAAAGCATAGAATCCTTGTCCAATGAATAATATCTTTCATAATAATTTGTATTAGTTACTCCCTCCGTTTCTTTTTAAGTGTCTGATTTTTTGAAAAATTTTGTTTCTATTTATACGTCGTTTGCAATTAATTACTCTTTTATCAATTATACTGTTACTTCTCTCCTAATCTTTAATGAATTTATATATGTATTTATTGTAAAGTAAAAATGAAAAGAAGATAAAATAGGAAATTTCATAATTACTTTATTATAATCAAGAAAATTTAATGTATTCATTGATTTTTACAAATAAATCTTAAACGACATATAAAAAGAAACGGAGGGAATAGTAAATAATGTAAAGTATGTGAAAATTTAATTGCAATTCTCTAAAATAGCACAATCCTCAATATTCAATAAATGGAATTGAATCGGGGGGCATTCATGCATTCATGCAGTCGTGAATTAGTATCATTAGATAAAGACCCGACGGTTCTAATTTTGGACGCATATTTTAAGTTAATTTATGACATAAAATATGATGTGTACAGTGTAGAATACAAATTCTCAATAGATCCATATGTATTTTAGTATTTTATATATTTCTGTAGTAAGAATTTACAAAAAAAAAAGAAAATATTAATATAAATAAAATATTATATTAATTAATGGTTAAATTTTAAAAATTGTAAACTCTCCACGTGTCACCTATATTTTGGTATTTTATTTGGAGCAACAATCGCGCATTGAATGTCGGTTTACTTGGACCCATGGTGCTGCTACACGTGGCAATTTTCGGTGCACGTCTTCTCCATAAGTTTTGCCAACAATTTAGCGTCTAATAAAAGGCAGCGTCTAACGTGATCCACTAAATTAAGTGGTTTTTCATGGACCATTTTTCTGAAACGTTAGATTTATCTGATGCTCACAATAATACCATACACCTCATACACTAGATTATGCTTCTTTCCCCTAATCTTGTTCCCTCGAAGTTCCTTCACCGCCTCCACCACCAGCCGCAGTGGACCACCGCCTCCACCACCAGTCGCAGCGGACCATCGCCTTCACCACCATGAGGTCGGTGACTCACTGTCGTCGAGCAACGAAGGCGACATCGCATACGAGCTTCACCATGACTTCTTGCCGCAACGTCGTCTACGTGAATCGCCGGTTCTCTCTTCTCAAAACTCACAGATCTGAGATCCTTCGGGAGCCACGCCGCCTTCCTACGCCGCAACTCACACGCATCCACATCATCACCGCTCATCGCCTTCCACGACGTTGTGCACAGGCGGATCTCGTTCTTTCTTCGCGTTTGTATTTGCTAAATAATAAGTTCCCTTTTACTGTCTTTGATTGTTACAATCTTGATCTCATCGTCGTGGTGGTGGTATAAGTTCTTTGAAGCTTGTTAAAATCATTGAAGGGAACGACGAGATCTACTGTTATGGTAGATTTTGATTTCAAATCTCGTCACAGAAGTGCACCCGACGGAGTCCACAGTAATGTCGTTTTGGGTGGACCAGACAGTTGGGGTAGCGGCGCGCTAGGCGGTTGCGCCGTTTCCGGTATGCCAGACGTCGGGGTAGTGGTGGTGAAGGAAGGAGAGGAATGAAGTTGGGATAGGAAGGGTTAAGGGAGAAATAGTCTAATGTGAATGGGCTTACGGTATAACGGTGGTCATGCGATTAATCCAATGACAAATAAAAATAGTCCATGAAAGACCACTTCATTTATTGGACCACGGTAGACATCGTCCTAATAAAAAGATGGGTTTGGTTTCTCTGCAACTTTGCAGCAACATATAAAGCCTATCAAAATTAATTATATAAATATATTTTTTATTCTCTTATTTTTAACAACCATTAGATTTGAATTTAATGGCCAAGATTACTGCTGTAGGTGCAGCACTGCTGCATAGGATCCAAACGCCAAGATTAGAAGAAAAAGAAAGCCCTCAAGACTGAAAACACACAAAAATAGGAAAAGAAAAAGAAAGTGTAATGGTTGGAGGCCCACAAATAAGAACATCAGAAGAAAAAGAAAGTGTAAATAAAAAAAAATATCAAAAGGGAAAAAGTCCACACTGATTCTGATTTCTATAAGGATAATTTTTTACTATTATTATTCTAAAATCTTTTTAGAATATTCCTCCTATTACATCATACAAAAGGAAAATATTTCTCATATTAAATCACCCAAATAATAATTAGAAAAAACAATCTATGAAAGGAAAAATTAATAAAAAAAAATCCATGAAAGGAAAAAAAAAAAATAGATATTACATATCTTCGGAGTTTTGTATGCTGGTTTGGCACCACTGGAGCCCATAATAAAATTGTCTTTGCTTCGGCTTACCAAAAAAAAAAACATATCTTCGGAGTGTTCATACTAAGATTACCAGGTAAAGGTTATTACTCAAACTAGGTCAAAGGGTTATCATAAATTTAAAGTATATCTATTGTGGGAAAAAAAATCATTAACGCTCCGTTTGGTTTAGCATACTGAAACATATTGGCACAGACAGAAATAGACGAAGCCCGTTTGTTACCACAAATTCATCAAAGAATAAAGTTTAAATTAGGTGAGTCCCACATAACTTATTTCTGTCTTCACCATTTCATATGTTAAAGGACAAAGTCTTTTTTACCCCTACCAATTTATACCAGCACACTTACAGGCACCGAACCAAAAAAGACAACACCTCACACCCCTTGGAGATGCTATCCCCTTACACATTGCCACACCTTGAAGCCTAGTTACATCAATCTCAACCAGCAAACATAGATGCAAAAATCATTTAATTGATTTTCACATTTCCATAATCGATTAAATGGTATTTTCATACCTATATTTTACTGACATTGCCATAAAATTGATTAAAAAAAAAAAATCTCATAATCGATTATTTTCTTTATAAAATCAATTATATACACTAATTTAATTGATTATTTTGTGAATTTAATTTGTTAAGTTTGGTGAAAATGGACACAGGGATGAAGGGTATAATAGTCCTTTTATAATTTTTTTGAATTCTCTCCTCTCGTTTCATTCAAACCAAACAACTTTACAATATTATTTCTACTATATTTCTCATATATTTCTCTTTAACCAAACAACTTAACATTCAACTTTATTTCTATTCTATTTTTCCTTTTGCAAATTATCTCTCTTCTATTTCTATCTACTCTATTTCTCTCCTCACAACCAAACACAGCCTAAGGAAACATGAACTTTGTACAACACAAATTTTACTTTTCTAAACCCGAAATTATAAGTTTTTTTTTAACTCACAAATAGGGATGATTAAAGTACTAAATTGATTACCAACAAGTTGTTGGTATGAATAGTATTGGATTCGGATTCGAGTCTTGTGGATAGAAAAAACGTAGTTGGAAGAAAAAACCTATTAAAGATGGTCAGTCAGGTTATATATATGTGTGTGTGTGATCATATATATAAGGAATAGTGTTGAGAAAAAAATATATGCGAATCCTGTTTCTATTGAGAGTGTGTTTGAAACGACATCTATATTTTATGCTAAGATGTGATTACACAAAAGTTACAATGTGTGTATGAATCAGCATTTGTGATGCATGTTTGCATCAAATTAAGACAATGATGCAAAAACAAGTTTGAGTTGTTTCAAGTTGACGCATGTCAGATAATACAGGATGCAAAATCAAACATGTGGATATAATTGATAGTGTTGCATTTGATGACACACATTTCTTCCTCAAATGACATGGTTAAAAATATGCCCTAGGCTAATTTGGATCTTTCATTGTAAATATACATGTTCGATAATGGTATTTGACACATTCGAGTAGGGAATGAGAATTGTTCCAAATTCCAAACGCTTAATTTTTCTAGTTTTTCTGTCAACATTAATTAATCTTTCCTTGAATTGGAAAAATGCTACTTTAGCTAAAATAAAATCTCCATTTTCGTTATGATTTGGGTTAGGATTACAAAACTTATTGATTTATTTTCAATTAATTCATCAGCTTCAAATTTCTTGCAAAACTAATTGCTCTGAATTTCGATCCTCAAATCAAAATGTGAAGATAATAAATACGTATTGCTATAATATAATATATACTAGTATCTTCTAAATAATGACCAACTTTTTTTATTTTAATTTAATCATCCATGATTTTTTTTTTTTTTTCAATTTATGTGGCAATGTGCGCTTCCCATAAAAAAGCAGTGTCGCACGCACAGTACTGGCCCGTCTGTGTGAAAACCAGCAAACCATGAAACTTCTCGTACACTTTTGTTTGAATGTTTATGATCTTATAATAATAGTAGACTAGTAGTAAACAGTGCACTACCAAAGAATATCTCTTCTGTTAAAAAAACAAAATATATCCCTAGTATTAATTTTTCTGCCAAACTTTATAAATTTACAACGTGTTTGATTTCACATTATTTATCACACGTTTAGTTTTGCATTCTGTGCGTTAGTTAATAATTATGATTAGTAGAATTATTAAAAATCATTAATTATTAAAATCAATAGGGTTAATAACATTTGATTAAAGTTTTTTTAATAATTAATGATTTTTAATAACTCTACTAATCACATTTATTAGTTAATAATCTAACATATCAAAATCGTCAATTTGTAAAACTAGGGGACCAAATGTTACAATTAAAAACTAGGGGACCCAAATCGTGGATTTGAAAAACTAGAGGGACCAAAATTGTAATTTAGCAAAAAAAAAGTCTCTTTTTTTGCATCCTATACTCTGTAACGCGAGTATATTTGAAGCAATGAAGAGTTGCCCTTACATTTTGGACATGAATTTTGATGTAGAAGTATGTAGCGTGTTTTGATGAACGTTGATAAAATTAATTTTGAGTAGAATTAATTTTGTAAAATTGATTTTGGTTAAAATTAATTTTAAAGTGAAGTAATTTATGTTTGAATATTTTATTTAAAATCAAAGTTACTTCAACTCAAAATTAATTATGGAACTAGAATCAATTTTAAACTATTCTTCAATATAAAATCAAACATGAAAATGTCTAAAATCAATCTTTCATGTGATTAGTATAATAATCCGTATAATACACGTAAATATATTAAGATTATTAATATATAATAAATTTATTATATAAAAATATTAATAGACAATGCATGAAGATATATAGACAATACATTAGGATATATTAAGATTATTAATATATAATAAATTTATTATATAAAAATATTAATAGACAATGCACGGGGATATATATACATTTAATTGAAGCAACTTTTTATTGTTCATGTCTTTGGTGTGATTCGACACAATCATAAATCTCATTTTTTTTAAAGGATCAAACATGTGGACAGAAATAAACATGAGCTTAAACATATTAACTTCAAATTAAGATAATCCAAATATGTGGACAGAACCAAACATGAGATTAAACATATTAACTTCAAATTAAGATTAAACACAACCATAAATCTCATAAGATAATCCAAACATGTGGACAAAATCAAACATGATATTAAACCTATTAACTTCAAATTAATAACCAAATATTTTTCAAAATATGTTTAAACCTATGATACACGACTATTAATTCTATATATAATCTTTTAAAAAAATTAAAATGACACCATTGGCCTTAAAAAGTAAAAACGATACCATTTGAAATAACACATCGACATCAACAGGTTAAAAAGAGAAAAAAAGAGCACTAAATAAATAAATAAATAAAAACTCAACAAAACCAACCTTCACCTCACCTTCGTTTGGACCCCACCTTCTTGTCCATGACACCAATAAATATAGTCCTTCCCAGCTTCATCAGACCAAAAACATCAAGCTCTAAATTCACTCAATCAAACCACACACTCCAAATACACTTCTCTTACTATTATTTCACCACAAATATCACAAATCAAAATCTCTTCAGATTCTAACACACACACACACACACATTATTTTCTTCATTGTTTCTTCTGCCATTCACTATCACCAAAATGGCTCCAAGCTTGAACAAACCTAATTCACCCGTGACCAAGCACGTGAACGGGAGAAGGAAAAAAGAGACATTAAAAATGGTACTATTAAAATAAATGATTTTTACTATATTTTAAACTAGGTTAAGTATATATATAATTTAGTTAATTCCTATACGGGTTGTCAGAGATTCTCAATTTGGTCCTGTAAGTAAAAAATTTGTTAAATCTGTCCCATACATATAAATGTTATCAATTTGGTCTTTTACTAATACGGTGATTTGATCCTTTTATTTATAGTTCCTTTATGTATAAGGTTAAATTGAATGCACAAAGTATACAGAGATCAAGAATGCATTAAGATTAGTGTAGTAGGCAATAAACTCAATAATATTTACATTTATAAGAATTAATTTAATAATTTTTTATGAATAAAAATTAAATAGAGAATTGTATAGTAATTAAATTATATGATTAACCTTTAAATTATACAATATGAATATGAATTGTATGCATGCATTCATAGATAGATGCCTTCTTGGTGCAGGTTGATTAGTTACGAGGAGAATTATAAGTTTAGGGGTTACAAGGATGGGAAGGGGTTGGGTGGGTTTGTGAGGGAATTGAAGGAGGAGTTTGGGATGGGGTCAAAGTCGATGTCATTCACGTAAGTTCTTTTCTTCACTATAGACCATATGTTTTTTTACGATTTTTAATGTTTCTTGTTAACGACTAACGACTAACGTGTAACCACCACATACAATATTTCGTGGTGGAAAAATTATCACTGTATATTTTCGTTTGGATAACAACTTAATTAACATCTTATGTATTTGTTATACAAGTTTTTATTTTTATTTTTTTGTTAATAATATAAGTTTTTATTTTTAATAAAATAATTTAATTGAAGTGACCTAAATATACGGTCCATTGTTTACGTGTCGGGAGAATACAAGTAAGAAGAGCCTGAGAGAAACATTTTTTATTTTTTATTTTTCTATTATTTGTTACACAAGGGAGAGATAATTTTGGTTTGTTTGACTTTTATAACAGTCATTGTCAGCTCGTTTCACTTTCACTATCTTTTGGTCGGCTCGTTGTTTCTTTTTAAATTGAAGTTTTGCCCTTCTATTTTTACTTTTTCTTCTTTCAAAAATAGATATATGTTTTTTAATGTCAGCATTTATCTATTTAATTTTGGACCACGTTTCTTGTCAAATTCAAATTACCAGGCTAAACTTTTGTGTCTACGCTTTCAGTTCCTATTAGTTATCTTTGATTTCTTTTTGGTTGGTGTGTTGTCTTTGTATGGATTCTCATTGGTATGGTAAAACAGTTGCTAGAAATGCTGTGTGAGAAATATGCGGGCCGAGTGGATATGGCGAAAGCATATTACAAAGCTCTCACAGCTTCAGTGAGAAAACATTTCAAGGCTCAATATCCCTTGGTCGTGTTGGTATGTGACGTGTACCTTGTTGCCACAAGACAACCCAATTTTCTTACCATAAGTTATGTAGTACATTATTAGGACACAACTTAAGAAGCACTTCCCTACATGCTTTTAGTGTTTCTCTAATCAAAATTGAAGTTTCATCTTAAAAATCTATGCTGACTTTTAATAAAAGCATTTATAGGGATGAAACTTCAATTTTAATCGAAGAACACTAAAAACACCTAAGGAACTGCACCTAATTTTTGCCCATATTACTATTTGGAATTAAGGTCCTTTGATCTGATGTATGTGCATACAACAGCTTGTGGATGGGCAATTTCATCCACCCAGATTGGGACATGTTCCAATCTACTCACCCTTGTGCTGCTTTCCATGCAGCCTCAAGAGCCATATCTGGTGGCCTCATTTACATCAGTGACACAGTTGGGAACCACAACTTTGAGCTGCTCAAGACCCTGGCCTTGCCTGATGGGTCCATCCTCAGATGTGAGCACTATGCACTCCCAACCAGGGACTGTCTCTTAGCTGACCCTCTCCATGATGGCAAAACAATGCTCAAAATATGGAACCTCAACAAGGTCAACTACCCCTCCTCACATCTCATAATTCAATTCATCCTCTCCTTTCCAATCATATGCATTATTTTGTGTCTATATATGGCTAAAGCATTATTTATGCAGAAACTATCTTATATAGTATCATGTATCCCTTTAGACTCTCTTTGGATAACCTAACACGTAAGCACTTGAGAAAAAAAACAAAGTTAAAATGAATTGAACTTCTCCTATAGGCTAAAATCAACTTATACTCTTCACTTTTATAAAAGTTTTCTCCTCTAATTTTTCCAAAAGCTGAAGTGCATAAGTTAATTTTAGTTTATAGGAAAAATCCAATTCATTTTACCTACTTTTTTTTTTTTTCTCTTACAAGTTTTTATGGAGAAATTTATCAGCGAAGGACCTTAATCTTAACAATGAAGAAAACAAGCAATTGAGCTTTTACCAATTACTTACAAATATATGCTATGTTTCTATGATGATATTTGCTTAAAAGCAAATTGATCAATTACCAGTGTCAATTGGAAAATGCATTTTGCACAAAATAAGTGAAACAATTTTTGCTAGCCTATTTGATTTTCGGGCAATATTTCTATACATGTATAAAGAAGATAAAATAGTGAGACATAGAGATAATTGTATGCAATATTAATTATTTGATGTTCAAATAATGGAAATGGTGTCAAATATTACTAATGAAACAAACGATCAGATTGGACTAGAACCTAACATTATTGTGATTTTGCTTTTTGATACAGTACACTGGAGTTCTTGGGGTGTTTAACTGCCAGGGAGGAGGCTGGTTCCGTGAGATTAGGTCCAACAAATGTGCTGCTGAGTTTTCTCACAGGGTATCAACCGAGACCAATATCAAAGACATTGAATGGGACAGTGGAAAGAACCCAATTTCCATTGAAGGGGTGCAACTTTTCCCCTTGTATTTCAGCCAAGCCAAGAAACTCATCCTCTCAACACCATCTGACAGTGAAGAGATTTCCTTGGAGCCATTCAATTTCGAGCTTATAACAGTTTCCCCTGTGACTATCTTGCCTGTCAAGTCAGTGAAGTTTGCTCCTATTGGTTTGGTGAATATGCTAAACACTGGTGGAGCAGTCTTGGCTTTTGATGAGGCTCAGAATTTGGTTGAAGTTGGAGTAAGAGGCACTGGGGAGATGAGGGTGTATGCCTCAGAGAGACCAAGCACTTGTAGAATTGATGGGAAAGAAGTTGATTTTGAATATGAAGGGTCCATGGTCAAAATTCAAGTACCATGGCCTGGTTCTTCAAAATTGTCCACTGTTCAGTATGTATTCTGAACCTAGAAGTGATTTTTTATTTTTTGAACTATTGTCCATATCCATAGTGAATGATGTTAAGGGGCTTTTTATCCCTTACTAGCATGTTTGATAACTTGCTTTTATAGTTTGCCCCTCAATGCTGAGGGAAGTAATAGAGTGATGTCAAGAGCAAGTTTCTTTTTAATCCAATGAATGTCAATTTTTCTAAAGTGTGCTGTGTACCTTTGTTTCTCCTTCAAGCACTTGTGTGTTCCAAATCCTCCAATGATTAGCTATATTGCCACTATTAATCAAATTTGACTTTAAAAATTAAGCATTCTGGTTAAACGATTGAATTTAAATTAAGAAACTGATATTTAAATTGTTACATGGAAAAGTTTCAGTCTGGTATCACAAAAGAGGGTTGGATATTTAGCATAACTAACTAGGAGAAAACAAAATCATCTTCAAGTTTCATCCTTTGCATCGTGGTAAATAACAGGACCTATTTTTTCAAATGGAGCAAAACCAAAAACTGGCTTTAGACACAGGACCTATTTTTTCAAACCCTTCTCACCATCGAAGGCTTGTTGGTCGTTTGATTTACTTGAACATTACTCGCCCAGAGATCACTTACCCCATTCACATATTGAGTCTGTTCATGAAGTCTCCCCATCAAGCCCATTGGGACGCAGCCTTACATGTGCTAAGGTATCTCAAGTCTTCACCGGGGCAAGGCATTGTCTTACCTAAGGAGAATGACCTTCAGCTAGTGGGCTATTGTGATTCAGATTTGACATCCTGTCCATTGACTCGAAGATCAACTTCAGGATACTTAATGAAGTTGGGATCAGCCCCAATATCATGGAAAACAAAGAAGCAATCTACCGTGTCAAAGTCATCAAGCAAGGCAGAATATAGAGTTATGGGCCAAGCTGTTAGCGAAATTATTTCGTTACGTAGCTTATTATCCAGTTTACAGGTTCATTATGATTCACCTACTGTGTTACATTGTGACAATCAAGCTGCAATCCATCTTGCAACTAATCCAGTTTACCATGAAGGGACAAAGCACATCGAAGTGGATTGTCATTTCATTCGCACACATTTGTAGAAGGGTATAGTTTCCACTAACTATGTTCACACTAAGAAGCAACAATCTGATATATTCATGAAGGCATTAGCAGCAAAGCAATTCCAAGAACTTACGGTCAAGTTGGGCGTTCATGATCCTCACACTCGGGAGTATTAGAGGATAAGCTAGTTTTGAAAATTCAAAATGTAACAGATTGAATAGATAAATGATATAACCGTTTTTTTTTTTTAGATAAGGTAGAAGCATATAGATAGAGTTTGTTTTTCAGTTACTGTTTCTTAGGTGATGTGTAGCTATAAATACTTGTATCAGCCTTGGATTCAGATCAATGAAATACCATATCTCAATACAGGAAATGTTTCCTCTTAGTTTTGACAGAAACTATATTGCCAACCACCCTTATATTCCTTCCTTATCCTTATATTCCTTCCCTTCTTGCATCTGCCATATTCATCACCCATAATACTTGTGTTTCTGATATGATGACAGAAACCAATTTTTTTGAAATTGTTTAGCTCCTTGTCTCCTTCACTTCTAGTTTTTAGATACTCCTCAAACATAACATTGGCTGCACAGACCACTCATAAAAAGAGCAAGTGAAGTTATCTAATTTTGACTTCGGCCAATACCAAGACTGACACTTGATATACCATGACTGCAGCATTTTTAAAATTGATATCATTTCTATGTATCCACAAAGACCATATAACTGTTATCCAAACGGTCCATCATGTTGCCAAAAGTGCATTTTGCATTCAACAGGTAATACCAACACACATCCAGCCCAATGATAACAACACTTCTAGTATGAAAAACTGCATGAAAAAAGTAAGTGTTCATCAGATTCATTTCCCTGTTTACAAAAAGGGGCAGCTATAATCCTCATTTTCTACTACAATATTTCTCTTCCTAAGATCTGACTTTGTTTGGATCCTGTTCAGCGTCACTCTGCAAGCAAAGGATAAAGTTTTCGAAGGCACAGGTAATGACCAAAGACATATGAAGAAATAGTCTATATCAACACTGTTATTCTGAACATGCAGAATTTGATAAGCTTCTTTGACAGAATATTCCTTTGATGTCCTTCCTTGCCAAATCCACTTGTCCATCACACCCTTTTGTGAAGCTTTTGGATCTATGACTTTCATTAGAATTCATAGTTACATAATTCGCTCTCTTCCCCATAGAACCGCGAATTGGTTCGTGCGTACCAATTCGCGGTTCTTTTTCGAACCGGTTCGTCGTGAAGAAGAAGAACCAAAAACGACGGAAAAAAATTGCAGTTGTAACTCCAATAATACAGATCGCTTCTTGAGAAGTGAGAAGGAAGAATAACAGACACGAAAAGAAGAGATAAACTTCAGCAGCGTGACGACATAAAATAGGAAAAGAAAAGTAAAAACGACGCTCAGAAGTTAGAAAGGCAGAAGACCAGAAAAGAGAAAGATGAAGGTTTGTTTTCCAGCTTTAATAAATGGGCGCTGGTTTCAAGAAGTGTTGCTTATGCTGGTTTCAAAATATTACTATTAATTTATTTGTTAGGCTTTCTAGGTTGACGCTTGAACTCACTTTTTTTTTGTCAATCACTTTTCTTAGAAAAAGTTAAGTAGGTAATTAAAACTTTAATTAGAAAAATAAAAATACTTATAAAAAGAAGGTCATTTATATTTTTATAGAAACTTAAAAAATAATCAATCTATTGATTAAAGTAGAACTGAAAAATTATACTACTTCTGGTCTTAATTATAGGCAACATAAGACAAATCATCAAAATCAAGGTGAGTAATTAAAATAGTTATTTTAATTAATTTTATAATGGATTCAAAATTTATTCCAAAAGTACCCTTTGCTTTATTGATGTGAATGCATAGAAAATAGAGTTAACAATAAAGTAAGGGTATAAAAGAAATTTTATCCTAAATAACTTTACAAAAAAGTGATTGTTGCTTATATTCAGGACCAAATGAAAATCCAATTTGTTGCTTATAATTAAGACCAAAGATAATATTTTAAGAAAGAATATATAATAATATTCAAATAAACAATATTAAACTCAATTATTAGTAAATATTAATTACTTCAATATTTTATATGAATTAGAATTTTATTGTCAGCCTACCAATTTATATATTAGAACTTATTATAAATTTAAATAGCGTATCAAAACGTGCCAATTATGTATACTCCTCACTTATCAAACTTTGTAAGATCACATATCGCGTACCCGTATCCATATCCATAACAAAGTGTATTGCGAATTATGTAACTATGCATTAGATCTTCAATCATTAATTTTTCCCATTCAAACCTGTCCCTCTGCCATCTAAAGCTCCAACACCACCTGTCCCCCATTTAACTCAAGTTATTTTCTTCTCATCATCCTTCTCTTCCCATAAAAAATTCCTTTCTATCCGTTTCAGTTTGCTACCTACTTTTTTGGGCAAATTCAGAAAAGAAAAGCAGAAGAGAGGAATATATGTAAGAAAGAAAGGCATATTCTTCCACGAAAGGACAATTGCTTGTTTCTCCAGGATGCTAATTTGTTCTTGTTCTTTCGTGCATCCTGGAGAAATTAACAGTTTGCTAATTAATATGATAACCCGTTCGATGCACAAGTCTGTTATTATATATATATATTTTAAAACTATAAAATTGTTATTTTAACTGACATTTATTGCATATATTATTTAAAAGTTATGGAACATAAAATCTAAAGTAATGATTATAAATAATTAATCTAAGTTTTAGAAAATTTTTTAGAAATAATTAATCTAAGTTTTAGAAAAAAATTGTAATCTAAAGTAATGCTAATTTGTTCTTGTTCTTGTTCTTGTGCATCGCACGGGTTATCATAATAACAGGAGTTAAGAAATTAATTAAAAAAGATAAGCAAACTATTATTAAAAAATTAATTTTATATATGTCAATTACATTAAATAAATAAAAAATAATTTCTCTGTCGTAAATAAAGAGTATAGCTTTTTATAACTAATAAAAAAACAATTATTAAGATTTTAATATTTTTATAATTTATTACATATATTTATGCTTTTTATTATACTTCTAATTATTAACTTTTAATTAACAATTATAATTTCACTCTTTATCTATTCAAGTAATAAAGAGTATGGGATATATGTGTGATAATCAAAATGTTATAACTTTTATCTATTTTTAATTAACAATTATAATCAAATATATATTTAGCCTGTTATTATATATATTTTTTAAAATGATAAAGTTGTTATTTTAACTGACGTTTATTGCATATACTAAATAGTACCCGTGCGATGCACGGGTTTATTGAGGAGAGAATGGATTTTTTATATGTATAAAGTATGTTGATAATGTTGTTAATTTGTTATATTACTTAAAAAATATCTAAAACTAATTCAAATTTCTGCAATAAGAAACTTATTCATTAATAAAAATAATAAAAGATAATTGAATGTGTTTATTTTATAATACAGCTCATTTTAAAAAAATTATTATACAACTATAAATTTAAATTTCACAATGTTACTTTCTTGAAGTAAATTTTTTTATATATATAGACAAATAAAACTATATAACAAAAATAAGATGAAAATAATAAGAAAATTATTTTTAACTAAAAGAACTCATATATTGTTCTATTAACATATTTTTTATGGAGTTCATTAATTTAACATCATGTAAAAATATTGGAAACAAAATTAAGCGAATGAATAAAATAATATAAAGTTAAGAGCACATATTTAAATGATAACATATAAGCGCAATATTATATATCACATTCGTTCATATTAAATTTGATATGATATTGTAATATTTTATGTTTGGGAGACACGTTTTCTAATATTTTGAAAGATAAATTATAATTAAACTTTAAAATTAAATATAGCAATTTAATATATTCTTTTGATAAACAACAATTTAACACCTTTATTATAATTTTATTAAAAGTTATTTAAAAAACTATTGTCTTTTTAAAAGATACATGTGAAAAAAAGACAATTGAGAATCACTTCCATCTATTATCACAAATTCAAATCAACCACATATAGTAGTTAATCTTTATTTGACAATTTATATTTTATTTCATTATGTCTTTAAGATATCTAACATTAATTTAATAATAAATATGTAGTATTGTCCCCTTTATATTTATTATCATTCATGTTTAATTGATTTTAATTTTTTCAGATACATAAGTGATGAAATTATCTATTTTATTTGAAAAAGTATTTAAAATATAACTAATATCTAAATCAATTTAAAAATAAATTTAAATTTGAAATATAGATATAAATATTTATATTAAATTATTATAGTAATGAAAAATAAAAAAACTATTAAAACATTAAAATAATTTAAAATCCAAATTTAATATGCACAGAGAAAAAAATAAACAAACACATAAATTAATTTTAATATGTTATAATTTGATTTAATCTAAATTAATTAGTTGAAAAATTCAAATTTACTTAAATAAAAAAAAGCATTCAATGAATTTGACTGAGAAGATATTTATATTGAAATTAATATAATAATGTAACAACAAATTTTTTGATTTTGTGTATCATATTCATAATTATTCATTTTAAATTAATCTTTAAGACATTGTTCTATTACTTAATTCATTCAAATCAGAATATATACAGTTATAATTATCATAGTTATTATAATTGGACACAGACATTAATTTTGAGTGAATTTGAAGAAAAAATCAATTTATTTTTATTTAAAATGATATTTATAATTCATTATTCCATATTTAGGTCAAATTAATTGTTAATTTTAAATTAATCATCTATTTTAATTTTGGTCCAATAAAATGCCATTAAATTATTTGAAATTGACAATATGTGTAATAATTAACTAAACAATATGATAATAAAAAAATAATTTAATATGATAATAAATTAATCGAGCACTCCATATTTAGGTCAAAATTAAATATCCATTTTAAATTAATCATCTATTTCAAATTTGATTCATCAATCAAAAGATAAAGTAAAAATAAATTTCTATATTTGTGTGTTGTTGTTGTTGTTGTTGTATTGTACTAATGTATCTAATTGGAGTAGTTTTTATATATACAGTTTAATCATTACCAACATGTAGTATGCATTAATTCAAGTAGAATTAATTAGGTTCGGAACTTTTAAGTAATATTTCATGTTTAATATTTAAGAATAAAAAATATATAATTGTGAAAGGAAATTCCATAGTCAAACAATTCTTTTAATGGAGATTAATTAACAATAAAATTGATAAATACTTCGTATCAATAACATATTAACATGATTACCTAAATTAATACATTTTAATCATTTTTTTATACGAATTACACTATAAGAAATATTTTTTATCAGTTATTAAAAAAGTTTAATGGTTATGCACTGATAGTGTAAAACAATTTTACACTGTCATTCAATTACATATCACCATTGATATAACTTTTAAAGTAGTTATCGTAAAAGTCAATAAATTTACCATACATAATAAATTGTGATTGGATGATGATGTAAAATTATTTTACACTACCAATGCATAGCCTCTTTTTTCTTATTGAAATTTGGAGAAAAGTGCAGCACTCATCTTAAGTTCATAAGCTACTTAAAATAAATTTGTTGACAACAATTAAAATTTATTTATTTAACATAATTATACACGTCATTTGGTTTAATTTTTTAAATAAATTAAAAATGTCTTATCTTATTACTTAAAAAATTAATTTATATTTTTTTTACTAGAATTAATTTTATATGCTTTTATAGTTTTTTATTCATTCAATGGACTATTATTCTAAAATTTAGAAATTTAAATATTGCAATTAAATTTAATAGAAAAATTAGTAAATAAATATTTGAATACTTAAAAATAAATACCTTTCTAAAATTTCCTTTTTAAATTTCATTCAGAAATAATTAATATTTTAATTTAGTTAAAAATATTTAATGTTTAGAATATAATTAAATATTTTTTTTCTAAATTGATGTATTTTCCAATGATATATTTTTTCATTGTATTTAAAATTTTTTAATATACAATTGAATTAAAAATTGATCTTTTTTAAAATTATTTAAAAATTTAAAAGTTTCCTAACAATATTAAAAAGTAATTATATAAAAATTTGTATTGTAAAAAATATGGTGTAAAATTATTTTATTTTAAAAGGAAAATAATTTACTTTATTAGATTTGTGATTCACCTAAAAATTAAAGAAAGGAGTTAAGGTTGTTGTTGAAGAATTAGTAGCTAAGATTGTATTTAAAAGTATGTGCGTATTGATAATAGTAAAAATATATATATGGACACTTGCAAATACTAGTAACACTTTTTGTTTTTTTAAGGGGATACTAGTTGACACTTAGAGAGAAAAATATAAGTATAATGGTAATACGATGTGATAGGAAGAGAGATAGAGAGAAATAAGAGGTGTTGATGAGGTGTTCAAAATAATATATCCAAATATCTTTACTCTATATAATATTAAGGTTAAAAACTATGCAATCATTTGTCTTTTTTTTATTCGGTCCCTAATTTTTTTTTTCAATTGGATTTTTGAACTTGTATTTGATTTTTAATTGGATCATTCTATTTAATTGTCGTTACGAAAAATTTACCATAAAGACCTAATTAGTTCCCTGAAACTAGTATTGTTTCTTCTGTAGGTCTGCATTAAGTATTCTCACTAATTTCTAAACCCAATATTCTCAAACAGTTTCTTCAACTCTAATGCCATGTTTTCTCTATTTGGGTGACTAAGTGTTTGATTAAAAATACAAGAGAAACTAAATTTTTATAGTAATGAATTAATAATGGATTTAATGAAATATGATAAATTGTTTATGTGTTTTTAGATGAGTCTATGAGTTGTTTGTGGTTGGGCTTCATGGTTAGTGTAACCCCCCTTCTAATAAACTTTAATTTAGCTATCTAATTTATAGTATACATAATTGTTCTAATACATTCTATTAAAATCTAAAATATATTCAAATTTTCATCACTAAAATTTTACAAAAACATTTTTTTATAAAATGATCTATTACTAAAACTATTTTTTTCTGTCCCAAATTTTCCCATCCTATAGCTCTGGAATTATCTGCATCTTTTCTTCTAACTCTTCTTCCTTCACCTTAAATCAAAACTTCCCTAAAATCTAGGGACAAAATTTTACCGGATTAGGCATTTAATTTCTAATACACAGAAAAACAATCACAATCAATGACATTTCATTTCATAACTAAGAATTCACATAAATAATGCAAATGCAGTATGCTTTATGAAAATGCAAGTTTATAAAGCAAATATAGTTTTGACTCAAAATCCTTTTGACTCAAAAATTCTTTTGACTATAAAATCATTTTGACCCTGCTCCATGGAGACTTTCCCTTGAGTGTTTAGTAAGTAACTGGCCTACCATTACACACTGCAATTCATCTATCAGCCCCTACAAAATGCAAATAAGTTAGCAGAATTAGAAGATCAGGATACCCGGAAGGCCACCACGGCAGCATCTCTGTCCAGATTACGGCCACATGTGGAATTGCCAATACCCTTCACCCCACAGACTATATAATCACAGACTATACAGTCCTGTCTAACTTACTCTGCTCACCCATTTCTCAGGACTATCAAATTCTCTGTTCATAATCTCAATCATCTTTCCAAATACATGACTACCGCAGTCCGATTAGTTAACATAGTCCTAGAAATCAATTCCCCCAAAAATACTCATTTTTCATGACTACCGCAGTCCCGGTTAGTCAACAAAACCAAAAACATTTCTCATTTATCAAACTTATTTTTCATGACTACCGCAGTTCCGGTGAGTCAACAAAATCATTTCTCATTTGAAATTCTTGTATTTTCCCAAAACTTATGTTTATACAATATGATAATGATGCTAATAAGCAATTAAATAATATCAAACAATCACATAAAAATTATAAAAATTCACTAATTAACATTATGACATTAATACTTTAATAGAATACCAATTAGTCCTTTACTAGTTAAAATTATTAAACTACCCTTAATCTTTTCTAAAATTCCAATTAGATCTTTACTATGGAAAATTACTAAACTTTTACTAAAATATTAATTAGGTCTTTAATATGGAAAATTACTAAACTTTTACTAAAATATCAATTAGGTTTTTACTATGGAAAATTACTAAACTTTTACTAAAATACAAATTAGATCTTTACTATGGAAAATTACTAAAATACCCCTATCTTTTTATAAAATTCCAATTTTACCCCTAAACTTTCTAGAACATGTGTAATTACTATTTTACCCTTGAATATTTTATAAATTACTAAATTGCCCTTAAAATTTTTGTAAAATTCCCAATATGTCCCTACATGTGAAATGACTATTTTGCCCTTGGTTAATTGAAAATTTCCACATATTATCCCATCTAAACCCACCATGGCCGTGAGTGACTTCAACCATTTCCAACAAATTTTCTCAAATTTCCAACATCAAATTCAACACAACCAAGCCAATTTCAATCAATAACAAACCAAATCAAGATTCAATCAAGCTCAAACACATCAACCAAAGTTCAATTCATCACACATATCATAAAATCAACCAAACATTTGATTCAATCATCTAATTCAAGATTTAAACATCAAAACATATAAAAGCCCCAAATCAATTTCCTATTTTCATGGTTCTTGATCAATTCTTGAAATTAAACCTAAGGACATGTTTCTCCTACTTCCAATTTATCTAAATTGAAATTAAATGCCAAGATCCTTACCTTGGATCCTTAATTTGATGGAGAACTCTTGAATTTCTTTTCTCCCTTTCTCCCTTGGTTTCTTGAAATTTTGGGGTTTTCCTCCTAAATCTTTCTCTTTGGCCTAAGACATATTGAAATTTGGGAGGATTTGGTTGATTTATTTCTTAGTTTTGGTTGAAAGGATGAAGTGAAATGGAGGGGGCTGCAGATGGGAGTTCACGGGTTTGGGTTTTAGAAAAGTAGGTTTTTGTAGTTTTTTGTTTGTTTTGCTTTTGGTTTCTTACTTTTTATAAAAAATTTCTTCACCAAATTTGATCACACATTCACGTCCAGCCCCTCTGTACAAAGCAGTCCATTTGCTTGAGAAAATCCAGCCACTTGGACGGCCAAGCAAGCTCCCAACGTAAGTTGCTAATTGTTTTGTCAAAAAGTCAAAGTTTGTAAGTAATTATAGATTTTTCTAGAATATTTTAGAGCTTTTTAATTATCTTACAAACTAATTAGAATTTTAAGAAATTAACACCACCATTGAATTCCTCACTATCAAAAACCTTAGGGTAGTGTCTTAATTATCTCTTAATCAAGGTTTAATTAGCTTAATTTAATCACCTTAGAAAATTTGAGTTGTCACCTTTTGATTGGCTATTACATTTATTTTTTATTTTTCTTAGTTAAACAATTTTTTATAATGATTCTAAGTATGTTATAATTAATAGATAATTCCATAGGTGTCATATAAATTTTATTTTAATTTTCTACCTTAGAATTTTATCGTAATAATTTCTCAGAGTTCTAACTCTCAGAAAATCCTAACAATTCGAAATAAACATTTTAATCTCTCAATTGTATATTTTCTAAATCTACATTCAATTAGATTTTTATTAGGTTACAGTTTACTTCAAAATGTTACAGTGAAAAATTTATCCTGGACAGCTATCTGACACAACTGTCCAGTCAACAAGTAATTCAAACACAACCAAAAATATCAGGAGACTCAGAAATTTTTTCTGAATAGAAATGTATTAATTTTATTATGAAAATATGTACAGAAAATATTCTCTAAATATAGTACGTAATTTCTTATAATATTTATAGAAAAATATTTATAAACAGTAAAATAAAAATGAGGGTGTTACAGTTAGGCCCTAAGGAAGAGAATAGGTGGGTGAATGTGTGTAGATTGGGCCTTAGTGAGAGGAAAATCCCCAGAGCCCGAAACTCCTAAAACCCTTCCTCCCCAATAAGTCTCACAAGTCAAAATTTTGTGAACCTCTCTTAGCCACCATTTCTCATTACTTCTCCCCCATACCAAGATGATCTCAAGGTAGGGAAGTAGAGTTCCACACCCTATTGCATACTTCCATACACTCTAAAGCTTTAGAGAGAATCCTGTAAAAATGTTCTACACTAATAGGGTGGTGTGGATATGGGTTGGGTACTATAGTATTCATACCCACACCCATCTCCATTTAATTAAATTTTGCAGATAAATACTTGGCCGTATTCCATCTCCATTAAATAAATATTTACTTTATTCGTCTAGGATATTTTTTACGAATATTCATAGAGAGTTTGGGTAAAATCTAACATTTTTCTCATCAACTACTTACTGTTTTTTTTATCCGTAGAAATCGAAAACAGGTACCAAAGGGTTTACAATAACTCACGCACCCTGCTCAACCAACTGAGCTAGACCCCTTTGGTAATTACTTACTGTTTATTTCCTTTTATCTAAGATGTAGTAGACACACATCCCTTACAATAAAGTTATTGAAACAATATAGTTATTTCCATTTATTTATCAAGCCAAATTCATCTAATTGTACATTGCTAGGTTTGCTAATATAAGAATAAAGATGTATGAATACTTAAATGTTATTTAACATCTTGAGAGAGAGAGAGAGAGAGAAGATAGAGAAATGTAGATATAATTTAATTGGAAGAGAGAGATAAAGAGAAAAAACAAGACAATATCAAATAAATGTTTGTGATATATAGATGTCTGTATATTACTCTTAGTACAAAGACAAGAGACATTGGCTTCTACAAGCTTTTGCACTTTTGAGACCCAAATTCTCACATCAAATTAAATTTCTCTTTTCTTTATCTTTACCTTCAAACCATCCTTCATAAGAAGAACAATTGAAAGGCTTGGGGTAGCAACATAACCTTCCACCACTTGGACACGGTAATTGCGCAAAATAGCAACTGCCACCATCTTCATTTGAAAAAAGGACAAGTCTTTACCTAAGCAAGTCCTAGGTCCTACATTAAAAGCAATGAATTTGTAAGATGGTACATAAATAATACTTCCTTTCTCAGAGATCCATCTCTCTGGCTTGAACTCCAAACAATCTTTTCCCCATGTTTCTTCAAATCTTCCCATTGCATACAAAAATAATATCATCTTTGTACTGGGATTAACTCGATGACCACTAGGAAGCATGTCAGCTTTAATTGCTTGCTTGCTCTCAAAAGGTATATAGGAGGAAGGAGCCTCAATGCTTCACATATAGCACCATGCAGATAAACTAGCTTTTTCACCTCCTTCATGCCTAAAAGTCCGAGCTTATTCTCTTCTTTGTCACCAAAGTTTTCTTTGATCTCTTCAAGAATCTTGGCTTCAACTAGGGGTGGCAAATCAATCCGTTTATCCATCATCCATCCAATCCATCAACTAGTAAATTCATCCAATCCATCCATTACAAAAAATAAAAACTAAACGGATTGGATCCAATCCATCCATTTAATTTCATGGATGGTTTATGATCCATCCACTATTTTTCAAAATCCAACGGATCCTCTAATCAATACCTAATATTAATCCAACAAATATTTTCATATTTAAATCTTTCTTAAATTTATATTTTAAAATTTGTTTATAAAATATTTTTAAATATAATTTTAAAAATATATTTTTGGGCTGATGTCGACCGGAAAAGCTATCGACCAATGTCGGCCACGGATTTTTTTTGACCAACGTCAATCGGGGCTATTTTTCGGCTGACATCAACCAGGTTTGTTTCGACCGACGTCGGCCAGGGTAGTTTTTAGCCAACATCGGCCAGGGTTTTTATTCGACCGACCTCGACCATGATTTTTTTCGGCTGACATAGGCCGGGGCTGTTTTTCAGCCGACCTCAGCTAAGGTTTTTTTTTTTCAGCTGATTTTTTTCAGCGGACGTTGGCCAGAGCAATTTTTGGCTGACCTCGAGCAACGTTTTTTCGGCTGACATCGGCCGAGACTGGTTTTTGGCCGACCTCATCCAAGTTTTTTTTTTCGGTCGACGTGGTAATTTTTGGCCAACCTCAACCATGATTTTTTCAGGCCGACCTCAGCTAGGGTTTTTGTTTCGGCCGCCGTCGGCAAGGATTTTTTTTCGGCTGACGTCGGCCAGGGCAATTTTTGGGCGACCTTGACCAGCCCTTTTTCAGCCAACATCGGCCAATATTGTTTTTTGGCCGACCTCAACCAGGTTTTTTTTTTCGACCGACGTTGGCCAGGGCAGTTTTCGGCCGACCTAGACTATGATTTTTTTTACCGACCTCAGCTAGGGATTTTTTTTTCAGTCGACGTCGGCCGAGATTGTTTTTTGGCCGACCTCAACCAGGTTTTTTTTCCGGCCGACGTTGGTTAAGGCAGTTTTCGGTCGGTCTCAGCCAGGGTTCTTTTTTGATTGACATTGATCGATGTTGGTCGGAATTTTTTAGCTGATGTTGACTAGGGCAGTTTTTGGCCAACCTCAACTAGGGTTTTTTCGGCCAACGTCTACCAGGGCAATTTTCGGCTGACCTCAGCTAGGTTTGTGTTTTCAGAGGGGGAAGTTTTCAGTTGTTATCGGTCAGGGATGTTTTTGGCCAATGTTGATTGGGGCTATTTTCGACCAACATCGGCCAGACTATTTTTCGGTTGACGTTGGTCAGCGATGAATTCGACCGACGTCGGTCAGAGCTGTTTTCGGCCGCCATAAGCTAGGTTTGGTTTTCGGCCGCCATCAACTAGGTTTGTTTTTTAGCCAACATCGGTCAGAGCAACTTTCAACCATCATCAGCCAGAGTTGTTTTCGACCAACCTCGGCCGAGGCTGTTATTATTTTAAAATATATTCTTAATTTTTAAAAATATATTATTTCTAAATTAAAAATAATTATTTTTTTAAAAAAAACATATTATTTTTATGGATGGATTGGATATCCATCCATGAAAAATTTGTTAATGGATGGATTGGATGAATTTTTATTAAATGGATCGGATTTTTTAAATAAATTTTTAATGGATCCAAATGGATTAATGGATTGTTTTGATTCGATCCATTTTGATCCGGATTAAAATTTATCCGATCCGTCCATTTTGCCACCCCTAGCTTCAACTAAGGGGTTTGTAGCAACAAGCCAAAAGAACCACGTGAGAGCTGAAGTTATGGTATCTCTTCCAGCCACAAATAGATTAAACACAGCATCCCGTAGAAATCCATCGCCATGTGATTGTTCTTCTCTCATCAAAGCTGTTAGCAAGTCAACATGAGCTTTGGCCCTTTCATTTTCGTTGTACTTGCTTAGCTCTTCCCGCTTGGAAGCTATACATGCATGGATGAATTGATCAAGTGTTTGTAATGCTTCTGTCATCTTCTTCTCTTGGCCAATTTGAAGCCATCTCTGCAGCTTCCAAACATACTTTGGCATTGTATGTCTGTAGAAAATGGACTCTTCTGCTTGGTTAAAAGCCTTCTCAATTGCAACTTGAGGAAAATCAATGGAAAGGCAATTAGAGTCATATCCAAGAACTAAAGAACATATGTTATCGAAAGTGAAGCGATTGAAGGCATCTTGAAGATCCACCACCCTTCCTTGTACATTATCCAATATTGGAAGGAGGGTATTTTGCACCTTGTTATGAATGGTTTTCTCTAGAAATACCTCGAAGTTTCTGTGTTTAAAGAGAGAATGGAAGAGATCCCTGTAGAGAATGGAAGAGTGTCTGCAACATCATCTTCGATGGAAGAAGTATTGCAAGCAGAGGAATACTGCAATAATTGTAGCTGTTGCATAGCCAAGCATGGCCATCGTAAATCAGCAAAACAAAAGTGTTTGTTATGATGGTGTCGGTGATCAGTATCCTATCTTCCTCGTATTGGGTATGTTCTTCTTATAAAAGATTGAGTCCTGAGGATTTGGACACCTCAAAAATACAAATACTCCATTAACATAAAAATTATTTGGTGGTCCTGGGTTACTACTTACTATACTTGTTCATAAGTAGTCTAATCAGTTGATTGAGTAGTGTGTATGAATTATTGTAAGTTTCTTGCTATCTAAGTTCGATTCCTATTAAGTTTTACAATTCACACGAAAAAATTAATAATACTCAATTATGTGTCATATTAAGATTTGTAAAAACTTAATGGTTGAGAATGAAATAATAATTTCTCTACTAACACCTTCATTTCTTTTTATCTATCTTTTTGAAACACCTCTTGAGTGTCCAAGTATATATTTCTTAAAAAAAATAGCAAAAGAGTGGTGGTCCAATCCCTAATTAACAACCAAGAGGAGAAAAGAGAAAATGTAGCTATAATAGGTGAGGTCATACGATGTGATGTAAAAAAAGAGAGAGAGGGATAATAAGAGTTGAGGAGATGATATGTCCACGTACCATCATTCAAAAGATTACGGGTAAAATATAATTCTTAAATTTTGGTTGAATATTGTTTTTAGTCCTCTAAACTTTTATATTATGTAATTTAGTCCCTCAACTTTATAAAAAAAAATATTTTTAGTACCTGAGCTTACTCTCCAATTTCTACATGTTTTTTAACTTTAGGTTGTGAGAAAAGACTAAAAACACTTTTTTTTTATAAAGTTCAGGAATTAAATTGCACGATATGAAAATTTAGGGACTAAAACAAGATTCAACGAAAATATAAAGACTAAAAACCTATTTTACCCAAAGATTATTATAAAGAATTGTCCAATTTCTTTTAAATAAAAATAGAGTTAAACAATTTTAGAGTAGATTATTGATGTAAATCTCTTATATGTACTTCAAGATGATTTATACAATTTCTTGATTGCACCAATCATTTATGATAAAACTGTTTAACTCCATTTTTATTTGAGATAAGTTAAATAATCTTATAAATATAGTCATTTTACTTGCATTTTATTTCTACTTTATTTTCTTTCATTAATTATATTTATACATCAATTCTCTTTTCGATTCCATTTTTATCATATTACTTTCTCTCTATCTTTTTTTTTCTTCCTTATCTCTCTTTTGTGCTCTCCAATTCATGTCAAAAATAGAGTAGAAGTTCATTTTTATCCATTTTTTTTTCTTATTATATTATTTATTACATCTATTTTTTTTATTTTTATTTTTATTCTTTTGTTTTTCTTTAATTTCTACCGCTCAAATCTATTCCAAAATGAAACAAACGATAACATTTTTCCTAAATTCAAATGAGAATGCCAGATATTTATTTATTTTTATACCTGAACTTAACGCCATGTATACGTAGTATGGGTGCATTAACAGAAACTTTCAAACAGCTCATGCCCATAGTCGCTTTCAACATCAACGGGTTGGGTTCCATTTGGAATGCAAGTTGGGAGAGTGGGAGAAAGTGTAATAATAGATATTGTGATAAAAAAAATAGAGAGAAAAACAGAATAAAATAAAATAAACATGAAATGGAAATAAATAAATATATAGCAATAATAACTCACCATAAAAATGAGAAACTTGTTGTTATGGCACAGCTTGGAATCCGTACTGGTAGGTTTGAAAGGCCCCACTTACTTTGATTGACATACATAGGATTTCATGTAGTCTATAATGTTTCTTGTCATTATACATTATATTTATTGGTTTATGTGTTGAAATAGTTCAATACGTTTTTCTATCGTTAAATTAATTTGTAGGTTTCTATATTATTTGAAAATTTTTAATTAGATTTTTTGAATTTTTTTTAATTGGGTATCTGAACTTTTATTTATTTTTTAATTAGGTTCTTACCGTTAACTACCGTTAGTTCCATTAACGACAGAGACCTAATTAAAAAATAAATAGAAGTTTAGGGACCTAATTGAAAAAATTGTTTAGGGACCTAATTAAAATTTTTTAAATAGTTTAGGTACCTACTGAGTAATTCTCAAATTCTATCAAGACTATCACACAATACATCTCAAACATATGTAAACTACTTCTAAATTTAGTATTGTCCATTCTACAAATCTGCACTGAGTATTCTTAATTCTCCAAGTCAGTATTCTCACCTCTCCAGTCTAGTATTCTCACCTTTGAGGATTCTAAACTCAATATTCTCAACTTCTACAGGTTCTTCAACCAGTATTCTTAAACTTTGGAAGCATTAATTCCCATACTGCACTTCTAGTTTCTCCCTACAGATTCTGTTCGGACAAACCTAATGCACTCATTCTAAATACATTCTTCAATTAAGTGATATTTTTTGTATGATTTTTAATTTACTTTTAATTTATTTAAAAAAATTTAATTAGGTCCCTAAACAATTTTTTTAATTGGGTCCCTAAACTTCTATTTATTTTTTAATTAGGTCACTGCCGTTAATGAAGCTAATGGTAGTTAACGGCAGGGACCTAATTAAAAAATAAATAAAAGTTCAGGGACCCAATTAAAAAAAATAATTCAGAGACCTAATTAAAAATTTCCGAATAATATAGGGACCTATAGATTAATTTAACCTTTTTCTATTCATTATCTAATCAAAGTTTTAGAAAAGAAATTTAAATAAATAAACTATTTGCTTAAATTAAATTGTGACGTGAATCCTAGTTATTACGATTATTTATGATTAGTTTTTTTTTTTACTTTTAAATACTGATATTGATATTACTTTTTTATTTTCATATTCAGTGTTTTGAATTAATGAAACAATACAAAAGAAAATGATTCAGGTGTAACGCCTCCTTAATCTTGTATTTTAATTTGATACAGTTATGACATGTTGGTGATTTCAAACTTAATGTATTTATTTATTTATTTAATTATTTATTGACCTACTCTTTATTTTATTTTTGCTTTTTTAAAATTATTTTATTTTACACGAAAATGGGTAATTTAGACATGAAATTTTATTAATCTCAGGTTTTAGTTTAGGACAATTGAATTGTGATATATTGCAGGATGATTAAAAAGAGCATTATGCAAGTTCCAGTGACTACAAAAAGCAACTTCAAATTTAGATAACATAAAAATAACTCAAATATAAGGGACTAAAAACATATTTAAGCCTATTATAAATTAAAAGTTAGAATCAAGATTTTTAATATGAAAAACCCTTCAAAACAAAGGTAAAATCCATGACTCGTCGAGACTAAAGAAACAATTCTACTATTATCAATAAATAAATAATACAATGGAGTCTCCAAGTACATAAGTTGTGCATATAATGATCAAAATTAAGCCAAGCTCAAAGCTTATAAAATGAAGAACATACAATATAAAAAAAAAAAAAAAAAAAAAAAAAAACATATAGCATGGACTGCGAACAAGTGTTCTTCCTCTCCAAACATATACAATCAAGTTTCATTAGCACAGTATAGAATAAAAACTAAAATTAATTTAAGTTGTTAAAGTTAAAAGTTATATTACTTGGTCCCAAGAATTCCTAATATTGCTTAGAGTCTCATCCAATGAATCACATAACATAACATAAGACCAAGGCGACATAAGTCATCATGAGTATATAAGAAGATTTTTTTTTTTTTGGCAATGTATACAATGAATTCGTCCAAACAAATTGATAAAGGAAACAAAAAGTAAAAATATCTTTTACCGTATTGCACAAAACGTATGTAGGATTGGAAAAAATCAACATTTGTACCACCTTCAACAAAGAGAGAAAGAATTATGTGATAGGAGAAACAACAATCTAGCAACTGACAGAAAAAGAAAAAATGAGAGTCTAAGAAAGTGTCAAGGGTTTGGATGAGATTGTTGGATGGTGTGGTATTTATACATCTTATTAAAAAGTTACATGAAATCTATTAGAAAATTCTAGAAAATAATCCATCGAAATTTGTATATTTTTTAATACCAAAATATTTATTTATAAGTTGTAAAAAAAATATCTTAATTAAATATCACCAAATTTTATTATCCTCTTTTAAAAAATTTCGATAGTCCTAATTGAATACTACAAAACCTATTTATATTATTTGAAAGTCTTGATTAAATAAAAAATATATATAACTTTTTAAAAAAATTCTTTAAATCTAATATACCCTTGTAAATCTATTATGATAAGGATACCAGAATAACGATATATTAGAATATATCAAAATCTATCTATTATTCTTTAATAATTAATAACTGGATTCACAAGCTCAGATTTGAACCTGAAGGCATGCAATTTTCAAATACCAAAGTTGTATCAAATAATCATCAATACTTCTAAGTAGGGGTGTTCAGAATCGAACTAACCCACACAGAAAATCGAAAATCGACCCAAAAAATCACAAACCAATGAAAAATTGAAATTTATCTGATCTGTTTGGTTTATTATTGCTGTAAACCACACGATTCGGTTCTGTTTGGTTTGCGGTTTGGGACTCTAAAACCAAACCAAACCGCTTATAAAATTTAAGTATGCACATTAAGTATATATAATATTAAAATGATACCGAACCTTATAAGTTATATACGTAACAACACAATCTTAACTTTAAGGCATTATCTATTCTATAATACAACACTTACATTGAATGAGGTTCAATAGCTTAAAATGTCTTGCTATCAAGGGATAATCGTTGATAATGCAACTGCAAAAATTCTTCATTGTTGGACAAATGTTTTTTACGTGACTATCTTAGAATGGTACATTGATTGGATAGGCTCAATTTGTACGTAATAGAATCTTAATGGTTTTATGGCTAATGGGACGTCACCTGATAAGGGAATGTTTTGTTGGGTTGGGTGGTTGATATAGGAAAGGGTAGACACACGTTATGCTTTGTAAGTTATATTTTTTGTATTGTTTTGCTTTGGCTTTGTCATGCCTTGTGGTGGTTTAGCTAAATCTTACTAGTGTTAATAATATCATTTTGCTTATTAAAAAAAAAAAAGTCTAATGTATAGTATGGTAATTTGATTCGTTGAAATTGTTATTAGCTAATTTGTTACAAATATATATTTTTTAATACTTATTACCAGATTTTTAAAACTGCAAAAATCGACCCAAACCAAATCGCAAAATATTAGTTTGGTTTGGTTCGAATTTAATTTTACATTCAAACCAAACCAAACCGTACCGCACTTATTTTTTATGTTTGGTTCGGGTGATTTTTAGACCAAAATCCGAATCAAATCTCATCACAAACACCCCTACTTCTAAGTCCAAAACAGTATGTGTTCATATGAGGAATACTAACAACATTATCTATGACACTATCTTTGTCGCTAGCAATATTCCTCTTACAATTTTATACGTTTTATTGGTGTCCGTCTCCCATGTAAACTCCGTTACTTATTCGATAACTTAATTAGGTATCTAGCTGCGCTATAGAATATATTCTAGCTCTTGCTATTCAGGGTTAAGTCACGCCGACATAACGTGGACACCGTTTGGTACACAATAACGCATTTGTGGGAGCGACAACCAGAATTGAAAGGCTCAACTCATTCCGACATACTGTGGTCACCGTTAAATGCTATATGGTACAAACAGATGTGCACAAATAGATTGACCAAAATTGTTTTTTTTTTTAAAAAAAAAAATCTCTTCTTATTTTATAATTCTTTTTGCTTAAATTTCATCCAACAAAGTACACGAATTCGTACTTAACTTCTGGTACTAATTAGTAGTGTTGTTATCTCATTACGTTATAATATAATTATATTGAAACAATAAAGGATTAATTATTTCCTATTTATTTTCTCAAGTGAAATGCATGCATCTTAATTATATATACATCTTTACTTCGTTAGGTTCTCAAATACGCATACATAACACATTGGCTTCTACATGTTTTTGTACTAATTTTGAGATCCGAACTCTCACGTCAAATTAAATTCCTCTTTATATGTTATCTTTAGGCTTAATTATCACTTTGGTCCTCAAATTTATTTATTAACGTCAATTTGATCCCCATATTTTTAAAAATGTCAATTTGGTCTCCAAATTTTTAAAAATGTGTCAATTTGGTTATCAAGTTTTTTAAAATGTGTTAATTTGGTCTCCACCGTATGATTCCGTTAATTTGACTGACGGAGATATGTGACGTGACACTGATGTGACTTTATTTAATGGGGACCAAATTGACACATTTTTAAAAACTTGATGAGCAAATTGACGTTTTTAAAAATTTGGGGACCAAATTGACACATTTTTAAAAACTTGGGGACCAAATTGACTTTTTTTAAAATATGGGGACCAAATTGACATTAATAAATAAATTTGAGGACCAAATTGGTAATTAAACCTTATCTTTACCTTCAAACCATCCTTTATAAGAAGAACAATCGAAAGGCTGGCTGATTGACCCATCTGAGTTTTTTTTAAAAACTAATTTTTAAAATGGGTTTCTTTCAAAACATATTACTGGCATGGGTCTGTTTTGACCAAAAATCAAGTCAAATTTTCAAATTGACCACGTGGCATGCCACGTCGATCACGTAATGAAACAGCTATTTAAAATAGCTGTTTCATGCTGACACAATCAATGATTTACGATTTGAGTGTGTCGGATTTGTTAACGAACCAAAAAAAGAAAAGGTATAAAATTCGCTACTCGGAATGGCTGGTTCAGCAGACTGAAGGAAACAGCCATCCGTGATAGCTGGACCAAGAAAAAGTGAAGCAGCCATTGTGAGTGGCTATTTCAAGTGAAAAAGTGAAGTAGCCATTTGAAATGGCTACTTCAAGTACACGCGGTGACCGAAAAAAGTGAAACAGTCATTGTGAGTGGCTATTTCAAGTGAAAAAGTGAAGTAGCCATTTGAAATGGCTACTTCAAGTACACGTGGTGACCGAAAAAAGTGAAACAGCCATTGTGTGTGACAACTTCAAGTACATAACCTACCACGCCCAACTCGTGGTCCGAATAAAAAATTGGAGAAAACATGAAGTAGCTATTTTGAATGGCTGCTTCAAGTGAGTAATCTGCCTTCGTCATCTTCTTCACACTTAACCGGATATCAAAAATCTAAGTATTTTCTTACACACTATTTTTTTATTTTTTATATGTTAACAGATATTGTGTGTATATATATATATATATATATATATATATATATATATATATATATATATATATGCATTTTTGTCATTTTATTGTATCTATTTTATGGAGTTTTATGTGATAATTTTTTTAATAATTTGATTTCAAGTGTATTTTTTTATTTTTGATACATTGTATGTAATATTTATATTTGTCATCATAAGTATTTCTTAAAATTATTATGTAAATGGGATATTTTTTGTTACTTGTAATTTTGTTGTGTATTTATATATATTTTTTATTTAAAGCATTGAAAAACTATTTTTTTTATTTCAAAGAGAAACAACCATTTGAATTGGCTGCACCGATTTGACACGCGGCCGGGGGACTGCTACATGAAGGCACAACACGGGTTGGAGGTGCAGCCATTACAAATGGCTGCTTGTGAACACGGTATACAAGCAGCTATTTTCAGTGGCTGTTTCCTCTCATTTGATCATTATTGTGTCTACAAATTTTAACGAACTTGTCAGTCTTGAAACAGCCATTGGTAATGGCTGGTTTATGTGGAGATTTTTTTTTAAAAAAAAATTACGTGGAATTTAATTTGTTGGTTAAATTTTTTTGTTGACTTGGTCTTTGATCAAAACAGACTCATGCCAATAATATGTTTTGAAAGAGACCCATTTTAAAAATTAGTTTTTAAAAATAACCCAGAGGAATCAATCAGCCTCGAAAGGCTTGGGATAGCAACATAACCTTCCACCACTTGGACACGGTAATTGCGCAAAATAGCAGCTGCCACCATCTTCATTTGAAAGGACATTACCTTGACACTATATATGTCTCAAGAATATGTACTCTTCTGCTTGGTTGAAAAGCCTTTCAATTGTAACTTATTAGGATCATATACAAGAACTATAGAACATAAGTTATCCAAAGTGAAGCGATTGAAGACATCTTGTAGATCTACCACCCTTCCTTGTTGGTGTAGATGATCCAATAGACGATTAATTGGAAGGAGGCTATTCTGCACCTTATTCTGAAATGGTTTTCTCTTAAAAAAAACACCTTGAAGCTTATCTGTTTCTTTTAATTACAACATCAAACATAATGAAGAGAAATAAAGAGAGAGAATTAATTGACGTCAAATAAGATAAATTAGATAAAAAAAAATTATCTGTAGGAATTTAAGACACTATCAAGGGTTTACAATACTCACTCACCCTATTCAACCAACTAAGTTAAATCCCTTTGGTAAATAAATTAGATAAATATTCATACTTAATTAAATGGCTCTTGAAGAAATTCCAAAGTTAATATATAACCAATTCCAAACATAATTACGTATATATACACATATATATCCAAACATATATCACTGGCCACAACGTTATTTTTTTTATTATAATTCATTTTTTTAAAATAATATTTTTTAAATAAATCATATTTTTAAAATTTTTAAATTTTAATTCAAATTCATTTTATTTAATTAAATTTATATATTTTTATAGTTTCGTTCATTAAATTGTCTAATTGTCTATTTTCTTTAGACAAAATACATTTAACATTTTTCTAAACACTTATTTCTTTTTAATTCAATTTAAAAAGTTTAAACATTTCATTTTAATTTCATTGAAAATATTAAATAGATATTTAAATACTTTATATTAAATATCTTGCTAAGAAAATTCAATTTTTAATTTCATTGAAAAATAGTTAAATATTTTTCTAAAATTAAAAATATTTAATATTTAGAATAAAATTAGATATTTTTCTAAATTCATCTATTTTCCAATGACATATTGTTTAATTGTATATCAAAATTTAAATATAAACTTAAATTAAAATTTGATCTATTTTAAAAGCAATTAAAAATTAAAAGTTTTTAGAGAATATTAAAAATAATTATTTAAACATGGGACCAAAATTATGCATATATTTACTAACCACTACTAAATAAAAAATATTAGAGTAAATTATAACGATCCCGTAAAGTTTAGCTTAATTACACAGACATCCCTATCATTTTAACCCTTACAAAAAAAAACCCCTTAATTGTTGAGAGTTTGTTACACTTACCCCCTTATCCTTTTAGATGTCAAAAATGTTAATTTGGTACTGTCATATGAGTAGCACATGCCTTTTAATGAATTTCATTTGCCAAAAATGCTCTCATCCCCTTCCTTTTACATAGAAATTGCTCAAACTAAAAAAAAATGGAGGTTTGCACTGTTCTTATAGATCATTCCATGTACCATACCAACAATAGTGCATTTTTATATCATCACCAATGAATCAATGTCCCAATAAAAAAGATAATGATGAGAAAACTTGAAAATAAAAAGAAGAAAAAGACGCAAGGCACCAAAGGAAACCAAAATTAGAGAATTACTAATGGCAACATCACGCAAACCTTGCAGAGGCGACAACAACTTTGTGTCAAGTCTTATCAATAAGAACGAAAATGAAACAAAAACATCATTCACCGTTCCAGAGAATTTCACAATCACATCACACGAAGAAATTAGCAGAAACAAAGCAAAAATTAGTAAATTACATTCCAGAGAACCATTTTTTGATTTTCAATCTCATTTGCATTTCACAACAATTGATTATAAGCATCGACGGTGGATCTTCCGATAAGGCTCGCGTGAGTCAAACGCCACTGATTCTGTGGCATGTGCACCAAAACGACGTTGCGGCGTGTGGAAGCTCCTGGAAGATCTATCCGTTGCATGTGGCTTCACTCCACGGCTAGATCGAGATTGCTAAGTGCTTGACTATCCACTGCCGCTGCTCCTCTAGGTTGCGTTTGGGCGTCGATGTCACTGCAATGGAGGGCATCGGATCTGTTACTCGTTAGGGAGCGTGAGAGTGACGATGCCATAAACGGTGGCGCCGTAGGTGACGGCAGAGAAGGAGAGATCAAAGGGTGTTCTGGAAAGAGAGAAATAACACCCCCAAAACCTAATCTGAAGTGAAAGGGGCAAAATAGGATTTTCAAGTTATTATAATTCATTTTTCTTTTTCTTTTTTTAAATTAAAGGATGGAAAGTTAACGATGTTAAGTCAGGGGATTAAAAATAATGTAGGAAAAGGTAGGGGTGTCAAGTGTAATTAAGCCAAACCTCAAGAGAGATCATTGCAATTTACTCAAAAATATTAATATTATGTAATAGTAATATTGAAATTAATATTGATAAATATAGTATAAATTATTAAATTAATAAATACATATTAATAATATTGAAATTAATGTTAATATTTTAATATAAAAATATATATTAATGAATACTACTTTCGTCCCTAAATATAAGACTCTTTTCTAAAAATATTTTGTTCCTTTTTATAAGACTCTTTTCAAGTTATTTCTTGCATTAATTAATTTTTGACCAAAATATCCTTAATCACTTTACAATGAATGCTATAAATTAATAAGATAAGTATATTTTCTCTCTTATGAGGATGGGAGAAGATAACTAGCATTCATTAATTAATTAGGTAGAAAGTAATAAAGTGGAAAGAGATAGATGATAGTCTCATTAATTGTGAGGATAATTTTGGAAAAATAATATAAATTATTAACAAATTTAATGTTATTAACTAAATTAACCAATGAATTAGTTAAAAGAGTATTATATTTAGGGACATATCTTAATATATTTATTTGATGTCATAAATATTAATTAATATATATGTTTAGTTGAGGAAGTTCAAATGATAATGTATCATATATAGATAGCGCTTATTTCAAGAAGCGCTATCTATAGTCTAGCTTATTGATGGAACGTCAAAAAAAAGCGCTATCTATTAATAGAAAGTGGTACATAAATAGGGTCTTAAAATAAAATAAATATATATATATATATTTATTGAATATATATTTTATAAAATAATGACTATGCAAGGAGTCGTAATAATATATATATATATATAATATGCGATTTGGTTCATTGTTCATAATTAATAGGAACCAAAATTCAAATCAAACTATAATATAAAAAAAATGCAATTTTTTTTATTTTTGGTTTTTCCGATTTTTGATTTAATCAATTTTTTATTCTTTTTGAATGATTTAGCGGTTTAAATCGGTTTGATTTTGGTTTTGATCATTCCTATGCTTAAGTCATAAGGATAGGTTAATTTTTTAAATGGATTTTAATTGAATAAAAATGAAATGAATTTCCACCCAAACACCATGGGTGTAGCTCGACCAGAATGGGGCAACCAATGGGGTTGCTTCATTTGAATTCTTGACAATTTAGAGTAAAAGATCAAAATTAAAGCACTGACCACAGGTGTGGTATAAGAAATGGTTTAGCTATTTTGTTGAAAACTCCCTATTAATGAGCATTAGTATGTCTAATTATCTTATTAAGCCCGGCCCTTAAGACAACAAAGAAAGAATAAAATGTTAATTTATAATATAGTTTTAAGATTAGTTGAATTAGCAAGGTAAGCATGCATGAAAATTTACAAAAAGATTCTAAATAATTAAATTATATTTTAAATAATGTCCTCACTTATAAATGGAGAGGCAATTGGGATCGCATTCAAGAACTATAGAGCATATGTTATCGAAAGTGAAGCGACCGAAGACATCTTGAAGATCCACCACGAACCTCCCTTGTTTCTGTAGATGGTCCAGCAGTGGAAGGAGGTTGTTCTGCACCTTATTCTGAATGGTTTTTTCTCTAGAAACATCTCGAAGCTTCTGTTTTTGAAGAGAGAATGGAAGAGATCCCTGTTGTATTTGATGGAAGAAGAATAAGAAGAAGCAGATGAGGAATGTTGCTGCGATTATAGCAAGTATGGCCATGGATGGTAAATCAACAAAACAAATGTGATCTGTATCCTATCTTCCTCGTACGTGGGTATGTCCTCTCTTATAAAAGATTAAAAGGGTGGTGGACACCAATCCCTAATTAATACTTTAAGATCCAAAGAGAGAAAAAGTAAGTAAAATGTAGGAAGGTGATACAAAGAGAGAGATTTAGAAAAATAATATAGATGATACGTGAAGATATCTAAATAGAGCATGTTTAAGTGTGTCTTTGATTTCACGTCAGAGAATTGGTTCTAAGTTTAGAATTGATTTTGGATAAATTTTCACATGTTTAGTTTCACGTTTGAGAAGAGTTTAGAATTGATTCTAGGTCCAAAATTGATTCTGAGTTGAAGCAACTTTGAATACTTTTTACGTTGCATCCAAAATTTTGTACTGAATTTTACTCTTAACTTGATTTTATAATAAAAGCATCCAAATATAAATTACATCACTTCAAAATCAATTTTGCAAAATCAATTTAATTCAAAATCAATTTTGTCAACACTCATCCAAACACACACTAAATATTATCACTCAAGATTATTATCAATGGACACTTACTTTTTTTTCTTCTTCTTCTATTTCATTTTTACTTTCCTGTGAATATGTTCATACATTAACTCTCTTTTCCATCTCATTTCTATTTTATTTTCCTTCTATTTCTCTTTTTCTTTTATATCACAACACTTATTACATTTATCTAACTTTCTTTCTATTTTTTTTCTTCTTATTTCTCTCTTTACTCCACCCTAATTCACAAAATATTATTAGATAATCTTAAATTATCAAATATATAGTTTATAGTCCCGACCAATCTTTACATGACATATAATCAAGTGTTATATTAATTATTTTTATTTTAAATTAAAAAAATTAAGTGTCACATGGAGATTGGTTAGAATCATGTACAGGTGACAGTCTAGGACCACCTAATAATTTCTCCTAATTCACCCTAAAATTTGAATAAATGTTCATGTTTTGTTATTGTCTTTTTTATCTTTTTTGTCTATCTCATTATTTATCATATCTATTATTTTCTCTTTCTTATATGTCATTTTCTTTTTTCTTTCTATATCTTACTTTCTACTACTCAAATCCATTTTGTAATGAGATAAATGATTATATTTTTCCTAAATTCAAATGGGAATGTTAGATATTCCATCAAACCTTTGGTATACAACCCAACATCTAGATTGTATTTTTAAGGTTTACACAATGACGTGTTTGAACATGTAAACTCAAGGCTAAAAGTACTAGAGCCTCACAAGTAATGACAAGAAGAACAAAAACAAAACAAGGAAAAGAAAGAAAATATGAGAAGAATAGTGATAGGAAGAAATAATATTTGTTTATATGTCTCAAAGTTCAAGTTGTTAATCTCTTGCATAGTATTTCTGAATTTGCCCAATTGACAAAAGTTAATAAATAGTCTTTAATTATCAAAACAATATAAAAGGTTAATAAAATCAATTGATTGCAAATACAATTATCTATAGCTTTTAAAATAATAATAAATACTATTAAAAAGAAAAAATAAATTATACTCAAATATTTTTATCTAAAAAAAATTATTATCATCACAATAAAAATTATAAAAAGAAATAAAATATTTTATCAAAAATACAAAAATAAATAAATAACTCTTAAATGTCAATATAAAACAGTCAAGCCGCCAAATAAAATATGAAAATTATAATCATCAACCAATTTTCTCTTCCATCTCAATTCTATTTCATTTTTTTCTTATTTTTTTTCTTTTCTATCAAATCACTTATCATATTGTTGATTTCCAATGTTTTTAAAACCGGACCGGTCATTGAACCGGTCAAGGCATTGATTCAAGGTTCAATGGTTCAACCGTAGTTGAACCACGGTTGAACCGGTATTAATAAAATAATAATAATAAAATAATTTATAAAATAATATTAAATAAATATAATATCACATAACATTATAACATTAAAAACTATAATAAAACTTAAAACATCACTTTACAAGGTTTTAACATTCAAAAAATACATAAAAGTTTAATTAAATATATCATAATACTTAAGTTCAAATTTTAATAAAATAAAATAATGTCCATTAACAATAACAAATTTACATTTAGAATAAAGAAAGAAAATGACAAATTAATATAATATAAAATTATCAAAAATCAAGATATAAAAAAATTATAAATTAATATAAATGAGCAAATTATATGTTTTACAAGAAAATAATAATAATAATAATAATAATTGATAAAATAATTTATAACTATTTGATATATTTATTAAATATGTGTTTTTATTTATTTTTAAAATATTTTATATTAAATTTAAAATTTTAAATAAAAAAATAAAAAATAAAATAAAAAATAAAAAAATATCGGTTCAAACCGGTTTTGGATACCGGTTCTTGACCGGTTTTGGCCCGGTTTGACCGGTTCTTGACCGGTTTCCACCGGTTCCGAACTCCTCCGGTTTTATAGAGCATCCGGACCGGTCACCAGACCGGTTCCCGGTCGAACCGGCCGGTCCGGTCCGGTTTTGAGAACAATGTTTCTTTCTCTCTGTACCTTTTCTCTTTTTTTTTTTTTTTTTTTTTGTATCCCTCTTCTTCATTTATCCTAATCCACTCCAAAATAGGGTAGTCTATAATCAGCACTAAAAAATAATTAAAGTACATTTCACTTTTAAAGTGTATAGATAAAAGAATAGAGAGATAAAAAGTAAAAACTATAAATATAATAAATAATATGATAAAAATGAAAAATAAATAATAATAATAATAATAAAAAAAAAAAGTCATAATCAAATTGATAAACTTGATAGTGGCACAACTTGGAACCTGTACTGGTAAGTTGAGGTTGAGGCCGTTAGGTCCCAGATATTATGAATTTTCTTCACTGTTCATAATTTATTTTCAATTATTGCTTTGTTATTATTATGGGTCTCTTCTCTTAATTAACTGATGCGAGACTTTTCTTAATTGATATACATAGGGTTTCATGTATTCTGTCAATTTTTTTTTTTATCATTATACATTATTTATAGGCTTAAATATCTTTTTAATCCTTGCAATTTAATTTTTTTTGCTTTTTGTCCTTGTAAAATTATTTTTTTTGTTTTAGCCCTTGCAAATTATGTTTGTTTTGTTTTTCATTCTTAAAGTGATTTAGATAACGCTTTTTTCACTGTTCAAAGCATTATCTAAACCACTTTAAGGACAAAAAACAAAACAAACATAATTTTTAAGGACTAAAACAAAAAAAAAATTGCAAGGACGAAAAGTAAAAAAAATGATAAATTACAAGAATTAAAAAAATATTTAAACCTTATTTATTTTCTTTGGTTTTATGTGTTGAAATAGTTTCATGTAGAAGATATAAGGTCGACTTGGTAGTAAAAGGGGAAGGGAGGGAGGGATATGGGTCGTGGGTTGGTGTATGGATTCGAATCTCCTGCTAACAATAATTAACAAATTAACAACTAACATTTAGCCAATAAAAAAAAGTTTTCCGTAAGTTTTCCTACTTATAGTCTAATCAAAGCTTTAGAAAATAAATTTTAATGCAAGAAATATTTGCTGAAATTGTTACTACATCCTAGTTGTTAGGATTATTAATGATTATTTTCATTTGACTTTTAAATATTGACATTGAAAAATCCAGTCTTTTGAATTAATGAAACAATTAAAAAGAATGATTTAGATGCAATGTCTCTTTTAACCAACATTTTAATTTGAGACATGTTATGACATGTTGATGACTTCAAATTTTTTCTTTATTTTATTTATTTACACTTTATCTGTTTCTTTAGTTATTTACATTTATTTTACTTTTCACAAAAAAAAAAAAATAGTTCATTTGAGCGTGGCATCTTATTAATCTCGGGTTTTAGTCTAGGACATCTGGATTTTAATAATTAACTCATTTTAATAAATTTATCGATTTATTTGTTTATTTATTTGCCTAAATATATTTTCAATTAATTTTTATATGACAAAAAAATTAATTTAGGTGAGACGTTTTGTTAATATTGTTATTTTAATTTAGGCGATATTAACGAAGCCCTAAAATAAACTTGGTGTTATAAAAATAAAAAAATAATAAATCGTTATAGTTAGCACTGTTGTGTTGTGTATAAGCATGGGTTTTATGCTTTGTGGGCCAGTTTGTTACATTACATAGGCTTCTACCTCTTTTTCTCACGTTTGTAATTTTTGATTGGCTGCGTATTGTCACATCTTATAATTGTCATATTCAATAAACTAATTTTGCCCATAAAAAATTATTATGAGATGCTTACCATTCAGGAGGAGAGGCTTAGGCCGTTCGGGGGTGGTTTTCCATTTTTAGTCTTAAAATTTTTAAAAATTAAAATCAATTTTAGTTTTTAGTTTTTAGTTTCAGTTCTTTTTCGTTTTTAATTTTTAAAAAGTTGTTATAAATTGAATATTGATAAATGAGTTAATCATTTTATCTTATCTTGCTTTACTATGAAATAATACAATATAAAAAAATATTGACACATAAAAAATAATTCAAAATAAAAAATAATTAAACCCGGGGTGACGGTAAAGGCGGTGACGAAGGTGATGGTGATGGTGGTGGCGGTGGTGGCAGTGACGGAGGTGGTGGTGGCAGTGGCGGTGGCAGAATGGTAGTGTTGGCGGTGACGGTAGTGGTGGTGGCGGTGGTGGCGGTGGCGATGGTAGTGGTGGTGGTGGTGGCGATGGTGGTGGTGGCGGTGGAGGAACGGTGGTGGTGGCAGTGACGGAGGTGGTGGCGATGGTGTAGGTGACGGTGGTAGTGATGGCGGTGGTGGCGGCAATGGCGATGGTGGTGGTGGAATGGTGGTGGCGGTGACTGTGGTGGTGGTGGTGGTGGTGGCAGCGGTGGCAGCGATGGCGGAATGGTAGTAGTGGCGGTGATAATAATGGTGGTGGTGGTGGCGGTGGTGGTGGCGACAGTGGTGGTGGTGGCGGCAGTGGTGGAATGGTGGTGGTGGTGGTGGCGGCGGCGACGGTGGTGGAATGGTGGAGGTGACGATGACAGTGGTGGCGGTGGTGGCAGTGCCGATAGTGGTGGCGGCAGCGGCGACGACAGTGGTGGTGGCTGCGGCGGTGGTGGTGAAATGGTGGTGGCGGTGGCGACGGTGATGGTGGTGGTGGTGGTGGTGGTAATTAGAATGTTTTTTAAAACTAAAAATCAAATTCACAAAACTTTTTTTCTTGGTTTTTAAAATAAATGTAAAAATATTTTGAAATTGAGTTAAAAACCATTCCAGCTCTATTTTTGCCAAACACGTTTTGTTTTGAAAATTGCATTTGAAAACCAAAAACCAAAAACTAGCAACCACCACGAACGAGCCCTTAGTTAATTAAATAATTTCTTGATGGTATATTAAATCAATATTTAGATCTAGGGTTTTTTTTTTAAAAAAATGTTAGGTCTACGGTTCAATTAGACCAAAATAAAAGAAATAAAACATAGACAAAATTAATAATTTGACCAGAGTGGCGGATTTTCTAAAATAAGGGGACCAAATGTCTTTTTTTTTAAATTGAAGGACCAAAATTGTGGATTGAACAAAATAAGAAAACCAAAATTATATTTAAGTTTTTTTAATAATATGCTAGTTGGATTCAAAAAAGTGATAAATTTTTAATTAACTCATTTTAATACTCTATAAAAAAAACTCATATTAATACATTTATCGATTTATTTGTTTGTTTATTTGCCTAAAATATATTTTCAAATAATTTTTATATGACAAAAAAATTAATTTAGGTTCGACGTTATATTAATCTTGTAATTTTAATTTAGGTGACGTTAACGAAGCCCTAAAATAAACTTGGTGTTATAAAAAAATTAAGGGTTAATTATGTTTTTGGTCCCTGAACTTTTTCGAGTTTTCACTTTTAGTCCTTAAACAAAATTTTGACCGGTCTTAGTCCCTGAACTTTTTTTCCTTCAATGTTTTTAGTCCCTCAACTTTTCTCAATTTTCACTTTTAGTCCCTAAACAAATATTTGACCGATCTTAGTCCTGAACTTTTTTTCCTTCAATGTTTTTAGTCCCTAAACTTTTTTCAATTTTTGTTTTTAGTCCCTAAACAAATATTTGACTGGTCTTAGTCTCTGAACTTTTTTCCTTCAATGTTTTTAGTCCCTACCATAAAAAGTCCCTGAAGGACTAAAAACATTGACAGAAAAAAGTTCAAGGACTAAGACCGATCAAATATTTTTTTAGGGACTAAAAATATTGAAGGAAAAAAAGTTCAGGGACTAAGACTGGTCAAATATTTATTTAGGAACTAAAAATAAAAATTGAGAAAAGTTGATGGACTAAAAATATTAAAGGAAAAAAAGTTCACGGACTAAGACCAGTCAAAATTTTATTTAGAGACTAAAAGTGAAAACTAAAAAAAATTCAGACACCAAAAACATAATTAACTCAAAAATTAATAAATCGTTATAGTTAGCAGCTAGCACTGTTGTGTCTAAGTCAGGGGTTTTATGTTTGTGGGCCAGTTTGTTACATAGCCATCCTTCTACCTCTTTTTCACACGTTTGTTTGTAATCCTTGATTGGCTGCATACTGTCACATCTTGTGCTTTACGATTGTCATATTCAATAAACTAATTTTGCCCATAAAAAATTATTATGATGCTTACTAATTCAGGGGGTTTTATGCTTTGTAGGCTTGTTTGTGTTTGTTACATTACACGACCTTCTACCTCTTTTGTGGCGTTTGTAATCTTTAATAGCCCGCGTACAGTCACACTTTACGGTTGTCATATTCAATAAACTTTATTTTGCCCGTAAAATAAAATATTATATGATTACTACTGCTATTTTATTATATAGAAAAAGTTATTAATTAAATCTTGACCCCTTATCTATTTATCTAAAAAAAAAAAAGAGAACCCTCACTTATCACACACCACTCTCTCATAAAAAAAATTTCCTCTAAAACTTCTTTTTCTTTCCAACTTTTTTCTCTTTCTTACTTTTTTATTTTACTTTTTTGTAATTTTTTATTTTCTTTTTTTATTTCTTGTTTCTTTTCTATTATCTACATAAGGAAATTTGATTCTTGCTATTGTTGTTATTTTTTTAACATGTATTATTTTATATTTTTTATATATTTATGTTATTTATATTTTTATTACATTACTGTTTTATTATCTTTTATTTATAAAATTTTATATTCTTAAAATATTTAATATAATAACATGCTCAATATTACACAAAATTATGTTATTATTTGTATTAAAAGAATAATAAAATTTATATTAATTAGTTAATATATTTACTACAAAATAATATTTGGATTCTATGTTTTATAATTTTATATGTGAAGATTATATGTTTTATACTTTTTATATATTTATATTATTATATTATTTATATTTTTATTATATTACTATTTTATATCTTTTATTTATAAAATTTTATATTCTTGAAATATTTAATATAATAATATGCTTAATATTACATAAAAATTTATTATTTATATTAAATGTATGATAAATTTATATAATTACTTATTCAAATTAATTATCTATTTATCTAAAAGAATTACTCTCTATCATCACCATTTAATTTTATTTTTTACTATGTTATTTTTAACATACTTACGACATATAATATCATTATAAATCCTTCATGAAAAATGAATGAAAATATTTAGACAAAATTTTTAACTTAGTAGGTTTTCTTCTCACAGGTTAAAGATAATACTAAAAATTTATAACAACTCATCTTATATAAGTACTTACTAATGAAATATAAATTATCTATTAGAGAATAAAATAATAATTTCTTAGTATACGTTAACAAGATCTCTTTCAATCATAAGACTCGATTTTAATCAAGCATGTTTTCTATTACTAAGAACAAATAAGCGAACTTAATTAGCATTAAATATTGTGTACAACTTTTTGTAAATATATTAGATGTGGTTGAAATTTGATTTGTAATGGTGGTGAAGTCATTGTACTAAATCTGAATATATTATTGAATTCTTATAGTTGGTCAAGAAGTAGATTAACCTTAAGTTTTTTTTTAATAGTTAAAGCTATATTTTCTTTTCAAAGCGAGTTAATAATTCTTGAGTCAAAACATAATTTATTATATATTCACACATAGCTTATATATATTGTATTTTTTTTATTTTATATATCAATAGTATTTTAATTTTAAATATTTTGAATTAATCTAGAAAATAAAAATGTGTAAAAAATAGTTTGCTCAATAAAGCCTTATTGAAATAAATCTACAGTATTATTATCCAAATTTAAAACCAAGATAATTTTATATTATATCATTTATATTTAAAATATGTATAATTCTACTTTAAAAAATAATTTTATTTTGTATCACACTAATTTTTTTATATTTTAAATATTAAAACAAAAAAATTCTCGATATCGCGGGAGAGGGACATTAATTTTGATGTTTGTAAATATAAGTAGATTTCTCCTATACTATTCCAATGTTTACTTTTGTCACACAAAATAAAATATAAATATATATTCTATTATTTATTTTTAAATAAATAAATATATATAAATCATTTTATAATATGTGTAAAGATGAGTACAACCCGTGCGAACGCACGAGTATCTAACTAATTAATCTTATATATTAACTAGATATACCCGAGTTTTAGGCACTAGATGATAATGCTACATTTAATAAAAAAAATCCAATATATAAATCTTTTATAAAATAAAAAACCATATGTCTTTTTTTATAGTGATAACTGAATAATGGTTCAACGTTTTTTCAAATATTTTGCCCTTTTTTAAGCTTTTTTTTTTTAATAATATAGTTGGATTAAAAAAAGTGATAGTTTTTTTTAGCAAATTACACTTGCATCCCTAAGTTTTTTTTTGAATTATATACAACATTTGTTTTTTATTCCTACACTAACTTCTCTTAATGTTTGAAAACATTATACTAATATACCTTATATATTACACTAACCTCCTTAATGTTTGAAAATATTACATCGATACCCCTTATAAAAGGGTTGTTGTAAACATTAACAAAAGATAGTGTTTTGTGTAATTAAAAAAAATTCAGAAAATGTTAATGTAATTTTTTTTTTTATAATTGTAAATATTTAGTATGGCAGGATAGAAAGGAGAAAAGAAAGATTACACTCAACATTTTGTAATTAATGTTTAATTTCACCCTTATCTCTCCTAATTTATTAAAATTGTTGTGTTGAAACATGATGCTAAAATAAAATCAATTGTCAAATAATGAAAAGTTATTTACATGTCATTTAATCTAACCTTACTGAAATTGGCACGTTAATCAAATGTCTTGTATTCTTCATTTAAATCATATTATTACATTCTGTACAAAAAAAAAATCATATTACTACATAATTTATGAAAAATCTAATTCTAATTATTGGAAATATTGTTCAACTACCAAAAGCATGGATTAACTAATACAACATTGTTTCAATTTAACCCGTAATTTTAAATTTAAGTCCCAAATATGCAATTATGTTATAATATTTACTATTAAAAACATTTCATCTATGTTCTTAATAATAGTTACTAGTAGTGGTATATTTATATTTTTAGGGTCATCATGTTATAGCTGTAAACTATTCATCAACTTTGTCAATGATTAATATATGTCGAAAAACATACCAAACCACATTTACGTTGTGTTCGGTTCCGACGACCGAAAAAAAATGCCGCAGACGAAAATAAGATAGACACGTTTGGTACCAAAGAGTTTGGAGAGAGTTAAGTTACAAATTTTTATCTTCTAAAAAATCATTTCAAACAGTAAAAATTGATTATTTCACTTAAATAATCGATTTTTTTGACCAATTTAATCAATTATTTATACATCATAATCGATTTTAAGGATTACTACACCAATTTAATTGATTATTTGTGTATTATAATCGATTTTTTTGTGTCTATTTAATTCTCTCTTATCTATTTCATCTATACCAAACAACTTTACAATATTATCTCTACTCTATTTTTCACTCATTTCTTTTAAAACAAACAACACAACATACAACTTTGTTTCTACTCTATTTCTTCTTTTTCAAATTATCTCTCTTCTATTTCCATCTATCCTATTTCTTTCTTCTAAACCAAACACAGTGTTAATGAGGTATATCCTCTTCTAATTATATTTTTTTTATACACAAAACTCAAATTCAAGACAATGCTTAAAAAAATCAAGTCCAATTTTACTTGGACAAATGAAATGTTGGTAATATTAATATTAATATTATTATTATTATTATTATTAGATAACTAATAAATGTATATGTATATGCATGATTATTATAATTAATTACTATTATACAAAAATGTTTGTTGTGGGGGTGTCGGTGATCTGTATCCTATATATATCCTCATCGTCTGCGAATATGTCCTCTTATTAAACCAAATGTAAATTACAGATATTTATTTAATTATCTGTTTATTACACGAACAATATATTTATTATTTGGTACATGAATGATGAATGTTGTAAAAAGTTAGCGAAAGGACGATGTTGAGTTCTTAGCTACGCCATTTATTCCACAAATTATATCGTATTGTAAGAATATATCTAATTAATTAGAGTTGTTTATGGAATTCTTAAACTTAAGAAATAGTTTTTATATAATTATTGATATGGATATTCTTATATTCAAATGGTTTCTATATAAGTAATTGTTTTTATACAAGAATCAATGTATATATAAACAAAAATTCTTAACAGCTTTTAAAGATTATGAGACAATCATAGGAATCATTTTAAGCTCTTAAAGACTGAATTCTTATAAAGAAAACTTGTTGAAGATAATTAGAATTGATTTTCATATAAGCTAAATTAAATTACCATTTATTTTGTTGACAATAATTAATATTTATTTATTTAAAAATAGTACATGTAATTTTTATTTTGATTTAAAAAAATGAAAAAGGTTTTACCTTATAATTTAAAAATAATTTATGTTTTAGTTTTTTATTTTTTATATTTTTATTAATTCAACTGACTATTTTTCTTAAAATTTTGTTTTTTTTTTCCGACAAATAGTAGTTGTTAATTTGTTAGTTTTTTTAATGGAAGGATTCGAACCAACGACTTCTTCCTCCCCACTTCTCTCTTCAACCACAGTCAACCTTATAACTCCTTTCTTAAAATTTTGTGACAATTGGTATTTTCTAAAATCTTGTCCATTTTTTAATTTCGCTTAAAATTTTAAATATTTCATTTAAACTGAATAGAAAAGTAGTAAATAAATATTTGAATACATAAGCTTAAATATCTTTCTAAAAATTCCATTTTTAATTTCTTTCATAAATAATTAAATATTTTTCTTAAATTAAAACTATTTAATGCTTAGAATATAATTAATTGTTTTTCTAAATTGATGCATTTTTCAATGATCTATTTTTAATTTCACTTCAAAAATTTAAATATACAATTGTATTTAAAATTTATCTATTTAAAAGTAATTAAAATTTTAAAAGTTTCATAACAATATTAAAAAATTAATTATAAAAATACAATGTAAAATTGTTTTATTTTTAAAAGAAATTATTTATATTATTAGATTTGAGAGATTCACTTAAAAAATAAATTAAGGAGTTAAAGTTGTTGAAAAAGTAATAGTTAAGATAGTATTTAAAGGTATATACATATATGCAATATTAATAAAAGATATTAATTAGAAATAATTATTTTTATATTTGAGAAATTCACCTAAAAATAAAGTCAGGAGTTAAAGTTGTTGAAAAATTAATAGTTAAGATTATATTTAAAAGTATGCACATTTATAATAAATGTGTAGTTATTTACGATTTAATTATTAATTTTCTAATTAATTAATAGCTTTAATTTCTCAATTTATTACTCTTTAAAGAGTCAAGTCAATTTTTCACTTTAAAGCATATCTAATTTTATATAAGAAGTGGATTTTGGTTTATGATCACAATCATTCTTCATGAGAGGAAATTGTATTCGATCGACTTGGAATATCACAGCATGGAGGAATTAACTATTCTACAGCGATGTTTTTTCAGTCATAACTCTAAAAAAGTTACTCCTCATCTCCACCATCTATTTTCTTGAATCTAGCTAAGACTTTCTTTAAAGAAATAAAAATATTTCACCTAAACTTATATTCTTATTTGGTTATATTTTCGTTTTATTTGTCTTATATGATATTTGTACTCACTCTTATCTTTTCTGTGTTTTATGAATTATGTTGCTTGTAAATATATGGAGGTTAACTCTAATCCCTCTTCTTAATTTTGTTGCCATAATAAATGTGGAGTTTCCTAGAACTAACTAGCAGATTTTTTTTTATCAGTACTAACTAGCAGATTGATTTGTTAATTATATAGTCTTATCAATTACATGCGTTCTTTGTGATTACTTCCCCTTTCTATATTAGCTATCTCATTCTCTTAAAAAAGCCAATTATCATTACTTTCACCCTAACCTTTGTGAACTTATGGAAGAGTCCTTTTTACAAGTTTTTGCTTTATTTTTCTACAAAATTAAAGGAAATTTCTCATGAAAATTATATTTGTAAAAGAAAACAGCTATGAACTAAAATAAACTATTTTTTTTTATGGATTTTTCCAAGTTTTTAATCTTTTTAATTTTTTTATTCCAATTTTCTTTTGAAATTATACACATAAATTCATGAAATGTAAATTTATCAGCGTGATCCTCACTCCAATAATAAGTCAGCCAATTAAGACCTATAGAATTGACCACGCAAACAAAAGACCTATCATGATTCCTGCTCCAAACGAAAGTTGGTCGATTTAAGATCTAGTAAGGCAAACAACCAACAAAATACAAAACCTAGGAGTGACTCTCACTCCAAGATGAGGTTGGCCAATTAAGAAATAGATAACCAATTAAGCAGATAAAAATTTAAGTGTGTTCCTCACTATATAGGTCGAACTTTATATAGGATGACTTTGTAATAGGTAGACTTATGGGCCAACCTTGTACACCCTGTTTTTAGTATGTTTTAAGTTCCTAAAAATCATTCCAAAGTTAATGTTTTTACCCCTTTCTTGTGATATTTGTTAGCTTAGTTAGTAAATTTGTGAATATTGTCCAATATTACGTAAGTCCCTTGGGAAACGATACTTGGACTTACCAAGATATTACTTGTACGATTTGGTTCACTTGCTAAAGGGTTAACAACGCCCAATCCTTCTAAGTGTTGTAAAAAGCCTTCTGATAAACTATGTGTTCTTTCTTGTAAATTCCTATCTTAAGGAAGATAGTTGTGAGTGTTTTAGAGTAGACACTAAGTATAGTAATCCATTTGCTAGACATTGTTTACTAGTCAGTGAACGTTTTCCCATATCTTACTACGTGTTATAGGTGGAGCCTGAAGAGGCTTGTTCAAAAGAATACTTGGAGTTATTGCTTGAAGAGGCAATTGGAATACTACTTGGGTAGAGCCAGAATTGGCTAGATAAAAAATACTTATAACTTTGAAAATTTTAGTTAAACTTGGTGGGTTTGCCAAGAACTGGACATAGTCTCAGTGGTGGAGATGAACCATCATTATAACATCCATGCTCCTATTCTTTTTGGTTTCCATATATATCTTGCAAAGGTTTTCAAAACTTTTTATCAGACGAAGCTAATCAGACAAAGTTTGAGCTTTTCAAAAAAAAATTATAAAAACGGTTTTAAAAACACAATTCAACCCCTCTTCTTGTGTTTTTTAATTATGTTTTTTAACCTTTAAACACTTCAAAAGCCCAAAATCAACTTTATACAACTAAAAATATTAATTGATTATTTTTTCTAATTATTCTTTAAAAATTAAATCAAATTTTGTCTATAACATTGCCTCAGGTTTACGCAAGTCAAAGGAGCTAGTAGTCTATAACTTTCTATAAAAATATCTAACCAATATTTGTTCATTTTTTTTATCATAGAAAAAATACATTATAAAAATCTAACCTTGTCCAAAATTGTTTTACCACAAATCTTCTTCCTCTTTTCCCTGCTGCAGTCGAGACTTTATTCTTTTTTCCCTCACTCTTCTTTTTTTTTTTACCCACTTACACGCTCTAAATCTTTCACTTGCAAGAATTAAAAACATAAAGGAGGTTTATATCAAGTATTCTACTTCAATATCTTCACAATCAAGGCACTTCCATCACCAAGACAACATTTTTTTGGTAAAATATGTTTTTAGTCCCTGAACTTTCAGAAAAATTTGGTTTTAGTCGTTGTACTTTCGAATCAACCATTTTAGTTCCTATACTTTAAGAAAAACTTGATTTTAGTCCTTCTCCTCTAATGGTGTTAATAATGTTAACAAAAATAGTTTCCGGTGGCTATAAACTGCCACAAAATACACATTTCTCATGTATTTAAATTCAACATCATTGGTGGCTAAAAACCGCCACATATTATTAAAAAAAATATATTCAAACTCAACGAAAAACCCGTCTCTTGCATTACCGATGACACATTATGTATATATTTTTTTAATAATCTATGACGATTTTTAGCCGCCAATGATATTGAGTTTAAATACATGAGGAATGTATATTTTGTGGCAGTTTATAGCCACCGAAAACTGTATTTCCATTAACACTATTAACAGTATTAGAGGAGAGGGACTAAAATCAAGTTTTTCTGAAAGTATAAGAACCAAAAACATATTTTACTCTCTTTTTTTCTTACAGAAACCAAGACAACATCTTAGGTAAAGCAGAGAGTGGGGAAATAACATTGTTTGATAATTGATCAATTGGTTTGTGGGAGGGATTTGCCTCCAATCCCTATTAGTTTCAATTTTTTTTTCTCTATTTGAAGTTTTAGTCTATATTATTGTCTTGTCTTAGTGGTATTGATTGGTGTAAAATTTTACTTGATGAGATCTTGATGGTTGCATTTTTATCATGGTTGATCTTGTGTATTAACTCTTGAAACATATTTATTATGGTGTATTTTTAGTAATCATAATTAATTATTGAATTAAAAAGTGCTTTGAATAAGATAAATTTTTTTACGTGGCGGTTTTTAGGAATAGGACATTCACCCATATTACTTCTATTACTTTACTATATAGAAAAAAGGAGATACTACCAAAATTACTTTTTTGGCCCCAACTTTACACATGTCTATTTGGAGAATTTTTTTCCTTCCACTTTTCTCTCTCTCTCTTTCCTTCAATTTTTTTATTCATTTTCTCCTTCTTTCTTTTTATTATTACTATATGGTATGTCAAAATTATTTTTTTTAAAATATAATTTTAATGTTCAATATTATTGTACAATAATATTTTTACAAAATAAAATATATCTATTAGTAAATAGGAAAAGGAAATACTACCAAAATTACTTTTTTGCCCCCAACTTTACATGTCATTATTTGGGAGAATTTTTCCCTTCCACTTTTTTCTCTCTTTCTTTCATTTTTTTATTTCTTTTCTCCTTCTTTCTTTTTCTTATTACTATATGACATGTCAAAAAATATTTAATTTAAAATATATTTTTAATGTTCAATATTATTGTACAATAATATTTTTACAAGATAAAATATAATTTATTTAAATAAATAAATAATGTTGAATTATTATTTTGTTTAGAAGTCACTAACAAGGAAAGTATTGATATTAAAACTAATGCAACAACTTTTCTAGTGTGATTTACACACACACACACAACCTCCAAACTAAAATATAAGCAACAAAAAAAAATGGTGGACTTTTATATATATATATATATATATATATATATATATATATATATATATATATATATATATATATATATAACTACTTTCATCCTATTTAATGATATCATCCCAAAAATATTCTTTAATTAAATGAGATTTTATTTCCAATGACTCTTTTTTAATTCTTGATTCAAGTTCCAATGAAGGACACTTTAGAAGAAAAAAAACTTATTTTTTAAATGTGATTCATAGGATTAATTCTTGATTCAAGTTCCAATGAAGAACACTTTAGGAAAAAAACTTATTTTTTAAATGTGATTAATAAGATTAAATGATGTTAGCTAACTTAATTAGCGTGAATGTTAGTTAATTTTAAGAGAGAGAGAGTGTGTGTGTGTGTACAAAAAAGATTGTAATAATATTGTAATAAAAAGCATATGCGAGCCATATTATGGGATTGATAGATGTAGAGTTGACGACAATATTTTTTTCTATTCTATAAATTTATTCAAAGTGTTCCGGTGTAGATTTCCTCTAGGGTTTGAGGTCGCCTACCCAGAGTCTGAATGTCTCCTCTTCTGTTTGTCCCTCTAACGTTTATTATATAGTGGTTATTCAGTACGATATATAATAAGATTTGATCACATCTCCATGATTCCAGAGATAAGATATGACTAAATAAAATATGATTAAATATGGCAGAATATAATATAATCAAATTCAAGTGGATATTAATCTAAGTATGGCATCGAAATGTCTTCCAGCGGTATAGGCCGGTAGGTCGGGATATGACCCACTTCATTTAGTCATTGGGATTGGTCCAATGATGACCGGAAGGTACACAAACCTTCCTTGAGCTTTTCCCTTATTACACTCGATACCCCTCCATTTTTGAACCTTACAAAAAACTCCTTAATTTTTTGGCTTTCGTTACATCGACCTCCTTAGGGGCTCAAAGTAATGTAAAAAAATGAAGGGGTATTAGGTGTAATAAGAACAAATCTTAGGAAAAGTCTGTGTAATTTACGCTTTAATATTATATTGGGCTTGTAAATTTTCTGTAAATGATTTACGATTGTTCTTACAAGCCTTCCGGGGTCCTAAGCCTAGTTCCTAATCTAGATTAGTCCCCCAGTTGTAGATGTATAAAGATATCTATCTCTCCCTCCTAACTCTCCTATATACTCTAGTCATTAGAGGAGATGTGCTAAATCGTCAGGATGCTTGTTGGTTGATGTGAGCTAGGATTCTGTCACATTCCATGAATTGCAGGCTCTTGTGCGCCGTTGTAGGTCCGATCCTCCTAGGTCTGTCTATGGGGTGTAGCTTATGTTGGGTTGTTCAAACCATATGGTGGAGGCTGGTCAAGGTGGTTTCTGCCGATTAAGACAAGGTCCAGTACACAGTCCCTTAAGGCACGAGTGAAGTATGTGTGAAGTGACTTTACAAAGTGAATTGGACCGACTGGGATGGTTTGAGTCAATCAAGGTGTGGTTCGGTACAATGATAATTCTATTTCATAATAGTTTATTAGTTCCATTTTTATAATTATATAATACTAGTATATGTATTTATTTTTTAAACAATGAAACTATTAATTATGTCTATTAATATTTCAGATTCTCTGATAATTGGAATATAAATTTTATTGATTACATTTATTATTATTGATAATAAATTTCCAATGTTATATTTTATTATTGTGTAAATTTTAATGTTTAAACTTATTTAAAACTATCCCAAACTTCAATAATGACAGTATTTTTTTTAACAGAAATAGTGGCGGTGTTAAGTTATTTTCATTTTTACTTAATAATTTATTTTAATTTTTTAGCTTTTAAAAATCCAATAAATCGGTTCTTTCATCACTTTTTTTTTTTCTTTTTTTACTTTTCTATTCAAAAGAATTTTAATTTTTTGTATCCATGGGTTGAAATTAGGGACCAAAATAGTGGTTGTTTTCTTTACTTGATTTTTTCATTTTTTGTTCTTATACATTGAGTTCATGTAACATGCAATAGAAAACATAGCACTACTTTTTATCAATTTCTGACTCATTGGTATTGTAAAAAAACAAAATGTTTACTATATGTTTAGGAAAACTAGTAGCATTTTTTATGATTGATAATTTGCATCTATTAATGTAATTTATACCACGTTATCAATAACCCAAATTCCAAAATGTACTTGTATAACCTACTAGGATCTTTCTGTCCAAAAAAAACCTACTAGGGTCTAGGCAGACTCTGGCAGAGTCGTCTAATGATGGAGATAAACATGTTCAGGTCATATGGCTTGATTTGACAACTTTTTAATGGAGTAGACTTTTGCCGGCGTTTGCTGCTTTTATTTACAGACTTCACAGTGGCTTGTCGTTTCAACTTCGAATTCCTATGAATTTTCTTTGCCTTTTAATACGGAAAAATGTTTGGTATATATCTGGAATACTCTGCAACAACCAATGAAATTGAGGAAAAAAAATACCTTTTTCGATTCTTTTTATAAAAAATAAAAAAATATTTTTTTATTTTAATTATAAGAAACATAATTTTTTTTTAATTTGTATTAATTGATAATTTTTTTTTATCTTTCATTTTTGAAATCTATTAACAAGACATTTACTTATTTTTTTATCTATTTATTAATCTATTAATCATACAAGTTAAATTTATTGATGGAAGTGCAATATCATTAATGTAACCACTATTTAAATTAATTAATTAAAGAGATACTTTTAGAATAAAATTAAAATCTATGATATTATTAATTATAATTAACTAATTAAATTATTTTTATTGATCTTAACGATTTAGTTATATAAAAAGGATTGGAGGAAGTAATATAGAAATAATATGATTTATAATATAATAAAAAAAAAGGGATAGAAAGAAATGAGAGTTGATATTAGAATGTTTAAAACAGTGGAATGTACATGTATTGCTCTTTTCATACCTACACTTTCACTTCTGTTATTTTTATGTTACCTTGGCTGAACGTAGCATGGAGCCTCACGGAAGAACAACTGCCTGCCTCATTTTTTTACATCTTTATTTTCTTTTTGTTTTTTCTAATTTGTATTTTTAATTTCAATAATTTAATTATATTCTTAATTTTGCATTATTTTTTGTTCTTTTTACATTTTTTTTGAATAAAATATGTTTTTATTTCTGACATTATCTTGATTTTTGTTTTTAGTCTTTTATAATTTTTTTTACTATTTTTAGTTACTAAAAAAATGTTTCGTTTTATTTTTAGTCCTTCACATTAATTTTAATTGTTAAGTGATGTCTTGATGAGCAAAATTTTAAATTTGTACTTAAAAATTTATATTTAAGTTTTTAGTTTTCTCGTAGACTAAAATTGTCATAAAACTTAAAAATAATAATTACACAAATAAAAATCTCAAACATCATATTTTCTGAAATCATAAGAAATATTATAAAAGTAAATATTTGTGATTGTAAAGAAAATTGTAGCAAAGTTACTAGAAACTTAATCAGAAAATTTTCATACATAGTTTATGTCCACCATATCATTACTGGGACTAAAAACAAAACAAAATAATTTACGAGGAACTAAAAATGACAAAAAAATTTATAAGGGACTAAAAACAAAAATTAAAATAAAATGAGAGGTGAAAAACATATATTTTATTTTATTTTTATTAAAATATTAGATTTGGAGAAATTTATTTTATATATATTTTCTCTGTTTTGAGTTTTGATATTTTGTTATTTCTCTATTTTTTCTTTTTAAAAAAATATTAAAAAAATTAAGTGTTGATAATTTAAATCTATTAATTTTATTGTTAATTAAATTTTAATTTTATTTACAAAAAAATTAGAATTAATTATAACCATTTGAAAATAAAAAGATTTAATTAAAAAAAATATTATATAAAAAATGTAATAATATTAATGACTACGCTTTTAAATGTTGAGAACCACATTCAAGGGTGTCATTTGTTTCGAACTTGATGCGTTTCATTCTTCTAGCGGATGCTACAGAGAAGCATTTCATCATCTCAAGAAGGCTAGCATTGTTTCCAATTTCATCAGATGCGTTTCATGACTTCCGCACGGAATAAGCATCATTTGCCCACTGCAGTTCATTTCTTTAAGATTATCCTCACAACAACTCTTGCAGATGAAAAACTTGTAAGCATTATTACTTTCATACTTCTTGTTTCAGTGAACTTGATATTGTTCATGTTTAGCAGCATCAAATGAGTCTACTTTACTATCTAAATTGTTGCAAATATTGTTTTAGTCCTTTGAAGTTTGAAGTAAGATGATGTTTGAAACTACCACTCCTGTATCTCTGCCTGCATGATCCTGGATATACACAAACTACTCCATTTCACATGTTTGAATTGATAAGATAGCTATGTTGGGGTTTATGTTTCTCTGGTATGCTTGTGAATTTCAATATCCATGCTAACAACAGAATATTTGCAGAAGCTCCCAAAAAAATTCACTAGAAAATATGGGGATGGCATGTCAAACCCGGTGTTTCTCAAGCCTGCAGATGGCACTGAATGGAAAATATATTGGACCAAGCATGATGGTGAGATTTGGTTTCAAAAGGGTTGGAAGGAGTTTGCTACATACTATTCTCTAGATCATGGTCACTTGCTGTTCTTTGAATATCAGGGAACTTCTCATTTTGATGTGCGCATATTTGACAATAGTGCCCTTGAAATAGACTATCCTTCCCATGGTACTCAAGGGGGAAAGGACAACCTTGTGGAGATTAGTGATGATTCTGTTGAAATTTTGGATTACCAATTTTCATGCCAAAAGACTAGAGTGAAACCAACAGTGTCATCTCCTCAACCTTGTAAGAAAATGAAAAATAGCATAACTACAAATGTCGAAAGAAGCTCCAATGGGGTAAACTTGCATCAGCATGTCCCAACTAGAAGTAATAGCTCTCAAAAGGCAACATTTATGAAGCAAAAATTAGATGGTATGTATGTCATGATCAGACCATTTTGTGGATCCTATTAACTTTTGGAGGCCAATTTTTCATTACTTACTCATGTCATGTTCAATTTTTCAGAAGATGAGGGAAAAGGCATTTTTAACACTGAATGCCCAAAAGGGGAGCAGTTAACTTCTACCGATTTAAACAGAGCCAAAACTTTCAGGCTGGTCATGAAGCCATCCTTTATTAATGGATATTATGTGGTGAGCCTTTGATTAAATATATGCATTGTCATGAGTCAGCTTATTTTATAAGGATGTTGCAGAAGAAATATAATTCTTTGTGCTTATATTTTTTATGTTATAAAAAAATATCCCAGGAAATACCGCTTCAATTTGCTGAAATATATTTGAAGAAAACACATGCAATTGTCGTCCTTGAGGTCTTGGATGGGAGAACTTGGTCTGTTATTTACTCTGCTCCTAGACTTACTGGGGGATGGCAGAAATTTGCATCAGAAAATAATTTGAATGTGGGGGATGTTTGTGTTTTTGAACCGATCCAGAAGATCCAGGGCATTGCTTTCAAGGTTTCCATCTTACAAGGTGCCATGGAACCAAGTTGTCCTGTTTCACAAGGTAATACATCATTCAATTTAGGATCGGTTCAAGGAGATACAAGTTAATTAGACTTAACTCTTCACGAGGGATTCATTTCTTGAGAATTAGGTGAAGAGTGTAGCTATTGATTGAAAACAACACATGAAATTTAAATAATGACATTATTTATTTTATGTATGTATGCAGTAAATTACAGTCTTAATCATTAATTTATCAATCATTGGCTATATCTCTTCACTTTAGATGACTCAAATCTTGGTTGAAAAATAGAATCCTTTATGTTCAACGTGAATCTATTTCTAGATTTTTATCTGTAATAGTGCATGTTAGACCTTTGTATATCCAACATGTGCAATATGTATCTTACTTCTTAAGTAGCTTTTATTACTCTCTATGAAACTGAATTCAGTGAAAATGCATATATTGATCTTTCAAAATGCTACGTAGTGCATCCTTCAACCAACTGGACAGGTGGAAGTTCAAGTCAAAGATCTTCACAGGTGGAAAGCCGCTTCAAGTTGAAGATCTTAACAGCTAGAGCATTTAAAAGAGGTTGCAAATTCACATCAGAAAATCCCTCTTTCATGGTCACTTTAACTACAAAATGGACGGCAAATATAACCAGCAAGGCGGTAAGGTTTTATCTAAATATTACTTATATTAAGCACCTAATTATGTTGAAAGCTGTGGAATTTTTTATCTAATAATTCAGAACATGTGAAGAGACTGAAAATGAATTCCTTAGTGTCAATCATACACTTAGGTATTTATACAAGATAGGGTGCTAGGTTGGATAACTAACTCCAACAGCAGGAACTAACTACCGATAACAGAAATAACAGGAAATGACAACCACAAGAATTGTTTGATTTCCTTCTTTCATGAACAAGTGTTATTATTCTTTCATGAATTGTTTGATTTTGTTCGGACGGTGATGACGATATATATGACTTGATGCAGTATGTGCCGATGGACTTTGTCAGAAAGTATTTTGTAAACATGAACCAGAAGGTGATGATGATACACTTTAGAAAGAAATTATGGCCTGTAAAGTTTGTATTCCCTACTACTAGTTCAGGCTATCTCTCTACCGGTTGGGCCTCGTTTGTAAGAGAAAATGAACTGCAACGGGGAGATGTATGCATCTTTGAGCTCATCAACAGAGAAGATGCAACACTTGATGCTCACGTTTTCAGAGGACACCGTAAGGTAATGCGGTAGGGCCGGGGCTGCTGGCTTCTATAAATCTTTGTTTAGTATATTAGATCTACCTCTTCAATGGAATCTTTTTGCTGTAGTTTTAATTAATACTTCAATATCTCAACCAAAAGATTTATGTCAAAGGATTTAGTTTTATCAATTTATGGTTTTGAATGGTAGCGTTTGATGTATTTGTGCATATATGACAAGTAATTTTATGATATCAGAGACATCTCAGACCGTTGTTGAATTTTATTATGATGACCCCTTCATATTTGCTATTCTTTTGTTTGTATTTTTGGTATTGTACTTTTTTTTTGGTATTGTACTTGGGATTTAAAAAAACTGCTTATCACTAATGTCTTTGATATATAGAGAGAGAAAGAGAGGGATCAAATTATATCAGTGTAACTTTATAAGAGTTACACCGAATTTCAACCATTCTTTTTACTAGAATCCAACGCTTACGATAAAATCACTAAACTCACTCACGTGACCTACCTTCCCATCAACTCTAATATAAATTTTCTATTAGCTGCTAGTCCACCTCCTCTGCAACTGCCACCTCCTTCCCCAATTCTCTATTTTCTAATTTGATTCTAATCTCAATTCTATAGGTCCCTTATCTTGTTCTCCACCTCTCTATTGCTATTTAAGCCCTATATGCTGTTCTCCAGCTTTCTACTTTCCAATTTGACTATAATATCAATTCTATAAGAATTTAGGAATTAGGGGGAATGAGGAATCTGCACTCCTTGATGATGCGTAGCATTGGTATGTATACCCATCGCCTTGAGATCCTCAACCTGAAGAAATAGCTTCTAGTCATAAATATGAAATAGCTTCAGTTATAATATTGACTTTTTAATCTAACTATATTTTTAGATTAATGAAATTATGTCAAGGTCTATTTTAATATGGTACCGGATGTGAGAATAATAAAGGTGAAAAAATGAAGTGGAGACTGCAGAATGCATGATCTATTGCACGATCTTGATGATTAAATTTGATGCTACAAATATGTCTAAAAGCACGAGGCATGTGTCATTTTGGGATCAGGACCTTACAATAGACATAAGTCAATTTCTCAAGTTACAAAATTGGGAAACACTTCAGGTTCAGTATGAGTATATCCCATTTGTATGTCTTCTCTGGTTTAACTTACTCGCGTGCATTGGATTTGAGCAACTCAGGCCTAAAACTTCTATGAAATAGCATTGGTAGCATGAAACATTTGTGGTATCTAAATCTAAATGGTAATTGAATTTCAGTCCTTTCCTGAATCCATTTGTAAGCTACACCCATTATGATTAACCATTGTTTTTGCTTTGCAGCTCCAACTGTTCAGAATATCACATTCTTTTTGCCTTGTTGATGAAGTTTTCAACTAGATTCTTCCCATGAATCCATGTTAACTCATCCATACCACCAGGAATTGAAAGAGATAATGCTAGTTAAAACAGTATATAAAATATAACAAGACTCGTTATGTGTATGCAAAAAAAAAAAAAAAAAATGAATGTTAAACTCTTTCCAATAGATTTATCTTAAATGCATCTGAGTAGTAGTCTCATGCTTGAGATACAAACTCATTGCTGAAAGATTATGCATAAAGAGAACTAGAGAAATTAAATGATTGTAGCTTTGTTATAATGTTTGCATTGTACATTAAACTTTTTTTTTTTTTAATTTGATACCATGTTCGAACCCATGCTTTAACGATGTGAGAAGTGCAGACCACAAAAGCTTGAGAGAAAGTGACTTTGTACAGTTAACTAGAAAGGCTAATTTAAGCAAAAAAAATACATGCTTTTCAGGGACGAATCTAGAGGGGGGCGGAGAGAGTGGCCCCCTCCCTCCTTTGACACTTTTCATGTATATACATATATATATTTTTAAATTGGTTAGTGTAAAATTATGTAAAAATAGTTGTGTATATTGTTATTATAATAATGGTTAAAGTTAGTTAGTGTAAAATTTTATAAAATTAGCAGTGTGTTTGTTCTTACTACTGTAATGATTAAGGTTATTATTATTTAAAATAAAAATTGGTTTCAATTTTGTGTAAAAATAGTAAATGTTTATTTAAAAATTCTCATTTATTAGAAATTAAACATTCAAACAATCCTCAACTTGCATGCCTACTTATAGACAACAACAACTAAACACCATACTTGAATTCCCTTGAAGTTTGAGATATGACACCTTTGTACCCACCATCTTACTTATGGTATGTCTCAAGGATCCGAGTTTCACCAACAACAATCATCCTTTATTCATTTAAAATGAGTCAACTTAGTGTTCATAAAGCATTTTCACCACTTCAAGGATCCAACGATGTTTAAAAAAATAATAAGGGTGAGTACTTGGGAAGATACCCACTAATCGAGACCCTCGGGTCTCTTAGTGGATTAGAGATCCAATGCCCAATGGAACTCGCCTTCACCATGTAGTCATTTCTTTTCAACCCATTCAAAATTTATAATGGACTCATTTAAATGCTTTAAGACGGTTTCCAACATTAAGGATTCACTCACCACAACATAATTCATCACATCAACAATAATACATTCACCTCATCAAAACATTATTCACTCCAACAACAATGAAATCATCTTAACACAATATAAACATTTCAGCATCCACATAATCATTTCATCAAGAATAAAGTTATCTCACCCAATGTTAATTAAGCATTGTGTATTAGTATACATACAACCTCACTTCATAAATAAATATACTACAACTGTATAATCATTTATAGGAATCACATTTTATGTAAAATCACCTTCTTCATAGCAACATCTCAAACAAAGGGAATAACCCTCATTTTAAAGTGAATCACATGATATCATCATAAATCAACTTTACTCATTTAAATAAAAGCTCATAAAACAATTAATCACATGATATTAACTTAAAATAGCTTTAATCCCTAACTAATTACTCATACAATTAACCAAGATCTCATTTTGATCACCTTTGGAAAGCCATCAATTTCAAAATTGCACCTGACATAGCTAGCTTAAGCTTGACCATAACTGGTGGCTTAAGCACCCAACTTAAGCGCCCCACTTATAAGCGGTGACAACAAGTTCGAATTTTCAAGTTTGCTCCTTAACTTAAGCGCTCAGAGCAGGCTCACTTAAGCTAGGATTCTGCAATTTTGAAAATGCAAAATAAGGCCCTTTCATGGCTTCCCAAAGGTTTCAAAACTCAAGTATCAAAGTATAAATTCAGTTCATAGGATTTAAAGTCGAAGAACAACAATTTCAAAACAACAAAAACACATCATAATTCAAAGGACAAGCCTCCCTTACTTATGGGTCTTCAAGCTTAGGTTCTAAAGGAGAGGAGAGAAAGGGAAGGGCTTGACTTCAACAAAGAGGGCTCCCACCAACAACTTCATCTCACCGAAACCCATGAAACACAATCCAAAGCAACAATAATGAGAGATTGCATAAATACCCATTATGGGTCAACACATAGAAAGGGGAAAGAGGAGCAAGAAAGGGTTTACCATCCAACAATGGTTACAAGCTCAAGGAAAGAAAAAGAGAGGGGAGCAATTTGTTATGAAGGGGAATCAAGCTCCATCCTTGAGAGAGAGCTCCTTGTGAATGGAGGGTAACTTGAGAGGTTGAGAGAACTTTTTAATAAGAAGAAAGAAAAAATAAAGTACCATTTAATGTTTAAAAGTGGACACTCTAGGACATCTAACATTTTTTTTTATCAATTCCTAAAATTTTATATCTTCCGAGATAAAATATATAGTACGTACATGGGGCACATTTTGATCATCCAATGCTTTTGTCCTCCATTGGGAGCAATGCTCTACTAAAATTCAGTTGGCATAAACCAGATATTGACAAATTCAAGTTTCTATAGCTAAGTGTTGAATGCCAGAGGGTACTGTGTTGAGATGTTGTTCCATGCGGATCCAATTGTCCAAGAAGTTGGATATTATTTCGACCAGACTTCAAATATATACTACAGTCTCAACTCTAAAACCTAAGTCAAAAACTAATCAAATGTTTATAAGTGGGAAAGATGACAAGAATTTATTAAGCTTACAACAATGATTAATGACAAAAATAACCATGAATTTGATGAAAAAATAAATATAGGAAGTTGGGAGATAAACCTCACAAGTCACAACAGTTGGGATATAACAATTAGAGAACGTTCATTTCCTTTTACTACTTTATCCAAATCACAAATGCGAGTGGCTATAGCTGAATCCTAAGATACATTAATTTTGTATGAAATCAGAACTTGCCAAACGTCAACCATAAAACCCGGTAATACTGCAATGGTTCAAGAGAATATGCCACAACTCAAGCTTTTTAGATAAAGCAAACAATTATTCAAAAAAAAAAAAAAAGGAAAGCAAAATTCTTATGAGGAGGATGACTTATACGTGCTATACAATTTAGTAACATATTCTTACTTTTGTCACTAGAAGAAATACAATAGAAATCTTGAAGGTACATCAAAGCTTCTGAGTTGTTGTTACAAACCTTCCACAATGATGCAACCTTTCCTTTAAAGACAGTTCTCCGGCCATCACAATCATTTAAAAAGTCAACAACATTGAAAAAAATGAATCATAGTTCATCAACAGAAAGCTAACAGGAAGCTTTATGATCCAATCTGTTCCAGCTGAATCAATGCCACTATCTTAGACACCTCATCTAGAGTACCAATTGTTTGGTCATTGGCAAGCGTACCAAATAGCAAAATAGTAAAATGAAAAGTCCAAGTATATCCATTTTCAAGAGACTTGTGTAATATTGGGCAAATTTCACACATTTACTAACTAAACTAAAGAATAACACGAAAGTAATAAAACACATTTTTTTTTGTTATTGTTTGGAACTCGAAAATAGAACAAATAAAAGAAAAGTAACTAAAATACTCTTTTTGTGGTTTTTTAGTTAAAATAGCAGGAAAAACAAAAAAAAAAAATGATAAAAATTGTCAGGGTTGGATTTCACTAAACATCACTCTCTTTTGACTTGAATGCACAAAATATACTCCATTGTAACTCAATGTTAAAATCAGTCAACAAATGCTTTCTTTGCCTTAATCCCTTAAGTGAAAAGATTCTTATTTTTGTTATTAAGTCTTATCCCTAAAAAAAGTTATGAAAGGAACCAGCTTTACATCTAGTGACTCAACTTAACCAATAAATAAAGCTCCATTATTCCTAGATACAAAGTCCATTGGGCGTAAAAATCACACGCATTGAGATAAAGAAAGTATTTTTCAATAACAATCTTATCCTAAAAACAAGCTATGAAAGTATTTTCCAATAACAAACCATAACAAGCATTAAGTACGGAATATATATCAAAATATACAAGAGAGTTTGAGTTTTGGTTACATGCATTTAACCCCAACATGGAAGGGATTTAACTACCCATTTCCATGAGTAGCAACAAATACATGAAGAATGCATGAAGGTGGTGGAAATGGTGCCGGGAGAGCCTTTAACAATCAATGGAGGAGTGGATCTTGCAATAAGATTGGCTCTCCCTTCTGCACTCAATGGATTCGTCGTTTTGGAGCAAAATGTGCAGACTCCCTTCATAAGTGGTGGACAATCCTTTATATACACAAGCAAAGTTTTCATTTTTATTGACTATTAGCTTAGCTAGCTATGCTCACTTAGTGAAATTGCAACTTCACAAAACCCAAGAAAGAAACACCCTTAGCCACCAAAGGTTGCTTAGCCAAATTTGGATACGATGGTCTCACCCTCAATTTTGCTTAGCCTCTTGTCCTTGCTTAGCTAAACTTCCAAAATTTTGCTTTTCATTAGAAAGGCCAATTCTCTTAGCCAACTATTGTGGCTAAGCGAATTCTTGTTCGAGACACTTCTCAAAAACTTCAAAGGCTAAGCTCCAAAAAGCTTTCCAACTCCCAAACTCCATTTCTACAAAATGTAGGCAAAATAATTAGATGTAACCAATAATAAAATAAATAAATTAGACTAAAAACTAAATACTTAAAAATTTACAATTAAATGAGTCAAACATTACTCTAGATGAGGAGAAAAGTAAGATAATTATCTAATTAATCATTCAACGATTAGGTAAATGTTAGTTGATGTAATTACTTACTTTTAAAGTGGTTTTTAAGGCAATTATCTCTCTTTTTCTCTCATTTGGAGTGTTGTTTTACTCAATTTCTGTTAATTTCATAATTTAGTTAAGATTAGTTTAATTTTCTAGTTTTATGGTTACTTCTTAGTGATTTACCCCACTTTTTGTAGAAGGAGGAGATCGAAGTTGAAGAACACCTTGAGGAGCTACATTCTGATGTTGTGGAAGCATAGAAGGGTCATCTGCAGAGCATTATGGTTAAGTAGCAGAATTTGCTAATCAGCCAAGCCAGATTTTTAGGCTGAGCGAATTGTCACTTTGAAGAAATTTTGCACATGTATATAAAGAGTTGACCCTCATTTATGAGAAGAGTTTTTTTTTTCTTAGACACTCATATTGAATTCTGTAGCTCGTTTTGTGTACTATTTTATTTGAGAGAAAAGCTCTCTCTTGTTCTTAGTGTTCTTCCTCATCTCCTTCCCTTTCATGTGTATTTTCCAGCTGCTCATGTCCATGAGTGGCTGAGTTATTCAGTTGTAAGGGGTTAGATGTAACCATACTCAGACTCTCTTGTATCTTTTGATATTTTTATATATATATTATGCATATTTGTGTTTAATGTTAGTATTTTGCTTCTTTACTTAACGCTTGTTGTGGCTTGATCACCCATAGCATGATCTATGAACATGATTATTGTTGGGAAACACTTTTGTTGTCTAGATCTGAAGCAATATATCTCATGAACTTTGTTCAAGGAATGGAGCTTAGTTCATGAGTTATCTTGTGTCACTAGGCTTAAAGCTAGTTCCTTCATTAAGTTGTTAAGGGATCAAGGATTAAGGAAGGCAACTAAGACTTTTTGCACCTAAGGAATTAGGGTTGAGAACTTTTTTATTGGCTTATTTTAACATCTAAATGCAAATGGAATATATATTGTGCGTCAATGTAAGAAGAGAGTAGAATTTAGCGAGATCTAACTCCTGCAACATCTTTATATATCTATTTTAACCTCTATCACAGCTGTGTTTTGTTATAAAAAATCACAAAAACATCTTTATTTCTGTCCTGCACTAGATCTGTTATAAAGTTTCATAAAACCAACTAAAGTTTATGTTTTTACTACTTTCTTGTAAAAATCCGTTGGCTTAGTTGATATCTACATGAACATGGCCTATATTACGCAAGTCCCTTGGGAAAACGATACTTGGACTTATCCATTTACTACTATTGAATTGCAAACTGGAGAGAACACCCAATGCTTTTATGCCTAGGGATAGGGTAAAGAGAATTGGGCATCGTTAGAACCCCTATTCCTAATGCAAGTACTTTGGTTACACTAATTCAAAGGATTGATAGTGGAATCAAAGGACTTAGGTTCTCTCACTTAAGGGATTAAGGTTTGAATAAATTTGTGGGTTGATGATAACAAAAATTTATTTGAATAAGAAAATCAGTGATTGCATGTTAGGATGACTTGACGAAGTTAAACCCCGACATAATTCTTCCATTGATCTAAACCCAATTTTTTGCGCACGCTACGTGTTCAGTGAATTTACCCAAATTCAATTTCTCTTCTTTTTCTCATTTAATTTACGCACTTATCTTAATTTTGGTTACCTAAATTCTCAATTTTCGTAGTCCATTTAATTTTGCTATTAATTACACAATTATCGTACAAATTCCTGTGGATACGATACTTTACTTACCATTTGTTACTTGAACGATTTGGTACACTTGCCAAAATCGCAACACTTATCCATTTACTACTTGTTCAATTGGTATGCTTGCCAACCGAGTTAACAGTAAATAAGACAATTATTATCAATCTCACCAAGAAGCGCAACAACAACAATCTTATAAAAGAATTATTCCTCACTACAGCGCCCAGCAGCCAGTGCTTCCATGCTGAGAAAAACCTGAACTCAAAAGTTAAAACAATCTAAGCAGCAAAGCAATTGCACTCATGTTAATAGAACAAGTTATTGAGCAACAGTAGGAAATTACCTGCAGGCGAGGTAATTTTCTAATGGTAAGTATGGATGAAAGTTAGATGCAGTCCATTCCCGAGCTTCTTTTTCTATCTTGAATCCTCCAATTGGTTTTCCTGCTAGAATAGCACCTTGAAAAACAGCGTCCATTAGCCCTGATCCAGCCTCTGACCAAGAAATGCAGTCCAAAATATTGAGAACTCCAAATCCTCCAATTGGTTGTCCCGAATATTAGTTGGCATGTCCCACATATTGAGAACTCCAAATCCTAATATTCAGTTTCTCTCTGTTTCGGAGCAGTATTAATACTTAAGAGAAAAGTTCAACACTCTTGAAGATTTCATTCTTTTCGTCTGGTCTTCTTTCTTGATCTATTGGAGTTTTAATATCTAAAAATAAAAACACAAAAATATAAGAAAATAAATAAAATTCTAATATTTTAAAATTCATTTATTTGATGACAAATTGACATAAAATTTTGAAATGTGTGGCTTAAAATCTCCTTAAAATAGTTAGAAATATTACATAATCAAAGCAGATTATTATGACGAAAAATCATTATGATGGAGAGGATTCTTGATAACAAAAAATGACAAGTATTGTCACTGAAGGCTGTTAAATTACTAATTTGATCTCTCTTTTAATAAAAGGTCCAATTTAGTTCTTTATTTTTCAAAATGCTTCAATGAAACCTTTTTGTATTCAATTTTGGGATGAGTCACACTTAAAGTTTTTCGCCCTCCAAAGATGTATTATGTGGTAATCAGACTCAAGTCCTTTCTCACAAACTCAGTGTGTTGCCAACTGAACTATCCCTATTGGGTATTAGTGTTTTATTTTTCAAAAATGTTTCTATGCGTTAGTCTCAATTGGATCAAAAGGGCTATATTAAACCATTTTTGAAAAATAGAAGACTATATTAGACTTTATATTAAAAGAATGATCAAATTAAATAAAAAAATAAATAGATGGACCAAATTAGTAATTTTGCCTAGATAATTTTATCTATAACTTCTATGAGTGATGTAGACAAAGAAGAATAAAGCATGTACTAGAAGAAAAAGGTGGCCAAAAGTTAAGAAATCATTTTAGTAATTAAAAAATGATTGCATTTTTTATTATTGAAAAAAAAAAAATAAGGACCAAGAATATCAATCCATAGAGATATTAATAAGAAAAAATACCTTTTATGTATAAATCTGGACGATTATGAAATTCTAAGGCCCATTGACTTTGAGGAAATGTTTTCTGTTTTTATCTCCTGTATTTACTTTTAATTACAAAATTATCACTTTGATTTTTTTTTTCTATTTTCAAATATTTGTACAACAAAAACCATGAAAAAAATTGTTTTCAAGGTTTCTTGTTCAGAAACATATTAAAAATAAAGTGACAATTTTGTCATTAAAGGTTAATCCCAGAAACTGCAGGCTTTCACCTTCATAATAAGCACAGGAGCCGATATAGAGGAACAACAAATTTGGCATATCTTGTAGTGATTTCAATGGATCTTCAGTTAACTTTGAGTACTTAAAAGACAATTTCACAAGATTTTGGAACCGTGGAATCCCATTCGGTAACTCTTTTAACTTCCCATGCAGGAAAAGCTTCCTAAATCCTAAGTGTAGACATGGATGACATAAAATGCAAGTCAATTACTTCCTTTTCATCTACATAAATGTGTAGTTTATCCAAGAATTGCACCTCATTTATTGAGGAACATATATAGAGTGTTTCTGTATTGTCCCCTAAAATTTGTAATCCGCAGATCCCTTAGTTGCTTTAGCTGCTTTCCCAGCTCTCTCTAATCACAACTCCACCATCATCTAGTTTCAGTACACCTATCTTTTGTAGGGATGCCATGCCTCCAAGACCATCCTTCACTGTGATGGAAGATATTTTGTCGGCCAAAAGATGACGTAGCTTTCTAAGCTTGCTAATCTCCTTTGGTATGTTAGACTCTAGTGTTTGTCGTACATCCAAGGTCTCCAACACTACAACAAAAGGTCATTTTGGCAACATTTGAAAAATGTTGCAAAAATATACATAAATGTTGCTAATATACTTTTGCAACATTTTATCAAATGTAGGATAAAGCCCACGTCGCTAAAGACATTTAGCAACATTTTTACATATTAATTGCAACATTTTAAAAATGTTACCAATCTAGCTTTTTGCAACATTTTAAAAATGTTGCCAAGTTATCGTAACATTTATAAAAATGATTTTATAACATTTTAAAAATGTTGACAAAGTTATTGTAACATTTATCAAATTATTTTTGTAACATTCTAAAAATGTTGCTAAATTATTGAAATATTTATAAAATTTATATTAGACTATAACTCCATTACATAACAACATATCTCCAAGGAATATAAAATAGATCCTGAGAAAGCAATGCCATAATTTTTTAATATGCTAATATTAGACTGTAATTTAAACAAAAAACAGATAATTTCCTAAAAATCTATATGAATAATAGAAAAAACCTATAAAGAAAATAGAATAAAATTTACACCATTTCAAAACACTGATTTCATTCATGCAAAACAGGTCTAAGAAAGCAGATCCAAGAGTTACATCACTAAATGCTTTATATCATTCATCCTCACAAAGGAAAAAGGAAGGGTAATATTTTAATTTTAGTTTATAACTTTATATACATATATATACATGGGCGTCTAACCCTTGGTGGTACCCCTTTTGGTTGTTCACTATACAGCCCATCCGCAATCCAATACTTCATAAAGTTCTTTACTCGCTTATAAGATCTATTGGTGTGTCTATGATATTGAAATAGTCCTGGTTCCATACAACATTATGACGTTAGACACAAATAATCATTACAAAGAAAATCTCCATTGTGCTAATCTTTAAAGCATAGATAAAAAGATTGAAAACAATAAGCATATAAGCATAGTAATGCTCACGTGTTCAAAATACAAGACCTTGGAACCATCCACTAGCTCTGCTGCCGGGCATGAGCATTCTCCAAAAACTAAATTTCAATGTCGCATTTCTAAAAGCTTCTCTCGTCCACAAAAAGAAATGGATAAGCAAATATAACGAAAGTAACAAAAAAGAGAGTGGGAAATATACCTAGTATTAAAATAGTTAACAGGGTCTCTGGAAGCTTGCTCCTTAGAATACTACACCAACAATAATAATAATATTTGAGAAATTAAAGTGAAAAGAAGCATGGACATGACATAATAGTAACAGTTGGAGGAGTTCAATTACCTATGTCTGTCTTATTGGTCTCTGCCCTGTGAATAGTTCATCATCCAGAGGCAGAGGTTCCAATTTTGATTCCACCCATTTTGGGTTGGTTGTGTGACTATAACCAAAATCCCAAATTAAAACCTGCTATGCTTGGTTGTGCTTTGCTGTGGAGGATGGGAATAAAAAAATAACGACATTAATTAATAAAATCAGGGCTCCTATGTATTAATATTGAAAATTACCTCATCTACAGTGAGCCCATCCAGGTTACTTTTGATGTGTTCTTTGGCTATTGTACTGGTTTGATTACCGTAGAGTTTAGGATCTAGCTTACTAGACAGTAGAAAAATAAGAGACAGAGAGAGAGAGAATGATTCCAGTCCTGAATATAGAAATTGAAAGTTAAACAATTCATACTCTTCTTTAATATTTGCTTGTTGAAGCCACTGCACAAATGCCCATGGCCTATTAAGGACTATGTAACCCTGTCATAGAGCCATAGATGAGTAAGACTCCACAAGAATAAGGAATAAAGTGTTGACACTTAACATCTTCTATAGCAACATTTTTTTAAAGAAAAATGTTACGACAATGTGTTGAATTCATCTGTAGCAACATTTTTAATAAATGTAACTAAGAAATTGTTGCTATAGGGATTAATTTAAAAAGTGTTGACAATTAACATCATCTATAGCAACATTTTTTTAAAAAAATGTTACGATAATGTGTTAAATTCATCTATAGCAACATTTTTAATAAATGTAACTAATAAAATGTTGCTATAGGGGTTAAATGTAGTAGTGCAAGTTCCGGAGCTTACCAATGGATTTTGGTAGACTTGGTATCCATGTATTCCTGAAGCTTAGATACTTCAAGTGGATTAAATTCCCAAATTTTCAGTAACATGATATGATTGAGCATCTTCAAAATCAAGTACCTTCAATGGCATGTATTTTGCAAGGATTCCGCTGATGAAGTGTTCAGATAACTCTTCCTTTGTGAAAATTAGAATTGACTGAACATGTGATCTTTCAATACTTCCAATTAAATCAGTGGAACCCGTTGCTGTCGTTAAGCGTCTAACGATCCCAGATGACACTAATTGATTATGCTCATCAATATCCTGACAAAACCCTGCATCCTTGATTTTTCCAAGGATCATTTCATGTATTGAGTCATGAACACGGCATCCTCTAACTTTGCCATCTATGGTAAATGAAGATACTTGCACCAAACTTCTAGTTATCAACTCTATTAAATGTTGTTGTGCAACTTGTTCAAATGTTTTTCCACTTTCATGTTTGACAAACCCTTCAGCTATCCACTGCCTAATCAATCCATCAGTTTTAACTTCATAATCGTCATGATACATTCCAAAATACAATAAACATAATTTGAGATTATATGGCAAATCATCATAACTTAAACTTAAAATTTGTGCTACACTATTTAACTCAGAATTCCTCTGCAACACTAAACTTAGACTTTGACTGAACAGTCCCCATTCAGGTGCATTTTTATCTTTTTGAGATAAAAGTTCACCCATGGCCACAATTGCTAGAGGTAAACATTTACACTTTCTAACAATTTCTAGAGACAACATCCATCAGAACCATACTTAAATGCCTTCTTACAGAACAATCTCAAAGATTCTTCTTCACTTAAAGGTTGTTCTAGCTTATGCACTTCAACAAAAGAAGATTTCCTACAGAAGTACGCAACCTTCTCGTACCTGGTTGTGATTAATATCCTACTTTTTTTTTTATTATCAACCACAGAAGATTCAATGTCATTCCAAAATTTTTCATTCCATACCTCTTGTTGCGCAAGCAATTTCTGACTTCTTCTATCAAGGACCTTCAATCCATCGTAGAAACATTCAGAGGAGGATTCTCCATTTTTTCTTTACAAAACTTGTGCAACATATCCCTCAGCAGTCCTTCTACAGTGTAGGATTGAGACACTGTTATCAATGCGTGGCACTCGAAGTTGTTATGGACCTTGTCAAAAACTTGCTTAGCAAGAGTGGTCTTTCCCACTCCTGGTATTCCTACAACAGTGATGACAGTGCGTTCTTCTCGTCCCCCTATCAACCAATTTTTCAATATATCTCTATGGTGGTCAAAGCCCACAACCTCATCTTCCTTAATAAAGAGAGGATCCAGTCGAAGTTTGTGCCATGTAACATTTTGATTTCCTCTAGAACTGTTTGGTCTTTGTTCCAAAGGAAATTGGCGTTGGAAATCATCTCTTTAACATCCTGAATCTTATATGCTATTTGAAGGCGAAGGATCAGAGTTTTGATGTAGTCAATAGCCTCACAGGGCAAAGCTGCACATCGAGGATCATCAGGTTGCTTTACAGATATCATATTCATGGCCAGTCCTAACATTTTAGGGCCAGGACAGAATAATAATAACGGACACTTATATATATGAAAATTCAAAAATATAAATATATATTACATAAAAAATAAATAGTAATTTATTAAAAATAATATGTTTTATTACATTAAGTGAATAACATGATTTTAATAAATTTTTAAAAAAATGTATCACATTTTTCATTTAATTTACTCATATTTTCATCTATCATTTAATTTACACCTCCCAAAAAAAATTATTCATACAGAAATATTTATTTATAAGAACACCCTATATAAAAAAAAGAAGCAAATATACATAATATGTATATATAATTTTTCTATAATGATTTTATAAAATTTTATTTTTCATAATTTCTTTCCCATTTTCTTTCTCTTCCTCTATTTATTTTCTTTTTTCATCACATTTTGTATTAAATTTCACATTTTCTCTCTCTCCTCTTCATGTTTCTCTTATAATGGAAGATAATACACCTCCCAAAAAATATACAACCATCATTTTCAATAATTTTTAAGGATTTTCTTTTTTTCCTAGATATTTTTAATAAAAATATTATTTAATTGTTTGAAGCAGAGAATATATTATTCTTATTATTCTCATGTTAAAAAATAAATTTTCCTTCAACAAAAATTGATGGTCAATTATGCTTTTAAAACTTTAAACATGATATTTAAAATAAAGATTTCCTATCATTAAAATTGCTACAATGAATTTTAAAAATTAAATATCTTTTCTCCGACTGCAATTCTATAGTCTTGTATCTTTTGTTTAATTTATATAAATTTGGTTTTTATGGTAGGTTGCCATTGTGTGCCATGGTGTTGTGGCAGGCGTGTGGCTGGTGCCCTTTCTTTGCATGTCAACCAGCTAGATGTTCCCTGTGAAACTAAGACTAAGGTTTTTTTTCTTCTTTAAATGGGTCTCAACCATTATTTCTTCCTCAAAGTTTATTTTTCAAGTGTAATATAAAATCATTTATGTGTTGACCATGGTGTAATGCATATCCCATCAGGACAATGTGTTTGTTACTGTGGTTGCCTCTATCCAATATCGAGCATTGGCAGAAAAGGCAGCACATGCTTACTACAAACTCACCAATACCAGAGCACAGATACAGTCCTATGTATTTGATGGTGAATGTTTTAATTGGTGCTTGTGTTGTGAATCTGCTTAAAAGAAATCAGGTTTATGTGTGCATCTTTAGGTTGAAACTTACTTACTCCCTTGCAATTTCAGTTATCAGAGCAAGTGTTCCAAAGATGGAACTAGATGCTGCTTTTGAGCAGAAGAATGAAATTGCAAAAGTAGTGGAGGAGGAACTTGAAAAGGTATATATATACATCCCCTTTTTATTTTATTTTATTTTAAATTAAGAATGGGGTAGGACATCCTTAATCTGTTTGCTTTTACTTTCTAGGCTATGTCAGCTTATGGTTACGAGATAGTTCAGACTCTTATTGTGGATATTGAGCCAGATGAGCGTGTGAAGAAAGCAATGAATGAGATTAATGCTGGTATGTTCTCTAGATGTTCATGTGCTTGCTTCAGTTAGAGTTATTCATATTTCCTTTTCAAGCAAGTTAACAAAATAAATGCTAGTTTTTAGTGTGATATCTGGAGATTTCCTAGCTGAAAGGTTTTGATTGGAGAGTTTCTCCATACTCTTTGTCATTATACATATATAAGCAAGTACATCAGACAAAAAGCCTAGACTTTCATGAAGCTAACAGTTCTGAATAGTGAATAACTTTTCATTATAGAATACTTTCACAAATTCCTGATGTCATTAGCATCACTATCCTGAACAATTACTTTCTTACACTTGTTGATGCAACCTTAATTCTTAAATACCCAACCTTGCATATACTTATATACACTTTTAGCTAAAAATTTATCTAGTTTGAACAAAAAATTATTTGATGCATGGTTTTTTTTTCCTGATTACCCTTTACATTGTTCATTTACCATCACAAATAGCTGCAAGATTGAGGGTGGCTGCAAATGAGAAATCTGAAGCAGAGAAGATATTGCAGATAAAGAGAGCAGAAGGGGATGCAGAATCAAAGTACCTAGCAGGGCTTGGAGTTGCTCGTCAGCGCCAAGCCATAGTAGATGGCCTGATTCTCTGAGAATGTGCCTGGGACAACATCAAAGGATATCATGGACATGGTTCTCATGACTAAATATTTTGACACAATGAAGGATATTGGTGCATCCTCAAAATCCAATGCTGTTTTCATTCCACATGGACCTGGTGCTGTACATGATGCTGCTTCACAAATTAGGGATGGTCTTCTACAAGGAAATGCAACAAAGTCTTGAAGACTTAGATGTCATACTTGTAGTAGGTTTAGCTTCACAACTATGTGTATATAGGACAACTTAGTTGCTATTCTTTAAGTATTATTGTTGCTGTTCTTCAATTCAATAATCTGCATATAATAAAGGTTTGCTTAGGTTATCTAAGTGAACCCACCCTTATCTTCTTGACCACACCACAACTTGCCGTTTCTTTTAGATACATTTGCCATCCCATGTTCAGTGTCTTTCTATCTAGTTCCATTTTTTGAGTTTTTGAATAATAACTTCAAAGCAAATAAAATTGTTTTTGCAAATAGTAATGATAGTGCCTTTAGGAGGCATTTGGTAGAAGAGAAATTTTTAGATTCCCAGGAATGTTAGGTTGGGAATGTTAGTTTCCTATGTTTGGTTTCTATTTTAAAAAAATAAGATTCATAGGAAAGAGTGTTTCCTGATAATGTTTTTTAATCAGTTTCCCACGAAAACTTTCCCACAGGAGGAGGTGGGAATCTAACTTTTCCGACTACGGGGAAAGTTTCAATGGTATGAAAAGACCACATTACTCCCTTTCTTAAGTACAAAATATCCTCGTATAGGGTTCATCTTTATCTATAAACTTATCTCTATTGTTGAACGTTGCACTTATCCACATGATTATATCTTTCTTTAATTTTGAAAAAAATATTAATTTTAAAATTTGTAATTTTTTATCTTTATCTTTTTTTTAAACATAGATCCAACTACTTTATTATCTAAGTTTATCTCATTATTTATTATTTTATCTTTTGTATTATTATATTATAATATTATAATTCAACCTCTAATATGATAGTATGCCATAATAATATTTCAACCATGTAAAACAATGTCATAATTAAATTAAATAATTAAAATTTGTAAAAAAATTTGAAATTAGTTTTGTTCAATTTTCTTTTGCAAATGTTTTTTCATATATAAATTTATTTAAATATTGTAATTAAATTAGGTAAGTGTCATATGTAATAAAATTTGAGTGAAAAAATATTTAATGAAGTTATTTTAATAAAGGGTGTATTTGTAAAATTTTCTTATATATCCAGAAAAGTTCTACTATAACCAAACATAGGAAACTTTAATTCCCAAGAAACATACTATGACTAACCAAATATATTTTAACCATTCCCAGAAATCATGATTCTCAGGAATTGACTTTCCCAGGAATCATCATTCCCGGAGTATGAAAAAACTTCTCCCCTACCAAACGCCCCCTTAAAGGGAAGAGATTTTAATTAAACATTATATTTGATTCAAATAAGGGGAGGGGAGGGATTTTAATGAAGAAGAGGGAGGTAGTTTTTTACTTGTTTGGTTCACAAGAGAATGAGATGGATTTTAAAAATTTATTTACCTTTATCAATTGCTTATATATGACTTCCACTTTTCATCAAATTTACTTCATTTGAACAATCTCCACCGATTCAATTTACTTTTACAATTAGAGTTTCATCACAATTAAACTTCTTTAAATTATACACAATTTGTTTTTTTGTTAGCTTTTCACTTATCTCAACCTTTAAGGACCCCTTTGGTGGCCAAGATAAAACAGGATAGGATAGAATAGCTATCATATCCGTTGTTTGTTATGCCAATAGGATATGATAGTGTTATCTATTGCTTATATTAGAGTTGTAATGTAAATTAAATGATGTGTTGGCATAAGATAGAACATTAAAACCTAGTAATTGACTTCTTATTGTAATGTATCATCATTTCTCCATTCTTCTCCATATTCCTGAAAATATATAAAATAACCAATGTTATTTCAATGGTAAAAAGATACATTTCTCCATTCTTCTCCATGTTCCTGAAAATATATGAAATAACAATGTTATTTCAATGGTAAAAAGAAGAAAAGGATAAAACCATTCCTAGGTTTTTAATTTGAATATAGTTGAATTCAATTTTTTTAAGGCTAAATTGTTCTTTTGGTCCCTTATCTTTATTTTAGGTTGCAATTTGGTTCTTTATTTTTTAAAAGTTGTAAAATGGTTCCTTAAGTAATTTTTTTATAGCATGTTTATCCAAAAAAAATTAAAAAATACATTACTTTAGGGGTAAACATGCTATAAAAAATTACTTAGGGGACCATTTTGCAACTTTTAAAAGATAAAGGACCAAATTGCAACTTAAAATAAAGATAAGGAACCATTTTACAACTTTTAAAAAATAAAGGACCAAATTGCAACCTAAAATAAAGATAAGGGACCAAAAGAATAATTTAGCCATTTTTTTTTACCCAAAATTGATTTCGAATTTATATTAGTACTATCAATTAATTTGAATCGTATCATATAATATATATTTTGTGCTATTAATTTGAATGTTCAAATTATAAAAATCATCATGATCACTATTACCTTAATTATCTAAATTACTATAATTATATATTTTTATTTTAAATGTCACTAGAATATGACATGTGGATAATTAGTCTTAGTCAACAACTATGTTTTATATAATAAAAAAAATATAGATAGATAGATATAGATATAGATATAGGTAGATAAATAGATATAGATATAGATATAGATAGATAGATAGACAGATATAAATATTTTTAATATATGAATTATACTATAATTAAAATTCATAATAAATAAATATTTTTTTAATTTTACAAAGATTTATGAGAAATAATTTATATTGTGATATAAGATTATTTTTAATTGTTGGCAATTTCTTTTAAAAGATTGAAATTCAATTTGAAAATAAAGATTTAAATGGTAAAATAAAAGAGATAAGTGGCTAAGAAAAGTATTCAGGTAAAGATAGAAGGAAAATTGTTTGAGACGATTGAGAAAGAAAAAATTCAAGTTAGTTGCTCAATCAAATTAAATTTGAAATTAAAATTAAGAAATATATTCAAAAGAAATAAAAAAAAATAAATGTTTACTAAAAATAAAAATATTATCATTAATAGATAATTACTAAAAATATTTCATTGAAAGATAACTATTAAAAATATTATTCATGAATAAAGATTAAGATTTACTTATATTGGGATAGATTAATTCACCCAAAAAAACTAGTGCGTTGTCCCGTGCGATGCACGGGTGAATATTTTGGTGAGGGGCAGAGTAAATTTTTTAATTTGCATGTCACAAAATATAAACAATTATATGAAATGTTTTAAGAAATTGTTTAACTATTATAAGGAAACATGAATACATATTAAAAACTATCAAATAGATGACTTCAGTAGCATATTTACAATTTCTGTAAAAAAATCACATAGAGCAAATGACAATTTTTACGATACAATAATCTAAAATATATATTAAGTATCAATATCTTATGACTACATTAAATTGATTGTATGAGAAATGCTAGTGACACTCTATCTAACACTCTCTTTTAGACACTCTCCTTAAATCAGGGACGGACCTGCAACTTCACTTTGGGGGGGGGGGGCTTGCCCCCTTGCCCTTTTTCAATTTTGTTTTTTAATATTAAGTAATGTTAAAAAAAATTAACGTTAGGTAATTATTTTGTTTTGTTTAGGGAATTTAATTGTTATTATTTATCATTTTTACATTTTAGTAAAATATTCTATTCTTTTGTAATATTTATTGTAGAGATAATTATATTTTTGTCTTTTCGAAATAAAATATTTTAGTATCATTTATTTTTCTTTCAAATGGTTTTTCTTTTATAATATGTTATTATTATTATTTTAATAGTTATGAATAATTGTAGTTTGTAATCAAATGATTTTATTAATCTTTGTCAATGGATCAAAGTTACAAACACTATATATAAGATTGACAACTTAAATTTTTAAACACATAAACAAACATTCTATTTTTCTATCACTATTTTCCTATATTATTCTCTCGTGTGCTATGTAAATTTTTGGAAAGTAAATTAGATATCGAGTTGCACCAAAAGTTTGCCATAATTTGCTTTCAAAGTTATAGCCTTTGTCATAATAAATATTTTTCTTCTTTTTTCCAATTTTCTAAAAGTAGATTATTCTTCAATATGGTTTTTAGCTACTATTGTCATAAAAGATAATTTAGTAACATAATTTATTTGAATTTAGTAGATTTTTATAATATAATTAATAGGATTTTCATAAAAAATATATGATTAACATAAATACCAAATTTTATTATAAATTCATTAAAGTTCTCGGTGATATATGTAATTGGTTATTATCATTTGTAATCTTGGGTCTTTAAAAATACGTTTAATATCTTCCATGTAAATGTATTTTCTATTATATATTTTTAAATTATTTTATAAAATATATAAATATTTCATATAAATTTTAATGCTTACATATTTATTTCGTTTTGGCCCCCCTATTGTTGCATCTTGGGTCCACCCCTACCTATGGTTGGTTATGATGTTGAAATTTATTAAAAAGCACCCATTTTTGGGAGTTTCACATATCATTTAAGGATTCTCTTTCCTGATTTAGTGGTGAGATCCATCAAAATTGATGATTTTTAATAAATTTCAAGGAAAATGTCTAAAAGAGAGTGTTAGAGAGAGTATTGCTGGCACTCCTCTTGATTATATTGGATGTAACCATTTTATTATTTTTATCTTTCTATTACAAAATGCAAGAAAATATAACTTTTATTTCTTTCAATAAAAAATAAAAAAAATAATCATTAAGTATATTTATAATATTCTATAGTTAAGAATCTATAAGACAAAAAATAAATATTTATTTCAAATACCATGCAAGAGTTATGTCTTTTAAAATTTAAAGTGATTTGAAGACTCGGCTTAAAATAAAGATTTTTTTACTGCACAATAAAGAATTACTTAAACTTTTGATAAAATGATCAATGTAAAAAATCATTATAATATATAGTTTTGAAAATAATAATAATAATAATAATAATAATAATAATAATAATAATAATAATAATAATAATAATAATCTGTTTATAACTGATAAGATAAAGATGTAAAAAATATTTTATTTTCATGTTAAATTGCAATATTTTGAAAAATATTTTACTTATTCTTATATTTAATTATTGATTATTGATTAGAATAATTGTCCTATTAAACAATTTTTTAAACAATCGTAACTAATTTAAATTAGACGACCATATAAAATTATGATTTAAATTAAATAAAGATCAACTATAAATATTCTTGGATGATTAAATGAAAAAAGAATAATTCAATTATGATTGTTCCATTTTTAAATTATATTATTTGAATTAAATTCTCCTTTTGAATATATTATAAAATAGATGTTGTAATAAATTATTTACATAGTAATTATTTTCATTTAGAATTAAAAAATGTCCAAAAATGTCGACGAAAATAATTTTTATATCAAAGATTTTAAATTAGATGACCATATAGATTTTATATTGCTTTACATAACAAACATGATTATTATATACTTAATATAATCATGCACATTCGCTTTCAATGAATTGTTATTTAAAAATCAATTTACTTGATAAAATATAATTTGGATATGAAAGAATAATTATTATTTAAAAGAAGTAACGTAATATTTATGATAAATTATTCACTTATTAATTACAAATTTGAAAATGCATGACCCTATTAATTGTGAAATTAAAAAAAAAATTCCTTTTACGTAGTGAATTAATTATGATTCAATAAATTGTAGTTAAAATCAAATCATCCATGGATAAAAGAATATTTCTTACGTTATGATTTTTTAGGCAGAAGTAATAAAGGATGATTTAATATCATTATGAATCCACTCTTCACCTTCCATTTGCAGTAGGACGCGGCATTACTGGTGCATTTGGATTCTGTAAACTGATAACTGATAACCTTGCCAAACTGCTTTATCACTTTCCTCTTAATTCCAAACTCCCTCCCTATAAATACCACCACTCACCACCTTTTCTTTTCATTCTCACACTCATTCCATATCAAATTTTCATTATCAAGGTGAGTGCACTGTCATGTTTTTGTTACTATTCTTTTGAGGAGAATACAATTGATATATGCATTATATTTATGTTGGTGTTTGTTTAGGTGTTTTGATCTGTTGTGGTTTTAGTGAAGATGGGACAAGTCTTTGGTTGCGTGCAAGTGGATCAGTCAAGTGTGGCCATCAAGGAAGTTTTCGGGAAGTACGATGATGTTCTTGATCCTGGTTGCCACTGTGTTCCATGGTGTTTCGGCAGGCGTGTGGCTGGTGCTCTTTCTTTGCATGTCAAACAGCTAGATGTTCGCTGTGAAACTAAGACTAAGGTTCTTTCTTCCACTCTTATTTTGGTGTTGTTTTCCTATCACAATTGAAGTATTTTGGTGTTGTTATCTAATCACAATTGAAATTTTACTTTTGTAATCTATGTTGATCTTTATTACGTGAGATATCGAGGTGAAACTCTTGTTCTGATAGGAAAATAATGCCAAAAACACATATGGTTAGATATGTAATATAGAAACATATAATGTTCGTGTCATACCATTAATGTCTCTCTATGCAAGTGGCCTAGAATTGAAGTTTACTGTCAGAACAAGGTTGGTGGCCAGTCCAACTGCACTTGGCATGAAGAAGGATATTAGAGTTGTAATGTAAAATCATTGATGTGTTGAAAATCTAACAATATTTTTGTTTGGTCATTTTTATTTTTTCTCTACAATGTATCCTGATTAATGGCTGGATTATTTGACTGACCATTGTGTAATGCATCCCATCAGGACAATGTCTTTGTTACTGTGGTTGCTTCTATTCAATATCGAGCATTGGCAGAAAAGGCAGCAGATGCTTACTACAAACTCACCAATACCAGAGCACAGATACAATCCTATGTCTTTGATGGTCAGTATTTTAGTGCTTGTAGGTTTATATGTGCATCTTCAGATTGAAAGTTATTTACTCCTGTTGCAATTTCAGTTATCAGAGCAAGTGTTCCAAAGATGGAACTAGATGCTGCTTTTGAGCAGAAGAACGAAATTGCAAAAGCAGTGGAGGAGGAACTTGAAAAGGTATATATCCCCTTTTTATTTTATTTTAAATTAAGAATGGGGTAGGACCTATCCTTAATAATCTGCTTGCTTTTACTTTCTAGGCTATGTCAGCTTATGGTTACGAGATAGTTCAGACTCTTATTGTGGATATTGAGCCAGATGAGCGTGTCAAGAAAGCCATGAATGAGATTAATGCTGGTATATATGTTTTCTACATGTTCATGTGCTTGCTTCAGTTAAGAGTTACTCATATTCCCTTTTCAAGCATGCAAACAAACAGATGTTAGTTTAGTGTGGTGTCTGGAGATTTCCAAGCCGAGAGGTTTTGATTAGAGTGTTTTTGGATTCCCTGACATTATTATATAACTAAAGCTATATTACCTTAGAAAGGAGTTGGACCTTATAGATATATAAACATTAGACAAAAGCCTTGGCATTTCATGCAGTTAACAAGTCTGAATAGTGAATCATTTTTCATTATAGAATACTTCCCAAATTCCTGATGTCATTAGCACCATTATCCTGAACAATTACTTATACTTGTTGGTGCCACCTTAAATTAAATGCACAAACCTTGCATATACTTATAGACACTTTTACCTAAAGATTTATTTTGTTTGAAGCATGTTTTTATCTTTTCCTGATCACCCTTTGCATTGTTCTTTTACCATCACAAATAGCTGCAAGATTGAGGGTGGCTACAAATGAGAAAGCAGAAGCAGAGAAGATATTGCAGATAAAGAGAGCAGAAGGGGATGCAGAATCAAAGTACCTAGCAGGGCTTGGAGTTGCTCGTCAGCGCCAAGCCATAGTAGATGGCCTGAGGGACAGTGTGTTGGCTTTCTCTGAGAATGTTCCAGGGACAACATCAAAGGATATCATGGACATGGTTCTCATGACTCAATATTTTGACACAATGAAGGATATTGGTGCATCCTCAAAATCCAATGCTGTTTTCATTCCACATGGACCTGGTGCTGTACATGATGTTGCTTCACAAATTAGGGATGGTCTTCTCCAAGGAAATGCAACAAAGTCTTGAAGACTTACATGTCATACCTCTAGTTGGTTTAGCTTCACAACTATGTGTATAGGGTACAACTTAGTTGCTATTCTTTAAGTCTTTTTGTTGCTCTTGCTGTTCTTCAATTCAATATTCTGCATAATAAAGGTTTGCTTAGGTTATCTAAGTGAACCCACCCTTATCTTCTTGACCACACCACAACTTTTAGATACATTTGCAATCCCATGTTCAGTGTCTTTCTATCTAGTTCCGTCTTTTTTCAGTTTGTGAATAATACATTGAAAGCAAATAAAATTGTTTTGCTAATAGTAATGATACTGGGTAAAATTGCTTTATTTGTGGTTTTGTGGTTGTTTAATTATGTATAGTTTGTTGACGAGTTTGCACTGCGAGAAATTGAGAAGACATTGCCCTGGTATCAGGATTGTTCTCTGTTAACATTGTTAGTCTCATAATAAATGCTCAAAAATAAAATTTGAGTGTGGTAATAACTAATAACTTGATGAGTGTGCTTATTAATTTAGACTCTATTTAGATACATATTATCCATCGTTCATTCATGTAAATCTCATTTTTATTTTTTTGTTGAGCAATGGGTTCTATTGGAAGAACCAACTTACAGTGCAGGTGGAGAGTTAAAAGACTGGCTGTGGATTTCTAAAATGGTTTATTTATATACTTAAAAATAAAGAATAAATGAATAATTGATTATTGTTAAAGTACAATAAAAGATAATGTATCATAAAAAGTAATATATCATTTTTTTTTGTTAAATTTATTAAAATACATTTATATAATTAAGTATTTATTTTTAGTCATTTATATTACATTAAAATTTGAGAAATAATAATAATAATAATAATAATAATAATAATAATAATAATAATAATAATAATAATAATAATAATAATAATAATAATAATATCAAAGATGTATATCTCCCATTATAATAAGAATAATAATTTTAATAAATTACATCTTATATTGTAATAACTCTTAATGATGTACTAATTAATTGTTAAAAAAAATCATCTATCTATTATCTTTATTTAATTATTGGCTGCAAATATTTTGCCAATATAAATAATTTTTTTATTATACAAGATGCATAATATATATATATATATATATATATATATATATATATATATATATATATAATATTAGCAATAATTATATATTAACAATTTTTGAAACACTATCAAATTTTATTGTATTTTTTTTTTTTTTGAGAGCAAGGTATTTTTACATCTAGAACTTATGAGATTAATTCATCGACAAATTATTACATATTAATGAAGCAATAGTTAACACATTTAGCTTATTTATTTATTTTTTTTTTAAAATTTGATAAGGAAGTAAAAGGGAATTTTTTTTATTATGATGCATAAAATTGTGTTCCACTATAATTTTTAAAGGCGTTTTCATATGATTTTCAATAAAAAAAAATTCTTTGAATTTTGTTAACCAGTGCCCAACACCCTTTAAAAAAATAAAATTGATGAATATAATGAATGGATGTATACTAACCAATGAATGAATTCATGAATTTAAATAATGATACCATTAAAATATATTATCCTTTTTCCAATACCTAATACTTCCTCCGTCCAAAATGAGTGTCGCATTTAGAAAAAAAATTTGTCCCAAAATGAGTGTCACATTTAGCTTTTTAATGTAATATTAATTACTTTTTTCCACTAATACCCCTAATAAGTGTCACTTTAGTTTTTCAATGCAATAATAATAAGGTTAGTTTTCTAAAATTACTTCTCTCTTTCATCTATTTAATAGCTTTTCTTGGTCTGTGTAAAAAAAACTCATTTTGGGCCGGAGGGAGTAATAAATGTGTATTTAAAACTCATTTCCTATTAAATACCTCACTAATTAATATGATTCATTAAATTAAATAAATAAATAATAAAATAACTAAAAATGACTTATTTTTTTAAGGGAAAAAGTGCACAAAAACTTTCTTTCTTTATATTATATTAGTTTTATAAAAAAGATATACTATCTATTATCCTATATAAAGAAACAAATATTTAATTTATTAATATCAATAAAACATGTAACTTAATAAAAATAAAATAACTCTTAAAAATATTCTCATTAAAAAATAATTACTAAAATTATTTTCATTCAAAAATAACTATTAAAAATGTTATTCATGAATAAAGATAAGATTTACTAATATTGGGACAAATTAAAGTGGTTAGGTAAGTAAGAAAAGAAAAAAAAAGAATTTAAATGGTTTTCCAACTTCCCATTTTATCCCCCAACATAGAAAAACATGAGTTTGGATAATCCTACAAATTATAGTGATATTTCCTTTGAGACACGTTCAAAGTAGCAAATGTGTTGAATTCCTTGTGCATAACTTGTGTTTAGCATGTTTATGAGTTATGTAACTCTTGAAACACGGCTTAAACTTGGTTCACCTGTTTTGGTAAAACATTAATAATGTGCCGAAGTTCAACCTAAAACAAGTTCTAAGTCATAGGTACACTTGTGTTGCATGGTATATATACTTGAAAATGGGACTATATGTGCTTGTTGAATGCATTGTTCTGCCATGCCCTATTTCATGAAAATTACTAGGAATGATGTCTAAGGTTGTTGTAAGAACCCTTTTATGGAATACAATATTTACTTGTCTATTTCTCAATGAAATTGGTCCCATAGCATTTCAAATTTCGTATGATTTTTAGTGATTTTTCACCATGGTATGTTCTATTTGTTTTTGTTACTGTACAACAACTATAATTGTGTGGAATCTTCCATGTTCTGAGCATGGATTGGCTTGCCTTGTATTCTTAGATCAAACTAGACATTCTAATGAAAGTAAAAGGAGTTGGAATCACTCCATTTTTACTTTTAGATAATTTACTATGAATTTTCAAAGATGGGATTGGAGATGGACACAAAGTGTTGTCAAATCTATTTTGGTTTGTGAGAAGAAGAATGAATTTGAAGCATTGATGCTTGCTGTAAAATGTTGAAAAAATTCTTAGATATTCCTTGATGTATTGGAAGAGTCCCTATTGAGTTTTAACCTCGACAGATAAGTTTTCTTATTTTTAGAATTTCCCCACCCTAAGTGCATGTTTAAAGTTTAAAAGATGTTTTAGTCACAAGTGTGTTGTTTTTGTTCAAGTCCTAGCTTTCAAGACTAGTAACCTAATTTCTTGTGTTTCTATATGTTTAAAAGTTCCTAATATATATATATATATATATATATATATATATATAGAGAGAGAGAGAGAGAGAGAGAGAGAGAGAGAGAGGATCAAATTACACCGGTGTAACTTAAACAACTATTACACCACTCAATAACTTTCAACTGGATGATGTTTTCTTAAAACCCACCATTGGATTGAAAGTTCCTTTCACATAGATCATGTATATAAAATTTCAAATTAATCCAAAATTATTTGCTACCTCATTCATATAGATTAAAATTGACGTAATATAAACTTTTCAAAATATACTAAAATATGGATCATTTGATTACCTTCTTATTGTTGTTTAATTTTGACACAAACAATCTTGATAATATGTAGATATAATTCAATGGTTGAATCGATAAAAAATTTCATTATATATCAAGTTATTAAAATGGTGTAACTTTTTTAGAGTTACACTGGTGTAATTTGATCCCTCCTCATATATATATATATATATATATATATATATATATATATATATATATCTGAGGAGGGATTCACTTACTCCAAGAGTAAGTATAAGAGACTTACTCTTTATCCTCAACATTTATTTTCTTGAAATCTAATGGTTGTAATGAGTAATTAACCTTAACCACTAGATTTCAAGAAAATGAATGTTTTGGATGAAGAGTAAGTCTCTTATATTTATTCTTGGAGTAAGTAGATCCCTTCTTTATATATATATATATATATATATATAGTACGACTTTTGTGAGAACACTTTCTTAGGTGAGAATATGAGAACAACTAATAATAACCATCAGATCAAGATTAAAAATAATAGACGATTGAGAATAAAATATTTAAAAATTCAAATTAAAATCAAATATAACCATCAAATCTCTAAAAGATTCACAAACAAAAATCAAATCTATAAAAGATCTCAATTATCACATCCTAAAATATCTCAAATATCATGTCACTCTTTCTTCAAGATTATCGTTAACTCATCGCCGCCACTACCATGATTGCCACCACCTTAACCGCCATGGTCGGCCATCGTCGTTGCCGCCACCATTACCGTTGAGTGCGGTGGTGGTGGTGGCGCACGACAACGGTCATGTCGATGGTGGTGGTTGTGGTGGCGGCGGCAATCATGGCAGTGGCAGCGGCAGTCATGGTAGTGATGGTGATTGGTTAATTGAGAAAAGAAAAGAAAGTAATACTTGAGATCTTTTATAGATTTGATTTTTATTGGGTTATCTTTTAGAGATTTGATTGTTATATTAGATTTTAATTTGAATTTTTAAATATTTTAATCCTAACCGTCTATTATTTTTAAACTTGATCTAATGGTTGTTATTAGTTGTTTTCATGTTCTCGCATAAAAAAGTGTTCTCACAGGAGTCGTACTATATATATTTTCTTTCCAAAAAGTTATTTTACTAAATGAGTTATTTTAGTTTTCATTTCAAACTAGTTAGACTGCTTCATATCACACACTATGTTTTAAACTCTATATGTCTATAGGCGAATACACTGCGAAGTTTGAAGAGTTGCCGCTTTCCTACCCACCTTATCAATAGAACCCAAATGAGGAGTCAAAGTGTGTCAAGTTTAAGAATGGCTTGAGACTTGAGATTAAAGAGGCTATAGAACATCAGGAGATTTGAGAGTTTGCAACTCTAGTAAACAAATGTAAGGTTTTTTTTTAAGAGAATTGTCAAGCAAGGATTCAAAATAGCAAGAACGTTAGGCCACAAAGGCATCAAAATAAGAATTTTAAGAAGGAAGAGTGTTAACCATGAGTGGAGCTAAGGGCTAATCCATGTTTACTACAAAAATACTCTTTAACTTGTTAGGGATTTTGATAATAAAATTGTTAACGAAAAGGTATTTTTTTGAACCTATTAGAAATTATTGTTGGAATAACTTTTAAGATAGTCATTGTAAAAGTCAACAAACTTACCATACATGATGATTTGTAATTAAAAGACTGTGTACTATTCTACACTGTCACTACATATAGAAACACAAGAAATTAGGTTACTAGTCTTGAAAGCTAGGACTTGAACAAAAACAACATACTTGTGACTAAAACATCTTTTAAACTTTAAACATGCACTTAGGGTGGGGAAATTATCAAAATAAGAAAACTTATCTTAGTTGCTGTAATTACTCACTTTTCAAGTGGTTTTTAAGGCAATTATCTATCTTTTTCTCTTATTTGGGGTGTTGTTTTGCTCAATTTCTGTTAATTTTGTAGTATAGTTAGAATTTCTTTAATTTTCTAGTTTTATGGTTATATCTTAGTGTTTTGTCCCACTTTTTGTAGGAATTGGAAATTGAAGTTGAAGAACACATTTTGGAGCTACATTATGAAGTTTTGGAAGCAGTGAAGGGTCTTTTGTAGTAGCAATCTGTTGAAGTGTAGGAATTGCCAATCAACCAAGCCAAATTTCCAGGTTGAGCGAAATGTCAGTTTGAAGAAATTCTGCACATGTATATAAAGAGCTGGCCCTCATTTATGAAGGAGTCTGGGACATTTTCAGGAGCATTCTTTGTAGCTCATTTTGTACTATTTTTATTGGAGAGAAAAGCTCTCTCTTGTTCTTAGTGTTCTTCCTCATCTCCTTCCCCTCCATGTGTATTTTCAAGTTGCTCATGCCCATGAGTGACTGATTTCTTTAGTTGTAAGGGGTTAGATGTAACCATTCTCAAAACTCTCCTGTATCTTCTGATATTATTTATATATATTCTGCATATTCGTGTTTAATGTTAGTATTTTGCTTCTTTTCTTAAAGCTTATTGTGGCTTGATCACCCATAGCATGATCCATGGACATGATTGTTGTTGGGAAACACTTTTGTTGTCTAGATCTGAAGCAATATACCTCATGAACTTTGTGTCTAGGAATGGAACTTAGTTAATGGGTTATCTTGTGGTCACTAGACTTAAAGCTAGTTGCTTCGTTAAGTTGTTAAGGGATCAAGGCTTAGGGAAGTAATCTAAGACTCACTGCACCTAAGGGATTAGGGCTGAGAACATTTTTATTGATTGATTTTAACATTTAAATGCAAATGGAATATATATCATGCGTTAATGCAAGAAGAGGGTAGAGTTTGGTGAGATCTAACCCCTGCAACATCTTTATTTATCTATTTTTTTAACCTCTATCTACTGCTGTGTTTTACTTTAAAACCACAAAAACATCTTTTTAATTTCTGTTCTGCATTAGATCTACTGTAACCTTTCACAAAACCAACCAAAGTTTATGTTTTTACTGCTTTCTTGTGAAAACCAGTTTAGTCTAGCTAATATCTACGTGAACACTGCCTATATTACGCAAATCCCTTGGGAAAATGATACTTGGACTTATCCATTTACTACTTGTTCGATTGGTGCACTTGCCAAAATCCGATACCAAGTTTCTGGCGCCGTTTCCGAGGATTTGCTTCTCAATATTAGGCTACTTCACTTTCATATTATCCTAGGCTATATTCTATATTCTTTTATTCTTTGTGTTTTTATTTCTGTTGTGGTTGTTTTCTTGGGCTAACTTTCTATTCTAGTCTTCTGTTTTCTTTTTCTTTGTTTATGCACACAAGGAGTTCAGCTGATCCTTTGTATTACGACCCGGAGATTGAGTGGACAACCAGACAAACCAACAGTTGGACAAGGAAAAGGAAGGCTCTAGAAAGACTTGCTAGCCAAGAACCATTTCCTCTTATTTCACTAGATCTGTCTTTGACGTCCATTCCTGAAGAAGAAGAATTCATTATGGCAGATGACGGAGAAGTGAATCAACCAAGGCGTACTTTGAACGATTATTGTGCCAACACAGGGCCGAGATTCTTCAACACCATTGCTAGACCAGAGGTGCAGGCTCATAATGTTGAAATGAAAGCATCTCTCATCCACTTGATTCAGCAAAACAAGTTCCATGGTCTTGACCATGAAGACCCTTATGCTCATTTGACTACTTTTGTTGATATATGCAACACAGTGAAGCTACATCAAGTTAATGATGATTATATCTGGATCAGTCTTTTTCCATTCTCTCTTGATGGAAAGGCAAATGATTGGTACAGAGCCATTCCTCCTAACACTCCCTTGACTTGGGACGAGCTGGTTGACAAATTTTTGAACCGTTTCTTTCCTCAATCCAAGATCAACCAAAGGAAGACAATTATCTCTACTTTCACTCAAGGAGCAGATGATACCTTGTGTGAAGCATGAGAGAGATTCAATGGCCTGTTAAGGAAATGTTCAGCTCATTGTTTCAATAAGGCAGCTCAAATCAACACTTTCTTAGTTGGACTTAGACCTCAAACAAAGCTTATGCTTGATGCTTCAACTGGAAGCAAAATCATGTACAAGACATTAGATGAGGCAAAGGAAATTATTGAAAATATGGCCTCTAATGACTATGAGGTGCAGCATGACAGAACTCCTGTGCAAGTACAGAGGAGAGGAGTTCTTGATTTGAATTCTCAAGATGCCCTCCTAGCTCAAAATAAGCTTCTCACGCAACAGCTTGATGCATTTACTAAGCAACTTGCTAAGATGCCTCAACAACTCCAAGGCTTACAAGCTACTTAGTCCAACACTCAACAAGTTCTTTGCTATGAACTTTGTGGAGGTGGTCATTCAAGTGGCCAATGCATCATGCCATCGGTTCCTAAGAAGAAATCAATTATATGGGGAATCAAAACCGGCAAAGCAATCCTTATTCTCAATACTTCAATCAAGGTTGGAGGAACAACAATGCTGGTTGGAAGCAAGAAGTTGATCCTTCGAACAGACCTCCTTACCAAAGTCATCAACAACAATACCAACCTCTTCATCAAGACCGTGTTTCTAAGTTGGAGGACACTCTCAATCAATTCATGCAAGTATGTATCACCAACCAACAAAACACGGATTCTTCTATCAAGAATATTGAAGTGCAAATGGGACAATTTGCTAAGGATTTGGCAGAACTTAAAAGTGGAGCATTTATAGCCAACACTCAAGCAAATCCTAAGGAGCAATGTAAGGCTATCACTACAAGGAGAGGTACAATTGTGGGAGATTTGTGTAGAGAGAAAAGTGAGCAAGAGGTAGTTGTGGAGGATGTAAAAGATGACGAGGAAGACAAAAATGAGCTGAGTGAAAAAGAATTGAGTGAGGAAGAGAAAAACAGTGAGAAAAATGTAGAAAAAAGTTTAATCAGTGAGGAGGCTAAGCCAAAAATGACTAAACACCAGAGGGTGAGAGAAGAGAAGAAGAAAAAGGAGTCAAATTTTGTTCCTCCATAAGGGTTGCCTTACCCTCATGTGCCAACAAGGAAGGATAGAGAAAGGCAATTTGCACGTTTCTTAGACACCTTCAAGAGATTGCAAATCAATCTACCTTTCTCGGATGCACTTGAGCAAATTCCAACTTATGCCAAGTTCATGAAGGAACTCCTTACCAAGAGGAAAAAGTACATTGAGAAAGATATAATTGAATTAGAAGCTGGATGCAGTGCTATAATTCAAAATCCATTGCCTTTCAAGTACAAAGATCCTGGTAGCTTTACCATTCCTTGTACCATTGGAAATCTGTCCATTGGAAAAGCTTTGCTGGATTTGGGAGCAAGCATCAATCTTATGCCGTTGTCCATGCTTAGCAAGGTGGGGGATGTAGAAATTAAGCCTACAAGGATGACACTTCAACTAGCTGACCGTACCATTAAGCTTCCATATGGAGTTGTTGAAGATTTGCTAGTGAAGGTGGATAAATTTATATTCCCAGCTGACTTTGTAATTATGGATATGGAAGAGGATGCTGAAGTTCCTCTCATTTTGGGGAGACCATTTATGATGACAGCCCGTGCCTTGATTGATGTTAGTGATGGCAAATTCAAGATGAGGGTGCAAGATGAAGAAGTCACGTTTAATGTGTTTGAAGCAATGCAGCACCCTAGTGAAGATAAATCATGCTTCAGAGTGGATATTCTTGATGAAATCTACACCACCTCTAAAAAGCAATTGCCTAGTTCCACTCTTGAGAAAGCTTTAATTGATGCATTTGAGTTACTCAATGAGGAGGAAGAGAAGGAAATTGAGGAATGCTTGAAGAGCCTTGATACTTTGAAGGAAATTCCTCCAAATGAAGAAATTGTTGAAGATTTGAAGAAAGATGAGAAGGTGGAGGAAACCAAACCCGAATTGAAGGTGCTGCCTCCACATTTGAAGTATGTGTTCCTTGAAGAAAATGGTGGCAAACCAGTCATCATTAGTAATTCCTTATCTACCACAGACGAGGAAAAATTAATTGAGGTTTTGAAAGCTAACAAAGGAGCCATTGGATGCTCTATCTCTGATCTCAAAGGGATAAGTCCTTCTTATTGCATGCATAGGATCTTCATGGAAGATGATTTCAAACCTGTGGCTCAACCTCAAAGAAGACTCAATCCTGTGATGAAGGAAGAAGTGAGAAAGGAAGTCTTAAAGCTTTTGGAAGCTGGATTGATCTACCCTATTTTCGATAGTGCATGGGCGAGCCCTGTGCAAGTTGTGCCTAAAAAGGGTGGCATGACAGTTATTCGCAATGAGAAAAATGAGTTGATTCCTACAAGAACTGTCATGGAATGGAGAATGTGCATAGACTATAGAAAGCTCAACAAAGCAACAAGGAAGGATCATTTTCCCCTTCCTTTCATGGATCAAATGTTGGAGAGACTAGCTGGTCAAGCTTTCTATTGCTTCTTGGATGGTTACTTTGGCTATAATCAAATTGTTGTGGATCCTAAAGACCAAGAGAAGACAGCCTTCACCTGTCCTTTTGGAGTCTTTGCATATAGGAAGATGCCATTTGGGCTATGCAATGCACCTGCCACTTTCCAAAGGTGTATGCTAGCTATCTTCTCGGATTTGGTGGAGAAATGCATAGAAGTCTTCATGGATGACTTTTCTGTTTTTGGTGGTTCATTTGAATTGTGCTTGTCCAACTTGGAAACTATTTTGAAGAGGTGTGCTGAGACAAATCTCATCCTTAATTGGGAAAAATGCCATTTTATGGTGACCGAAGGAATTGTTCTTGGCCACAAAATTTCATCAAGAGGAATTGAAGTTGACAAAGCCAAAGTAGAGGTCATTGAAAAGCTTCCACCAACAACAAATGTGAAAGGAGTTCGAAGCTTCCTTGGACATGCTGGATTCTATAGACGCTTCATCAAAGATTTCTCCAAAATTTCCAAACCATTGTGCAATTTGCTGAATAAGGATGCACCATTTAATTTTGATGATGAATGTTTAAATGCTTTTAATTTCTTGAAGTCTACTTTAGTTTCTACTCCTATACTCACTGCACCTAATTGGAAAATTGATTTTGAACTCATGTGTGATTCTAGTGATTATGTAGTAGGGGCTATCCTAGGCCAAAGAAAGAATAAAAATTTTCATCCCATTCATTATGCTAGCAAGGTGCTCAATAAACACCAAGTGAATTATGCAACAACTGAAAAAAAGTTGCTAGCAATAGTGTATGCTTTGAAAAAATTTTGTTCTTACTTAATTGGTTCCAAAGTAGTTGTGTACATTGATCATGTTGCAATTAAATACTTGTTGTCCAACCCTGATTCCAAGCCTAGACTCATTAGATGGGTTTTGTTGCTGCAAGAATTTGATCTTGAAATTAAGGACAAGAAAGGAAGTGAGAACCAAGTAGCTGATCACTTGTCACGGCTTGTGAATGATGAGGTGACCACTCTTGAGAAAGAAATTCTTGAAGAGTTTCCTGGTGAGAAATTGCTTGTGGTGCAAGAAAGGCCATGGTTTATGGTGGCAAACTACAAGGCTGGTGGAATCATTCCAGTAGACATGAATTGGCACCAAAAGAAGAAATTTTTCAAGGATTCTCGTTTCTATGTGTGGGATGATCCTCATTTATTCAAAATTGGAGCTAAGAATTTACTTAGAAGGTGTGTTGATAAGGAGGAAGCAAGGAACATTCTATGGCATTGCCACAATTCACCTTATGGAGGTCACTACAATGGAGAGAGGACTGCTGCAAAGGTCCTCCAATCTAGATTCTTTTGGCCTACAATTTTCAAAGATGCTCATGATCATGTGGAAAGCTATGATAAATGCCAAAGAACCGGAGGGATATCAAAAAGGAATGAGTTGCCACTTCAAAACATTCTTAAAGTGGAGGTCTTTGATTACTGGGGTATAGACTTTGTTAGCCCCTTACCTTCATCCTTTTCCAATGAATATATTTTGGTGGCTGTAGATTATGTTTCAAAGTGGGTAGAAGCTGTTGCTTGCCCCAAAAGTGACTCCAAAATAGTCATTAAATTTCTCAAGAAGAATATCTTCTCTCGGTTTGGTGTTCCTAGAGTTCTAATTAGTTATGGAGGATCCCATTTTTGCAATGCACAATTGAAGAAAGTCTTGGAGCATTATGGAGTCAAGCACAAAGTAGCTTCTCCCTACCATCCTCAAACCAATGGTCAAGCTGAGGATTCAAATAGAGAAATTAAGAGGATCCTTGAGAAGATAGTTGCTTCTTCTAGAAAGGATTGGGTTGTAAAGCTTGATGATGCTCTATGGGCATATAGGAATGCATTCAAGACTCCAATTGGCCTATCTCCATTCCAAATGGTTTATGGCAAAGCTTGTCATCTTCCTATGGAATTGGAGCACAAAGCTTATTGGGCTCTTAAGTTCCTTAATTTTGATCAGTCCTTGGCTGGTGAGAAGAGGAAGATCCAACTTCATGAGCTAGAGGAGATGAGACTCAATGCATTTGATTCTTCAAGGCACTACAAACAGAAAGTCAAGGCCTATTTGACAAAAAGCTTATGAAGAGAGACTTTCAGCCTAATCAAAAGGTTCTATTGTTCAATTCAAGGCTGAAATTATTTCCAGGCAAGCTTAAGTCCAAATGGTCTGGCCCTTTCATCATTAAGGACGTGAAGACTCATGGTGCTGTTATTTTGGAGGATCCTTCAACAGGAAGAAATTGGACAGTTAATGGTCAGAGATTAAAGCCTTATTTGGGGGGTGAAATTGAGAAGCTGACCACAATTCTACATCTAAGTAACCCTTGAGGTCATCAAATGTCAAGCTAATGACATTAAAAGAGCGCTACCTGGGAGGCAACCCAGTTTTCTTGCCCTTTTACTTCTGCATTTTGAATTGTTGGATTTAGTTAGTTATGTGTTTTGATCATCTAGAACTCATGTGTTTGATCTTTGTTTGATTTTTGTGTGTTGTTATTGTTTATTTAGTTCTTTGTGGTGTGATCATTTAGAAGCATTGTTTTGTAGTTGCACATGTTCCATTTGGTTGTTACATTGCAGCAGTTAGGCTCAATTATGCATAATTTGTATTTTGGTCAAATCTGTGCAAAAAAATGCTCTCGAGTGACTTTTGGCTCAAGCCACTAATACTGGCTCTAAGCCAAAACCACTGGAGCAATGATTTAATTTCCCTGCATTGTTGAGTCAAGCCACGTTCCATGGTTAAGCCAAAAACCACTTTATGAACCTTATCCAAATTCATGCTTTTTGCCAAGCCATTCCTCATAGCTAAGCTGTTGTTTACTTTTTCAAGCCCTCAGATCTTTTTCAAATTTTCCCACCTCCCAAGAGTTTTTCCCTTTACCCATAACGTCTCCATTCAGTCTCAATTACCTTTCCCCGTCCCGTTTCCCTATAACCACCACTGTTACATTTTTCTATTCACCCCTCATTTCAACCAATCACATCGCCGCACATCACTCCACCTCCACTTAGAATTTTCTTTCACTTTATAACAGTCACTGTACATTTCCTATTCACCCCTCCTTTCCACCAATCAGTTTCTTTCTTTCACTTTTTCCTACATTTTCCCCACACCTTTACGTCTTTCCCTAGGCTGCCACCCCTTCTACTCTCCATTCATTTCTACTTTTTCATTCCCATCATCCTTCTGAGCACAGCCTTCGTCCTCTCTCAACTCATCCAACAGCACTATGACTGTGACCCCTCCCTCTCGGCCTACTCTCCATCTCCACCTCGAGCACAACCCTTCTCTGTCCACTTGTGCGTGTTGCTTCAGTCATTCCCTTTTTCCCTTTCTGTTTGTCACTCTCATATCTTTTCAGAAAAAGATTATAGGGTTCTGTCCATTTGCATCTCTGCATTGTCATTTCCTTTTTTCCTTTTCGTTTTGATTTTTGTTGCAGTTTTTGAAGTATGTGCATGTTTAAAAATTTTCTGTTCTTGCTATTTTATTATTTTTATTGTAAAAGTTTTAACCTTTTGTGTTTGGATTTTCCGTTTTCTTCCCTTTTCGTTGACAAAGGTCAAAACTTTTGTTAGAACCTTCTTTTCTTTTTGCTGTTTTAAAGCTTCCGTTGAGTGGGTATGTCTTTTTCTACCTCTTTTTATTGCAAAAGTGCAAGCTTTGTGCGTTTTTCTTTTGTTTGTGGCGTTTTGGGATATCTTTCCCTGTTGAGTGTAGGCACGTATTATTTTTCCCCTTTCCCCTTTGCGTTTTCTGTTCATCTTTTGGGAAGCCTTCTTTTATTCCTTTTGTTTTTAACCTTTTAGTTTTTGTTCTTGTTTTTAATGGTTGAATCTATGTGGATCTTGTCTTTTTCATTGTTTATGGGGCCACTGATGGTTTAAGTTCTGGTTTTTCTGAATATTCTTCGAAGGTTCTTATTTTCTCTGTGTTTTGGGACTACGTTTAGGGTCTCTGTGCTGTTGTGTTTTGTTTAACATTTTCTGTATACTGCTACTATTGTTCGGGAAGCACATGGGTCCTGTTGTGAGTTCTATGTTTTGCGCAAAAAGCATCCCTTTGTCTTTTTCTTTTTCTTTTTCTTTTTGTCTTCACGTGTGTTTTTCCTTAACTGAAATCTGGGACCACTTTGTTTTTCTTATTCAATTCGTCACCCACACTTGTTGGAACCACGTCTTTTGAAAAATCTGAGTAGTGCATGATTGGTGGGTTTTGGCAAAGCTACCCTGTGGAAGCTAAGCCAAATCCCCTGCACATATCTGTGTTCATGTTCTGGTTCCTGCACATGTGTGTGACAAAAATCTCTTTGCTGTTTATGGATTCTCAATTATCCTTTTAGTTTATTGTTAATTTATTGTTCCATTTTTCTTTTCTTTTCTTACGTGTTGTGTTTCAATTATGTTTTGTAACTTGTGTTTCAAATTATTTTTTGTTTCTTGTTTCTTATTTTTGGTACTAACTTATTTCATTTCTTGTGTCTCCTGTTTTATTTTTTTGTTTTGTTTCTTTTCTGTTTTCAGCATGGCCCTTGCAGCACCGAGACCTCATGGACGTCTCCATTGGCCATCCCCTTTTGAGTTTGAAGCTATGACTGCATGGCTTGGGGACATACCTCTCTTTTTTGGGGGTGCAGCTACTGCTGATGCTGCTGATGGAAATGGTGCTGCTACTGGAAATGATGCTGCTGCTGAGGCTGGAGACCAAGGAGCTGCTGTGGGGGATGAAGCCGTGGCAGAGGAGGAAAGTGAAATGGAGGAAGAAGGAACTGAAGAGGAAGAAGAGGAGTATGACAGTTCTGAGGCAGAGGATGATGATGATGTTTGATGGGGGATTTGTTTGTTTAATCCTCATTTTACTAGGACAATTTATTTTTCTGCTTTTATAATTTCAGTATTTTAATTTCAGTGCATGGTTAGTTACTTTGTGGGTTTGCTATTAGTTTAGTTGTTATTTTGGTAATGTTAGCCAAGGCTTAATCATTTTCTGAACTTGGTACTTATGCTATGGTTGCGAGTTTAATTATGTTGTGGTTGTTCATGGCTTAGAAAAATCCCATCGTGCGTTTTCCTAGCTTGCTTCTCCTGCTTTTTAAAGAAAAATGCTTTTACGAATCCGTGGTTTGAATGATTTTTGTGGCTGTGCGTTTCGTTAGCATAGCTGAGATGCATGTATGTTTTTGAGAAAAAGTTTCAAGCATGATATGATTTTGAGGACAGGTTTGAGAATGTTTGAGAAATTATTCTATGAGTTGTGTGATGTCTCAAATGATTATGAGTACCACCTTTGGCACCACACTTGGTTTTGAACAATTCTCTTGTGATGATTTTTGCATGTTAATAAAGAAATGATCAAGGCAAATTTTGTTTAATGATTGTGAATTCTAGAGCCAAAAAGCCTTCCCTTGTTACTGTTATCCTTTTTGTGTAGCCCCTTTGAGCCTTAATTGAAATAAATTTCTGTCATTATAACCCAAAGAGCCTAAATGAAAAACAATTCACTTTCCTTACCATTGGATAGGAGAGCAATTGCATGTGTTGGGTTTAGAATAAGTTTGGGGGAATTTTTTGCATGTAAAGGACAACTTGGGAACAATTGTGGGTCACTTCCATTGAATTAAAAGAAGTGTCACAGTTGTGTTCATCTTATGTTCTGCAAAAAAAAATCTGAGAAAAGAAAAGAAAAAGAAGATCAAGGAAAGAAAAAATAAATAAAAGTTGTGATACTTGTTGTGATTATAGTGGCATGTTTTTAAGCTTAAATTTGATAATTGTAAGGATTTGGTATCTTTGTCATTGTGAGAGAATAAGAGGGATTGGGTAAAATCTAAAAAATGCATTGATTGCTCTCTTTATCTCATGGTGTTTTGTTTATCTAGAAAAATCAAATTCCTTTCAAGCCTAGCCACATTTCAGACCTTGATCAAGTCCTTGTGATCTTAATTTATGTGCATAATTTCGTTGCATTGAGAAGGAAAGCAAAACTGATTTGTGGTTTCCATTGTGTATTGACTGTGAGATATTTCAGCACCTAAATCAATTGGTGCTTGAGTGAGACACTTGAGTGAAAAAAATCAAACATTCTTAGATTTTGTCTAATTTTGATTGTTATGCTTGGTTCATTTCTTGAGAAATTAGGTACTTGCATCCTTGTTATGGTCTCGGTTTAAAGCGCCATGTTTGAAATTTGAATCATTGGTTTGGTCCTTTTCAATTCTTAGATGGAAGCATGTTTGGATTTGTTAGGATGGGACTGATCTTGGTACATGATTTCTGTTTCAATGTTAGTTATTTTCAGTTTAGTTAGTTTTTTAGTTGTTGTTTTATCTTTTGCTTGAGGACAAGCAAAACTCCAAGTTTGGGGGAGTTGTTAGTTGCTGTTATTACTTACTTTTCAAGTGGTTTTTAAGGAAATTATCTATCTTTTTATCTTATTTGGGGTGTTGTTTTACTCAATTTTTGTTAATTTTGTAGTTTAGTTAGAATTTCTTTGATTTTTTAGTTTTATGGTTATATCTTAGTGTTTTGCCCCACTTTTTGTAGGAATCGGAAATTGAAGTTGAAGAACATATTTTGGAGCTGCATTATGAAGTTTTGGAAGCAGTGAAGGGTCTTTTGCAGTAGCAATCTGTTGAAGTGGAGAAACTGCCAATCAACCAAGCCAAATTTCCAAGCTGAGCGAAATGTCACTTTGAAGAAACTCTGTACATGTATATAATGAGCTGACCCTCATTTATGAAGGAGTCTGGGACATTTTCAGGAGCATTCTCTGTAGCTCATTTTGTACTATTTTTATTGGAGAGAAAAGCTCTCTCTTGTTCTTAGTGTTCTTCCTCATCTCTTTCCCCTCCATGTGTATTTTCCAGTTGCTCATGCCCATGAGTGACTAATTTCTTTAGTTGTAAGGGGTTAGATGTAACCATTCTCAAAACTCTCTTGTATCTTCTAATATTATTTATATATATATTCTGCATATTTGTGTTTAATGTTAGTATTTTGCTTCTTTTCTTAAAGCTTGTTGTGGCTTGATCACCCATTGCATGATCTGTGGACATGATTGTTATTGGGAAACACTTTTGTTGTCTAGGTCTGAAGTAATATACCTCATGAACTTTGTGTCTAGGAATTAATGGAACTTAGTTCATGGGTTATCTTGTGGTCACTAGACTTAAAGCTAGTTCCTTCGTTAAGTTCTTGAGGGGTCAAGGCTTAAGGAAGTAATCTAAGACTCTTTGCACCTAAGGGATTAGGGCTGAGAACGTTTTTATTGACTGATTTTAACATTTAAGGGCAAATGGAATATATATCATGCGTTAATGCAAGAAGAGGGAAGAGTTTGGTGAGATATAACCCCTACAACATCTTTATTTATCTATTTTTTTAACCTTTGTCTACTGCTGTGTTTTACTTTAAAACCACAAAAACGTCTTTTTAATTTATGTTATGCATTAGATATGCTGTAACCTTTCACAAAACCAACCAAAGTTTATGTTTTTACTGCTTTCTTGTGAAAACCAGTTTAGTCTAGCTAATATCTATGTGAACACTGCCTATATTACGCAAATCCCTTGGGAAAACGATACTTGGACTTATCCATTTACTACTTGTTCAATTGGTGCACTTGCTAGAATCCGATACCAATCTGTCAGGGTTAATACAATAGGGATTCTTCCAATACATCAAGGAATATCTAAGAATTTTTTCAACATTTCACAGCAAGCATCAATGCTTCAAATTCATTCTTCTTCTCACAAACCAAAATAGATTTGACAACACTTGTGTCCATCTCCAATTCCATCTTTGAAAATTCATAGTAAATTATCTAAAAGTAAAAATGGAGTGATTCCAACTCCTTTTAGTTTCATTAGAATGTCTAGTTTGATCTAAGAATACAGGGCAAGCCAATCCATGCTCAGAACATGGAAGATTCCACATAATTATAGTTGTTGTACAGTAGCAAAAACAAATAGAACATACCATGGTGAAAAATCACTAAAAATCATACGAAATGCAAGAAAGTATAACTTTTATTTCTTTCAATAAAAAATAAAAAAAATAATCATTAAGTATATTTATAATATTCTATAATTAAGAATCTATAAGAAAAAATAAATATTTATTTCAAATACCATGCAAGAGTTGTGTCTTTTAAAATTTAAAGTGATTTGAAGACTCGGCTTAAAATAAAGATTTTTTTTACTGCAAAATAAAGAATCACTTAAACTTTTGATAAAATGATCAATGTAAAAAATCATTATAATATATAGTTTTGAAAAAATAAAAATAAAAATAATAATAATAATAATAATAATAATAATAATAATAATCTGTTTATAACTGATAAGATATAGATGTAAAAAATATTTTATTTTCATGTTAAATTGCAATATTTTGAAATATATTTTACTTATTCTTATATTTAATTATTGATTAGAATAATTGTCCTATTAAATAATTTTTTAAACAATCGTAACTAATTTAAATTAGACGACCATATAAAATTATGATTTAAATTAAATAAAGATCAACTATAAATATTCTTGGATGATTAAATGAAAAAAAGAATAATTCAATTATGATTCTTCCATTTTTAAATTATATTATTTGAATTAAATTCTCCCTTTGAATATATTTTCGAAAATAGATATTGTAATAAATTATTTACATAGTAATTATTTTCATTTAGAATTAAAAAATGTCCAAAAATGTCGACGAAAATAATTTTTATATCAAAGATTTTAAATTAGATGACCATATAGATTTTATATTGCTTTACATAACAAACATGATTATTATATACTTAATATAATCATGCACATTCGCTTTCAATGAATTGTTATTTAAAAATCAATTTACTTGATAAAATATAATTACAAATTTATGATAAAATATAATTTGGATATGAAAGAATAATTATTATTTAAAAGAAGTAACGTAATATTTATGATAAATTATTCACTTATTAATTTAAATTTTTTATATTTATTAATTGTACATAAATGATAATTGAATATATATTTATTACTTTCCTTTTAATTTGATTTTGAATTTTAGTGACTGTTTCAATGCATTTGAAATTACAAAATTGATCCCTATGAATTACTTTACATTAAACTAACAAAAATTACTATTATATATAACAATTTCATAAGGTTTACTTTTCATTAGCACTACTTTTTATTTATCAATAGAAAATAAAAAACACTAAAAAAGCATATGAGAATTATGGACAAATGTTTTGGATTAATAATTTATCTTTAAACTTCATAACAATTGAAACTAAAGGGGGTAGGACGAATTTTTACGGTTAGGAATAGAAAATTTAAAAACATTAAAAACTGCATGCAAAAAAATATCGACAATTAAAATAAAGACTATTGAAAATTAACATGAGAATCACGTCACTCATATTGGAATATTTTTCTTCTCTAAAAACTTTTTTTAAAGTGAGAATTTTAAATTAATGCAGACATATTATTGGGATAAAATTTTGAAACCTTAATTACCTACCTTAAAAAACTTATTTTTAACTAAAATTAATTTTGAAAATCAAAATAATTCAAAATCAAGTTTAAAAACTCTAGTCCTAACACACACCAATGTGTCCTGCCTTATGCTTGTCAAATTTTTTCTATCCCACAAAGTGTAAAAAATCTACCTTACTTTTTTTATACTATCTTCACTATTTCTCTCTTTTTATAACCTGATCATAAAAAAATCATACATAAAAAAAAGGAAGAACACACATAGAGGGCTTTGCATCATATAAAGGGTTAAAATGAAAAGAACACCCTGGCATTTTTTTATTAATCCCATACATGGCACAAAGGGCAAAGGTGTGCGTGTAAAAAAATTAGGGCAAAATATCAAGATAAAACAACAACACAAAAATAGGTAAAAAAAAAACAAAATAAATTCAATAAGGAGATCAAATGAATTACCTGATATTTGAATAAGGTTAAATGCTTTTCTTAGCCCACTAAAGAAGACAAAAGAATAAACCCAATAAAAAATACAATAAAATAGCGAAACAACTGTGAAAAAAATACCTTAGTGGCTAAAGTAAAATGATCATTAGAAGGGAAAAAAATGGTATGAGTATGTGAAAAAGTGGAGGAACAATGGTGGCAAAAGTCAAATAGAAAATGAAAGAAATGGTAGAAGCTAAGTTTTACTATATCAAATAATGTAAGAGAAATAAATATGATAGAAAGAATATTAATTATGAAATTTGAAAATGCATGCATGACCCTATTAATTATGAAATTAAAAAAAATTCCTTTTACGTAGTGAATTAATTATGATTCAATAAATTGTAGTTAAAATCAAATATTCCATGGATAAAAGAATATTTCTTACGTTATGATTTTTTAGGCAGAAGTAATAAAGGATGATTTAATATCAGTATGAATCCACTCTTCACCTTCCATTTGCAGTAGGACGCGGCATTACTGGTGCATTTGGATTCTGTAAACTGATAACTGATAACCTTGCCAAACTGCTTTATCACTTTCCTCCTCTTTTCCTCTTAATTCCAAACTCCCTCCCTATAAATACCACCACTCACCACCTTTTCTTTTCATTCACACTCATATTCCATATCAAATTCTCATTATCAAGGTGAGTGCACTGTCAATGTTTTTGTTATTATTCTTTTGAGTATTGATGCATTAAACTTATGTTGGTGTTTGTTTAGGTGTTTTGATCTGTGAAGATGGGACAAGTGTTTGGTTCTGTGCAAGTGGATCCGTCAACCAAGGAAGTTTCCGATGATGTTCTTGAAGATGGGGAACCTGGTGGTTTCTACTGTGAAGTCCGTTGTGTTCTATGCTGTTTCGTCAGTTTTAAGGCTGGTGCTCGCTCTTTGCGTGTCAAACAGCTAGATGTTCGCTGTGAAACCAAGACTAAGGCTCGTTAAATTTTCCACTCTCTTCACTTGCTCTTTCTCACTTATTTTGGTGTTGTTCTCCTATCACAATTCAAGTATTTTGGTGTCGTTCCCTAATCACAATTGAAGTTTCACTTCATCATCTTTGTTGAACTTTATTATGTGAAATATTGAGATGAAACTCTAGTTCTGATAGAAAATATCGCCAAAAACTCATTCCGATTCCTCCTCCATAAAATGAGTGTCAAACATTTTACAATAACTACCTTAAAACTAATCACTAACATGATTTCTGATTGGTTGACGACGTTGAAATCCCTAGTATGATTTATGATTCCTTGTTGGTGAATATAAATTAAACTCTGTAAATTATAAATACAAGACATTTTAGTCTTTCCATCTAATAAATAGAAGGATAAAAATGTTTGACATTTGTTATCTTGAGATATCATATGGTTACTTTTTTTTTATATATATATAAAGAGAATTTTAGTGGCAAAATTGAAGAAGGATATTAGAGTTGTAATGTAAAATCATGGATGTGTTGACATATCTAACAATATTTTTGTTTAGTCTTTTTTTTTTTCCTGCAAACTGTTGCACATATATGTATCCTGATTAATGGCTGGATTATTTGACTGACCATTGTGTAATGCATCCCATCAGAACAATGTCTTTGTTACTGTGGTTGCTTCTATTCAATATCGAGCATTGGCATTGGCATACAAACTCAGCAATACCATAGCACAGATAGAATCCTATGTCTTAGATGGTGGGTATTTTAGTGCCACTGAATCTACTTGAAAGAAATTTAGGTTTATGTGTGCATCTTCAGGTTGAGACTTATTTACTCCTGCTGTTATTTCAGTTATCAGAGCAAGTGTTCCAAAGATGGAACTAGATGCTACTTTTAAGCAGAAGAACGAAGTTGCAAAAGCAGTGGAGGAAGAACTTGAAAAGGTATCTCCTTTTATTTTAGAGTTATGGTATTTGGACACCCAATTTTTTTAAACACTTATATAACATCTATCATTTTTCTCTATCTCTCTTCCTATCACATCGTTTAATCTGTTTGCTTTTACTTTCTAGGCTATGCCAGCATATGGGTATGAGATAGTTCAGACTCTTATCGTGGATATTGTGCCATATTGTGCCAGATGAAAATGTGAAGAAAGCCATGAATGAGGTTAACTAGTGTCCCAACCCGGCGTTGCGAGGGTGTTCCAGTGAACCCACCCATATCTTCTTGAACACACCACAACCTGCTTTTTCTTTCATATGCCGTTGCCATTCCTTGTTCAGTCTTTCTATCCAGTTCCATCTTTGTGGATCTGTGAATAATAAATTCAAAGCAAATAATGAAATAAATCTGTTTTGCAAATAATAATTATGGTTGTGGGCGAAATTGCTTCATTTGTGGCTTGTGCTGTGTTTGTTTTAATGTTATATATATGTAGAGTTATCCTTGGCTTTGTCTACTATCAGAATTAGCGATAGGCTGATTATTCTTAGTGGATAGTGTGCATCCGAAGCAAATTATTTACGTAGTATTGAACCATCCATATATCAGTTTATTCAATGATTTTTTTGTCATAATATTGTTTTCTCTTATCGCAATATCATATTAATTATTGGATTTTTTTTATGGATTGCTGTTCTGTTCTTTCTTTCCCTTAAGATATTTGTATGATCCCCTTGAGCCGTTTTGAAGCCTATCGCCTACACTCATAAGACCTTTGGTTAAGTTTGTAAAGCTGACAGGCCTTCTGATAAGTTTTTAAACTTATTTTAATAAGTTAGTGAAATTTATTAAAAGTAAATAACAAATTTTTATTGAATAATTACTTAATTAATTTATTAATGCAAATGCTACTTTAGTTGGCGAGGACGTGGTGGTTTTCCATTAATTAGGGGCAATGGAATTTTCAATTTAGCTAGCTCTTTCAGTGATAATATTTTTCATTTTGAAAATCTTTGCGTTCATAGTATTCAATCCACCCTTGTAAAATAAAAATCTTTATTTTTGAGAGTGAGATGATATTTTATACTTTTTTTTGCAACAAATAATTTTATTATCAGCATATTTTAAATACATTGACAATATAAATAATTTTTATATTTTCATTTAATTATATATTATCATATATGATAAGTTTATTGACTTTTAAGTTATATTTAACATGATTTTTAATTGATTGACAGTGAAAAAAATCTTTACACACTTATTTTTAAAAAAAAATAGCATTATAAATTTCTTTTTAGTTTTTGTTCATTTGTTATTTTTTTAAATCTTAACTTTCTCTAAACAATACTTTCATTTTTTTAGTTAAATTTTCGTTTATTATTATTTATAGCAATTATTTATACTTTTGAATTAATTTTTATTAAAAAAATTACTCTTTTTTCTTAAATTTAACTACTTGTACTTTTACTTATTTGTGTAAATTAATTATATATTTTATTATGATTTTAAATATTATTTATTTATATTTTCACATAAAAATGACATATAATAAGTGTGGAATTCTTACTAATTAACTTGTTATATGTGATTATGTAATGGCAAAGAGAATGCACATGATGCACATTATGATTTACTTTTTCATTGCTTATAACACATGCATGTTTTAGTTTAAAATAGTGGCAACAAGGTTTGAATTTAAACTTTGTGCAAGCTACCTAGACTTTCTATCGCTAGAGCAATCCTAATGGATTATTAACACGTGTATGTTATTCATGTTCTCCACGTAAAAAATGAGGATTTTTGGCCTAATCTCGTTGTCATGCATATTCTTTGCGGCATATATAGTTCTACTTTACTAGAGATATTCAAAATATATAAATATCACCTGTAAATGTGAATGCAAATTTGATTCCAAGTAATAGCAAATGAATGAGGCTCCCAGGTTAGATGCTAGTAAACACTATTCCTAAAATAAAAAACGCGTTGTCGAATTTTGAAGTTCCACTAATTACGTTTTGACGAAAGAAGTAAGGAATTAAGAAAGTAGTGTAGAAATAATTTTTAAAATTAAAAGTAATTAATTTGAAATTAACTGAGATTTTTTTGGGTCACCGTGTAATAAGTTTGAAATATTCACCAATTTTATCGATGATAATCTTTACTTGAAAATCTAACTGAATATTTTTAGTAGAATTTTTTTTCTTAATTTTTTTTTCATCACAATATTCAAACTAATGATCATATTTAAGAAAGCTGAATCGAATTTTATTTGGACCAACACCGTGTTGGTAGTATAACTGAGATGTGAAACATAAAAAAAATGAAAAAACTTAATTAAGAATAATGAAAGCTTAACTTTTAGAAAGAAAAAAAAAACTCAACATACAAGAAAATTTTACCAGTTTTGAAAATTAAAAAAAAAATATATAAAGCAAGTTTTAAATAATGGCATAGTTACGTGTCACAAGGAGAAAATATAATAAAAATGTCTTCATATTAAATAAATGAAGATTCAATTTCATAATATAAAAATTAAAATTGTTAGTAAAGAAAAAGTGAAAATGTGTTTTAATTTAAAAAATAATGATAAAGCTGAACTTTTAGAAGGCAAAATCTATTGTGGACCACTTTTATAAGTGGTCTGCCGTGGATAAGTTTTATTGAGCATTGGATTCATCTAGGTTTCAGAGGTAAATCCTACATCCACGGTATTCGATTATTTCTCCCCCACCCACTTCCTAGTCCCACCCCCTCCTTCGTAGGTGCCCATATCATGTTCCGGCTCTCGCACGACAGCGAGGTCTTTGCTGATAAGACCTGCATGTTCACAGCGTCACAGAAGGTGATGGGCGACGAGGACATAGACGTGCTACGAGCCGCGGTGGTGGCATGGTTCTTAGAGGATTTCATATTTGCAGGTTTTGAGGAGAGAGAAGCGATCGACGACGTCGGCATATGTACTCGCCGGATCTGAAGAACCGTAGACACTAGTGCCAGGAATGATGTCGCGGCCTCCCACATTAAGACGATGAAATCTGAACACGCATCCCAACAATGTAAAAGAGAAATGATGTTGGCTTTACCCATACGATTTTGGGATTTTGCAAGTCAATCAACAACTTCAATCCAAAACTGGTTATCTGAATCGAAATTTGTAAATTACCAAATATGTTACTGTTAATCAAAGATCCATTCCTCTATTTACTTTGATCCTCGTTTCGTTTCTGTCACAATTTTTAGGTGTGAGTGTAAACACACTTTTGATTTCTGAGTGTCGAGTAGGGTGTCTCTTTTAATTTTGGTTAGGGTTAATAATGTTTTTGGTCATTTAACTTTTCTGAATTTTCACTTTTAGTCCCTGAACAAAATTTTGACCAGTCTTAGTCCCTAAACTTTTATTCCATTAATGCTTTTAGTCCCTACCGTTAGGGGTGGGAATAGGCTAGGCTTTAAATAGGGGCCTATGGCCTGACCTATTTAAAGCCTAGCCTGGCCTGGCTTGTTTAATAAAAAGGCTGGGCTTGGGCTTTATAAAAAGCCTATTTATTTAAATAGACTAGGCTTAGGCTTACAAAAAAGCCTATTAGGCCTGATAGGCCAGCCTATTTATTTATATAATATAATAAAAATAAATATACATATATTACTATATTACACTAATAATAATACTATTAATTAAATAAATTTATAAGACAAAGATCAGATTTTTAAAATTATTGATAATTTATCAAAATACATACTAGACTATTAGTCTACCACTGTTAGCATCATAAGTTGAATGCTTGGCATTCTCAGTAATATGTTTTTTGTTGTATAAAAATGTGTAAAAACTAATTATACAGTGACAATCTGAACTTAAATAGGCTTGTTATAATCTTTTTACGTTAGCTATATCTATGGCTTTTACATTAGCTTTTTTTTTAATTTATATTATGTTTGTTTCTTACTTTTTTATTCTTTTAAAAAATAAATTTTAATAGCAATGGAAGTAAACCTCTTTTTTTACCATGTAAATTAATAATAAAAAAAAAGCTCGTTGGCCTATTTAATTTTGCCTTTTTTTTTTTTTTTTCAGATTGACCTATTTAAAATTTAGTTTGTTGGCTTATTAAATAATGTTTGTAAAGAATAGGCTTTTAAATAGGCTAATAGGCCAGGCCTAAAAAAAAGCCTTTGATAGATAATAGGCCAGACTTAGGCCTTAATTTTATAAAACAGGTCAGGCCTATTTATGCAAAACATGGTCTGGCCTATTCCCATCCCTACCTACCGTCAAATATCACCGTTAAACGATTACTTGTCGTTAATTTTAATATTATTTTATTATATTTAGTGGCGGTTCATTTTTTGCAGAAATCACTTGCTAAAATGTTCAAAATGAATAAAACAATTTCTGGTTGCTTTTGCCTTTTTGCGGTTTTCTCTTCCTTCCTCCATCAATCACAAGTCCAGATCCAAAATCAAAACGGAATTCAGTAGACACAAATCCAAATCCAAAATCAGATTCAGTAATTAGACTGTACAAACTAAATAGTCACAATTGTTTAATCTTTGTGCCCTCCACCACCTCTTCCCCCAAACCCAAACCCAACCCTAGCCGCAAAATGCAAGTGACGTGTGTCGAGTGGTACTGCCAGTGAATTTCTCAAGGAAGTTCTCGTTTGGGCTTTGCGAAAGTCACGAATCTAAACCAAAAGCTTTCATTTTTTTTTGGGTTTGTTTTGATTAAATGGTGTTTACGAGTTCTGAGGAGGAAGAGAACATGGCTGTGAGAATTCGACTCACTGTTGGTAAGTAATGCCAACACGCGAACGCGCCTAACATGGCCGCAATTCCTAATGCGAGGATCTCCAAGAGGGTTCTCGTTCGCACTCTCCACCCAATTCCTCTGCCGACTCTTGCGCTTTTGATGACACAATTGTGTGGGATCGTGCACCCTCTTCCAGCACGACGGTGTCGAGGTCGACAATTGTGTGATGATTTTTGTGTTTTTCACATCCCTCAAACCCAACCTTAGCCACGTTTCAAGGGAGGTAGCGGTGATCGGAAGTGGTAGCGGAGCTGGATCAAATTTGAAGGACGATTCAAAGGAGCACCCTCCCTGCCACGTTTCAATGCTTTCCCTCCTTGGACATTTGACTATGATTAGTTGGCACGGATATGGCATCAACAACTCAATCCTTGAATCAAATTTGAAGGATGATTCATATGGCGTTTCAATACATTTGATCGGAGGATATTGCATAAATCAAACCCACAGGCTCCTTCCTCCTTGTTCTAATAAAATCCCATTTATTTTTAGTTTTTTAAAAAAATTAAATTAATTATTTAATCTTTTTCAAATTTTAACTAATTATAATTTTATATTATTAACACAATCAATCTTATATTCATTTTTTTATATTAAAATATATATTTAAGAATTATTTAATATTGGGTAAAAAAAAGAATCATTTAATATTTTAGTATACTTTTGTGGCATGTTTAATTGTTAGGATATGTTGAAGAAAAAGAATTGTTGTATGTTAATATTTCTGACGGTTTTTAACCGTCAGAAATTTTTTTAATACCTATTAAAACACTTTTGCTAAGCAATTTTTGGCAATTTTTGACCGCTAGAAAATGAACCGCCACTAAACGTAATAAATTAAAATTAATGGCACGTCATCATTAACGATGATATTTGACGGTAGGGACTAAAAACATTAACGGAATAAAAGTTCAGGGACTAAGACCGGTCAAAATTTTGTTTAGGAACTAAAAGTGAAAACTCGAAAAAGTTCATAGACTAAAAACATAATTAACCCTTTTGGTTATTGTATCACTTTTGGTTATGTTCTGTATGATTCATGTATGTCAAATAAAATGAAACAAATTGCGAAATGCTGAAGGGAGTGTGCAATGGAGTGGGCACGGTGAGGTTGCAGGCAGCGAGGAGGGAGGCCCATTTGACGGGGTCTACAGTAACACCGTTTCCAATGGACCCAAAGGTGGGGGCAGAGGCAGTGAAAAAAGGAAGGGAAAAAAAGTAGTCTATAGAAAAATTATCCAATGTGGTGGACTTAGAATATAACTATGTAACCTAGATAAATCCAACGCTCAATAAAATTTGTTCACGGTGGATCACTTGTAAAGGTGGTCCACCGTAGTCTTCGCCCTTTTAGAAAACGAAAACTTAACATACAAGAAAATTTTACTAGTTTTCAATGGATGCCTCGATGGCAGAGAAGAACAAGAAACAAAGCTAACGAACGATGTATGAGAGAAATACAAGAATGCACGTGTCCTATGCGCTAAAAATCATAATATATATAAGGTCCATGAAGATATGATGGCTCCTACGAATATTACTATATTAGTATACCAATTTGGCGGGGCGGGCTGGGATTTGCAGCCCGCCAGCCCGCTTTGGCCAGCCCCGCCTGGCCCGCCAACCCGCCGGGCCACAGGCGGGGCGGGACGGGCCGGCCCGCTAGCACTTTTTTTTTTTTAAATTAATATATCTAAAATAATATAAGTTATTAGGGACTATTAATATTTTGTGATGTATTTTTGAAAGACTATTAGTTTGTGGTAAGCCTTTTTAAGATGTTATTCATGATGATGTTGAACTTGTGGTGTTAAAAGACTATTAGTTTGTGATTTATTGAAGAAAATGAAATAATATTGCAATTATTTTTAATTGTGTTCGCGCTTCACAGTAACAAAAATACTCTCTATTGTCCTTTTATGATACAAGTGATGCAAGATCATTTTATTTATATTTTATTTACAATAAAATAAAAAAATTGGCAGGCCAGCCCGCCAGCCCACTCTATGGCGGGACGGGCCAGGACATGCAGCCCATGCAGCCCGTGGCAGCTAGACGGGCCAGCCCGGCCCGGCCCGTTTTCGGCGGGCCACAAGCGGACCGGGCCAAAACGGGCCGGGCTAGCCCGTTTTGCCAACCCTTGATGCATCACTCCATTATGCGATTTGGTTGATGTTCGTTCGTTGGTTTCACGTCGGAGTTAACGGACATGATTTCACTATCCATTTTTTAATGGTATGTGCTATATTTAGCATTTTACAGCCATTGGTTTAATTTAATTATTACTTGTCCTAATCATATTCTCTAAAATCAACCATGGCAACATACCAGTTGACAAGTTCATGGCCTATAATATATGAATAATAGGGGGAATATATGACTCATTTTCATCTTTATTATAAGTGAAGGGAGTATTCTAAAAAAAAAAAAAATCTAATTTCTATGTCAGTGAGAATTTTGGAAGAATAATTAAGAAATAAAAAGGAGCATACTTGTAAGAAAAAAAATATAATTTGTTAACACGATTAACTACTTATAAGATAAAATTAACCACTATTATAGATTAAAAAAAATTAACTACTATTAAGCATTCCAATAACTTTGTAATATTATTAATCACATATCGATAATTGATATAACTAGCTTTATTTACTTTTAACTACTTGTGAGGTAAAATTACCATATTTACATATGTAATTAACCATGTATGATAGTCAATAGTTTAATAATGCTATTAACCATTTGTGAAACAAATTTAACTATATCTACATATATAATTAACCACTTGTGGTAGTTCATAATTTCATGACACTATTAATAGTGGTGGAGCTAGACTGTTTTTGTTGGGGTGACCAAATATATAAAATACTATTAAAGAAAAAAATTCTTTTATCTTTTATTATAAAATTTTATATATTAGACAACAATTAGTTTGCAAATTTAGAATTATGATCATAATTTAATGTGCGATCGCATGTAGAATAATTTTATATGTATGATTGGTTTAAAATTAAAATAAATCAATATTTAAAATTTCATAGAAGCCTAAACATAAGTTTCACATATTAAAGCAAATTTATTGAGTATAGAAGAATAATTCTTATTGGGACACAACTAAAAAATGTCTATAAGTTACACTATAAAACATATATGTATGTCAAAAATTACCACCTTATAAACTACGAAATTTGACTCATAAAATTACTCTTTTAAAGTCAAAAGTTATGTGTTATAATAATATTGGCTAAGTGTTTCTCTTGATTTAAGTTTCTTTATATTACTGTTATTATTATTAGATTGTAAAATTTTGTAATATATATATATATATATATATATATATATATATATATATAATTTATATGTTGTGGGAAATTTGTCAAACTAAATATTTAATTTTGATAAAAACTCTTCCATCCTTAATCATAAATTTTAATTTTTTTCTCGCATATAAAAAAAATTATATATAAAATAGAGGGCGTTAATAAAATTTGGAAGGATCATGACACCCTTGTCATCAAAGGTAACTCCACCCCTGACTATTAATATTTAAATTATATATAATTATATTTATTTACTTTTAATTATTTACAAAATAAAATTAATTATATTTATACACATAATTTAACTAAGTGAACACTTTACCAAAAAAAAAAAAACTAAGTGAACATGGGTGTAAACTCTTTGGATGTAGAGTAATCTTTTTCCACAGAGAAACTCATCCAATCGTGTAGAGAACACATTCAAAATGACATTTTAATCCACTCTTCTTCTTCTTCTCCTCTTACAGACACACCTGTCCTCCACTCCCTTCAATGCCTTCACACCATCACCAACACTTTCCAAATCAACCGAACCGAACTGGTCTCAAATACTTTCCCTTCCCATTATATCATCTTGTTTGGTTTCATGAGAAACTGCGGGGGAATACCCAATGGGGAAAAGTTTTGATTTTTGTGTTCTCAGGAATATGTTTGGATCAAACAAGTTGTTGGGTGTCCTAGTTTTTGTTTATGGAAAAGTTTTGATTTTTGTGTTTTCAGGAATATTTTTGGATCAAACAAGTTGTTGGGTGTCCTAGATTTTGTTTTTGTAGTTTTTTTTTCCTGAGAATGAAAAAGTTGAAACTTTTGAATCAGCTAGATCAATTTTGTCATTGAAAGTTGGTTAAAATGGAATCACCATGCATCAAAGACAAAAAGGGTGTTTTGATTTTACTTTTGCTCTGTTAAGTCTTTACGTAATTAAACATGTTTTGGTGTTTGGCATTGATGGGGTTGTTTGTGATGGAATATTTTAGGTGGAGGGAAAGATTTTTGTGAGATTAGATCACGGAAAGGGTTTGAGGGATCGGGAGCTTACGGTGGGTTGCAATCTACCCGGAAAATGGATTCTTCATTGGGGAGTTGATGATGTTGGAAGGTACATCATGTTAAACATTTGATTCTGATTTTGAGAAATTGATATTATTGTAAGACTCAACAAATTTTAATAATAATAATCCACTTAAGTTTTATAATGATGATGTAAGCTTTATTCTTCAGGGAATGGGATCAACCTCCTCATGATATGATACCCCCTGGATCTGTTACTATAAAGGTAGACAGTGGCTTTGTGACTATTCATGATCACATGTGGCACATGTTCATATTGCCATGCAGAAAGTTTGAGTTGGAAGTGAATAATATTTCAGGACTATGCAATAGAGACCCCTTTAAAGAAGTCATCCTTATCTGCTGAAGGAGATATGCTCCACGAAGTAAGGTTTGATCTTAAAGCCAACAATGGAATTTCAGCAATTAATTTTGTTCTCAAGGTTTATTTCTAACAATTAGCAGTTGAGAATGCTTAAAAATAAGGCATTGATTCCGAGAACCTTTTGACTGAACATTGCTGCTCCCTTTTGTCATTTCTCTCTGCTTCCCAATTTGGGTGGTCCTGTTGTTTATTCAGGATGAGGAAACGGGAGCTTGGTATTAAAACAAAAGAAGAGATTTCAAGGTTTCTTTGGTCAACAACCTTAAGGAGGATACTAATATAATTGGACCTAAAAGGGGCTTTGATTTATGGCCAGGTTTTACAAATCATTACTCAGTGATTTATTTGCTTCTGTAAAGAAGTCTATCTTGTTTATCTTCTCAATTCTCTAGGAGTGTCAAATAAACCATAACCTTGTGATACGCAGTCCAAGATTTGTGATACTATTTTTTCAATCCTAGGGAATTTGGGGCAGATATCTAAAATGTTCCTCAAGTCAGAAGCTGACCAAGATGACAGCAGTGAATCCAGAGTTCCAGAACAAGAAAATAATCAACCAGAAGGTTTCTATGAGGAAGTGACTATCACAAAGGAGGTTTTAGTCAATAACTCTATCAGTGTCTCCACCGAAAAATGCTATGAGTCTGGGGCAGTTAAGGACCTTTTACATTTTGAAACTGATCTACCTGGAGATGTTGTCCTTCACTGGGGAGTTTGTAGGGATGATTCAAAAAGGTGGGAAGTTCCACCTCCTCCTCATCCACCAGGCACAGTGGTATTTAAAGACAGGGCTTTGAGAACTCAATTTTGGGTACAGAACTCACAAATCTGTCCTTTTTTTCTTTTTATGTTTTATAACTTAATTTAAGTTATTAAAAGTCCTTCATGCTTACTATCAACCAGTTCCTCTTTTTTCACTACATATTCTTTTGCAAATATTGATGGTTTTTATCCCTTCACAATATTTAGAATTTTAGATTATGACTGAATGCATGGTATTCAAGCAACAATTCTTCTAACAGTTTCTTACTTGCTCTCCCCTTCTCTCTCTCTATCTCTCTTTTGGGGTAAAAACTTCAAGTTTGGTTTTCTTATTCTGGTCAGGATATAGAGGTATAGTATTGTAGTTAATGCCTTTCTTTGTTTTATGTTATATTTACCTTTTCATCCTGTTTTGTAGCCAAGAGATGATGGAAAAGGATCTTCAGCACTAATCACTTTAGAAGAAGAATTTTCAGGGTTTATGTTTGTTCTTAAGCAAAATGAAAATACTTGGTTCAAGTATTATGGAAATGACTTTTATATCCCCCTCTCAAGTTCTAGTAGCTTTCTTGATATTGGCAACAAAGAGGGTCAGTCAGAAGGTATGCAGAGGGAAGTGATTCAAGAGGCTAGTTAAAAGAGTTCTTTCTTTGCATTTACTGATACAATAGCCAATGAAATAAGAAATTTGGTCACAGACGATTCCTCTGAGAAGATTCAAAAGACAAAATCCAAAAAAGTGCAACAAAGCATTTTTCAAGAAATTGGAAGGCTGGCTGCTGAAGCCTATAATATATTCAGAAGCTCCATTCCAACTTTCTCGGAGGCAACTGCTGCAGAACCTGAGGTAACTATTGTGGAACCTGAGACAACTATTGTGGAACCTCAGGCAACAACTATTGTGGTACCTGAGGCTTCAGTGGAATCAGAGACACTGTCCCTGGATCCAAAATTATGCTCAGGGACAGGCACAGGGTATGAAATATTATGCCAAGGGTTTAACTGGGAATCTCATAAATCTGGAAGATGGTACATGGAACTTAAAGAGATGGCTTCAGAACTAGCATCACTTGGTTTCACTGTGGTATGGTTGCCACCACCTACAGAGTCTGTTTCACCTGAAGGATACATGCCAAAGGATTTATATAATTTAAATTCCAGGTACTAGATTAGAAGCATTCCAATTCTTTTATAGTTATTGATGTCAATCTTGTCTTAATACTTTGATTTGATAGAAGGTTCAGTGTTAGGCAAATTGCTCATTTTCAACAGTGCTTACATTCAACAGCATATGCTATATGCTGGACTTTCAAATATTATGATCACTTATTAACTTGAGTGGCGGGGAAAATATTTTCAGCTGCTTATTTATATAATACATGAGAAAAGAAAATAAAAAACTTAATCTCAAAGAATAGATAACAGTCATAACATCATCGTAAAAAGGAACTTGTTCATATGAATTGTTACAATTTTGTTTTTTGAAAATAAATATCAGATACGGAAACATTGATGAACTGAAAGATTTGGTGAAAAGATTTCATGAAGTTGGGATCAAAACTCTAGGAGATGCTGTTTCAAACCACCGCTGTGCTCATTATCAGAATCAAAATGGTATTTGGAACATATTTGGAGGCCCTCTTAACTGGGATGATCTTGCTGTTGTAGCTGATGATCCACATTTTCAGGTTTGTTTGTGAAGATTTTGCATGTTTGTTCTGTTTCATTGTTCTTTGACACTAATAATAATAATCATAAAACAGAATGAGATAAAACGTTTTCTACTTTTTCTATAACATAGTAGTTCTTGCCTTTACATTCTGTTCATTCATAATTTTCACACTATGATACTGTTACTTTCTGGGTGAACCTGAAAAAAATATTGAATATCCTTTCTAACATACAGGGCAGGGGCAACAAGAGTAGTGGAGATAATTTTCATGCCGCTCCAAACATTGATCATTCAGAGGAGTTTGTGAGAAAGGATCTCACAGAATGGTTATGCTGGTTGAGGTTGATATTTGTAGACCCAAATTTTCTTCAGCTTATTTTTAACAAAAAAATGTTTTGTCAGTTTGTGAGTAGATCATAGATTCTAATCATATGATATTGAGAGTAATGGTTTCGCTGCCAAGATAGTTATGCTGGAGAGCTAAGACATTCTGTCTAGAGAATTGAGGTTAAAATCATCTCTAAAATTTTGTAAATTTTCATGTTTGAAGCTTTATGTTTCAGACTTTATTATTTGTACATGACTTGGCAACTACCACAATGTGGCTTAACTAATTACAAAAATTTGTGTTTCATGTAAGGAGTTTGTAAGTGTGTATTGACATCTTGATGCTAGAACATGCTCAAGTTATAGCAGATTGAGAGCTAAGCTGGTTTCTTATTTTCTCATATTTGTGTTGTTGTCTTTATCTTGACATGTCCTGGTAATACAGATGCCAGTCCCTAGTTTGTGTAGGCTATATAGCTTATCTGTTCAGGAGATATCAGACAAAAATTATCTAGTATTTTTTCCTAGTCATATATTCTTTGTTAAGGACTCATTTTATGCAAACCCCTCATAACTTAGTTTGCTATGGGGGAGGGGGGGTGCTGCTTTGTGCTTTATTGAAAACGTGAGTGACAGAAATGGAAAGTTAATATTCACAAGGAATTGTCATATGCTTTATGGTGTGATTAAAACTAATATAGTGTCTTACAGAATTGTATACTTTTCTAATACTGTGTGACCTTCAGGAAAGAAATTGGGTATGATGGATGGAGGCTTGACTTTGTGAGAGGATTTTGGGGTGGTTATTTAAAGGACTACATAGATGCAAGTGAACCTTATTTTTCCGTGGGAGAGTACTGGGATTCCCTCAGTTATACATATAGTGAAATGGATCATAATCAAGATGCTCATAGGCAGAGGATAGTTGATTGGATCAATGCCACTAATGGTACCTCTGGTGCATTTGATGTTACAACAAAAGGGATTCTTCACTCTGTAAGCATCAACTCTGGTACATCTTTTTCACAGCATTTGTTCACATTTACATATTCCATGTCCCTCTTACAAAGTTAAATGTATTTTGAAATTATCACTACTTTCATTTATTTGATGGAATTTGTTGACATTTTTTTGGGGGAGTAAAAGTAGTATACTACTGGGTTTCTTGTGATTTTTTTTTAATGTTCAAAAATAATTAATTTTACTGTTAGTGTAAAGTGCTAACTCATTGGTGATAAGCTGCTTGTTAAGATTCATGGTTCAGCAATAAGAGAGAAGAGAGAATTAGGATAAAAATGTAATGAGTAGAAAATAGAATGTACTGATAAATGATAATGACAATAGTGAGTACAAAGTGACTACTCTAACCTTTATATAGGCTTCAACTAACTATATCTCTAATACTACTTGATGCTATGCCTAAAATTTCATGATTGTTCAAATAAAAGGGAATCATATTGTGATTCAAATAGAATGAACATATACTTCTCATATGGTATTCATGGATTTGTCTCCTCTACTGTGAGTATGTATGTAAAGTAAGAAAATAAAGATATATTTACTCTTGCTTTAAAGTAGGTTAAATTTATGAGATTCTTTAATTTAAATCAAGGGTAGAAGCAAACTTACATTCTCACTTGACAGTTTACACATTTTCTCCCTTTAGTGGAGTCAGGTTTGGTGCTCATCTGCTGATAATTCTGCCTGTAATAACATCACATATCTTCTTGCTATATCAGAAATATAAGCAATTGTACTGATATAAACAACCTTACATTAGCCTCTTAATTTGTTTCCAACTAAAGTTTGTACCTCTTGTAAGAAAACAAAAATGTGCTTGCCATAACATGATTGCTGTTCCCATTTATTCTTTAATTGTGAAATGTTAAATTCTTTCTCAATATTAGGCATTGGAAAGATGTGAATATTGGCGATTGTCAGATGAGAAGGGAAAGCCTCCAGGCATTCTTGGGTGGTGGCCATCTCGTGCTGTTACGTTTATAGAGAATCATGACACTGGTTCCACCCAGGTTTGAACTTCCTCATTCTAAAAATATCATGAAGATATTCGTTCTAGGTTTAATTATGTTGAGAAAATTTGTCACCAATGAGTTCATACAGAAAAGGTTTGCTTAACCTACTGTTAAAAATAATGCCAGTATAATTAGATATTTCAAATTAGGCATTTTGCTTGGAATTTCTTCAGATTGTTTATTCAGATTTATAGTCCTCTTTAATATTTTCTCTTGCAGGGTCATTGGAGATTTCCCAGTGGAAAAGAAATGCAAGGATATGCCTACATTCTTACTCACCCAGGAACTCCATCAGTGTTTTATGACCACATTTCCTCTCACTATAAAACTGAAATAGCAAGTCTAATATCTCTCAGGAAGAGGAACAAGATCCGCTGTAGGAGTACAGTAAGTATCAGAATATTGTCCTGTGTACTAAATCTAGTATTGTGTACTCAATATTTTCTGGGGTGGATGAATAAGAAGAAACTGTTTTCTGATCATGTGATGGCAAACTAATTTTGGTTCTCAACATAGGTTAAGAGAGTGACATCAATTACTCAAAAATCATAATGCAAAATGACACCTGACATTCCACAATATGCATCTATTGTTTTGGCTACAGCTCTCTAGTGGTGGAGGTTAAATTAACAGGAATCATATGATTAGCTTTTCTTGGTGTTTGATATGGGAAAAAAAATACCATATGCACACCTATATCTTTCATGATTATCTTATTCAAAATGTAATGATGTTCTTTACATGGGCATTCAGTGGCAAATTGATGTAATGTACTAACAAATACAAATGTTTATATCACTGGAACACTAACCTTTCCTCTTTCTTGCTCAAGGTTCAAATTAGTAAAGCAGAAAGGGATGTTTATGCAGCAATCATCGATGAAAAAGTTGCTATGAAGATTGGACCTGGACATTTTGAACCACCAAGTGACTCCCAGAAATGGTCATTAGCTATTGGGGGAAAAGACTATAAGATTTGGGAAGCATCATAATCATAATATAATCATATTTCTAATTAGTATCTTATAAGTATGGATATATATAGTCCCTTGTACATTCTCCCCCATGCACATTACGTTGTCATATTCAAGAATAAGTTGTTCTTGTTGTAATTGGATGGTGGTATATGGCAGGCTCCAATTTATGTGAGTTGTGCCACGCTATTGTTCTTGTTCAGCTTCAGCCACTTTGTCTGCATCATTGATGAAATCTTGAAAGCTCTCCAATTCATCTTTAGTGTCTGCAACTTCTTTCTGGAGATCTCTCTGCATATTGACAGCTTCCAAATATTATGGAAGCACATGCTGACCAGCCAAGGACACTGCAGTTTCTGCCATTTTAGTCTAGCTCTGTTTTTTGCTTTGTGGTGAGTGCAAAACTTCATGTTGTTTAACATTGTATATAGCCAAGTCCATAGTAAGAGGAGGACTTTGAGTGTAGCTTCCTCATTCTTTAATATTTATGCAGCTAGTTTGATATATAGCTAATTCATTGGTTTTTATCCAATTACTTAAATGGACCATGCTTGTCATTGTAATATTTATTGGATTATTTAAGCATCACGTAATATTGGTTATAGTCATAATATTTGGCATAGCCAAATTAAAGTATCATCCACTTGTCCAAAAACACATGGTCGTTTGACTTACACAGACATGATATGTGCTAGTTTCAGAGACACGAGCGAGCATATGCGATGCGAGTACTGAATTTGAAATTTGTTAATGTTAATTAGTTGTCACCATATCCATACCATATCACGCAACCCAATTTTTAAATTAGCTGCACCAATAATATATAGTATTTTTTTTTACGGTACCTATAATATATAGTTAAATTTCATTTCATCTCATAAAAAGTCGTTGCATCTGACCACAAAAACACATTATGGTTCAAATTAGATCTGTTTAAATACAGTTTCAGATCCGTCTCAGATCCTATTCAATGAGCCATGAAAGTGTGAAAACTAATTTATGTTGTGAATATTGTGATTTAGCTGATCAGGTGATATTGTAATTAAACAATAAATGTTAGTTATATTGTTTATGGAGAACGTGCTAGATGCTTGTCACTTGTCAGTATTATTAGTACCAACAAAATTAGACAACCCTGCTTGTCAACTTAATTGCCTTTTAGGATAATAGCGTTTGAATGTTCTATTGGCTCTGTACTTTCTTTCTTAGCAATGTGCATCTGAACTTTGCAACTGCAAAGTTTTAAAGGAATAGAAAAGAAACAGTTTAAGCAACTTGTTAACCAGTTTCGGTGAAATCTTGATTCTCATAAAAGAAAATTTTAACCTACATGAAATAAGAGGTCAAGTGGCCAGTCTTTTATGATCCAACTGTTAAAGCAATACCAGCAGGTGCCTTGTCCCAGTTCAATTGTGTGGAGATTGCATACATTAGCCAAACGATGACACACCAGATATATACTCTAATATCAAGGCTGGCACTAAAAGGGGAGAGGGCCTAGGGCTGAAGGGGCTTAAAAAACTTTAAAGATGAAAAAAAATCAATTAAATAATTTTTTATTTCATTTATTTCCTTGACTTTTCAACTGAAATAATTTACTGTGTAAGAATAAACTCTCAATTTTGTTATATTTTTATTTTTCAACTTCCAAATTATTCAGCTTTAATGGGCCAAATAGCTCATTTTTTATTTTTCATATGTAGTAAAAAGGTTGATTGTACCTGTTTGGGGGGTATAAGAGTAATTCCCTCCCTTGCTGAGTCTGGTCTTCCTTGGTTATCTCTTCGCATACTCGGCTTTCCAATAGTCCAAAGGATGGGGTACCTGCAACAGATACTCCGACGCTTAAGTTAGATTTCGGCACACAACATTGAATGAGAGTAATAAATGGATATCAAGCCAAAATTACCTCAAGAATCGTACCCCTATTTATACAAACTTTAATGGGCCCTGAGTTCATGGGCTTCTCATATGATTAGTATCCGAGGTACGTAATCTATCCTTAATCTTTATTAAGATGATAATTATAGTCATAATCCCATTTATGATGTGGTCAAAACATTCCAATTGTTTAGGCATGATGTATTCAGTTATTCGGTGAGCCGAATATCCGAGACTCTTCCTTGTTTGTCTTTCTTTTGATCATGATGTATTCGACTATTCGGTAAGCCGGATACCCGAGACCTTTCCTTTTATGACTGATGTGGCCCCTTACTATCCTGTCTTAGTGTTCTTGACCATTTGGTTGAACGGCCAAGACCCATACTGGTGCTTATGATTCTGCATCTTTGGTTGGGTATTTGATCACTTGGTTGGCCGGATACTCTACCAATATACATGCCCCCCAGCCTTGAAAGATGCAAAGAGTGAAGAGGCTTTGAAAGGAGATATTGTGTTTCGAGAAATGTATTTGGTGTTAGAGCCGTTGTTTTAGTTTCTCGTCATTATGACGAATATAATAATTGGTATGACGGGAATCGAAGTGTCACACCCTCTTATTACACAGTATACAAGATCACTGAAAAATGTTTTATTTGTTTAAAATATCATATAAAACTTAAAAACAAGAGTTCAAAAATAACTTTCAAACACATATATGTATAAAATAACTAGTTTAATAATTCGTGTCTTATACCGGTATTGAGTTTACAATTTATAACTTTTATATTATTATAATTTTTAATTTATTTCTCAATTACTTTTAAGTTGTATATTTGTATATAGTAGTAGATATGTATACAAAAATTTTAAATATATATATATATATATATATATATATATATTATCATATATAATGATATTAACATATTTATGAATATTAACATATATGTCTTATATCATTATAAATATTTATTTTTATGAATATTAACATATATATTCAAATAATTTTATATTCACATATATGTCTTAAATGATATAATGATATAAGACATATATGTGAATATAAAATTATTTGAATATATATGTTAATATTCATAAATATGTCTTATATAATTATAAATATTTATTTATAAAAATATTATTTTTATAAATAAATTTGCATTTCTATATAACTTGGATATATACATAATTTTAATAAAAAATATTAATGATAAAAAATATTTTATAATTATTAGTTTTCCCTTTAAAAATATGTTTTTATCATAAAGGAAAAAATGACTAGCTAACATTAATTATAAAAAAAAAATAAAAGAGTGTGTGTGGAATTTGAAATTATGTTTCAAAAAAATAGAGCAAAATTGCTAAATTTTACTATCAACCAACTGAGCTAATTACTCAACACCCCCTCTTTATACATACTTAACCAACTGAGCTAGACCCTTTGTACCATTTTTTTTAATTATTTCCAACCAATTAAGTCTGTACCCAAGTCAACCCACCCATCAAAACTTGTCACCCAACTAACCCAAACCCGCTTAAGCCGAAGTGATATTTGGGCGAAAATGGGCACCATTTTTATTAACAGTGATAAGACAAACATTTTTTAATAGGCTAAATGATCATTTTGGTCCTTTATCTTATTTATTTTGTTCAAAATGGTCCTTTATCTTTTAAAAAGTTCACTTTGATCCTTTATCTTATTTAAAAGGTTCAAAATGGTCATTTATCTTTTAAAAAATTCACTTTGGTACCTTATATTATTTAAAAGGTTCAAAATAGCCCTTTAACTATTTTACATCAAGCATAACATATATACATCATTCCACACTCAAAAACAACATTCCAATCATAGAATATACAAATAAAGCATTCAATCATATTAAAGTTTCCCTTACCTAAAATTTTTGACTCAAAACCTTGAAGAAGAAGCTAGGGAGGAGACTCGGTGATTCAAGAATGATCTCTATCAACTTTTGCTATGAAATCAACTAGAGAAAACCTAAATCAATCCCAAAAAGAGCTTCAATCAAATTTTCACCCACCAACCAAGATTCTACATGAAACCCATGTCTCATGTTCTTGGTAGGAGTTGAGAAAGAAACTAAGAGATCAAGAATAGAAAGGAATTGAACTTACCAACTTGAAATCAACTAGGGAGGCTCTAGAGAAAGAGAAATCAAGCTTCAAAATGGTGTAGAAATTCCACCAACTCAAGAGAAAAGAAAGACTCAGAGAGGAAGGAAGAATGAAAGAGATAAGGGAGAAGAAAGCTTCTCTTACGTATAAGCTTGGGAGAATTTTTGAAATTCTACTATTAACATCTATGTTTCCTCTAAAGGCACCCCCTTCTCTCTTTTTTTTTTCTTTTCTTTCCTACAACTCAAGAAACTCACATAAAAGTCCTAACAACAACCTTACACTCTAAGCCCAACCATACATGAAAATTATCAACAACACTATAGCACATAACAAAACAATCTATGCATAAATTCTTTTATACATATTATAAATTTAAATTTAATTTCTTCTTGCATTATTAATCAAACACTTAAACATACAATTAGGAAAATCACAATGTTACATCGGCTAATCAATCAAGATGGGAAGGAAATGGATAGGAGCATAAATGCAAAATATCTAAAAATCTTCCATCCTTCCATATCGGAAGAAGGACAAAAACAAGAATCGAATGGTTCAAAAGGTGACCACAAGCCGGCAACATAGCTAACTTAAGCAAAAATGCTCAAAAATTGAACTTATTCATAATTTAAAAGCAAGTTCAATATAGAAGTTTTCAAGGGTTGGCAGCCGAGTAAACAGCCATGTCAATGAGTTCGACTGAAGAAGTACCAGTATAACCTGCGTCTTCTTCTGCATGCAGTTCGCTAATGCCATTATCAACACCTTCAGCAATCACAGGGGCCTCATTAGCAGCAGCGGTGGCATTGGTTACTTCGGTAGCAACTTCCATAATACGATCAACAATACCTACTTAAGGGATAGAGGAGGACAAAGCAGCCGAAGTAGTAGGAGCAGAAGTAGGAGCAAACAAGGCTTGTTTAGCTTGGTCAAATAATTGCCTTAAGTTGTCTCATGCTTTCTTGTCCTTGGCAATGCTCGCTTCGCCTACACTCAGGTCTTTCTCTAATCCATCCTTCTGATGAAGTAAGTGGTTGATATTTGTATCTAGAGAAGTGGTCAAGGTATACAGCTGAATACACCAATCCAAGTTGCTGTTGAGTTTCGTGTTCAACACGGCTATCTTCGGATTCAATTCGGCCAATTCCTTCTTAATCCGGTCCAATTCTACCATCAAATCTTCGACCCTCTTGTTGAGTCATTCCTGTTCAGCCAAATCGGCTTGCCAGCCAGCTTCAACTGTTTGAAAGCTAGAGGTGTAGGTAGATTTCTGAGCCTGCAAGTCTCATAGTTGCTTTAAGTCAGCAGCAACAGAATTGTATCTACGTTGATGTATGTTATGGTTGAAGATAACATCGCCCACAATCATGCTAATATGAATTAGGATCTAACGACTGGATTCTAAAATGGTCGGTGCTCTAGCTAATTTGGCAAAAGGATAGCTAAACTGACTTGAGTATGGCCGGATCAGCAGGGACAACACTACACATAAACTGTTCAACATGCTAAAAGTGGTCATCGATAGGTGACCTATCCGGAACCACTGGAACAGACGAGGTGGGGGATTGAAAGTATTTGGCCAAAGCTTCGTCTGTCACGTTCGGTAAGATTGGACGAGTAAAAGCTGAAGAAGGACCAGGAGTGGGCCCTGGTACGTCAGGCATGGTGAAGGATTCAAGTGGCGTGTCGACAGGCTTAGTAGCAGGGGATGATTCCTGAGAGAGTAGCATAGGAATTAGTTAAAGGATATGAGATAATAGTAAAAAGCAACACCAAATGAATGACACTTACAGTGGAATCTTGGTAGAAGTACCCAGCTTCAGTCTTTTAACACTTCGGCTAGAAGCAGAAGTTAATTCCTACAAGGAGTATAGGATTGTTTAGTTCTCGGCAGGGCAAAAACAGATACATTTTAGAAGATGATAAATACCTTGGCAGGAGTAGGCTCGGTTTTGGAGCACTTCTTTCAACAGCTATAGACCTGGTAGTTCTTTTAAAAATTAGGGGGGCTGAATCAAGGGAGTCACCTTTATCTACATCGTCCAGGTCTATGGTTTCGATAAGAAGTTTTGCTAAAAAGAAGGAATATTAGTTGAACGGAGAGGAAAATAAGGACATCTCAAGAGGCTAAAATTACCTGGTGTAGGAGTTGTTGGTGGATTAATGGTGATGCCAACCTATTTACCCTTCTTCTTGACCAAAACTGAAGTAGACTATAGAGATGGTTGTGGTCTACTTAAGGACTTGGATGTTAGATAAAATGGCTTAGTTCACAAGAAATCAAGAGGGGCGAGTGAATTAGATTCTTAAACTTTTCTTTTAAAAAGCAATCTTTTTAAGTGAGAATCCTTTTGTAAGATGAAATTTCCTTTTTGAATCCCTTTCAAGATGAGTATTGTATGCTTAGCTTATGTCTCTTATTCCTTATATCCAAGACAAGTTTTAGCACAAGATCAATATACAAAGATAATACAAGATCAAGAAATTGAAGATAAGGGAAGAGAGAAAGTGACACAAGATCTATACTGGTTCGATTTCAACATGAAATCTACATCCAATGTTGTCACAAGCATCCCGAGCTTGGACATAATTCACTATCACATTTGTTTACATACAAACTCACATGTAAAATGCACACACTATGCAAAATGCACCTTCTTGAAAAACCTATTCAAGAAACACACTACAATATAGAACACCTATCTATATGCAATGTAACCTCATAGGGAAACCCACCCTACACGAATTTACACAACAAAGTTAAGGAAAGAAATCACCTAATGTGAAGATCAAAAGTTGCAGCTCTTCCTAACTTGTGTTCATATTCCCTCCATGTAGCTTGTGAAAGATTCATTATTTTCTTGAGAATTAGAAAGATTTGATCCAATGAATCTTGATGATGATGACACACACTTTCAGAGTTCTCTCAGATGAAAAAGATGAAGAAAATGAGAGAAAATGGTGTCACACACAAGAGTCTTCGAAAAGTTAGTATAGGCCACAAAACAGAGATAATCGATTATTGCTTAAGATAATTGATTATTTCATTCTAATTATCAACTAGAAATGCTGAAGATCAAAATAGTCGATTATTTCCTAAGATAATCGATTAACTGTGAATGGTTCAATTTTCTTTCAGGGCCAGATAATTGATTATTATTAGTGGATAATCAATTATCAGCGAACGTTATCCAATTTTCATAAAATCGAGCCTCGAGATAATCGATTATATCGTTCATGTAATCGATTAATTTGTTCTAGGATTGAAATTTTTGAATTTTCAAAAGGTTTTCTACCCAGTTTCAATCCTTGGTTAAAATGAGATAAGATAACAATGATCAATCAATGGTTTTGTGAGGGAATATACTTATATCTGGCCTATATGCATGATACACACACATTCACACAATGAAAGCTTATAACAATCATTCTAATAGGCTATAGCTCATACTATAAGGAGAAATTACAAGTCCAGATACATCATCAAAACTAAAGATCTATTGATTACAGAACATAGGGGTCTTCATATTTCTACATTGGAAATGACAGGTTCCACAGTAACTTGTCCATATGCCTGCAGAAGGTAGGATGCAATGCTGTTAGGGAACAAAGCATCCTTTATGGTTGGCCACCAATTGAGGAAGCTAGGGGTCTTCTTCAAGTCAGGAAGAAACAAGCTAAATTCGAACAAGTCAAGCATCCATTTTGTTTGGCGAGTAATTTTCCTCACTTCTTCGGCAGATAATGAAGGCTGAGAATTAGGAGATGACAGGTCAAGAAAGCCATTGGAAGGTGCTATGTAAGGCCAAATTGGCAAGCAACAAATTGAGGGTTGTAAGGTTCCACTGAAATCTTGTTATATATGGAGCTAGGTTTGATACCACATAGCAAGTCCCTAGCCGCCAGGATGCTGCCCCAATTAGCTATTTGACAGGCTTGGGCCTCTAGATTTACTTGAGGGTCCAGTTTTAGCCAACTAGGGATATCATGGTCAACTATTGGAGGATTCCAAAAAGCATCGACATCATCTAGGATGCCAAATATAGATTCAACAAAGAAGTGAGCCGAACCAGTGGCAGTGGACTTGATTCGAAGAGCTTCACCCAAGGTAGTGTTTTTAGCATGGCGCTCTGCCACCATAGCCGATTTTGGGATGTTGGCAGCAAACATAGGAAAATACCTGGTAACCCAAAGTTGCAAGAACTAAAAGGGGCTAGAAGCACTGCCTATGTTCTGACCACCTTCATCTTTTCTAAAGGCAAAAAGATAGACTTGTAGAAAGAAGATAAGAATAGTACGCCAATGGCCATAGGTTCATTCGACTGAAGCAGAGAAGCGTGGGGAGCATATTCAGAAACTACTACTTTAGAGGAGGAACAAATGAAATATTTACAATACTAGTATAAGAGGAAGACATGGTGTTCTTTAGCCAAAATGGTAGTCGAGGACTTCATATGAGTTTTGATGAAGTGAAGGTAGCCATTGGTGGATCTGTCGAATGAGAACCCCAAGTTGTCGGTGGCCTGGGCGTACAAGGAGGGGAGTTCATTCCCAATAATGGGCAATCCGAGAATGGTCACCACATCCTGGAGAGTGATAGTCATGATGTCGAATAGGAAGACGAAAGCGTTGATAGCCGTTGACCAAAAGCTCAAGAAGTTGAAGATCAACGAATAGTTTGGTTCAACATCATGCCTGGTTAGATTGATGGCATCATAAATACCCCATCTCTTCCAGTTAGTTCCTTTCGCTTTGGTCATCTGATTGAGCCACCTATAGTAAGGATTAGAACCTCTAGGCCATGTACCTAGGGTTTGAGGGATTGCGTTTAGCCAAAACCAAGAGGTGATGGGAATTGGGTAATTGATGTGATGAAGGTAATAGTTGAGGAAGGTAACAACATCCATCACATCATCAGCACAAGGGCAAAGATAGTAGTGCCCTTCATAAGCGGGTAAGCCATTTTTGAAACTCCCAAGGGCATTGGGATCATCATGAGCGATGGAGAAGCTGGACGCCGATTTATGAGACGAAGCTTTATCATCATACTCATTCCCGTACTCATGAGGCCTTGATTGAGAGCTATTAGTGGTCGACATTATGGTATAAGTTCTTGGGATTGCTCGAGGGGGAAAAAGAAGCAAGAAAAGAAGCAAGAAAGGCAATAGGTAATTTGGATAGTCAAGTAACAGTAAAAAGTAAGTTATTTAAAGTGACATGATTGACAAACAGAAGGGCGCGTAACAGCTAAGTTTTAAATGCAAGTCAGTTACAAAGATCAGAAGAAGGGGGAAAGATAGAAATGGTTATATCTTAGGCTCTTCATTTAGCCAATCAGCGTTAAGATATAGGGGCATTTGTTGCCATTCAAAATATGTTGATCAGAAAGTCAGTTAGCCGAAAGGATAAAGCTGATAGGATAAGTTGGTGTCTGATATTGTTGGCTAATGTTGGTGGTAAATGATAAGTAAAAACGAACCTTTTGGCTAATAGATTGAAATTCAAAATTCAGCAAAGATCTTGAAGTGATAACAGGTTAGTTAAAATATGGGCTAACTGAAGGTGGATACGAGAAACAAGGAAGCATGAGAAAAGTGGTTGAAAGCTCGATTTGATGAGATCCCATGATCTAAGAGTAGTTCCAAGAAAATAGGAGTAGAAAATGGGACGTGGGGTATGTGACAGCATTAAGATTTAGCCGAAACAGGTTTAGGGCAACCGATTTAGTTATGGTCAGGCCAATAATGGCCGAACGTGGTAGAGACATGATCTAGGATAGTTAGTTACGATTTTTCAAGTATAAATATGTGTTCTGGGTACGTTTGTAAGGACATTCAATGAAAAATCAATCAATACAATTATCTTTCCAGTTTATATTTCTTGTCGAAGTTATTGCTTTTCAAGTTTAAATTCCATTTTACTTTCAATTTTATTTTTGAATGTTTGTTACTCTCACCACCAATCAAGTACTTTCTTTAGTTACTTGAGCATACCAGATTAAAAGGTAGATTTCCCCTTTTGGTGATCAAATTGTTTGATTCAAAACTCGAATTTTGGAATCGTGTTGGAGCTTGAGTAGCCGAATTCTATTCAGCTAGCTTCGAAATATTTGTGCGACAACAATAATATTTATCATACATCGATAATTATATATAAATGCATTCTTTTATTCTTAATCACTTAGTATTATACAAAATTAACCAATTTATACACACAATTAACCGCGTGTACTAAGTGAAGACCAGATGTACAAATTCTAAGTGTAGGTTAATCAATACTCATGTATTAATTAATTACTAGATATATGAAGCAAAGAAAAAGTGAGAGAATAATATTGTGATTGAGTTTGAGTGTGTGCCCCTACCCGGCCTCTTTATTGACAAAAACAAAGTGTAAGAAGTTGTTAGCAAATTGGTACAAACTAAGGTGTTACGTTTGAAATGCAGGGAACAAACTAGATGGGGGTTGAATTGTGTGTTAGATAAAGTCTGAAAACTTTTTCACAAAGATTGAGATATCTTAGCTTAGATTTTACAAGGGACTTGTAAAATGCAAAGTTACGGCTATTGTCCAGTGGTTCAAAATAATAGTTTAATGAAACTGCATTTTCAAGTTATCGTCCAAGCGAAAAACAAAACCTTTTCACAAACAAGTTTATAAAGGAAACTTGTGTGTCTAATGCGAAGAAATAACATAAGAGATAACTAGTAAGCGAAAAGCAATAGAGTAAAAACACTTGGTTTATACTGGTTCACTCAACCTGAGCTACGTCCAGTTTTCCTTCAAAAATAACCTTTTGAAGGGTTCCACTAATCAAAACTTTGATTACAAACAAGTATTCTCTAGGCCACTTCTGGCACACCTTTAATCTCCCCCTGAGATTAAAACAACACCCAAGTATTCTTTATCACTAAGCCACTCTTGGCTTCCCAAACAAAACAGTTTGATTACCAATATCAGATCAACTCTCACAGAGAGGATATTACAATGTAAAACAGATTACACATAATGACTTAGCAAAGCTAAGAAAATGCTCTTTTTGCACAAGTGTTGGTCGTCCAAATAATTTGGCAGAGTTTCAGCTCTTTGAAAATTCGTGAATGCTTCGTGTGTTTCTTCATGAGCCTCGTCCTCTATTTATAGGCGTCTGAGCAAAAGTATCCGTTGTGGGATCTGAGCTTTTGTCAAAAACTGTTCTCTCACAATCATATGACCATTACCATGTGTTAGCTCGGGATGGAGAGAGAGAGGGGACAACAGTACATGCAGCGGCTCAACTAGTTGTACGGTTTTGCAGAGAGAAGCTTTTTTGTTTCCTGTGGTACACTTTTTTAATATTCAAATGAAATGTCATGAATGATAAGAGAGGGAATAACAGATCATTCAAAATGAAATCATCATCGAAAAGCATAAGTGTACTTCCTGACAAATGGACACAATATATAATTGTTTGATAGAAAAGGTTTGTGTAAGTTATATAAGTTATTGGACTCTTCCCAAATGGACACAGTGTTTACGTACTGGTTTTCGCAAGGCATTGGATGCTTGTTTTATAGCAGTTCATTGGACGCTGGATTTACACTTAAGAAAAACAAGTTCCAGTTACTTATTAGACGCAATAAGCACACAGAGATATATATAGTTTAAGCTTAAGAAGTACAATACCATGAAGGCATTGGACGGTGTAGTACCTGTAATACTCAAACATTAATCATTAGATACTTCAAAATTCAATTTAATTTGTTATCATCAAAATCAAAGTTTGAGTGGTTGGACATCGTCCAAAGTCTTAGACTCTAACAACGTTGAGTATGCAAGCTAAAGTGGCTTAGGAGTGAGCATTCTGTAAAAGCTGATTTGCTATATATATATCACCAAAATGGTAATTAAATGCCAGAGAGCAAGGAGAAGGCACCATGTCATAATACTAAGATAGGATTCAACATGCTTAGCCTTGTTCCCTTCCTTGGTTCTTTTCCTTTCTTTTTTCCTTTTTTTCTTACCAGTTTTGTTTGTATTCTTCTTTTTTTATCTATTTTGTTTTTTTAAACTTTATTGTTTTTATTTATTATATTAACTCTTATTTATTTTTTTCTTTTTAGTCTTAACATTTTTTATTATTTTTTTTATATAGAAAAGGATGGATTGAACAAACAAAATGAATAAAAGAAGGACTTTTATTTTTTTTCTAATTAATACAAAAATGGAAAAGTTCAAGCAATTACAATTTATCAATAATAGTTTTTTTTTAAAATAACTTGGTTATAATTAATTTGAACCATTATTAGTTTAACTTGATAATTAAGATTTTGATTTTGTTAACAAGAATTTTTATAATTGATTTTTTATATAAAGAGTTCTTAAGGAATTTATTATTAACAAGGACTTCTTTTAGAATCTTTTTAAATGCATTTCTTTTGTTTATATAAAAACTTAACAAGGATAAATTTTGAAAATAGAAAGATTTTGTTAAAGAAATATTTATTACATAAAAAAATTAAAAAAACAATAAAAAATAAAAAAATAAAAAAAATATAATAAAAAAAGTTAATTGTTTAGGACTCTCGTATGAGAACAGAACTTGAGTGTCTTGTCATTAATTTTGAACTTCTTGTGGCATTTAATTCTTCTCGGTGACGATGCTACCTAAAAACTTTTCACAAGCAGCTACCTTAGTTTCTTAAATCTCATCTCAACATCCATAACATGACTTCCTCACGCAATAAAGCATCCCTTACCCACTGCAGTTCATTTCTTTAAGATTATCCTCACAACAACTCTTGCAGATGAAAAACTTGTAAGCATCATATCATTACATCATACTTCTTCTTTGAGTGAACTTGATATTGTTCATCTTTAGCACCATATATTTGGCTCCCCAAATGACTCTACATGATTATGATTTTGGTCCCTATTAAATTTTAGATTTTTAATTTTAGTTCTTATCAGTTTTTAATCTCTTTTCTTTTTTGTCATCAATATCACCCTATCTTTAGCACCATTTTAATCTCTTTTTTTATTTTTTGTCATCAATATCACTCTATGAGAGTTAAAATGTTTGCCCCCTATTATTTAGTCCACTTAACTATCTATAGGTGATTATTATAAATATTCTAACGTGTAAAAACTAATTTGAAACTACTACTTCATTTTATTGGGGCATGCAATGCACAAACTTCTCCATTTCATATATTTGAACTGACAAGATGAAGGAGGAAGTTTAATGAACAATTGTAGTAGGTCAACAAGGGTGAACTTATTATTCAGTTACGGAGGAGAAATGATGAAATAAAGAACAGGACTGTTAGGACTTAAGCATAAGAGGAGAGTCCAACCCAAAAGACTAATCCATTAAGTGGAAGAGCCTCAAGGCTTAAGTACCACATCAAGTAGTTTATTCTACTCAATGTGGGACTCCTAACATTGCCATCCCCTTTAAGGGCCAACGTCCACAACGGCTTTCATTCTATCGACACTGACCTGGTGGTAGCCATTTTCCTTTTGACGGCTTTACTCATCTATCAGTATTCGGTTTACACCTTAATCCAGTCTATAGGTAACCCTTTCCGTGGCCCGACTCTCAATGAAAGCACCAATTGTTAGGACTTAAGTATAAGAGGAGAGTCCAACCCAAAAGACTAGTCCATTAGGTGGAAGAGCCTCAAGGCTTGAGTATCACATCAAGTAGTTTGTTCTACTCAATGTGGGACTCCTAACAGGGACTCTTTGACACGGTCCTGCACACCACACACATAAATGGGACACATCAAATTAACAATGAAGGACTAGTCAATTTTAGACAATAAAGACTAAAACGAATTAAAAAAATATATGTTAAGAAATTAAAATAAGTAGTGTTTAGATATAAAAACTAAAATATAAAGTTTATACAATTATAAAAACTAAATAAATAATAAAACTATAATAATATTATTACACACAAGCAGCAAGGTTGATTGGACCGGGTCCTCCCCATCATAAAAGATCTTGATACCTTGATAAAATAAAATTCAACTTTAACAGTTTAGACCCTTCGAATAAGTTGTTTGGTGCATACCCTTCGACTTTAACTGCAGGACCCTGCGACCGTGTTCCAAGTTGAAATCGTTTTTGGATCAGATCAAAACTTCTTGATAAAATCGTATATGTGACTATAGATTTCCTCGGCAGCGCTTCTTGATTATTGAAGTGAGCTATTCCTTTATGCACAGCCACTTCTTCTAAATTTGGCACATCTTGCTTGAAACCTCTATCATGGATATACTCCTTCTTGTTTAGCGAGGTGTATACCAAGTCCAACTCCCCTGTAATGAATTTTACCGGCACCTTGATTTGCACACCAGTCCATGGTGCCGTGAGTTCCCAATTTCTGCAAATACATACAAATAATTAAATAATTAATTTAGAACAGTGGAAAACAAATATCCTAGGCAACGCGGAGATTCAAGAAATTACAAGTTCAAATTTCTGTAGTAGTTCAAGCCTCCAGTGAAGCCGGTTTTCTCAAATTTGGAGACATAATAGGCTAGATAATCTTGTGTGAGCCAAGAAGGCAAGGTCTAGAAACACTTATTACCATCACATCTAACCATTTCAGTAAATTCTCCTTTCATTTCACGGAAACATAGAACCATGTGTCTTTGAGCTAGTAACTAATCGGGCTCCGCTTTATATGCAGCAACAACTTGCAATTACGAAAATAAAATTAGAGTTGTTCCTGCCTGAGGATGATAGGGTAAGTTTCTCCTTGCTGATATCTTCATTCCGAGATCTCTTTTAGCTGTCCGAATCCTCCAAGATGAAAAGGGGTGGGGTACCTGCAAAAGGCACTCCAACGCTCAAGTCAGCTTTCGGCTCAGAGCATTTAATGAGAGTAGTAAATGTGAATCAACCGTGTCCTTCACCTTGAGAATTTAACCCCTATTTATACATACCTTAATGGGCTTCTGGATTCATGGGCCTTGTTCATGATTACCATTGTGGTTAATCTATATTTAATTATTATTATAACAACAATTATATAGATAATCTTATTATTGATCTGTCATAGGTTGAGACATTCTTACGTATTCGGCTGTCCAAGTGTGTGTTCGGCCATTCGAGTGTCCGAGACCTTATCCTGATGTATCCTTGGACCAAAGTACCTTTAGGTATTCGGCTATTCGGCTGTCCGAATACCCTTGGCTATGTGTTCGGCCATCTAAGTGTCCGGGACCTTATCCTGATGTATCCTCGGACCGGAGTACCTTCAGGTATTCGGCTATTCGGCAGTCCGAATACCCTTGGCTATGTGTTTGGCCATCTAAGTGTCCGGGACCTTATCCTGATGTATCCTCGGACCGGAGTACCTTCAGGTATTCGGCTATTCGGCAGTCCGAATACCCTTGGCTATGTGTTCGGCCATCTGAGTGTCCGGGACCTTATCTTGATGTATCCTCGGACCAAAGTACCTTCAGGTATTTGGCTATTCGGCAGTCGGAATACCCCCAGTATAAGAGTAATGTTATATCTTTTACAAATTCTCTTATAAATCTTCCTATTATTTTAAAATCATAGAGAGAAAATGGGAGAATTAATAAAGGAAATGGTAAGAAGATTTAGAATTATTCATTAAATTATGTGTAAATTAAGCCAATAAAAGCACTAACCTGAAATATGCAGATATAGTAATTGTCTCCATAGATAGCATGCGATCCATCTACGGCTCTGACGTTGGGGTTTCTGCGGAGGAAAGGGACACTGAGGCAAACATAAGCCTTGATTCTGTCGAGGCGAAACAGACAGAGGTACCAACCTCAGTCATGGGCCACGAGGAAGACATGATGGACAGCGAGTCAATAAGTGCAATGATGTCACCCACTATGTGAAAACATGTGTAGCTGCTCACTGAAGAGGGAGCATCGGTCTCTCCCTAGCCCCAGAGATCGGGAGAATAAACTACTTGATGTTGTACTTAAGCTTTGAGGTTTTTCCACCTAATGGATTAGTCTTTTGGGTTGGACTCTCTTCTTGTGCTTAAGTCCTAACAAAGAGCAACAATCTAGTGGCGCCAGGAGTACCACGGAACCCTCTCCTTTCTCAGCAACATGCATTTTGATGCCATTCACTTCCACTGTCCTGTGTTCTATGCCTTCCATCTCCTTCCCTCTCTTGCACAGCGATACAAGATTTGTTCTTCCTATGTCCTGTCTACTTGATTTTATCACCCAAACATAGGAAGTCGCTATGTATCTTGATTATCGAAATAGTAAGTCAAATGCAACGTGTGGCTTATACTAGTTTTCAATAGGATTATTAAGTGTGTTTGGATTGACGGTGGCAAAATTGATTTTGAATAAAATTGATTTTATAGAATTGATTATGGTTAGAATTGATTATAAAGTAACGTGATTTTTGTTTGGATAACAGATATCAGAAAAGTGATTTTTTAAGAGAATGTTGTTTGGATACTTTGAATCAAAATTGATTTTGAAGGTGTAATGACCAAAATGAGATTTAACGCCTATGTACACTTTTAAAATCAATTTGATGTGAGAGTAAATTAGACAAAATCCAACTATAATTGATTTTGGTAGAAGTAGAAGCAACTCCTACTTGCTTCAACTTCACCATGATTTTTTTCATCAAAATTGATTCTACTAAGATAATCAAACATACAAAAATTTTGGTCAAAATCAAGTTTGATCCATCTCATCATGCTCTACCATTATTTTAAAGATAATCCAAACACATACTACAACTTTATGTGCTGTGAATCCCGTTCTGCTGGTCCTAGTTTATGGTTGGTTGGAATTTTGCTATTTTAGCATAGATTTTAATTGGCAGGTTATGGGGGCAAACGAGCTGACCCATTTTACTCATTTACTTTTTTTAAGTATAAAAAGTTAAAATTATTAAAATAAACTATTTTTTTAAATAAAATACTTAATCATTATATAAAATAAATATATATAATTAATATATATATAATTATTTAATTGTAAGAATAATTTTAAATTATTATATATAATAATAGTTTTGGAAATTAATATCGTAATATAATTTAATTAATTATGGACTATTGAGCTTTTAACGTGAATGATTTGTAATGGGTTAGATTGCTCAGCAATGAGGGACTTATATTCTCATTTGGTATCATTATAAAAGTTATTACCTCATTAAACAGTTTATAATATGCAAGTGTGAAAAAACTCTAAAGGCAAAAACTAATTTTTTCCTCACTTGATTTTCTAGGAGATTATGTCGAGATCATACACACGTATTGAAGCTTACTTCCAGATACACATTTCAAAACATTTTTTAAGATATACCATTTGCATGACAAGATTGGAAATTTATTTAGCGAGTACCAAACAATACAGTAATATTATCAGTTTATTAATACAAACAACCATAGGAACAGGGACGGATTTAGGGGGTGCAAGCAGGGGCCCTGGCCCCCCTTCCCCTCCCTCATAGGGGTGATAAGAAATTCCAGACCCGCTAGCAACCCGTAAAAACCGAGTCAAAAATTAGTTTGTCGGACAAATCGGTACGGGTGTCAGGCTAAGTTCAACGAAGAAACGGTTAAGGGTGGGTAGTTTCAGGCAGGTGCGGGTTAGAAAAAAAATCCATCGAAACCTACACCCGACCACACATGTTGCACTTTAAAAAATAAGAGGCTGCCACACTTTGTCTCTTTCTCCTGACACAGCAGTTAACTTTTATTTATTACTGTGACAATGAGTAGTGTAAAGACGTGTTGCAGTGAGTAATGCACATGGCTCAATGAGTTTTGACACTTTGACGTGTTGTAGTAGCTAGTTTTAGCCCTTCAATTTGAAAATTGTAATGTGTTTAATATTGTCAATTATTTTTTTGAATATTAGACATGTTGAAACTTCAGTTTTGAGAATTTATAGTGAAAATAAAATGCTTTCATCTTCTCCGTTTCTCTCACAACCGTGACCACCATTTCTCTACGAGGTACCCACTCCTCGTCAAAGTTTCACTTGACTTCGTCTTTCATTTGAGCTCTACCCAGTACCCACTCCGCGCCTCTCATCCCTGGCTCCATCAATGACAATGGTGCTCTACCACCCTCACAACCGCGCTGCATTCAGACCACGAGTTTCATAGGAGGAGGCTCAGATCTATGAAGGTTCGTGGAATGCTTACCGGAAATAACCCACCCCTGTTCACCCGAACCCAGATCAACCCAAGCCCCACATAATCCGAACACTAAACGGACGGCAACGAATCTTGTTTTTTACTCTTCGATTTTTAACGGATTGGACATTTTGGGTCCGAATCCGACTGATGATCACCCCCACTCCCTCATGCTCCTTTATACATATATGAGAAGAAAAAAAATAAAAATTAAAAAAAATATTGATAGAAGAAAATGAATAAAAAAATAGAGTGTATGTTTGCTTAATTTCTTTTTAGTAATAGATCTTATCTCTAGTTTTACACATAAAATTAATAATAAATATTTTTGTGAAACTTATTATTGATTAAATAATTATTTATTAGAAATTAGATATTTAAATAATGAGGAGTGCTAGCAACACACTCTCTAACACACTCTTCCAACACACATTATATTATTGGTTATTAAATTTAGTGGAAACCGCAAAAGTATGGGAGAGAGTCATTAAATAAGATGTGGAACCCACAATTTTTTGTAATTTCCAAGAAATTTTAACTAATTAAAAAGAGTGTATCAGAGAGTGTGTTGCTAACATTTCTCTCTAAATAATTGTGTAAAAAAAAAAATTGACCCCCTTTTAATGCATTTCTGGATCCGTCCCTGCATAGGAAGGTTGATGGTATGGGGTTGAGGTTGTTTGCAACTGATGAATCCTGCCCGTCAAAAAGATCTTGATCGATACCTTAAATATCAAAATAAAAGCGCAACTATAAGACCCTTTGACTTTAACTGCATGATCCTGCGACTTTATTCCAGGTTGAATTCAATTTTCGACAAGATCAAAACTTCTTGATAAAATCGTATATGTAATTATTGATTTCCTCTGCTGTTTCTTGATTATTGAAGTAAGCTACTCCTTTCTGCACAATCACTTCTTCCAAATTTGGCACATCTTCCTTGAAACCTCCCCCATGGATATACTACTTCAAGTTTAGCGAGTTGTATACCATGTCCAACTCAACTGTTATGAATTTTACTGGCACCTAGATTTGCACTCCAGTCCATGGTGTCGTCAGCTCCCAATTTCTATAAATAGATACAAATAATTAATTAATTATTTGTCTTTTAAATTGGGATGTATGTCATGTTGCATAGATATTTTCCTAAAAATAGAAACATTAATTTAATTTTAGAGCAGCGGAAAAAATTATCCCAAGCAACACAGAAATTCAAGAAATTACGAGTTGAAATTTCTGTAGTAGTTCAAGCCTCCAGTGAAGCTGGTTTTCTCATATTTTGAGACATAATAGGCAAGATCATCTTGTGTGAGCCAAGAGGGTAAGGTATCAAGCATATCTGGATTGAATTCAAACCTTCCCTTGGGAAGGATTGGACGATCAGGTCTGCGAGTTGTAAGCATGTTTTTTTATTACATACTCAGTGCCAACTTCAGCCATCTGAGCCTCAATTTCACTTGGTTTCTGCAGTCACACGGTTTAAAACAATTATGAAATGCAGAAAATCACACTAGAAGGGGGGGTTGAATAGTGCAAAGATGGAGATATTTCAACTTAAGTTTTACAAGGAGCTTGCAAAACAGAAGATTACAGCTATCGTCCAGTTGTTTAAAATAACAGTTCAATGGAATTGCATTTTAGCGTATCGTCCAAGCATAAAGCAAACGATTTTTCGCAAATATAAAGTAAAGAGACTTGTGCTTATAATGCGAAGAAGCAACTTAAAAGAATAACTGGTAAGCTTAAAAGCGATAGAGTAAAAATACATGGTTTATATTGGTTCACTCAACCTGAGCTACGTCCAGTTCTCCTTCAAAAACCTTTGAATGATTCCACTAATCAAATCCTGATTACAAACAAGTATTATATACCCTGCCACTTCTGGCTATAAGTATTCTCTAAGCCACTTCTAGCACACCTTTAATCTCAGGGAGATTAAAGAACACCCAAGTATTCTTTGTCACTAAGCCACACCTGGCTTTCCAAACAATGGTTTGTTTACAAGTTAATAGATAACTCTCACAGAGAGGATATTACAATGTAACTTGAATACACATAATGACTTAGCAAAGCTAAGAAGATTGCTCTTTTTGCACAAGTGTAGGTCGTCTAGTCATTTTAGTAGAGTTTCAGCTCTTAGAAAACTTGAATGTTTCGTTGTTGATTTCTTGAGCTTGATCCTCTATTTATAGGCGGCTTGGTGAAGATATCCATTGTGGGATCTATGCCTTTGCCAATAACCGTTCTCTCACGATCATATGACCGTTGCTACGTGTTAGCTTGGGGTGGAGAGAGGGAGGAGACAACAGTACATACAACACCTCCACTTCAGTACGGTTTCTACAAAGAGAAGCTTTTTTGTCCCCTGTGGTACACTTTTCGAATTTTAAATGAAATGTCACATATGATAAGAGAGGGAATAAGGAACATTTCAGAGAATCAATATCGAAAAGTATAAGTATACTTTTACACAACATGGATGCATTATATAACTGTTTGATAGAAAAAGATAGTGTAAGTTATATAAGCGCTAGACGCTTCCTCGAATAGACGTAGTGTTTACAAACTAGTTTTCACAAAGCATTGGACGCTTGTCTTATAACAGCGCATTGGACACTGGGTTTTATACTTAGAAGAACAAGTTTCCATTTACTCATTGGATGCACTGTACACATAGAGATATCTTGTTTGAGTTTAAGAAATACAATACCATTGAGGCATTGGACGATGTGGTACCTATAATACTCAAACATAAGACATTAGATACTTCAAAATTTAATCTCATTTGTTATCATCAAAATCGAAGTTTGAGGGGTTGGACATCGTCAATAGTCTTAAACTCTAACAAATTATTCTTATCAGATCTAACAATTACCACATTCTTAATTACTTCATTTTACAGAAACAAAATATTAATTAATCTAACACAATGTTTCGCTTATGTGATTAGAATATTAAATTATGTGCAAAGCCAATAAAAATAAAAAGAAAAGCAGGGGTTAGCTAAACATAGGAAAATAATTAACCTGAATTCTGACGATATAATAGTCGTCTCCATTCACAGCACGCATGGCACCTACAATTCTGATGTTAGGGTCTCTATGGAGGAATGGGATACTGAGACAGACATAGGCCTTGACTTTGTCAGGGCGAAACATGCGGAGGTACCAACCAATAAGGGCTCCCCAGTCATGAGCCACAAGGAACACTTGTAAGACACCCAGAGAGTCTATAAGCGCAACGAGATAACCTACTATGTAAAAGCAGGTGTAGCTGCTGATTAAAGCTGGTGCCTCGGTGTCACCGAAGCCGCGGAGATCAGGAGCCACGATGCGGTAGCCGAGGGAGCTGAGAGCCACAATCTGGTGGCGCTAGGAGTACCAGAGTTCGGGGAAGCCGTGGAGGAACAACACCACAGGGCCTTCTCCTTTCTTTGCACTATGCATTTTGATGCCATTCACTTCCACTATTCTATGTACCACGCCTTCCATTCACTTGATAGTATTAGTTTGCACACAGCTAAACCGCATGCTAGCATAGTAGGTCCCCCACGGTGCGAAATATATTTTTAACCATTGGATCCTATTGCTGTTTAATAAACAGTTAAGTTTTTGTTTTCCTTGTTTTCTTTTTTTCTTCTTTTTTTTTTATCACCTTCTTTATCGAATTACCCGTCCCTCTCAAAACCACCCAAACCTAAACCACCCCTTTCCCACAACCCCACTATTGATGCCATTGTTTCGACGGCGGTGGCAAGAGGAGTGGATAGTTATGAAATTTTGTTTAGTTCTTAGTCCCACAAATTATCATCAAGCAAGCAAAAATATTTTGACAGAAAGGAGTATATTTGTCCAACAAAATTTTCCCGAACTTCGCTACCCATATTCAGATAAGGTTTTGTGTTGCCTTCCATAGATCTTCAATAATTATTCAAAAGACCCAAAGGAAAATCTAAAAGCCACCACCAGTGTGACATTCACCGCCACGCGCGACGTGCTTCGAGAGATCGGAACTACTGTGAGACCCAAAAGTCCCCACCCAACGCTTGTAATCCACGACGGAAGAAGAATGGGAATCACTCTGCACGGTGGCGTGACAAAAATAAGCAATCAGACATTCAAACCCACACGGGGAGCGGTGGGGTTGTGGGAAAAGTGGCGTTGAGAAGGAGGGGTAATTTGGCAAAGAAAGTGATAAAAACAAAAGGAAAAAAAAAGAAAAAAAGGAGAAAAATTTAAACCGTGAATTAAAAAAAAAGAAAAGAAATCTAACGGTCAAAAATCATTTTCGCACGGTGGGGGACATGCATAGCTCCCCACGCTAGCCTGCGTCGGCTAGACGGGCTTAACCAAAGCTAATTGATGATTTATGGACACCTTTCTTCTCTTTGGGTGTGTTTGGTTCATCGTTTCGGCACCCAAACGGACGTTCATGCACCATTGAACGCTGCACAAGCTCGTTTGGCAACTTCCGTTTTCCATTGGACTAGATGCGATTTTCATCAAAACCTCCGTTGAACTCAAAGTAACTAGTGACTTGCTTTTTCCGTTCAACGTTGTAAGCTGAAAACATTTATGCATATTTTAAATTTCAATAAACAATCACAGATAACATTATCCCTTGGATGAATGCCAAGTTGAGCACCATTAGGAACCTCAGCTCGCTCTACGACACCGACGCATTCGCCCTCCTCACCACCTTCCATGCCGCCTTCGGTTGCTTCGTCGGCATGTTGTCCATCATCACCACCGCGCCACAAGTAGCTGGCTCATAACAGTTGTGAGAGGGGAGGAGAAGAAGAAAAATGAGGGGAGGATGAGGGAAGACCGAAAGAGGAAAAAAATTTGGGAAGGGATTTACCATTGTGAGTTGCTTGAAGCAATTTCAGATATTTGGAAACAACAGGGATAGGACCCCAACCTCAGCCATTAAGATTATTTTTATCTCACAATTTGATATTTGAGATAGGAACATTGGGAATATTGTTCCTGTGTATCACCGTTAGTAGATTATAGGTAAAATTTAAAAATATAAGAAATTCATTTTAAAGTTTAACAAGATAAAAAAAAGTTAATAAAAAATAATAGTATGAAATTCACACCCATTTTAATAATTATATATTTAAAAGCATTTTTCATTTATATCATCCAAACAAGTTTCTATTATGATAAAAGTACTTTTAAAATAAAAACATACAAACATAAATCAAGTTACATTAAACTTACTTTTAACTAAACTTAAGTTTACAAAGTTAAGTTGAACATAAGACGGATTCTAAGGTGGGAAACCTCCCAAGTTTCCCACCGTGGGAAAGTGAATTCCCACCCGTTAGATCTATTAATTCTTAATCGGACAGTTCAAATCTTTTTTATTTTTTCATTTTATTTCTTTTCCTTTACTTTGTTTTTCCTAACTTGTCCCTGACCCCTTCTCTCTCAGACTCCAGTCCACAATTTTGCTGTCGCATAACCTTCATCCCCGCCGCACCGACGACACCTCCACCGTAGCCACCCTCCGACGGCAACAGCCACCACCAACCACATACCCATTCATCCCAAACCCTCAAAGGATCAAACTTTAACAGATCCAAGCCACCCAACATGGATTTCCACCCTTTCCCCTTTCATACCCAAGATCCCAATCAGAGAGGTGTGAACAAAAACCAAGAAATCAAGAAAAATATGACAAATAAAAGAACAGAAACAGGCACAAAAACCCCAAGTCACTGTGCGGAGCTTCTTCACCATCGTGCGCACGACCTCCATGTTCTCAGTTCGCCCCCTTCACCGCCTATGTTGTACTTGAAATTTTAAAAACTCATATCGTAAATCGAAACGCAAGCTTCAGAAAACAACTGTTTGCAACTTGTTTGTTGGGTGGGGATGATGAATAAGGCATGGTAGTACTAAAGAACTTGATCCCAGTTAGAAAAAATCAACCGATGAAGGTCGATGGTGATGTGGTCCACTGCCAGGGAGGGAGTGGAGGTTGCTGCTGGAGAAGGAGTTGGAGTGGAAGAGGTTGGGTCTTTGAGGGGAAGACACATCGACAGAGAGTAGGGATGGCAAAGCGGGCCGGGCCAGGCGGACCGGCCCTCCAGCCCGCCACGAATTTGGCAGGGCAGGGTGGGGTTTACAGCCCGCCAGCCCACTTTGCCCCGCCCCACCTAGCCCGCCAACCCGCCGGGCCAGCCCGCCAATACTTTTTTTTTAATTAATATATCTAAAATAACATAAGTTATTAGGGACTATTAATATTTTGTTGTGTACTTTTGAAAGACTATTAGTTTGTGGTAAACCTTTTTAAGATATTATTCATGATAATCTTGAACTTGTGGTGTTAAAAGACTATTAGTTTGTGGTTTATTGAAGAAAATGAAACAATATTGCAATTATTTTTAATTGTGTTCACACTTCACAGTAACAAAAATACTCTATATTATCCTTTTATGATACAAGTGATGCAAAATCATTTTATTTATATCTTATTTATAATAAATTAAAAGAAAAACTGGCGGGCCAGCCCATCAGCCCGCTCTTAGGCGGGGCGGGCCAAGCTTTCCAGCCCGCCCCCATATTGGCGAGCCAACCGACCCGGCCGTTTTTGGCGGGCCACAGGCGGGATGGACCAGCCCGTTTTGCCATCCCTAACAGAGAACATGATTTTTCAAGGGACAAACTGGGGAAAGGGTGAAAAAAAAAGAGAAAAAAGAAAAAGAAGAAAGTTGAAAATTTTGAATCGTAGATTTAAAATTAAAGATATCCAACGGTGGAAAAAAACTTTCACACGGTGGGAAACTTTACTTACTTTTCCACCATAGTCTTCGTCTGAACTCAACTACATTTTTTCAACTGCAATCCAAATACACACTTTATCTTTTAAACGCATTTTCGTGTTACTTGTTGTTGAATTCCACTGTCCTGTGTACTATCACCCATATATAGTAATATAGGAAGTCACGTGTGTATCTTGATTTTTTCTCTCTCAAGGAAAATGTGATTTGACAATTAATATCCAAACTGTAAGTCTAATGTCGTGTTATGGTTTATGGTTATAACTTTATTAGGTGGCCATAAATGGATTACCAATTAATATTCAATGAATATGAGAAGCTTTATCGCACAAGTTACATGCAGATTTCTTTTATTTCAGAAAGAAACAACTTGCTAATAATTTGTGTTTTGACTTAATAGACAGGAGAGGTTGAAGTTAAACAACTAACCTACATCGAATTTTTCGTATTCGTTAGTTTCATACTTATCAGTATTTTTCTTAATTTTAATAATTAAGAAGTGTGTCTATATTAATTTTAATTATAAATTTACATTAAAAATATGCATAGTGTAAATAATTGATTTTCACTGTAAAATAAATAAGTTCTTAATAAATACTATCGCTTAAACTTCATTTATGTAAGGTATTCGTATTTTATATTTGCTTCTTTTTTAAAAAATATTTTTAAATTTATATTTGTGAGCATTAAATTTAGTATTTGTTTCCCTAATTTATAAATATTTATATATTCATGCTTGTAAGTAAATCATATTTATCATTCGTGCTTTAATTAAATAAAAATATTTTTTAACAATGGATTTGTTTGTATTCATTTAATTCATTTTTGGTAGTTGAGTACTCGAGTGCACGACACCAGCTGGCAAACGTACTTCCAAATGATGTACAGTAGTACTAGTACCTAATGTTGTGTTTTGGAGTAATTGCACTCTCGACCCAAATATAGGAAGGCGCACGGATTCCCATTTTTTACACTTTTATAGCATGTATGGATTTTCTGTAGAAAAATCTAAAATTACGTTTGGGAGTAAAATTATTTTAAGATTATGTTTGATTATTTTTTAAAAGTATGTTTAAAAGTAATTTTTTGTTTTGAAACTGAGTTTAAGAGAAATAAAACTTAAGATACTTTTACAAACTCAGTTTGTAAACTTAAATTTAAGTTTGAAAACTTTAATTCAAATATACACTTAGAATATATAGATTATAGAACCGTGTGCAACTTCAAAATAAAATGAATGGTTGAGATTCATCCCATTGAATTTTTCTAAGGACATTAATATATAAATACTTTTCAATTATAAACACTCCATTAAGACTCTTTTTTTTTAGGACAAAACTTACATACAGTACCATAAAGTACTGTTGGTGTTATTCTTTAATTAGATTTGGAGTTTTACCTCAGTAATATGTGAAACACAAAGGAATCCATTAAATGTCATCACATATTATCAAGATAAAAACTCCAAATCTGATGGGAGAACAACACCAACAGTACCTATGATATTGTATGTATCTCAGGATAATTAATACTTACTCCCATTAAGTTTTTTCCTTTTTTATTTATCTCTCTCTTTTTATCACATCATAATAATTAATACTTACTCCCTCCATCCTAAATGAAAATAGTTTTAACCTTTGAAAAAAATTTCAAATAGAGTGATGTTCTCACTTTTCAATAAGGATAGTTTAGTAAAACTATCCTTTAATAAATAAAATTTTCTTGGTATACTTATTTTTCTTAATCTATGTGAAAAGACTTTAAACATCGGTTATTTTGGGACGGAGGAAATATTATATCTACACTTCTCTCTTTTCTATCTCTTTATTTTTCTAGCTCTTAGATAGCTCTTGAACGTCCATTAATCATTTTTCTTTCTAAAAATCGAAAAACTGCAAAGGATCAAAATCCAGAACGACATTGATTAGGGCCAATGACTGAAGGGGATTTAAAATAATTTAAATAACTTTAATTGGTGGAACTATTGAATTTGAGGGGACAAAGTATTATAATGTGGTCGGTGCGGAAATAAATTGGCACTCCTTTCAAACTGAAATATATATGTAAAAAAAAAATTTACGGAAATTAAGAAAATAAGTTAATATTATTTTAATTTTGAAAGTATTGTGAATACTATGTTTATATGTACTTGAATTTTGTGTGTTTATAATTAATAATTTTTAAATATTTTTATTATAAAAATAAAAAAAAATATTTTAAAGTAATATTTTAATCATTTTGAATATATTAGTTTTAATTATGTGATATTATTGAAGTTTTTGAATTTGTTAACCTTATTACAGCTTAAATTGAACACTTTCTATCAACATAATGAGATTTGTCTATTATTATTATTATTATTATTATTATTAAAGTCTGAATTTATAAAAATAAAATAAAAATTACACTGTCAACACATAGCCTATTTTTTCTTTATGAAATCAATATTCAAATTTTATTTTGTTATGAATTTTATAGATAATTTTTTAATTTTTATCAAACACGTTTTTTTTAGAACATAAATTCTTAATGATCTTCATATCCAGTAACTATTTTATTCTTATTTTATGAATTGTATTGTGTTAAAAAAATTCTTTTAAATAATTTTCTTGACAATTGTCCGGTACATAGCACATGCACTTCTTCTAGTAACTTACAACATTGCATGATAAGGTTGAAAATTTATTCAGCGGGTATACCATATATTATTATTGCACACAACTTTAATGATTTAGACCCTTTAATTTGACTTCAACTGCACGATCCTGCAACTGTATTCCAAGTGTGATAGTTAACTCGTTAAAGTTTAGAATACGCAAGTCTGTAAAACGTAATGGTGAGACAAAAAGTGTTTCTCTCTCACTTGATTTTCAATGAGATTGTGTCGAGATCATATATACATGTGTTGAAGCTTACTTCCAAATACACATATTTCAAAACAATTTATAAGATAAATTTATTGACGAGAATATATTATAACTTAAAGTGTTTATATTTGGACACTCTCAAATTCTAAACATCTTCATCAACACGTCTAATTTCTCTTTATCACATTACATCACCAATTAAATCAATCACTTATTTCTTCTCACCAATTAGATATCTAACAATCATTTTCCTGTAACTTATATACTATTTCCATAACAAGATTGAAAATTTATTTAGCGGGTACGATATAAATATTATTATTACACACAACTTCAACGATTTAGACCCTTTGACCCTTTGAATTCGTTTTTTGATATCAGATCAAATCAAAACTTTCTGATAAAATCGTATATGTGACTATTAATTTCCTCGGCGGCTTCTTGATTATTGAAGTGAGCTACTCCTTTCTGCACAATCACTTGATCTAAATTCGGCACATCTTCTTTGAAACCTCCACCGTGGACATACTCCTTAAAGCCTAGCGAGGTGTATACCATGTCCAACTCACCTGTAATGTATTTTACTGGCACCTTGATTTGTACTCCAGTCCATGGTGCCAATAGCTCCCAATTTCTGCAAAATACACATACAAAAAATTATTTATCATTAATTTAAATTGGGATATCCCTGTCATGTTGTACAAATATTTTCCCAATAGAGAACATTAATTTAGAGAAGTCGACAACAATTATCCCAGGCAATACGCAAAATGAAGAAATTACAAGTTCAAATTTCTGTAGTAGTTCAAGGGTCCAGTGAAGCCCGTTTTCTCGAATTTGCAGACATAATAAGCAAGATCATCTTGTGTGAGCCAAGGGGGCAAGGTATCAGGCATATCCGGATTGAATCCAGTTCCAAACTCTCCATGGGGAAGGATTGGAGGACCAGTTTTGCGAGTTGTAAGGATGTTTTTGAGCACATACTCTGTGCCAACTTCAGCCATCTGACCTTCCATTTCGCCTGGTTTCTGTCACACCGTTTAAAAACAATTATTGCACTAAACTAATTCTCCCTTCATTTGACACAAACAAAGATTAATTAAAAGCTCAACGTGGAACCTTATGTGTGTTTCAACTAGTAACTAATTAATGGCCCCCCTCTTTATATGCAATGCAACAGCAGCATGCAATTGCGAAAATTAAATTATGTAAGAAGCCAACATTTCCTGAGTTTTTATCAAATTATATATAACTTCACTTTTTTTTTTATTTTTCTATACTAACCCTTCTTTTAGTTTAAAAACATTACATTAATACTCTCTGATATGTTTGAAAACATTATACTCACACCCTCTCAAATCTTACATTGACACCCCCTATAAGAAAGACGAAAGTAATGGTTAAAAAACAGGGAATGCTTGTATAGTTATATGAAACCTCAGGAGGTGTTGCTGTAATTTGCTCTAAAATTAAAAACAAATGGAAAAAATAACCTGAAATCTGCAGATATAGTAGTCGTCTCCATACATAGCACGCATACCATCTAGTGTTCTGACGTTGGGGTCTCTGCGGAGGAAAGGGACACTGAGGCAAACATAAGCCTTGATTCTGTCGGGGCGAAGCAGACAGAGGTACCAACCAATAAGGGAACCCCAGTCATGAGCCACAAGGAACACTTGTTGGGCACCCAGAGAGTCTATAAGCGCAACGAGGTCACCCACAATGTGAAAGCAGGTGTAGCTGCTGATTGAAGCTGGTGCCTCGGTGTCACCGTAGCCACGAAGATCGGGAGCCACGGCTCGGTAGCCAAGGGAGCTGAGAGCTAGAATCTGGTGGCGCCACGAGTACCAGAGCTCGGGGAAGCCGTGGAGGAACAACACCACAGGACCCTCTCCTTTCTCTGCAACATGCATTTTGATGCCATTTACTTCAACTGTTCTGTGTTCTATGCCTTCCATCTCACTCCCTCTCTTGCACAAAGCTAGTTAATAATGATTTATGAACACATTCCTCTCTTTGTCTTTTAAAAGCTATCTCTTTTGCACCGTCCTGTTTTCCAACCCTCTGTTTGGTTGTGATGAAAGAGAGCCGAAAAAAATGAAATAAATGGTAAAATGAGATAAGATTTACACTTTTACACTTTACTTTAATTTAAAACTTTTGTCTCAATTCACTTTCATTCCTTTTTACACCTCTCTACCAAATACTAGTTAAAGGAAACTGAGTCATATGTAACTGTACCTTTAGAATGTGGTCCTAAATGGACTGCCGGTGATTCAAAAGTAATACATTTCCGTTTTTCTGATTAAAACAAATCAAACAACTGGAAATAGTTGTAATTTGACTTTGATATAATACACGGGAGAGGATGAAGTTAAAAAGTAACCAGTATCCATATTTTTCGTATTTATCAGTTTCATACTTATCAGTATTTTTTAATTTTAATTTTAATAATTAATAAGTGTGTACAAATTTATTTTAATCATATATTTTTTAAGGCTAAATTCCTTTAAAAAAAAAAGTAAAGGCTAACTAATGTCCTAAGAGTGGTTAAGGATTTCAAAATTATTTTTTTTTACTAAAATGTATTATTAAAGATTTTTACTGTGATTTTCAATACATTCTTAATATGAATTCTAATAAAAACTTTATATTTTAAATTCCTTATTGAGAACGTATAGATACTGGTTATAAGAACCTTGATAATTTACACTAAGAATATTTTAATAATTGATAATTTTTTTTAAAATTATTGAAATTTAATTTGAAAATATAAATAAATTATGGTAGGTTGAAATGGATAGAATCAAGAAGGTCAAAATATAAATAATGATAGAAGAGGTAATTTGAGATAGGTGAGAGAATTTTTTTTTTATTATTTGTAAAAGTAGTAATAGTATGGTATGCATTGTTTTAAAAGTTGGATTAGATTGACCGGTTCGACTAATCTAGTAGATATTTAGCCTAGATCGGTCTATTAACTTTTAAAATTGGGTCATCTCAAAATCAGTAAGAATTGGTCAAGTTGGTTTAAAGTTAGTGTAAAAAAATAGTTTGAACTAGTATTTTTAAATTTCTGATTTTATTTTAATTTTTTAATTTAATCTAAAATATTTTTAAGATAAATAATAATACCTATTTAAAAATCACACAAGTATAAATTATTTTAATAATTACAATTTTTTATTTTATAAAATATATAATTTAATCATTTATATTAATTAATAATTTTTAATATCTTAATTTCTTATAACTTTATACTATTTTATTATTTAGAATATATAATATTAAAAATATAAATTTAATTATTACGAATTCAATCACAATTTAACTGCAATTGAATTAATAAATTGTGAACTAATATTTTTATTATTTTAATTACTAATCTAATTTTTAAAATCATTGATTACAAGTGAAATATATATTTGAAGGAGAGAAAAGAAAATATTAAAAATATATAACTGAGAATGAAATTCTTACTCTTTAGATTTGTATAAGAGTATATAGTATATCCACTATGATCTCATTCTCTAATCTATTGATGCGCCGGACTTAATTGCAACTGGAGATATTGATAAAAATATTGCTGTTATTTTTTACCAATGCAACCTTCAGGACAGATATTATCTACACTCAGCAGTCACTGTAAAAAAGTTCTATATATTTTAGTTGGAACTATTGGAGTTAAACAAATTAAAACTAACATTACCCTTCCATTCCATTCCCGTTCTTTCTAATAAACCCAAAATCGATCAATGCATGAGGCATGAATATTGCAAGCACTCATAGTCTTTGAGGTGCTTCATTTTTACTGAAACGTTAAATAGTGTTTGCTGCTACACTATTTACTGCTTGCTAGTTGCTTCTTTATTATATGAGTACTAGAAACCAGTTGTTATCAATTTATGCTTTGAATTCAATAGAATGGGCGGAATCGGGTTTTTCTACCTACCGCAGTTTGGTTTATAAATAGGTGTGATGACTTTGTAATTATATTTCACAAAAAAAAAAAAAAGGCTTTGTAATTATACTTCATTACTAATTATTCAATTAGTTGTAGAGTCCCGCGGGCCTCTTCAACCTCAGTATAGTAAACTAGAACGTGGTGGTTGCCGCGAATAGTTGACCCATCATCAATAATTCAATTAAGATTTGCCTTTTCTATGTTTACCTGTGCATTCACATGCAACATTCTTTTTTCTTTTCTCTGCCTTGATTTTGGCGGTTCTTTTTTTTTTTTTTTTTTTTTTTTTTTCTGTCTTAATGTGTGTTTTATAGTTCTGCAGTATGGTTGGTCGATCAAATCTCCGCTTTTGGTTTAGTTCAAAATCATTGAGATAGGCCTTTCTTAATGTGTTAGTAGTGAACGTGATGAATCGCCTTGAGGATAAACTATGTGCTGTGTAATTATTTTGAGCAAGAGTTATATGTGGTGAATACAACATGATAAATTATTAGTTTATTACAAATGTAGTCTATTGAGTTTGAATTTCGTTCAAAGTGTCGAAGTTGATGTTGATATAGATGATCAACTAGAAAAACATGATTTGTGGTATTGATGTGTAGATAGATACCTTTGAGTGATAAATATGTATGACAATTTGTGCAATGATTTAGACATATATATCATTATAACTGGATTCCAATCACAAGGTTATCAATGGTGTTAAAATTATTCAATTTGAAAGCGAAAATGGGTGACATGATAAGAGTTTTGCATAATTACATAATTGGCAGAAATACATTGAGTTGGGAGAGTTGCTTACTTACTATTTAATGAAATAGAAAGCATAAAATTTCCATTCAACCTGAATCAAAAGAGTTCCAAACACGCTATTATTCTCATTTGACATAATTATAAAGTTGTCTCACTAGACAGTTTATATATAATGCACAATTGTGAAAAAAAAAAACTGTAGTTCTGGGACACAAAATAATTTTTTCTTACTTGATGTTGTACGAGATTGTATCAAAATCATACACATGCATGCATTAAAGCTTACTTCTAAATACAGAAAATACGTATATTTGAAACTATTTGGGTAAACTACATTTTTAGTACATGAAAGTGTAACCCACTATTACTTATGTTCCTGAAAGTATGAAATTGTCAATTAAGTTCCTGAAAGTGCAATTTGTCCGTCATTTTAGTCCTTTTGATAAAAAAACTTTCTTTAAAATTAATGTTCGTGTCTACGTAACATGTTATCCACATGTACACCGTTAATTACCACGTATTTAGATAGCGTGTAACATAGGCATAAATATTAATTTTAAAGAAAGTTTTTTAATGGAAGGACTAAAGTGACAAACAAATTGCACTTTCAAATACCTAATTGATAGTTTCATACTTTCAGGAACCTAAATGACAATGAATTACACTTTCGAGAACTAAAGTGACAGTTCACCCAAATTATTTTTAAGAGAAATTTATTGATTAGAATAGGTTTTAAGTTGTACCATTGCATGACAAGATTGAAAATTTATTTTCTAAAGTTTAGCGGGTACAAGATATAACATACGCACAAGCAGTCAAGCACATAAGCAGGAAGCTTGACTGGATGTCTCGATACCTTAAATATTAAAATAAAGGCTTAAATATCTTTTTGGTCCTTGCAATTTAGTATTTTTTTGCTTTTCGTCCTTGCAAATTTTTTTTTTTTAGTTTTAGTCCTTGCAAATTATGTTTGTTTTGTTTTTCGTCCTTATAGTGGTTTAGATAGCGCTTTGAATAGTGAAAAAAGCGCTATCTAAACCACTATAAGGACGAAAAGCAAAACAAACATAATTTGTAAGGACTGAAACCAAAAAAAAAAAAATTGCAACGACGAAAAGCAAAAAAACACTAAATTGCAAGGACCAAAAAGATATTTAAACCTAAAATAAATTGCAACTGCATGACCCTGCGACAGTGTTCCAGCTTTCAGGTTGAACTCATTTTTGGATCAGATCAAATTTTTTTGATAAAATAGTAAATGTGACTATTGATCTCCGGACGATTCTACGGTGAAGAACCTTATCAAATGGTTCACCCGTGGACAAGCAAAATTTGCTGCTACAACACTTAAACATTATTTTATTGGAATGTAAAATGACAAATTTGTCCCATTTAAAAATATCTCAAAATTAGTATCTGTACTTTTTGTTCCGCTTCGACGACAACATCTTAGAACAACCATCGCCAAGTTCCTAATCCACATTTTGCTGGCATTAATGAAATTAACCACCTGGTTATTAAACCACCACCGCCACTCCAATCTTCTTTGCTAAAGAAATCCTAAGGTCTGAGTTGGTGTTCTTGAAATCAAATTTCAAAGAGACAGATTTATTCCGATTTAATACCCAAAAAAATAAAGTTCAAAGAGACAGGATACAAGATTTCTAGAACCCGATCCACTCTCCCAAATCCCCAATCCTCAACACCACCACCATCCGCGCCCTCGCCATAAACCCTAATCCCCCAACGCTTCTCCCTCCGCCGCCCACTCTCCTCTTTCCGGTGGGAACATGCCATCCCCTTTTATGACAACAGAAGGCGCATTCTGCGTTTGTGAGTTTTGCATACGATGTCGACGTTGTGTGTTCTGTGTGCGAGGTCGGGGTTGTTTCTATTTTTTTTGTTATTAGTGAACAAAGGGGAAAGCAGGAATGGTTCTTTGTCCTCCTCGCACCTTCGTCACAGCAAACATCATCGACGTCGTTGTACCGCTGCCGAGGTGGCTTCGCATGACCGTCGTGGTCGCCGTCGGTGATCCCAAATTGAACAACCAAAGCAATGAACAGAGAATAAAAGGAAAGGTGGAGCACTTTGGTGACAAAATGCAGTGGCACACTCCATGTCTCTTCTAAGGTTGATGGCTTTGTCAATGTCAATCCATGATTATCGACCCTAAATTATAGTTTAAAAATAATTATTGGCACTTAATGTAAATTAATTAGCTTATAACCGGTAACATATTATTAATCTGAATAATCTTCTGGGAAGACACACAAATAAGCCTAGGTCAAAAAAAGTCCTTCCGGCAAGAAGCATGCCACCCTACACGGCAACTGAACCCCTTCTTACGGGGTGTTCGCAAGCGCTGCTTGGACAAATGTGTCTCTAAAATCTTGGAATATGGCTTAACCCCCATAGACTTTGGAGATTTCACTGAAGAACCACCAAAGGTAGATGCAGATTCATAAGGTTATGAAACTAACGCCTTTGGGGTTCCACGCCGGCTTAGCAGCCTAGGGTTAAAATCGACAATTACTTTATATTATACAATTTTTATTTAATAATATAATCAATAGCATATGACATCATCTTGTACAATCGTTACCGTTCATTCAATTTAAATTATATCTAACGGTTATATATTTAAGTATATTATTAAATTCGAGCTACAGTAACTACTGTTTTCATTTGTCCACCGGTGAACCACATAATGCATAGGTTCATCGTAGAATTTGCCATTGATCTCCCCAGCAATTCATTTTTTAAAATTTATAAGGTAATTTAAGGCGATTTCTACGGTGCACAAGCTTGTTAAGTGGTGCACGATGCATAAGCTACTGTTTAATACCTTTTACTGTAGAGTGAGTTATTTGACACAGTTGGATAAGATAATAAAAAAAATAAAACTCTAAGTGGACGGTATCAATTAACGAAAGGATATTTACGTCAAATACCATTGGTTTAAATATTATTTTAAGAATTAAATAATATTATTGTATTAGAATTAATATTAAAAGGTAAATATACCATTATAACCCTTCACTCATAAGAGAGGGCATAGTAATTCTGATCTTCAAGAATCGACAATGGTTGTAGGCTGGACCTGCACTCAAAATGTTCCGACTTGGCACCGGAGATCCAGTTTCCGGTGAATCAGATTTGGATGAGATTGGGTTCCGTCGAATCAGATTTGGATGAGGTTGGGGAGAGAAGAGAGAGAGGTTGGTTGTGCTGATGATGAGAGGTTGGGGTGTAGCAAATGAAAAAAAGATGGGGATTATGGTTGGAGAAGTGAAGGTTAAGGCTTGTTTCGTTGTCGCATGACGGTGCAAAGTGAGAGCGAGTGAATCGCATTGAGTGGCCAGTGTTGGAGACGATTTGAGTCGGTACGGGAGAGGAACTTGTGTGAGACTACGATGACGACAATTTTTGCTGTTTTTAGTTGCATTTTTTTTTTGTGAAATAATTTTCTATTTGTTTATGTTTTTTATTTTTGACAAGTTCTTGGTTAATGGGTTTTTATATGTTTGCAATTTGAAGAGTGCGGTCCCTGGTGTGGGGTTGATTAGTTGAGTTGGTGTTGGTTTTCTTCATTGTGAGGATCGAATGAAGTTGAGTTTGGAAACAACCGCATGTTTCCATGGAAGCTGCTATCTCTGCAACAGAGATGACTTACTTTCTATTGGACAAGATGACTTACAATAGGGAGTTGCAGGTCATTTCACACTTTTTAATTTAAATATAATTAATTGATTTTAAAATAAAAAAATCTGCAGTAACAGGTTATTTTATTGAACAGTAGCTTGTGCATTGTACACCACTTGACAAGCTTTTGCACGGTAGAAATCGCCAGTAATTTAATATGGTAATTCTTTTTTTCAATGAAATTGAAATTCTTTGGAGTAAAATGTACTGTTTGGATACAACATTTAAAAAGAAATTGAAATTCTATCATTTTTATCGGGTAATTAATTAAACTAAAACAGTGGAATTCAAAATTCTTCCAAAAAATAGAGAATTTGAAATTCTCTTTTCTGAAATGCTCACTCCACTCGTTCAACTCTCACTCTCACTTGCAACCCTAGCGACACCCACAACCCTCGTGACCCTCGCTTTGCTCTCTCTCTCGGTGGTTCAGAGTGCGCTCTCACTCTCTCTCGCGTGGTGGTTCACACTCTCACACTCTCTCGCGCGGTGGTTAATGCTCTCACTCTCTCTCGCGCGGTGGTTAACGCTCTCACTCTCTCTCACGGTGGTTCACGCTTTCTCTCTAGGTTCATACCAGGTTCGTCTCTCATCTCTAATTTTCATTTTTAATTTCGTTAATTTGTGTTTCATTTTTTTATTTCGGTATTTAATTTTGTTTTTGATCTAGGGTTTAGTTTTTGATTTCGTGTTTGATTTAGTTCGTCTCTCGCTCCGTTCGTCTCTCTCTGTTCATCTTTCTCGCTCCCATCTCTGCATATCTCTCAAATCTAGGTTTGTGTTTCTCACCTCAGGCACATGCATTGGGCAACGCTAGGTAGAGAAGTGAAGTAAAGATAGTGGAATTCGCTCATCAGAGGTAACTAATTTCAAGATTTCTTCCTCCAATCCAATTCCTTTGATTATTCTGTGACCTTTGATTAATCGATATGGTTGCATTGCATCACTACATGGGAGAATTTATAATTGCATTTCTGTCCATATAAATATATGAACACTAACTTACTAACCATTTTCCAATTCAAGTGTAAAGTAGAGTGTCTCATGCACCAACCACTAAACTGTACCCTGCCAGCCATTTTAAGAGGTCTCAGCCACAACTCAATTTCTTTCTCAATACCACAATTTATGATAAAACGGTTAATTTGTCATGGGATAGCAAATAGTCTATCTTACTAATTTGGAAAAACTTGTAGCAGGCAACATTAACAAGTGTTTAAAGCTAAATGTGATTTTAGTTGTAAGTTCAATAGAAAAAAGTAAAAAGGAAAAAAAGACTCATGCCTCAAGATTAGAAATAATATTTATATCTATAATTTTATAGTTTATATATATAAAATAAGCAGTGGGGTTAGGAGATAGATTTCTAATGATGCCTACTGTCTTGATCTCATGAAACTCTTCTATCATTTTGATTTCCTGGTGGTGTCAGTAAATAATCTATCTTTCTCCCCTGCATGAGCCTGCTGAGTTTCTGAGTTTGTAGCAGTGATAAATTTGCATACATGGGAAAATTAGAAAGACATGTAAAGTTGAGCATTATCTGCCTTGAGTATCCTATTTGGTTGAGTGGTCCTGTATTAGCTTTTTCAGTTGAAGTATCCTAGATCCTCAAGAGATTGAGATCACAAAGAAGGGTCCATGGCCATATGTCAGCAAACTACCAAAATAATTCGTACAAAACTCAGAAAAGCCTCACATGGTTGCAGGACTTTGTATGGTTGTAGTCACAATTCACAAGTCCACTGTCGGATCATCAAAACTCTGTCCATTCATTATTGAACATGTTTCAGGGCTCTAAGCTAATAAGCTTATCCATCCTTGTCCCATTTTCATTGTGAGGCCAGGCCATGACTTGTCCACCATATGTAACACTTCATAGGCCTTATTGTGTGCTAGCTAGTCCAAAAACGTTACACCAGGACCCAAATTCATGATGTGTTATTCAACATCATGAATTAGCAAACCCCCTCAGTTTTGGTGCTTGTACATAGAACTGTCTCTGGCTTGCATGAGATATTTGAGCCTTGAACTATTTTTATGGCTTAGAAGAAGGAATAAACCACTATAAAACATTGGCTTATATAAAACATTTGCTGAATGAATGCATCTTTTTGCCTACAACATTCGTTCATGGACTGACTAGCACTGCTAACCAAATCACTGCTAACTCTTAATTGCTATTTAGGACTGTTTTGGAACTTAAGCATTAACATAGCTGCCACATGAGTTGCTCTCTGAACTTAAGCAATAAATGGATTAATTTTGTGTTACTTAAAAGGGAAAAGGTAGTGTTGTGTATGAGTATGTGTGTATGTTGTATAAAAGGGGAAACAACTTAACATTTATATATGTGAGTCTAGTGAGCTGACTAATATGTTAGTACTTTGCAGACTTCAGGGGTTAGATTTGTGGTATGAGATTACTTTAGATGCCAATTTGTTTATGTCTGTGACAATTTGGTTCAATCTAAATGCCAATTTGATTGATTTGTTGTGCGTTTGTAAGGCAGGGCAGGGCAAATATTGACTGGGATTGAATCAAGATGTTCAAGACTTATCACAATCTAGATGCCAAATGCCAAATTGATCGCACACAATGTGTGAACACTTTTAATTAGCTCCTAAGTAATATCATAAGACCAATTTGCTTGAAATTAACTTTGCTACAAGAAGGCATTGCATTTACTATAAATTAGTGTAATCCTTTTCTGTACGAAAAATACCATATGAAATTTGATTAAATGACAAGTACAATGTTGCTTGGTTAAATTGCATGTAATGATTATCTATTCCTCCTCGTGTATAGTGATGCAAACCAATTGATTTATATGATTTGAATTTGCAATTTTTTTGTGAAATAGTAAGATTTTGTGAAATAATACTACTTTGAATTTTAAACACTATCCTTATGTATTCTTCAATTCTCTTACAACATATTTTTACTAATTTTCTTATTTATTAAATTAAAAATATTAAATACATTTTATAGATTCTAAAATATTAAACATAGTTATTTTTTATTTAATTTATTTTATAATATAATATTAAAGAAAGCTAATGAAAAATATTATAAGAGGATATAATAATATTCTTTGCATATTACAGCTTAAAAGGGTTCTAGAACTATTATTCAATAAACAAATAATTCTAAGGATAAAATCAAAATTTCTTTCCTTTTTCTTTATTTTCGTTGTATTTTCAAATATTTAGTAGTATTATTAAATATTCTCTAACATTAAATTATTTTTTAATTTTTAAGATTTAATATTATTTTTAATTATTAAATATTTAAAAAATAGGCAATCTTTATTTTTGGTAAATTTTAATATTGAAATTTCATTTTTTTAAAATATATATTTAAAAATAAAATTTTGCATATGGAAGAAATTGAATTGTCCCATCCAAACTAAAAATTTGAAATCCCATAAATTTGAATTGACTTATCCAAACAAATTATTTGTAAAAGGAAAGAAATCTAAATAAGAGCAATTCAATTTTGTAGCATTTCAAATTCCTTGGAATTTTGAAATTCCCCATCCAAACACAAGGTAAAGTTTGGCGAGGTGTACACTATGTCCAACTCACCTGTAATGAATTTAATCGTGTTAACAGTAAAAATCATCAAACTATTTTCAAAAGAATTTTGATCTAAAAACTAGACTTTTCACATTAAATTTTATTAGCAAATAAAGTTTTTTAATTGTGAGACAATAGAATCCATAATTCAATTGTAAGTTTTTTTTCGTCGAACAAGCAACTATAGTTTTCAACTTAAGAGAAAATCGTTAAACATGAGGCGGAAATAATACAATTAAGATTTTGATAATAATGGTAGATTTTGGTGTGCATGGTTTTCATTTAAAGTAGTAAGAAATGAGGATTGGATAAAAGTAGAGTTTTGAGAAAAAAAATGGAGATTGGAAAGAGATAAAGTTTTGAGATGGTTCCACGTCATCATTTAACTGACGGTAGGAGCTCAAAATAAAAGTTTTAATATATCAGAGACTCAAAATGAAAAAAAATTATCAGATACCCAAAGCAAAATTTAGAAATTTATCAAGGACCTAAAAGTTATTTAGCCTATAAATTATTATTTCTTTCAAATAGGGATCCCTGCCATGTAGCACAAATATTTTCCCAAAAAAGAAAGATTATTTTAGAGCAGTGGAAAACAATTATCACAGGCAACACGAAAATTAAAGAAATTACAAGTTCATATTTCTGTAGTAATTCAAGCCTCCAGTGAATCCAGTTTCCTCAAATTTGGAGACATAATAGGCAAGATCATCTTCTGTGAACCAAGAGGGTAAGGTGTTAGGCATTTCCGGATTGAATTCAAACCTTCCCTTGGGAAGGATTGGAGGACCTGGTTTGCGAGTTGTAAGCATGTTTTTCAGTACATAGTCAGTGCTTGCCAACTTCAGCCAACAGCCTTAATTTCGCCTGGTTTCTCTCACAGGTTAAAAAAAATAAAAAATAAAAAAAATTCTCATCAGATCTACCAAATACCACATTCTTACTTACAGAAACAAAATATTAATTAATCTAACTCAATGTTCCGCTTATGCAACAACAGCATGTGATGCGAATATTCAATTAATTATGTGCAAAGCCAATAAAAATTTTAAAAAAATAAAAAGAAAAGGTGGGGGTTAGCTAAAAATAAGGAAAATGAGAGAGTTAACCTGAAATCTGCATATGTAGTGTATGTTTGTTTTTCTGTTGGGAGGTCCTCAAACGAATGTTGAACCAAAAATGACAAATTTCCACTTATCAATTATCACAAAATATGCATTTGAATGTATGCTCGTTCAACCTAACGTTAATACAAACAATTTGGCGACAACGGTGACAATCATGGTGTTGATGGTTGCGGTGTTCATGGCAGTGATGGCAACGATGATTATGGTGGCAGCAGGCGTGGTGGTGGTGCCAACATCAATGGTGGTGGCGATGGCAGTCATGGTGGTGGTTGCGGTGGTCATGGCAGTGGCGGCAAACGACAGTCATGGTGGTGATGATGATGGCTTAACAACAATTTCAAAAAAATAATAATAAAGTAACATGATAATTGAAATATTTTATGACGTGATAATTGAGAATCTTTATAAATTTGATGGTGTACATGAAGTTTTAATGAATTCTTAAATAAGTATTTTAATCCAAACCTTCTATTTTGATCTCACGGAAGGAATCGAACACAAGTTCTCTCGCTAAAATAGATTATTCCCTTACATGTAAATAGAACGGGGCCTTACACCTTTACGTCAACCCTTAAATCTCATATCAACATCCAATCCTTAACATGACTTCCCCACACAATAACTACCCCTTGCCCACTGCAGTTCATTTCTATAAGATTATACCAAGAACAAGTCTTGAACATGGAATACTTGTAAGCATCATTTCTTTCATACTTCTTGTATGACTCAACTTGATATTGTTCATCTTTAGCACCATATATAGTTGGCTCCTCAGACTCTACCTAATAACTATGATTATAATTTAGTTTCTATAAACTTTTAGATTTTTAGTTTTAGTCTTTATAGATTTTTTTAATGGTCCATTTTAGTTTCTTGGTTATTTTTCGTCATCAATATCAGTTCATGGGAGTTAAAAAGTTTGCTCCTTTCTTGCCCATTTTTAGTTGATATAGACAATGGAAAAAAAAAGAGTTGAAAAATGAGCAAAATAATTTTAGAAACTAAAAGCAAAAATCTGAAATTTTACATGACAAAAAAATATAATTAACCTACTTAACCATATATGTAGGTGGTTATTACAAATATTCAAACGTCTAAAAATCCAATTTGAAACTACCACTTCATTATCTCTGCATGTAATATACACAAACTTCTCCCTTTCATATATTTGAATTGATAAGATAGCTTTTTGGGGTATATGTTTCTCTATTATGCTTGGGAATAATCTTTGCAAAACCTCCCAGCTGGAAAATATGGAGATGGAATGTCAAACCTGGTGTTTCTGAAGCCTGCAGATGGCAATGAATGGAGAATATAATGGACCAACCATGATGGCGAGATTTGGTTTCAAAAGGGTTGGAAGGAGTTTGCCACATATTATTCTCTAGACCATGGCCACTTACTGTTGTTTGAATCTCAGGGAACTTCTCATTTTGATGTGAACATATTCGACAACAATGCTGTTTAAGTAGACTATCCTTCCCCTGGTTTTTTTTTTGGAAAGCGAAGATCATATATTCATTATAAGAAGTGTAACTACAAAAGGAAAGATGTACAGTGAGACACTATACACAAGTAGATACAAAACCAGGTGTGAGACCAATTACAACTTCTCTACAAAAAGCACCAAAAGATCCAATAAATTAGAAGCACCCTAAAGGGTTAACACACCAGGATGAGTAAAAAACACCTGGTTTGGTGCCATTTTTGTACAAAAGCCATTGCTAAGAAAAGGACTTTATTTTCACAATGATACAACTGGCTTCAACTTCTTCACCCCTGAAAATAAAACTATTTTTGGCATTCCAAAGACACCAGCAGTTTGTATGCCAAAAAAGAAACTTCATCCTACTAGCCTTCAATCTTCTACATTGAAACCCCAATTGAACATATAGCTACTTAATGTTATATGGGCAAACTGTACTGAACCCCAGCCACCAAAACACTGCTTTCCAAATCTGATTCAAAAAGGAGCATTGCAAAAATAGGTGGTTACAATCCTCACTTGCTGAGTGACAAAAGACACAAGAATATTGGTAGTCTATCTAACAATAACCTCCATGAAAAGGTAAGGACTTTGGAAGACACATCTGTCCTGCAAAATTTCTCATGACATCATCATCATTCTGTGCTCCCAAATTCGTTTGTCGATGAGCCATCAAAAGCTTATAAGCAGATGCAACCGAGAATACTTGTGATGATTCCAACTATTCGGGCATTGTGAGTGAGTATTGATCCCCTTGATATCCTTCCACCAAATTGATGCATTATTGTCTTATGGTTGTGATTCAAGTGTCTGGAGAATATTCCCATATCTGTAAGCCAGTAAACTATGCCAAACAACCTTGTCATCTGAAAGGATCCTCCACCTCCACTTTGAAAGTAAGCTAATATTGAATAGCTCCAAGTTTTTAACTCCCAAACCTCATTGTGTTTTTGGCAAAGACACTCGATCCCAAGAGACTCACAGATCTTCTGGCCATCATTATAACCCTGCCACAAAAATTTTCTTTGAATTCCTATGAGAGTATTTAGTACTTTTTTCGAAGCCTTGTAGAATGAGAAAAAATAAAGGGGCAAGTTGTTCAAAACAGAGTAATGAGTACTATTCTACAACCCATAGATAGTTGTTTACCCTTCCAAACTACTAAATTCTTTTGATAAGCAGCTATGACTGGTTCCCAGGTTCTGCTTAACCGAGGATTGGCTCCAATAGGGAGTCCTAAAAATTGAAAGGGAAAGGAAGCAATGTTGCAATGTAGAAAAGCTTCAGCTGCTTGCAAAAACATATTATCAACATTAACTTCGTAGATGTTACTTTTATGAAAGTTAACCCTCAGACTAGACATAAGTTCAAAACTCCTAAAGATGGCTTTGAGAGCCCACAACTTGCTTAAGCATTTCTCACCCACAATAATTGAGTCGTCGGCGTATTGTAAGAGGGAAAGCTGACCTCTTTCGCCACCATCAGACCAGTAAACATCCCTGTTGCCTCTGCACTTTTAAACATACCTGCAAGCCCTTCTGCCACTACCAAAAACAAAAACGGAACTAGAGGGTCACCTTGTTTCAGACCCCTCCTTGCCTGAAACTCTGAAGTTGGACTACCATTAACCAAAATTGAGATATGGCTTGAGCAAATAGTTGCTTTGATCCAGGACCTCCATCTTACATCAAAACCCAATCGGAAAAGCATACAATCCAAAAACCCCCAATTAACATATTCAAATGCTCTTTGAAAATCAACTTTGAAGATAAAAAAAATCCTTATTAACTCTTCTAGCCTAGTCCACAAGTTCATTAATTACCAAAGCCCCATCCAAGATTTGTCTACCAGGGAGAAATGCAAATTGAGAAGGGGAGATAATAGAATTGAGAACTTTTTTGACCCTCACAGCCAGCAGCTTGGAGATAATCTTGTGAATGCTTCCTATAAGTGAAATCGGACGAAACTCAGAGAGGGATTGAGGGTTACTGGTTTTGGGAATTAAGGCAATGAAAGATGAGGTAATCGACTTTGGCAGAGAAGCGTTATGATAAAACTCTTGGACAACATCACAAATGTCTCCCCCAACTGTATCCCAACAAGCTTTAAAATTTTCAAAATTCAAGCCATTGGGGCTAGGGGTGGGCAAAATAAACTAGATTGAATTGAACTGATACTAAACTGCACTGAATTGACTCATAAAAAACTGATCTGTTTCACATAAAAATTGAACTGAACTGTTCAGTACTTCAGTTTTTTAAAATTGAACTGCTCTTTTTAGCAGTTCAGTGCTACTAAGTTTTCAGTTTTTTTCTCGTCACCGCAAGTCCGCAACAGTCCCCACGTCATATAGTTCTCCAACCAGATTCCTCGTATGCGAGAATTGCTGGAACACTAACGTGACCAATCATGCGAACGCATCATCTACACAAACAAATGAATATATCTAATAACTCTAATAATTAGCTTATTAAGTTATAGTTATTTTATAAGTGGGGCCAAAAGCAGAGAAGCTTATGAATTATGTTTTGTTGTCATGGAAACTTTTGCCACTTTATATTTTAGACGCACGACAATATTCCTCATCATGGTGATCAGCCCTTGGGCTCAATTTGTGGTGAGGTGCAATTTGAAAAATGTTAATTTTTCTTCACAATAGCAGATTTTTTTTTTATTGTATATAAATCTTTCATTCTCCAGAGGCTTCAAGTATAACTCTAGTATGATAAAATTCTTTGACTATTTCTTTTAAAATCTGTAAAAACCAGAAGCAAATAATGTGGTATTTTTGTAATTAAAAGTGAAAATAAAAAATATTTTCTCAAAACAAATGACTCTAAAAAATAGTTCGATAAGTTCAGAGTAGTTCGGAGTAGTTCAGTTCAACATGGCTCAATACACATATAAAACAGTTTGGTTCGGTTCACCCAAACTGTTTTGCAGTTCAGTTCAGTTCGGGCGAACCGCATTTGCAGTTTGGAACAGTTCACAGCAATTCAGTTCAGTCCAGTTTGAATTGAACAGCCCTAATTGGGGCCAGGACTTTTCCCTCCACCACAGCTCCAAACGACAGCCTTGATCTCTTCATGTGAGAACGGAGATGGTAAGGATTCCCTCTCTTCTTAACAGAGTTGTTTAAACTATATTCCATCCAAATTCAGCCATTGAGAAGCTAATTGTTGGAATAAGTTTTCAAAATGACATTTCACCTCGTTGTTCCCATGGTATCCTTGATGAAAAGGACAACCTTGTGGAGATTAGTGATGATTCCATTGAAATTGTGGATGACCAACTTTTATGCCAAAAGACTAGAGTGACACCAACAATGTCTTCTCCTCAACCTTGTAAGGAAATGAAAACTGGCCTAGCTACAAATGTTGAAAGAGGCCCCAATGTGGAAAACTTGCATCAGCATGTCCAAAATAGAAGTACTAGATCCCAGAAGGCAAAATTTGTCAAGCATGAATTAGATGGCATGTATGTCTTCATAAGATTATTCTGTCATTTTGTGGATCCAATTAGCTTTTGGAGACCAATTTTTTTATAACTTACTCATGTCATGTTCAATTTTTCCGAAGATGAGAATAAAGGCATTTTTAACACTGAATGCCTAAAAGTGGAGTAGTTAACTTCTACTAGTTTAAACAAAGCCACAACTTTCAGATCTGAGCATTCCTCTTTCAGGCTTGTCATGACGCCATCCTTTATTAATGGAGATTACCTAGTGAGCCTTTGATTAAATATATGCATTTTCATGAGTCAGGCTTCTAACATTTACAACAAGCTCATTTTTCTTGCAGTCCAATAAAAATATACACAGTTACCTTGATGTCACTTTCCTACAAATAGTGACACTGCTAGCAGAAAGCATAGAACTTGGAAGAGAATGAAATATATGTTAAATTATCTAGTGTCAGTGCAAAGCTAATGTAAGTTTTAATGGTGATTTCAGTGAAGTTGGAGTATCAAAAAACTTTAGAATTTCACTCTGTTTCAGAGTAGGAGTTGGCAAATCCTAGTTAGTGTTATGCATGCTATTTAGAGCCTTTATATTTTTCCCTCTTAGTGTTATTATGTTTAGCATTTTGTTGTTTCTCTTACGCACTTTTATATAGTTTTGAGATTCAAACCCTACTTATTTGATTATTTCACAGTATTTAGCTTCCTGTTCTTGGTAAAAACAGTTACTAGTTTTTTTATAAGTTAAATTGTTGTTGCTCTTTTTGACTTGAAGTTGCAGAGATGTTGTTGATCTTGATCACCTGGGAGCTAATATAAAGGATAAGGTGAAAGGGTTGTAACTAATTAAGTTGTGATATGTACCGATCTTGCATGCAGTTGGTTTAAGCTGTTCACATCCTGATTTAGATTTATCTTTTAACCATTAACATTCATATATGATTGTATGGTCCAAATTTACAATTCTCATTTCTCACTATTTGTTCCCTATATATGTGTCCACGCACTCCTGCGGTTACAACTAGCTAAGCATAAAATATTCAAAAGAATTAACTTATCAACTAAAATTACATGGTACAAGAGGAAACTTAAACCTGCCAGCAAACTAATGCCAACAGACAAATTCCATATTTCTTTTCCTTTGAAAATTTGCAAAAGTCAGTAGCAGGACTTAAATTCTTGTAATCCCCCAACAGGCAACAACTTAAAAGTTAATTTCCCGTCTCAGCAAAAAACTTTCCCATAGGGGGGCGTTTGGTACAAGGGAAATTTTTAGTTTCTTGGGAATCTTAATTTGGGAATGTTTATTTCCCATGTTTGGTTTGTTTTTAAAAAAATAACATTCCCAGTTGTTTCCCGGGAATATTTTTGGCTAAGTTTCTCATGAAAAGATTCCCATGGGGCAGAAAGAAGGGCAAGCCAGACTCCAGTATCAGCCCCTTCCTCAACAGTATTATTCCCTGCATAACCTGAAAGTGTTGTCTTCACCCAACCTGAGCAATAACAGTTAATATAAATCTTCTGACCTTCTGGTCTCTCAGAAAGCTTCCTTGCCATAAGCCTTGTATAGGCATTAACTGCAAGTTTGGACACTGAGTAGTCAGTATATACTTGAGGCCACCCACCTGTAGTCCAAGTTCCATCCTCAACTTGTTGTAGAAAAGTAGATAGAGTCCTGTCAATAAGTTCCTCTGAAAGGGATTCCACATCACTCAGTTGCTCCCTTAATGCTACATTGCTGATTCTCTGTCACTCAAACAAAATATTATCATCAAATTTATGTCCAGCAGAAGTCATACAGCACGCAATAGGTCCAATACAATCTTAAAGCTAAAAATAAAAATATTTTACTACAAACAGTATGTTTAGATAGATTGTTCACAAAAATGTCACTTTGCAGGAATTCAAAGTATTTTTCATTTTATTCAAGGAAGGATATAGGTTTGATTATAGGAACTTTGATCCAAAAATATGCTATTCACACTACAGCTACTGTAACCAACAACTTAACAACAAGTAAGTAATTTATGTCAGAAAGCAATCTTGAATGATAATATCAAAACAAAAATATTGTGCATTTTATATTGCAGAACATGAACATTTATGTGTGAGAAAACATGAGTTTTGACCCCAATAAGAAAACAGTGAGATTTTACTTTGACGAAGCTAGGAAAAGCCCAAGCAAGAAAATTAAAGAACCATGAGTACTAACAAGGGAAAGAATCTAAAGATCAAAACTTTCTAAACATTTTTTTAGCAGTGTAAAGAGCTTTACTTACATTCCTTCTTCCATTTAGTCGACCAAGATGTGAGCTTACATTTATAATACGAGCACCAAAAAGGGATGGCTTCATCAATGGAATAATAACTTCAGTCATACGCTTGGTGCCACAATAATTTGTTTCAATAACCTTACGAGCATTTTCGACTGAGTTATCAGAGCCAAGATTAAAATTTGTTAAATTAATGGGCTGTAAAACTTTTCAAATGTTGTTTTACTGCAGTAATTATGGTTGCTTTTTTAGTTGGTAATGTTCAGACCAATACGCATGGGTTGAGTCTGATTTTGGGTTAACTTGTAAAGCAAATGACAGTAGGCATATGTCATTTTGTTGATAACTTGTTTGGGTATGTGTGTGGCTGTCTTTTCTTATGTATTTTACACAAAAATATCAATGTATGTCAGCAGAACATTATGGTTATGCAGAAAAAACGAAAATAGCTCTGCTCTCCCCTTCCACTCTTCTTCTTCTATGGTTTTATGGTTCTGTTTTATGTTCATTGCTGTCTTAATTTAACAGTGGTATCAGAGCTTTGTTCTTATAGGCTGTGGGTCTGAAAAAAATTGAGAAGTGAGATTAAACACTTGTGAGTGAGTGAGTGATAAAATGGCTTCAGGGAACAATGCTGTCTTTTCTATTCCTCAATTTTCTGGGGAAAATTTTCACATATGGGTAGTCAAAATGAGATCATGTTTGAAATCTTTTGGCTTATGGGAGTATGTAGATCAAGACAAGCAAGTTCCAGCATTGGGAACAAATCCTACGATGGCTCAAATTAGGCAACATGAGGAAGAGACTTTGAAGAGGGAGAAAGCTGTTTCATGTCTTCATTCAGCTTTAGCAGATGATGTGTTTACCAGTATTATGCATCTGGAAACAGCCAAGCAAATATGGGATGAACTGAATGAGAGGCATGCAGGTGATGAAAGGGTACGGTCCATCAAGCTATTAACTCTTAAAAGAGAGTTTGAGATGCTGAAGATGAAGGAAAATGAGTCTGTCAAGGAGTACACTTCAAAGCTGTCCCATTTGGTGAATCAAATGAGGTTGTATGGTGAGGTTGTACAAGACAGCAAGGTGGTAGAAAAAATGCTGATAAGCCTACCCGAAAAATTTGAAGCCAAAGTTGCTGCTATTGAAGAATCATGTGATCTGAAGAAACTAACTATTTCTGAGATGGTTAGTAAATTGCATGCTCAAGAGCAAAGATTTTCTATGAGAATGGAAGATGTAACTGAAGGTGCATTTCAAGCTAGACATAAGGGGAAGCAACCTGGTCAGAAAAATCAAAAGAAGCAAAATTATAAAACAAGTGGTGATCAAAAGGGGAAGAGTAAGATGGATGGGAGTTCAACTGGTGCTGCAACAAGGGACAATTTTCCTCCTTGTTCTACATGCAAAAGAGCAAATCACTTGTCAAAAGATTGTTGGTATAAGGGGAAGCCTCAAATTCAATGTAACATTTGCAAGAAGTGGGGACACAGAGAGAGGTACTGCAGATTCAAGCAGAATCAATCTCACCCACAACCTGCACATCAAGTTAACTTCACTGATGAGCAATCTGAAGCTGGAGAACACTTGTTTATGGCTACCCAAGCATGCAGTTTAGGTTCAAAGGATGTATGGTATGTTGATAGTGGGTGCACAAACCACATGGCAAGGGACTCAAGTCTCTTCACCTCTTTAGACAAGGCTGTTAGAACCAAAGTCAAGCTTGGAAATGGAGAAATTGTTCAGGCTGAAGGAAGAGGTACTGTTTCTGTTCACACTAGCAAAGGTTCTAAATTTATTCATGATGTTTTGTTGATTCCAGACTTGGATCAGAATTTGCTTAGTGTTGCTCAGTTAATGAAGAGAGGATATTCACTCTCTTTTAAAAATAATGGCTGTATCATTTTGGATTCAAATGATTCTAAAGTTATTAAGGTTGAAATGTGTGATAATAGCTTTCCAATTAGTTTGAATCAAGTGAAACAATCTGCACTTGTTTCCAAACATGATGATTCTGCACTATGGCACAAAAGATATGGTCATTTTAATATGGGAGCATTGAAATTTTTGCAAAGTCATGATATGGTGAGAGACATGCCCATGGTAGACAATATTGATGATATATGTAATGCTTGTCAATTGGGGAAAATGCACAGAAAGTCTTTTTCAGCAGCAAATGTTACAAGGGCAAAGAGCAAATTGGAGCTTGTTCACACTGATTTGTGTGGTCCTATGAGCATACCTTCTCTAAGCCAAAACAAGTATTTCATCTTGTTTATTGATGATTTTGCAAGAATGACATATGTGTATTTTTTGTCAAGCAAAGCTCAAACTTTTAATGTCTTTAAAAAGTTTAGAGCCATGGTAGAGTCTCAAAGTGGCTGCAAGATTAAAGTGCTGAGATCAGACAACGGGAAGGAGTATACCTCCAATGAATTCAACATGTTTTGTGAAGATATTGGCATTATTCATCAATTGACAGTTAGTTATACCCCTGAACAGAATGGAGTTTCTGAGAGAAAAAACAGAACGGTTATGGAGATGGCAAGATGCTTAATTGCAGAAAAGAAGCTACCAAAAAATTTCTGGGCTGAAGCTGTGTATACAGCAGTGTATCTCTTGAATAGGCTACCCACAAGAGCTGTTCAGGAGAAAACACCAATTGAAGCTTGGATGGAAGTGAAGCCCACTGCAAAACACTTGAAGACTTTTGGATCAATATGCTATATTCATGTTGCAGCAGCTAAAAGATCCAAATTGGATGACAAAGCTGAAATGGGGATTTTCATAGGCTATGCTGCAAGCTCCAAAGGTTACAGAGTGTATAATCTGAAGTCAAAATAGATTGTGATCAGCAGGGATATTCAATTTGATGAAAATGCATATTGGGATTGGGAAAATAATGAAGTTCAAAGAAGCATGAAGTCTGAACAGCAGCAAGCTACAGAGAATGATGAAATTCAGAGTGCTGAATCTGATTCCCCGGTGCTAAAAACAAAGTCCTTGGCTGAAATTTATGAAAAATGCAACTTTGTTGTGAATGAGCCTTCTTGTTTTGAAGAGGCTTTAATGCAAACAGAATGGAATGATGCAACGAAGGAGGAGCTGACTATGATTAACAAAAATGGTACTTGGGAACTTACTTCAAGGCCCAAGGACAAGCATGTGATTGGTGTGAAGTGGGTTTATAGAACCAAGTTACATCCTGATGGTTCTGTTCACAAACATAAAGCTAGACTTGTTGTGAAGGGATATTCTCAAATGGCTGGAGTTGATTATGGTGATACATTTGCGCCTGTTGCTAGGCATGAAACAATTAGATTAATTGTTGCTTTATCAGCTCAATGTGGATGGAAAATATTTCACTTGGATGTCAAATCAGCTTTCTTAAATGGAGTATTGGAGGAAGAAATTTATGTTGAGCAGCCTGCTGGTTTTGTTGTTGCAGGTCATGAAGACAAAGTTTATAGGCTTCACAAAGCCTTGTATGGGCTGAAACAAGCTCCAAGAGCTTGGCACAGCAGAATTGATTCACACTTTTTGCAAAACCATTTCAGGAGGAGCCAAAATGAGCCTACTCTTTATGTCAAAGATTGTGGCAATGAGAAGAAAATTATTGTTTCACTTTATGTAGATGATTTGCTTGTTACAGGTGATGATGTTGATGAAATTGACAAATTTAAGAAAAGCATGCTGCAAGTCTTTGAAATGACAGATCTTGGAGTGATGAGGTATTTTTTGGGAATGGAAGTGCATCAGCTTGATGATGGAATCTTTCTCTCACAGAGAAAGTATGCCAATGATTTGCTGAAAAAATTCAAATTAGAGAGTTGTAATCCTGTTTCAACTCCACTTGCTGTAAATGAAAAGCTCTCCAAGAATGATGGTGATGCAAAGGCTGATGTAACTCAGTATAGAAGTTTGGTTGGCTGCCTTCTTTACTTGACTGCAACCAGACCAGATTTGATGTTCTCTGCTAGTTTGCTTTCAAGGTTCATGCATTCACCAAGTCTAACACACTTTGGTGTAGGCAAAAGAGTGCTGAGATATTTGAAAGGTACTGCTGATTTTGGCATTTGGTACTGCAAAGGAGATGGAAAACTTGAAGGTTATGTTGATAGTGATTGGGCTGGTTCTGTTGATGATTCAAAGAGCACAACTGGATATGTTTTTTCACTTGGTAGTGGAGTGTTCACATGGAATTCCAAAAAGCAAGATGTAGTTGCTCGATCCTCAGCTGAAGCTGAGTATATTGCTGCAGCAACTGCTTCAAATCAAGCTATTTGGATTAGAAAAGTATTGGCTGACGTGATTTATGTGCAAGAAGAACCTACTGTGTTATGGTGTGACAACAATTCAGCCATTGCTATTGCTAAAAATCCAATTCAGCATGGGAGAACCAAGCACATCAATGTCAAATTTCATGCTATAAGAGAAGCTAAGAAGAATGGAGATGTTCAATTGATGTACTGCAGGTCTGAGGAGCAAATTGCAGACATTTTAACTAAGGCACTTCCATGTTCTAAGTTTAATGAGCTGAGGAGCAAGCTTGGAGTGTTCAAGAAAAGTTTTAAGGAGGAGTGTTAAATTAATGGGCTGTAAAACTTTTCAAATGTTGTTTTACTGCAGTAATTATGGTTGCTTTTTTAGTTGGTAATGTTCAGACCAATAGGCATGGGTTGAGTCTGATTTTGGGTTAACTTGTAAAGCAAATGACAGTAGGCATATGTCATTTTGCTGATAACTTGTTTGGGTATGTGTGTGGCTGTCTTTTCTTATGTATTTTAAACAAAAATATCAATGTATGTCAGCAGAACATTATGGTTATGCAGAAAAAACGAAAATAGCTCTGCTCTCTCCTTCCACTCTTCTTCTTCTATGGTTTTATGGTTCTGTTTTATGTTCATTGCTGTCTTAATTTAACAAAATTAACACCAGCATTGTTTACCTGCAGGTAAATGATATTGCTTAGATATGTATGAAACCCCATTCTGCATACTTCCTTGTAAAATTTAACTATCTTATTGTGTTTAATTCCATGTTTAGCATATTTAGATCCACTATGAACAAAATCTAAAACAAATTTGTTTTGAGAATATAACATAAAAAATAAGCCAAAAGTAATTAAAATGGATACAACAACTAGATAGATCCCAACAGCACATGCTAACTTAGTTAAAAACAGACCAACAATATGGAAGAAAGCACATTGTAGAAACTGACCAGAATACCTAAACCACCATAATTTTCCCACAACCATTCAACGAACTGGTTGATGGATGAATAGTCTACTACGTCAAGTTGATGATAAACCACATTGAGACCGCCTTCTTGCAAAGCCTTAACTGATTCAACACCAGCACCAACATCTCTTGATGTCAGTATAACAGTCAATCCATGAGTGGCAAGTTGTCTACAAATCTCAAACCCAATTCCTCTATTTCCACTAGTAACCACAGCAACAGTTTCCTTGGACCACCACCTATGAATACTCAAATCAACAACAATTAGAACAAGCTATGGATCTCAGAAGAATATTTTGTAATTCCATAAACTACGGATGGTTAAAGGCTGAAACAACAATCGTTTGTCAAATCGCATGCTGAGAGTTACATGCTTGCCATGTTGCAACTAGCAACACTCTCAGGTTGAGTTCAATTATCCAACATAACATGTGGAAATTCACTTGAAGCTAAACAATATTTTTTTTACCTCACTGGCCTGGAGCTTGGAGGTGGATGAAGGGCTTTATGCAAAGGTCATCTTAACATATTAGCATGCACCAAAACATTGCAACAAAATAAAAATGAAAAAAAAAATCAACTTTTGTATTCACAATTATTCTCCCAGGAACGCTAGCAGCACATTTTTTCTAACACACTCTTGATTATCTAGAGAAATACACTAAATGATGTAAGTCATGCCCCTTGAATACAGGATCCTATCCTACTCCCTATTTAGTGGTGAACATGTTACTATATCACCCAACAATAAAGAATATGTTACTTGTATTCCTCTTATTCATGGTCGGACTTAAGATTAAGGTATCCCATTTAAAATTTTAACGAATAAATAAACTTAGAATGAGCCATGCTGCCCATACATGATGCATAGTTATGACAACAAGAGTTGGGTGTAAAATGCTTTTCAATAATTGAAAACTAGACAACACGAATGTAATTGTAATTTTAATTGTAGGATATATTATATTTCAGTTCAATAAAAAGTAAAAACAACAAATAAAATACACATCAAACTAAAAACAAAAACTGGCTCTGTTTGCAGAAATTAAGTTAGTAAGTAGGGTAAGCCAGTGCGAGTTGTTATTAAATTTGTGGGTTTCAAAATCCAAAACAAAATAGAGAAAGGGGATTGCAAAATAAATAAATAAATAAAAAGGGAGGAAAAATGAACCTCTAGTGATTAGAATATGGAATGGTACTCTAAAGGTGTATCTCTTGCAATCGCTTTTCTCTTCATTCCTTAGCTTTTTCTTTCTTCTCCATCTCTTTCTCTGTGGCTTTGGCAACTGTGCAGTATGCAGCAGCTGTGTCCAATTCAATTCCCAGCTTCACCACTACAGGTGCTGGAGCATGAAGAGAGAGAATAATGTAAGTTTGGTCTAGATTTTGGGTGAAGTAATTTTTAAATAATTGATATCTAAAAAAGTTAATTTGTAATGGAAAACAATATTTTTATACTAGGGTGTTGCTGAAAGGTTTTATTGGATGTTTAAAAGTTATAGGAGAGTGTATTTTTTCGTATCTCAATAGAAATATTTTCTCTTTTACTTTCTTAACCCGTGTCGATTAGCATTTCCTTTATAATAAGTATTAATTTACTAAAAACATTTTAAATATAATTTATCAAGTATTGTTATAATTTATTAAAAACATTTTAAAACTATCATGCCTCTATACTCTTTTTCAGATTTCCCAACTTCATCAGGTACAATCACAGTGGATGGATGCATAGGAGTAGGCATTAATTTAGCACCATCCATCTTATATTTTTTTCAGAAGGTCTAAAATGTATATTTCTTGAAAAATAAAAATACCTTCTTATTTTTGTTTTATTTGAAGACCTAAGAAAAATCTTAATTCACCCATGAGACTCATTTCAAATTCACTCTTCATCTGATTGGAGAAATCTTCACATAACTTCTCATTAGTTGCACAAAAAATAATGTCATCAGCATATATTTGCACAATGAGAAGATCTGTGTGATGGGTTTTTCTAAAAAGTTGTGTCTATTTTGCCCTTAGAAAACCCATTTTCAATCAAAAAGCTGCTTAACCTTTCATACCAAGCTCTAGGAGCTTGCTTTAGTCCATAAAGCGCTTTGGTTAATTTAAAAACATAATCAGGATATTTTTATCTTCAAAACCAGGTGGTTGATGCACATAAACTTCTTCATTGATATATCCATTTAGGAATGCATTTTTGACATCCATTTGGAACAATCTGAAGCTTTTATGTGAAGCATATGAAAGCAAGATTTTAATGGCTTCCAGTCTAGTAATAGGTGCAAAGGTTTTATCATAATCAATGCCTTCCTGTTGATTGTAGCCTGTAACTAACCTTGCTTTGTTTCTGACCACCTTACCTACTTTATCCATCTTGTTTTTAAAAACCCATCTTGTTCCTATAACAAATTGATCTATTAGAGGAGAAATAAGAGTCTAAACTTGATTCTTCTTGAATTGATCAAGTTCTTCCTGCATAACTTTCACCCAATATTCATCACCAAGGGCTTCATTTAAGCAGCTGGGTTCAACTTCTGATATTAGTGCCATAGCATTGATTTCACCTCTGAAGTGAGATATTGTTCTCACTCCTTGAGACGTTTCTCCAATTATCTGATCATGAGGATGAGCTGAAACAAGCCTCCATCCTTTAGGCATCCTTTGATTTTGATTTTGATTTTGATTTTGAGAGGTATCTGTTTCTTCAATTTTTGCTGAGGCATGGGGTTCTATAGTTTCTAGTACAAAATTGCTTGCATGGTTGTTACTGATATTCATTCTTTCAAGTTCATCATCTATATTTACAACTTGTTTGAACTAGAGAGAATCATTATCATTAAACACCACATGCATGTTTTCCTCCATAACTTGAGTTTTAAGATTTTAAACTCTGTAAGCTTTAGAAGTAAGAGAATAACCAACAAATCTTGATTTTGAATCAAATTTTCCAAGATTTTCTTTATTGTTTAGAATAAAGCATTCACATCCAAAGACATGAAAATAAGAAATGTTTTGTTTTCTCCCTTTCCATAACTCATATGGAGTCTTGTTCAGAATGCTTTTGATTGATACTATGTTTAAAATGTAGCAAGAAGTGTTTATAGCTTCTACCCAAAAACATTTTTCAATGCTAGAGTAATTTAGAAGTGTTCTGCCCATTTCTTGTAAGGTTTTATTCTTTCTTTCAACTACACCATTTTGTTGAGGAGTCTTAGGACATGAGAAGTTACATGAAATACCTTGCTCATCAAAGAAAGTTCTAAAAGATGAATTTTGGAACTCTCCTCCATGGTCACTCCTAATAAAATAATGTTAGAACCTTTTTCATTTTGTACCTTCGTACAGAAACTCTTAAAGGCATTAAATGCCTCATCCTTGGTAGAGAGAAACAACACCTATGTAAATCTAGAGTAATCATCCACTATCACAAAGCCATATCTTTTTCCCCTTAAGCTCAAAGTCTTAGTAGGTCCAAAGAGGTCCATATGTAACAACTCAAGTGGTTTAGTGATTGATACTGCATTTTTACTATAAAAGCTTGATTGGGTTTATTTTCTTCTAACACATCCCTCACAGATTTTATCTTTTTCAAACTTTATTTTAGGCAAACCTTTAACCAGATCTAGCTCTACTAGTTTAGCAATGTTCTCATATTGACATGACCAACCTTCATATGCCAGATCCATTGTTCATCATCAGATGTCATGAAGCACGACTAGCTAGGAAGTTCTTCTAAGGAGATACTATATAGGTTATTATCCCTACATCCTGAAAATATAACATTTCCATAGGATGGTTCTCTGATCATACATTTGTTAGGTATAAAAATTACTTGATAACCATTATCACACAATTGATTTATGCTAAGCAGGTTATGTTGCAGACCCTCTACATAATATGCATTATCTATATGAGCAGGGTAAGGATTACCTATCTTTCCAATACCCTTGTTTTGAGCTTGGTTGTTGTCTCCAAAGGTCACGACTCCTCCATCTTTTTTACTGATGTCCAGGAATTTACTCATGTCCCCTGTTATGTGTCTGGAACAGCCGATGTCTAAGAACCACTGCTTTTTCTTTCTGATTGATAGACTCTAGATGATGATACTTGAGTGGTTGACTTATGATGTTGATATTTGTTTGTGATTCATGATAATTGTTCATGAGATGCCCTTTCTACATGATTCAAATATTATTATCCGATTTTCAAATGCAATGTTCTAAAGATGATAAAGTTTAAATACATATTATTTTATTAAGTTATAAATTTTTTTAAGTATGTCTGTTTTGGTATGCTTACCTTGTGTTGTGACACTTGTGGTTGTGATTGTAATCATTTCGAACTTCATGTTTTTTGGAGCAGATAGCAAAGAGGTGTGTGTGTGTGCGCGCGCGCGCGCGTGTGTGTGATATTCATATCAATAGTTTCCTTGTTAGTGACTTCTAAACAAAATAATAATTCAACATTATTTATTTTATTTAAATAAATTATATTTTATCTTGTAAAAATATTATTGTACAATAATATTGAACTTTAAAAATATATTTTAAATTAAATATTTTTGACATGTCATATAGTAAGAAGAAAAAGAAAGAAGGAGAAAAGAAATTAAAAAAAGTGAAATAAAAAGATAAAAAAAAAGTGGAAGGGAAAAAGTTCTCCCAAATAGCGACATGTGTAAAGTTGGAGGCAAAAAAATAATTTTGGTAGTATTTCCTTTTCCTATTTAGTAATAGATATATTTTATTTTGCAAAAATATTATTGTACAATAATATTGAACATTAAAATTATATTTTAAATTAAATAATTTTTGACATATCATATAGTAATAATAAAAAGAAAGGAGAAAATGAATAAAAAATTGAAAGAAAGTGAAAAAAACAAAAGTGGAAGGAAAAAAATTCTCCCTATAACACCCCTTGTTACTATTATAGATTTTCTTATTAATTAAGAAAATTGTGAAGTAATTTGATACCCAATTATTGAAAATAACCTTTAAAATATGGAGAAATTTGTTTTCCTTAAAAACGTGATTACTTCAAATTCCAAACGAAGATCATCCATCATAACTTATCATCATATTAAAACCCTTTTTTTAATATCGATCTTAGTAAATCAAACTCATTTTACAATACATTAACTTCGTTGTAAACCATGAAACATAACAAAATCATCCTTAATTAAGAACATCCTCAGATTCATCCTTGTACTATTCTATTACACAAGATATACTTATGCATTTACATTCTTGGAATTAAACACATTATACATTTAAGTCACATATAAGGAATCAATACATCATGATATTAATGTTGAATCCAAAACCCTTAGTGTTTTAATTATGACAAACTATTAGTGTTTGCAAATTGAATAATGAAGCTCTGCAAGCTAACAATCTGCTAAGTGTTTTAGATCATATTAAGAGCAGATTGAAAACAAGTATTCTGGTGAGTTCAGAACAAGCACAGAATGGATGTCTCAACTATGCATCACATGAAGCCTCATTTGCATAATGAAGTCAGTGCTTCCTCTAAGTTAGCAAGATCAAGACTGTCTCATTCAAAGAAAGATCATAAACTACACCATCAGAATGAAGCTGTAGAAGAAGAAGCATCATAATGATGCTATCCAGAATTAAGACAAATTGGTTATGAAATGATCACATCTACATGATGTGTTGAAGGCTAGACCCTGAAAACTCTATGCATCAAAACTAAATGAAGATCAACAACATGTCTTCCGAATGCAGCCATAAACACAGAGGGCTCATTAGAAGACTGAGGTTGATATCAGAATGGAATGGATTGTAACTTCATGTCTTCCATATGCAGTCACAAACACAGAGGACTCATCAGAAGACTGAAGTGGACAACATCACATCTTTCATATGGACCACAATACTGGGGGCTTGTAAGAAGATTGATGTTAACAGAAAAGAAAGATGCAAGACATTGATAGCTGAGATAGGTCCTTGAGAATCTGATATGGAACATCATATTGTAGCTAAGAAGAACTTTTAGAAGTTTGCACCAATGACAAAATTCATTCAACACCAACAGCAACCTACTAAGTAGATATGCTGAAGCAAGCTACTTCAAAATGATCAGTGCTGTGAAGAGTTGATTAGTGGGGATGAAGATGTGCTCCTTACAAAGCCCCATCATGAAGTCTTCATCAGAAGGAACCTACATCAGAATAGGTCTTTCCTCAGCAAACATCATAATGCAATTATGATGTATCTTCATAAGTTCATCAGAATCTGTCTATTAGAATGGTTTATTCAGAACAGATTCAAAATGATGACAGGTCACACAGAGTTGGCATAATTCAAAAATTTTGTCAAGGAAATAGCTGTGCCAAGAGCCCAACGACTACCGTTTGAACACTATAAAAGGGATCTCTTGGAAGCCTTTCAAAGCACCTTGAAGCAAGCAAGAAAGAGAGCTACTCAAGCCTTTCTACCTCGGTGAGGATTTGTTAGTTTCCTACTTCAAGCCTCTCAGTGAAAGTGACCCACTTCTGTATTATTTCTAGTGAGCTTTCCTTGTAAACAAGAAAGAAGTGTGATTGTATTTCTTGAGTGGAAATCCCCTGTTAGAGAGAATATGTAATATGTGCAGTAAATCATAGATACCCTTTATTGTATTAAGTGAAATCTCCAAGCCAAGACCAAGGTGTGGTGCTGTGGTGAGGGAGTACCTTTGTTGCAATGTGGTGACACTGCTGTTGCTGTGTAAAGAGCTTATGTGAGCTCTATGATGTGGTGAACCTGTTGAGGTTGCTGTGTAAGCCAGTGGTGACTAGTTATGGTGTTGATTTTAGTGAAAATCTCACTAAAGAGTAAGGACTTGATGTAGCCCTGGGTTTGGCGTGAACCAGTATAAAATTCCCTGTGTGATCTTTCCTTACTCTTTCCTTTGCTATTTATTTGATAAACATTATAAGTTTTGTTTTACATACTTAAATGAAACCTCTTTAAAATAGTGTTTCAAATATAAAATATATTTTGGAAAGATCTCTTCATACACAGAGAACTTGAAGTTTCATTCTGAGTAAACATTTTTTGGAAACTACTAAAGAACTCCTTCTGAACTCAGAACGAATATTCATTATGAACATCCTACATTCCGAGTTACTTCAGAATTTTTCAAACGACATCAAAATTTATGAAAACACAATTCAACCCCTCCTTCTTTTGTTATTTTATTCACTTCAATTAAAATCTAGTCTACCTTTTTTTATACAAGAAAGGACAGAGACTCAGAGCAGTGACTCAATGAAAAACCAAAATACCCAATTAACCCATGTAGCACCCTCGAAGGATCCTCTTATTTCTCTTAAGAAGTCCTTCCGTGTCCACAGTGCTTCTCGTAGCTTTTCCATTCCACCTTCGTTGTTTGCACAGGATTATTTATCTAAAAAAAAAAATAAAGGCGTATAGAGTGAGTCTCCCTCCTCCTTTAAACCAACAACCAAACAACCTTCTGGTCACAAACAATCACAAATGCACAACATCAACCACAGTATTGTGGTGCTCTCACAAGTCTCACTTGACAAACTCAACCCATCTCACTAACTTTCCAACTCGTCACAACTAGGGCCCGCTATCACTGGAACTCCCAGAACTCAGTGGTCTTACACAATTTAAACTGGATGACTATTGGGAGTACACCCTCACCACGGTACAATGGCGAGCTCTCACCAACACGATTATGCCTCGTATTTGTCAGGGTTGCCAAGTCGGCTCTGTGGAAACACGACCGCAACCTCGGCGCCAGACCCCCAAGAAACAGCAAGTCAGCGAACATACCTCAGGTACCATTATGTGTGGTCATCCAATCTCTAAGGATTGACTCCTCAACCACTCTCCTTGTCGGGTTTCATCTTTTACAGGTCCGTGTAGGCTTTTCTACTGAAGGTACTTTACTACGGTCCTCAATCAACATATGTCCCAAACATAACATACGGAGATCCAACTCCCTACTATCACAGTGGTTAAACATTACGACCTCGTCTCTCACAAGCACATTGCTCACTGCAGATGAAGCTTTCACACAACCTCTTCAACACTTGCCCATTTGGCTTTGATCGTGTAAGGTTATCCTTCTCGATTGACATGTCGCCCTCTTCACGAACACATTTCAGTTCCAACGGTCACACACAACCCAACGGAAAAAGGGTTCTTCCTTCTCCTTTTGTTTCTCACAACATCCAAAGCAAACAATATTTCAAACAACCAAAGCAACGCATGCATAATGCACTTTACCCAATCATGAACCACATTCATGATTTCACCATCTTATCATATCTTATCGGAATCCTTACTCACTCTCAAGTGTTATGCATAATTTAGTCATTGGGTCTCAAAGTCCATGCAAGGGTCCTAATTTTTATTCTAAGTCCAACATCTGTCATCGTCCATATGCATAGGTACTTATTAATTACTAACCACTACTACAAGAAATTGAATTTATAACAGCTTTTTAGATCGGTTATAAAAAAATTGATCTAAAAAAAATGCGATGGCATTTTTGTAATTATAAAAAATGTTTTTAGATCAGTTCTTCTATAACCGATCTAAAAAAGGCTTTTTAAATCGGTTGAAAGCAAAACCGATCTAAAATGTAATCTTTTTAAATCAGTTTATTCTAAGTCCAACATCCGTCATCGTCCATATGCATAGGTACTTATTAATTACTAACCACTACTACAAGAAATTGAATTTATAACAGCTTTTTAGATCAGTTATAAAAAAATTGATCTAAAAAAATGCGGTGGCATTTTTGTAATTATAAAAAATGTTTTTAGATCAGTTCTTCTATAACCGATCTAAAAAAAGCTTTTTAAATCGGTTGAAAGCAAAACCGATCTAAAATGTAATCTTTTTAAATCAGTTTATTTTAAAACTGATTTAAAAGGTTGCTTTTAGATCAGTTATAAGTACAACTGATCTAAAAAGTAATTTCTAATTTTTCAGAACCCCACCTTCGTTCTTTCATTCATCGATGCTCTCTTCCGCAGCTGTGAAACGCGAACCAGACGCAACTGTGAGGCTCTCTTCTGCTGACTCTCCTTTTTCTCTCTCGCTCTGCTCACGCTCGTCTTCAATCTCTCTCGGTCGGCTCACGCTCCTCTTCTGTCTCGCTCTGCTCACGGTCTCTCTCTATCCCTTACTCTACTCACACACTCTTTCTCTGTCGTTCTGCTCACACACGCTCTCTCTCGCTCTGCTGACGCTGTCTCCGTTCAAAGCTTGTTTGCAGGTTGATTTTTCATATCTCATTTTGGTTTTTGTTGTTTAGTTCATTATTATTTTTGGGTTTGGTTTGATTGATTTTGATTTAGGGTTCAGAGCATGTATTTTTTTCCTCTATTATGTAATTTGATAGTCTCATAGTTGATTCACTACTCTTTAATTGTTGATTAACATTGTTTGTACATTTGAGTGGCTTGAAACAATGAAAATAGAATGAATTTTGTGTTGCAAATTCTAAATGGTGACTCTAAAATTATGAGATATTATATATAAGATCATCCTAATATGTAATTTGTCATTTTTATGTTGCTCTGATATGCTAGCTACTCTGATCTGCTCTGTCATGTTAAAAGGCATTGCCCCACTGCAATTGCATTGCCCCACTCTTTTTATATAATTGATTTTTGGCGATTCTGATACTAGTCATCATTTTGACTGGTCATATGTGGTACATATAGCTTGTCTTGTGGCAATTTGGCAAAGGTTAATAGGTTCCCTGCTGCTGTTGGTTGACGTATATTTATTAGGGCTATCTTAGTCTTCTTTTTCTAAAAAAATTAAGAAACTATCTGTTAGTTCATGAAGTGAGATTCATTTAAATTTGTTCAAAGTGCATATATTCATTTAGTAATGACTAGTGCAATTTTTTTTTTAGTTTTTAAATTAGACACGTTATTTAGTGCTGGTTGAAAGATACCCCCTCACTAGTGCTCATGAGTTACCATCATCCTTTAATATAGATAAGTAGAAATAGAAATTAAATAATACTTTATCTTAATTGTTATGTATTTGGATAAGTTAATTATTTTATTACAATTTCATTTGCCTTTGAGCATCAAAAGGGTGACATGAATTACATACTCCAGAGAATGATGTTTAATATAAAAAATCACGTTTTTTTAATATATATTTTCATTACAGGTTCGTTTAACTTGTGTAGTGTTAGTAATAAGTGTTTTGAATTTGTCCTACTTTTTTCAACATATAATTTACTTATAGATTTTAAATAAGTCATACATTAACATTTGAATATTATATTGAAATAGAAAATTTAAGAATTAATTAAATTTAGTAAAAAGTGTAATTTTAATTTTCTTTAATTATAATTTAAATTATTAAACTATAATAATTTAAAATTTTATATAATTATAAGAAATGAGTGTGAAAATAAACTATTAACGCTAATTTGTGTGTACGTGCCCAATTTTGACTACTGCTAATTAGGTTTGGTATTGCGTGGTTAATTAGCTTAGCTCCATGAGTAGTATTAGTAGTAGACGTTGGACATGATTTCTAAATGTTGTTATATTGTGTGGAATAGGTACCTCATCTTAATCTCATTTCTTTCTTGTGCTCATTTGAGGACTTGCTTGCTGTTTAAGGTATGTTCTTGATCGACTCTCATTATAAAGTTCTTTATATGTTTATACGAATATGTTTGTAGGAATAGGACATGTTTTGTATGTTTTATAGCTTGTTTGTTTAATTACATGCTTTATATTGGCTTTATGCATTATGAGTGAACCTTAGTTTCCCATTTGAGATTCAATACAATAATTAATCGTTGTATTGAATCTTGAATTGTCCGGTTGGACAGTTTGGGAAGATTTATTTTTTTATACTTGATTAATACGTAGAGGTTAAGTATCATCTTAAATTTGATGTAATTTCTGTTTAGTGCATTTCCTTTTGTTCTCTGGGTGCATACTTGATTGTGGTGGATTTTACGTCACCACTTTCATTTCGTGTACTTGGAGATCAATGCGAAATGCTGTCGAAATTTCGTCAAATTTAAGACGAGATTGGTCACTAATTGTTCTCTAATGTAGGAGCCACTGGCAATTGTTGATTATTTGTCCTAAGCAAAATGTTGTGGTGTTATTGTGTTCGTTACATAAGAAGATGATCAACTCAGAAATGAAAAACACAATTGATTCGTAAGCTTTTATTTCTAAAAAATTTGATTGTGCTTATATCTCTAAAACCTATAATGCAATTCACATGATAATTTTCTTATGTTAGAGCTATGGACGGATATTAGAGGTTGGTGGGTTTGCAGTCAGGATCTAGAAGGAAGCCCACATGGATTTTTCCCCGTGTAAGTAGTTTACAAACCGACTATCAATTGCAATTTATAATACTTAAATAGTTACTAATTATATTCAAATTTGATATTCATTTGTAGTGTGAAATGCAATATGGGGGTTATGAGTGTGGATATTATGTTATGAGGCATATGCTCACAATTGTCATGGCAAATATTGTTGATTCATGGAAAGATGTAATGCAATTCTCAACAAGTTAGATTAATTATGTTTTGTTTTTAGTTCAAGAGCTAATATTTTATCTATGTTATTTGAAATTGTAGATCTTCAACAATGCGGGTCCAATACCCGAGGAGGATATTGCTAACATTCAACAACGTTGGGCAACTTTTTTTCTTGAAATTAGTAACTTGTAAACTTATTTGTTTAGAATGTTGCTTTCTTGTTACAATTTGTTTAGAATGTTTGTTTAGAACCCAATGAGTACTTTTGTTTTTATATGTTAACACATATATAAGGTTGTGATAAATTTGTTTGTGTTGTGTATATATTTTAAGGTTTAATGAGTAGTACATTTTTTGTTTAGAATGATGATTATAATTTGTTTAGAATGAGTATTTGCTTTTATAGATTAAGAAAATATATTAGTTGTGATGTGATAAGTTTGTTTGTGCTGTGGTATGTGGCTCTACGGTTTCTGTTTATAGGGAGGAAAATATATATAACGTATACTACTTATAAAAAAAATTAAAAAAAAATTAAATCGGTTTGTATATAACTGATCTAAAAAGTGAACCTTTTAGATCGGTTAATGCAGAGAACTGATCTAAAAAATATAACTTTTTAGATCGGTTAGTGTAGAGAACCGATCTTAAAAGTTATCTTTTTAGATCGGTTACTAATGAACCGATCTAAAAAGTTCTATTTTTAATCTATCACGTTGACTTTTTAGATCAGTCATTAAAATAACCGATCTTAAAAGTAAACTTTTTAGATCGGTTAACAACCGATCTAAAAAGTCAGACTTTCTATATCGCTCGAATATACATCGGTCGTACAACCGATCTAAAAAGTCATTTTTAACCAATCTAAAAGTCTTTTTTGTAGTAGCGAACCCATAATATTATTAGGTTCACACTCTTCTCATTTATAATTGATTCACTGTTGTTTGTAGTGAATGTTATTAGTTATTAGAATGACATTCTAGCATCACAAATGAGCTCCGTTGGAGTCCATTTGTTCCCATACAAGAATATAAGATTTTTGTTCCCACAATCGACAAGCCATCACAAAATTCACATGCTCATAGAAATTATCCAGTACTCATTGCCCGATGATCACATTTTTCCCGGTCTCCAATTTACAGTTATAATAAGATAAACAACAATAATCAATAACTCACAATTCAAGCACCAATCATCAGTAATTAATACACTCACATTTATATGAAGTTTCCCCTTTTTAGGTGGAATACTTCGTTATTAACACAAATAAGTCAAACCACAACACTTACGCAATTATTTCAAGTACATTACAATTAATCAAATAGAGCTGAATTCATGCTTCATAAATTATTAGATATACTAAATCAACTTGGAATTCTACAAAAATTTGCAGAAATACACATTTATATAAATACTTCTTCACATAAAAATCTCAAGCAAAAATTAAATTCCTAAATAATTATTTAGATTTAAAAACAGAGGCTGGACACACTCTGTAAAACGTATTTCGAGATCTCAAGCATGTAGAGCATCACATATAATTTTTTCAGCATAAACCAACTACGAAAAATTCCCTTTTTGAATTTCAATATCATTATTGTTCCAAAATAGAGTTTACATTGAGAAAATACCAATAATTACAAAAAATTGCTTACAAAATTCTGGAAAACTTCATGAACACTCTAAATGGCTCAAAATAAATCATATAATTTTCTCAAAGCCAATTTCTCATAAAAAGTACTCCCTCCGGTCCTTTATATAAGAAACAAATAACTAAATCGTCAAGACCAATAAAAATAGTTAAGTTAGTTAGTTATAATTAATAATGTCATAAATTTTAATTTTATTCCAAAAGTACCCCTTAAATTGATTGGTTTAAGTAGTGGTTACATCACTGACACTACACCTCCACCAATAAGTTTAACTTGTATGGTTAATAGACCAATAAATGCATGAGAAATCAGTATGGTGTCTCATTAATGGATTTCACAAGATGAAGGGTAAAAAAGAAAACTAGCAATTAATACAGCTTAAAGTGGGTCTATGTTTCTTATAATTAGGACCAAAAAAGAACCCTCTTTTGTTTCTTATAAAAAGGACCGGAGAGAGTAATATTTTTCATTTATTTTCTGCACTGTCCAGCTTTTTGGTTTTCTAAAGATTAATTTGGTAAAAATAATTCCCAAATTTTTCTGACTTTATAAAAATTATAAGATGGCATCCATGATTTATAAAGTAAACTCACATTTCCAGTTTTCCAAGTTTCCATCCCAAAATTTTATAAAATTCAAAATAGCCCAATTTCCAGATTCAACCATTTTCGAAAATAATTTGGGTAAAAATAGTTGCAGTGGTTGAAAAATTCCAAAAAAAACTACCATGACATCCAGAGGCATCAAAACATAGAAAAGTGTATTTACATCATCAAAAACATGCACGAAAACCAATACAAAAAATTCAAACACTGCTACAATGCAAAAATAGCATCTAGCACATTTCAAGGTTTTCACATGTTCTTGTGACACCCATGGAGTCTAAAGGCCACCAACAAGAACAACAATCAACATTCAACAAGAAAACAAGAATAGCTTAGAGAAAAAGAGAAACCCCTCCATACCTCAAGTGATGAACACAAAATTTCCAAGCAAGTCAAGAAATAGACACTTGTGTCTAAAAATTTTCCTAGTCACTAAATGAAAAATCAAAACCATAAAATTGTAGCTCTAGAAATTCTAGAGAGGAAAATATAGATTAGATGAAATTAAATTTTGAGTTTACTTACCCAAATATTTAAGGCCAAACTACCCAAAACAAGCTATAACACTGCTTGAAGAACAAGAACCAAAAGCTCCTCCCTTTCTCTCTAAAACTCTCGGCCAAGACACATATAAGTCTCCTTCTCACCTTTTTTTTTTTTTTGCCTTCCTTTTGAAATGGTGCTATAGTTACACGTTGGGGAGGGGGGTGCAGGTCATTGGTCCAAGGGTGTTAAAAATCCAAGAGATTAAAAGTGTGGGAATTGAATGAAATTGTTGGCAAAGTGAGACTTTGCTCATCCGGCCAAGCAAAGCCATTTTTGGCTAAATTGCTTTTGAAAATTTTAGCTATTAATGGTTAAAGTTGATTTAGGCAAAAATGTTAATTTTACTTTTACTAAATATGGCTAATCACACACTAATTAACCTTGTTTAATGTGTTAATTATCTAGAAAAATGTAATTCAAATTAACCTCACACAGTGTAAATTTATACGGTGCAATCTTACACAGTACAATTTCACACGGTGTAAAAATTAGATTTTAACTAAATTTGAATTTCACTAAAATTTGTGACATAAAATAACATACATAAAATTTAAATTTTCTTAATCAATTAAATTAAATTTCACTTGTGAATAATTATCTTAGGGAAACGTGTAATTGAATTATCTCTACACAGTATAAATTTACATAGTGCAATCACACATAGTATAATTAAATTTTAGTTTACTTAGAATTTTACCGAAATTTGCCACATAAAATCATACAAAGTTTTTAGATATTTCTTAATTAACTAAATTAAATTTCCAACTGTAATTAATCTCAATATCTATTTAGTTATTGCAATATATACTAACACAGTATCTAATATATCCTTAGTTGCAAATTTTTAGGGTGTTACACTCCCAAATAGTGACATGTGTAAAGTTGGGGCAAAAAAGTAATTTTGGTAGTATCTTTTTTTTCGTAATAGAAGTAATAGATTCTATCAAAAAAAAAATAGAAGTAATAGACAGGTGAATGCACTCTTCCTAAAAACCACCACGTAAAAAAAATTATATTCAAAGAACTTTTTAATTCAATAACATAAGACAATAATATAAACTAAAACTTCAAATAGAGAAAAAAAAATTTGAAACTAACAAGGATTGAAGTAGAATACTTGACATAAACCTCCTTTATGTTTTTTTTGGGTGAGAACCTCCTTTATGTTTTTTTGGGTGAGAACCTCCTTTATGTTTTTAATTCTTGCAAGTGAAAGATTTAGAGTGTAAGCGAGTAGAAAAAAAAGCTAAAATATGTTTTTCATCCTCACAAAATTGAAAAATGTACACTTTTCTTCCTTGCAAAATTTTTAGTACGTTTTTCGTCCCTGCAAAATTGAAATGTTTCAAAATTTGGTTCGGAGCTAAGTTCAGCCTACATTATGCAATTTGTGGCGATGTTTTTGAAATTTGTGGCAGTTGGATCTCTGGGAGTTAAAAATCGCCACAAATTGTAGAAAAATCACGACAAATTGCATTTTTTTTGCAATTTGTGAGCCTTTTTTATGTAATTTGTGGCGATTTTTAACCACTAAAAATCCTCGTATAGGTCTGAACTTAGCTCTAGGCCAAAATTTGACACATTTCAATTTTGTATGAACAAAAAACGTACTAAAAAGTTTGTAGGGACGAAAAGTGTGCATTTCCAATTTTGTGAGGACGAAAAAATATTTTAGCAAAAAAAAGAAAGAGTGAAGGAGTGAAGAATAGAGTCTCGGTTGTAGTAGGGAAAAGAAGAAGATTTGTGGTAAAACAGTTAAATACATTTTTAATCTCTATACTTTTGTTGAATCTTGTGTTTAGTTCCTGAACTTTTATATTGTACAATTTAATCCATGAACTTTATAAAAAAAGTGTTTTTAGTCCCTCCTGAACTTACTCTCCTTTTCTGCATGTTTTTTAACTTCAGTTTGTGAGGAGGGACTAAAAATATAATTTTTATAAAGTCCAGGGACTAAATTTCACGATGTGAAAGTTCGGGGACTAAAAACAAGACTCAACGAAAGTATAAGGATTAAAAACATATTTTATCCAAACAATTTTGGTCAAGGTTAGATTTTTATAATGTTTTTTTATGATAAAAAAATGAACAGATATTGGTTAGATATTTTTATGGAGAGTTATAGACTACTAGCTCTCTCATTTGACTTGCGTAAACCTGAGGTAATGTTATAGACAAAATTTGATTTATTTTTTAAAGGATAATTAGAGAGAATAATTAATTAATATTTTTAGTTGTATAAAACTGAATTTTTGGGCTTTTGAAGTGTTTAAAGGTAAGAAAAAAACACAAGAAAGATGATTGAATTGTGTTTTAAAATTGTTTTTACAATTCTTTTCGAAAAGCTTAGACTTTGACTGATTAGCTTTGTCTGATAAAACAAATTATATAAAACTTTTGAAAACCTTTGCTATATATGTATATCAAATAAGAAAACCAAAAAGAACATGAGCACGAATGTTATTATGCTGGTTCTTCTTCACCACTGAGACTATGTTCAGTTCTTGACAAACCCACCAAGTTTCATTATAATTTTCAAAGTTACAAGTATTTTTTATCTAGCCACTTTTAGCTCTACCCAAGTAGTATTTTAGTTGCCTCTCCAAGCTATTACTCCAACTATTCTTTTGAACAAGCCTCCTCAAGCTCCACCTATATAACACATAGTAAGGTATGGAAAAAGGTTCACTGACTAGCAAACAACGTCTAACAAATGGATTAGTACACTCAGTGTCTAGTGATCTAGTGATCACTACAAAAAAAGGCTTAAATATGTTTTTAGTCCCTCAAATTAAAGTTAAATATTTTTTAGCCCCTCAAATTAAAGTTTGCTTTTCTTTAGTCCCTCAAACTTGATAAATACCTTTTTTAGTCCCTCTCCCTAGATGCCAATAGTGAGCGCCAAACATGGAATATTAAATTCACAATTTGTGGGGGTTTAAAACCCCCACAAATTGTGAAAAAAAAATTAAAAATTGATACTATGTATTTGTTTGATTAATCATAAACCCAGAAAATGAATCCACCACGTATTAGCAACACCTGAAACAATTAAACATCATGATACTCCTCTTGTCGTGCCAATGCCTTATGTCTACCCCGACCACATGTTGTTCTCATTATCAACACATAAAACAATAAGGCCCTATAACTTCCTCTGGGAAACCACTACTCACGTCACCCATCACCAACGTTTCAATTTCCCATTTCTTCTCCTTAATTTATAAACATAACAAATTCGAATATGAAGAATTTGATGGAGATGACATCCAATCTCGAATCCCTCCCAGGAAGGTTCAAAGTTGAAACCCAGGAAGGTCCAATACATCATGCGGTGTTTGTTCGAACGGTGGCCCAGATTTAGAGGAGTAAGGAGTATAAATGAAGCACTGCTTTTTCTCTCTTTGGCACTGAGATTGAGAAAAAGGAACTCTCACGAAACTCAACTCTCTCTTTCTTTCTCCCTCGCCCTTTTTGCTCGCACACACCCCATCCCCATTTCATTTCAGATTGAACCCTTCTTCCTCCTCGCACCCCCTTTCCCATTCGATGAAGCTTCTCACCAATGTCATCTTCGTCGATGACGACACCATCTTCAAAGCCTCCCTTGCGCCAACCAAGCCCACACCATCAAGCTTTCCCAGCAACGAGTTGACCCTTGGAGAGAGAAGTTGACACTGCCATCACCACTGCCGTGTGCTCGCTTCGAGAAACAACAAATCGAGGTTGCTGAGAAAGTCATCGAATCGCGCGCTCAACAGCTCACCACCACGAGAGGCTCTTTCTTTCATTTTTTTCGCCACCTGATTCTTCCTCCACCGTAGATGACCATTGCGAAAGTGTCGCGACCACTGTGTCGCTCTACAATCTTCTGCAAATGGCAAATGCGTTTTCTAGTACAGAGGACCAGGATTTGTGGGGTTTTGATTCCAGAATGTGAACTGCTCTTTGTTCCCAATTTTCATTCAGATCTGATTGATTTTCATCCTCTTTTTACTTATGTAGATATGGATTTGTTTCAAATAAAGGGTGACAAAGATGGATTGTTCCTCTTTTGGTTCCTTCTCACATAATTTGACTTTGTTTCTTTACAACAGTTTTTGTATGATTGCAAGGATTGTTAAAAATTATAGGATATGTTTGACTTCTACGAGAAATCTGTTCAAAATAAAGATGATTTTTGTTCTTTGGCTGATGAAGAAAAAAGATGAATATGATTTTTACAATTTTTTAAACAATAGCCGCCATAAATCATGTTTTAAATCTAAATTAAAAATCAAATTCTAGCAGTCAAAAGCCCCTACAAATTACAAATTCAATTCACACTAAGGCATCCACGGAGAGGGACTAAAAAAAACATTTTTCATATTTGAGGGACTAAAAAAATGACTTTTAATTTAGAGGACTAAAATTGATATACCCTTATATTTGAGGGACTAAAAACATATTTAAGCAAAAGAAAATGTGTTACTACTAATGATTCATTTGTGGCGATGACTGAAAACCACTAGAAAATAACATAATTTGTGACTAATGATTCAACTGTCAGAATTTGACACATGTCTTATGCTTTATTTTAAATTTAAATATCTAAGGTTAAATATCGAAAGATACAAAATATAGTTGCAACGTGTCACTCCTGCTTCAAAACTACGTTTCTCTCTCTTGCATTTCTCTTGAAATCACGTTCTCTCTCTTCTTTTGGGATTTTTATCTCTTCGATTCAGGGCTTAAACCTATGATTTCGATTCAGATTCGGATTTAGGTCTTTATATATGTCTTTGATTGATCTCACTCTAGTTATTTCACTTTTCTCTCTTTTTGAATTGGGGGTTAGGGTTTCTATTCCATTCTTCTTTCTTTTTGTGACTGTGTTTTTTGCTTCATTTTCTTCTTCTGTATTTTTTGCTATTTGGAACTCTGTTTCGGACTGAATAGGTTTGGCACAGTCGTTAAGCTTCGCCTGTTCAATCCTTTCACTTTTGCTCTCGATGCGCTCAAACAATGCAACGCCATCTCTAAAGGTAACCAACCACCCTTTCAGCTCTCACACTGTTATACTCTGTGTGCATTTCCATGTTACTACGAAAAGCATGCATGTTTCTTTTGAAGTGATATTGCTGTTAGGTTCTATTGAAGATGTGTGTTGCTATATATAGGATTCAATTCAATAGGTACCAAGTTTTGTAATATGATCATTCCTTTCTTTTCAGTTATCTCTTTTGTTTATATCCTTTTTTTTATTTCCAAAGCTCTTGTTAATCCTTGTATCATTATTTCTATCCTGTCATCATATCAACAAAGATTAAGTGAAATTGCATATGCACATTTAATGAAATTTTTTGGCTCTGACTGATATTTCAGGGAGAGCCTTATGTTTTAGATACAGATGTTTGTAGTTGCTAAAGTATCTCCTAGGTTCTTAAGATTTCTTGCTAAAGTGTCTTATCGTTGATGAAAATCATGAAGTTCGTGACTTTGATGAGAGGTTTATGCTACACCCGAGAAAAATGGAATCTATATTCCAAAGGAAAAATACTATAAGGAGGAGAGAGAAAAGAAGGTTATTTTCCTCTATTTTCCTTTGTGTCTGTTACCTGCTGTTGCAATATGAATAATTCATCAAGAGTAGTACCATCATTCCATGTAACTTTCAGCTTCTGAGATCATTTTTGTTATGTGCCATGGACATTCTGTTTTTCTAGCAAGTGTTTTTATATTGTTCTTTGGTGGATATAAATTGGTTTGGTGTTTATTTTCATAATCGGGTAGTTAAAATCATTTTCTACCATTCATTGGTGCATGATTTTCTTCTGTTTAGCCTATGTCAGATCAAATTGAGCAAATGGGGGTCACAATAGAAACTCAGTAGAAGGTTTGTTTTATTGAAAAAAAACTTTATGTATATTTTTTTTAGGATAAAATATGTTTTTGGTCCCTATACATTCACTAAAAAATGATTTTAGTCCCTATTCTTTCAAATCGACCATTTTAGTCCTTAAACTTTGAAAAATATGTGAATTTAGTCCCTTTCCTTTATAAATGTTAGTGTTGTTAAGAGACTAAATTCATATGTTTTTTAAAGTTCGAGGACTAAAATAATCGATTTGAAAGTACAAGGACTAAAACCAATTTTTAGTGAAAGTATAGGGATTGAAAACATATTTTACCCTTTTTTTTATAACTAACATATGTTCATTTCAAATTGGAGTAGGATTGTTATGGCAAAAATTTAATGAGATACATGGAAACAGATCTTCATAGGGTGAAGAATATTTAAGAGGTTAATGGCCTTGGTGGGATTGCCTGGAGTGAAAGGCCTATCCATGGAGCAGCGTAAGAGGATAACAATGGTAGTTGAACTTGTTTCCAATCAATCTATTATATTCATGGATGAACCTACCTCTGGCCTTCATGCCAGAGCTACTGCTATAGTAATGAGAATAGGGAGGAATACAGTTGATAGTTGATATTGGGAAAACTGTGGTCTGCACAATCCACCAGCCTAGCATTGATATATTTGATGCTTTTGATGAGGTCAGAGGTCATTTCCTTCTCTTAACTTGCTTACAAAATTCAATGTCTCAAGGCTGAACATATATATTGTAATATTACAGCTACTTCTGTTGAAGTGTGGAGGTGAGGAAATATATGTGGGACCTTTAGGCTAGCATTGTTCTTATCTGATGAATTACATTGAGGTCTGTACCATCTCTAATTACTAATTAATTAGTACTAATTACTTTTGTATTGTCAATCAATTTATTCATCAAGTAAGTCATGCTTGGTGTAGGGAATTAAATGGGGTGTCAAAAATTAAGAATGGTTATAATCCTGCCAATATTGCACCTTTACATTCAGGAGAAACAAGGACTTGATCAGGGAACTTAGCACACCTCCAACAGGTTCCAAAGACTTATACTTCCCCACAAAGTACTCACAGACTTGATCAGGAAATTCTCCCTCTGGATCAACTCTCCAAGCTCACTCTCGTCTCATAAGTAACAATATCACTGTGTTGCAATAAATAAATAAAAAAATTCTCTTAATTTACTTCATTTTTTTTCTCTCTTTAAACCTGCTCACCTGTGATGAAGGTTAGAAATCCTTTTTATTTATTTTTTCCAAAAAGAGATAGGATTATTTCAGGCTACTTTTAAAATCGTGCATGAACCCCAGTGCCAAATTTGTATCTTAAACAGATTTAATTTTCATTTTAATTTTAAATAATTTACTTTAGTAGTGTCAAGCGTTATTTTTTAGAGAGCCTATACAATAGTTGCTTTTAAAACCCTGAACAAACCAGTTTTAGGAAAACTTTAATTGATCCATTCAATTTAACAAAATAAAAAAAATGTATTTATGGTTAACAAATTTTCATTAGTAATTAGTGTTATATAAGTTTAGGCAGTAGTTTCTTAGCCTAAAGGGTTAATTAGTCCAAACATCTTAGGCTTTTAAGTTATTATTAGCACAATGTTTCATAACTTTTTTTGTAGTAAGTTTCCTTTCATGGATTTTAATTTTTATTATTATTTGAAATGGATACTTTTGAGTTAACAATAATTTTGCTTTCTGATTTTTTTCTCCAATCAACAGATCATTGCTAATGAGGGTTTTGATAAAAAAATTGCACACTTACTATGCTAGGTTTGGATCAATCATATATCATGTTATGGTTTTTATCTGATGCATGTGTCTTAGATGATTATATTTGATCTATTGTTTTCTTCCTTAATGATTCAAGCCAGGTTTTTTGATTAGTCCCTGCATGTGAGGGTGCTCTTCTTGTACTAGATGCTTCTCAGGTGAATCTTTATGTTTTTAATTATGCTCTTCTTGTAGTATAATAATATATAATATATAATTATACTAACAATTATTGATACACCACATGGCCCTTAATAATTCTTAAAGACTTTAATCAATAAGCCAATAAGATAAGGACTAATTAATGCATACTAGCTAACATTTAAGATACTGAAATCAGTATAGGGTTATTTCTAATTTTATTTCTGGACTTGACATTTGGATTGTCATTTTTCTACAGGGTGTGGTTCAATTTTCACAAGGAATTTTTCTTCCTTCTCCTGTTACCTCCTATCATATTAAATCCTCATTGATAATAATGTTATGTTTTTCCTTAAGTTTTTATTTATTTGATTAATGTCTTCTGACTAACATCATCATGTGTTTTCTTGACTGTGTTACTCAGTCTGGGTTCAGTCTTGCAGTTGTAAGTCCCTCGACAGTGTATTTTTTTGTTATGTTTCATTGTTTATATATCTTGCAGTGTGTGGTACTGTTGCTTTACAAGATTATGGGAGGCCAAGACCAGATATAGAAAAAACCATAAAGTGACACAAGAAAAGACACTATGTTAGGTACCTAGTGCCATTCCTTCTTGTGATTATTGGATTACCTATGCTCATTCTATTGGTCATAATGCAGCAGGTTTATATCTTATCAGAAACAATTTCACACAGTTTTTTTCTCTAATATTAATGACCTTTTGTTTTCTGGCCTGGCAGTATCTGAAGCACGTTCAACACGTTACTCATCATGTACTTAAGAGGTTTGCTGGTAACTTTTATTTTTGGGTTTTTTTAAGTCACAAATAACAAGTTTATTCTTGTTTACATTCTAAATAAGGGGGTGTATGTGTAATGTTTGCAAAGTTAATGAAGTTTTGTCTGAATGGTGCAAGGTCTCATCAGATGTTGGCATTCGATCCATAGTTGATTGGTTCTTTTATAATTAGTGACTTAGTTCTGCAATTAAAAAAATTATTACTATTATTGCTGCACAATGCAAAAGGTTTATTAAATTTTTCTTTCTATATGTGAAATAATTCATTCTTGTTTTCTGGCTGCAATACCAGCTGTCAATACCAAATAATGTATTAGACACATTATGTGATTAGGTACTATATGAATGGAAATATACTTATAGATCTAAGTGACTAGGTTTATAAAATTTCCTTGTTTTGAGGTGCTCCGATTTATAAGTTCAAACAATAGTCATAAGTCTGCATTTATTATGTTCTCATAACATTTTGTTTTGCTTATCCTTGTTTCTTCTATCAGAACAAAGGACTCTCTAGAATGAGATTAATGAACTCAAGAAACAAGTCAAACCTACCCCACGCAACTGACAACTAATACATCTACCCCTGAACTACTTTTGTAACACCCCAAGTTTCGGGTACTAGGAATATACGTTAAGGAGAATCCTTATTAGGACTCTTGTTATATTTTCTGTAAATTCTTGTTATTATTGCTTGTATATTATTGGTTTTGTCCTAAGCATGTACCTATGTTGTGATAGTATTTGTGTTTTTCTATGCACGTGTGTCGTGTGTATTTTATTGCTACTGTTGTTGTTATTTGTGATCTTATTGGTCTGGATGTTAGATTATTATTATTATCTTTATTATATTACATTATGTTAGTGTTATAGTTATTATATTTGGTGTTAGAGGAGTGTTAGATTAAGTTCTTATAATTAGAATGTTTGAAAAATGTTTAAGTATAGTGATGAGCTTTATGATGAAAACCCTAGAAAGACTACGTCATATCTTGAGTTGTACTTGTCAATATGAGGTGTCATTTGCGTCGTTGAAAAGCTTGCTGAAAAAGCTACAATTTATCCCTACACCTTAGAAACCAAAATCGACTTCCATCTTAGAGAAAATCGGCTCTAAAGTAGATCACTTGATTATAAAAAACCCTTTAAGTCCCACATTGGGCAAAATAATTTCATAAATCCCTTCCTTCCTATATATATAGAGGAGATCACCAAGCCTTAGTAGAACCAAAGAATAAAGTGGGCTTAGCGTTAAGTGCGGAGCCCCTTATAGTTAATATTTTTATCTCCCCCTTAGAGTTTCCAAACTCGGGGCATATAGGCGGCTTGGGATCGTGTTTTTCTCACACCCAAGTTTTAGCGATAGTAAGAGTTGTTGTGATGGTCATGATGGACAATGCCACCAAGCTCTCCGGGTCAGTCAGAGATCATCTTCGTGTTTCACAAGTGAGTGCTTTCCCCTACCCTTCGCTTTTATATTTTAATTGGACGGGTTGTGAATACCCTGAAGCATTATGTTTTCTTTAATGAAATGATAAATTGATTGTGTTCGAATTGTAGATATTTAAGTATCTTAACCTATCTCAGGAACTAGATATCTTATCATAGTTTAGAAGAATGATATGGAAATCAAGAGATGTGAATATAGTAACCATGAACGTGATTTTAATGTGAAAAACGAGTTATGAAAAAGACCGAATTAGGCTTAGGTGTCTTCATAAGAAATATAGCCCTAGATGTTATCTAACTAATGCCTTTGGTTTCACGGTAATCAGAATTCTAGAACTCTAGATATCAACGAATTAGTGAGAAAAGGTCAAGCTTTCAGGATTCTGCGATAAATTGGTGTTGTTCTTAATTTTAGGCATATAAGATTATAAAACTAGATTTTGAGGCCAACATAGAAGTTGTAGATAATTATCTTATCTTGACTTGATTGATTAATGATATTGAATACATGTGTGTTGATGTTATAACTTGAATGGTGATTTGTGAGTGTTGTGCAATCATTGAATGTTTTACATTATCCCTAAAGTGTGAATTGCGATGTATGAGTATTAAGTGTCTTTGACTTTGAGTTAAGAGAGGATGTTAGATGCCATTGAGATGGATGACCTAGCCTATGTGGGGTGAGAATGGACCCAGGTGATATTTTGACCGTGAGTGACCTAGCCCATGTGGGGTAAGAATGGGATCACTATGTTTGATGTGAGGTTTAATGAAGTCATGAACATCTATGTGAATCATGCATCATAACATGATATATATGTGTTTTCGAAAGTTGTTTATGAACCTAACTGGGGAGGTCGTGAAGAACTCGATGAGTTCTGACCTTGGGGGTATTATCTGATTTGGAATCTCCTTTAAACTCATGCTGATCCCATGGGTTGGAGTATCCTTGCAAGACTGGGTAACCCTGACGAGCCGCTAGGGGTATCATCCTGGTTGAGACTGTTAGTGTCAGATGTCCATGGTGTGACTATTCATCGACTCGCACGTACTTTCAGGCTACTTTCACAAGAGTATTTTACTGGTACCACATGCATATGAGAAAAGAGAATGGAACATCACATTGCATACGTGCATTATTGTAAGTTTTGTCTGACTTGTGTGGTTTATGAAGTGGATGTCATGTATACCTTAAGTTGTACTTATGTGATGTGTGAATGATTCTATCCATAATCATAATATGTTGTGAATGTATATATATCTAGACTTGTAATGGAATAGGATAGGATGTGACTCTTTATGGACATAGAGAGAGATGTACCTAGAACGACACTATGTGAGTATAGGTCATGATGTATTTTGCTATTAAGAAATAGACTGATGCAAATAAAGTGTTAGATAGTATAATACAAGTATGGAAAGTGAAGTTAACGTGAGAGGGAGTAATGGAAGTAACTTGCTAGTTAAAGAATAAATACTAAGATACTGATGATGGTGAACCAACGTAGTAGAGTGAGCATGAGAGATGTGTTATAGGAAAGTGTTTATGATCGATGGATGTAGACTAACTATAGAAATAATAGAGTTTGATAGAGGCTCGGAGAGGGTAAATTCATAAAGACTAATAGATGAATTGTTTGGGTAGAAGGATTTAACCCAGCCGTAGAGTCTTAGAGCACTCACTGAGACCTTATGTCTCACCCCTTTAAGTTCCCTCCTTTCAGGAAACAGGTGATGGCTCGTGTATTTGGAGCATGGAGCCTCGTCATAGAAGATGTAGCTTAGTTATTTTATATTTCTATGTAATTTTCTTATATGTTGTATGATGTAAATGTTACAAGAAATAAGTTGTAATTATTAAATCAAGTTGTAATTTATATGTTTATATGTTAGCTTCCGCATGAGATGGTTGTGTAAATATTTTTAATTTTTGCGTCTTTAGAAATATTAAGCGTAGTTACGGTAATATCCTTAGGGTGTTACAACTTTTATCTAATGTAATTGTAAAAAAGCTTTCTTTATTATATTAATGAGATTGTCTTTTTATATTTTTCTAATGTGTGATTTAAATCCTGGTTTCATTATTATGCTTTTAATGCAAGTTTCATGCTATTAAGGATTTCTTTGTAATCCTAGTTACTGTTTCCCATCTTCTTGATGAACCTTTTTTGCTGGAGGACTTTTTAATTCATGTAATTTCTGGAAACATAATTAGTTTTATGGTTGCACACTATACTCTTTGACTATGGTTTATTTACTGTTTATGTAACTGTTAAGATTAAAGGACAGAACTGAAAATTTGTGAATTTTCCATTATTGACTCAAAGAGTGTATGAATATATATAGATACAAGATAAGAAAATAAAAAGGAAAAGATTAATCAAATCTAATCTAAATCTTAGAGATATAATCCTACAAGATAATGAAAGATAAAAAGTTTCCTACTTTCCTAGATATAGGCTATCAAATCTCCTAAATATCTATTATATCATATCTTATGATATCTCATAAATCTCTATCATATTATATCTTAACACTCCCCCTCAAGTTAGAGCATACAACTTAATGCTCCAAGCTTGGAACATAATTGAAGCATAAAAAAAATGAAAACAATTCCAAGGTAGAGGACTCTCCAATGCGTAGAGTACGACACCAAAAACTAAATATTCTTCTTCAAACTCAGATGTTGCGAGGGAGTAGACTGAAACCCAAGACAAGTAATGCAAGGACATTAGGGACTCAGATATAGCACGATAGGACTTGAAACAAGCAGAGGAATAGTCGATGAGTCATAACTTCCAACACTCCCCCTCAAGCTAAAGCTTTCTACGCTTTTAGCTTCTTAGAGTACATTATCCTTCAAACTGATTGGACGGTTGGGATAAACTGATATCCATGGCAACAATGGATTTATTATTTTATCTATTAAAGAAAATTGAGGTGTTACAATGGTAGACTGAAAAAAAATAGTTAGAAAGAACAATCACGCTGATAGTTCTCCTATCAACTTAATTTGGAGAGCATCGTGTAGTGCAAAACCTTACCACCTTAATTATGAACTCCACAAGTAACATTAAGACAACGGCCGCTCCGGACACAAACAAAGGGACTGGCATTTTAACTGAGCCACACTTAAATCCAGACATTTCATCTGTTAACGCTGCAATGTGATATACTACAGAAAGTGTCAGCAATGCATTTGAGCACGCAAAAATAGGCGATGAAGGGGTGAGTCTTGCAATGTAAATGGAGTTAAGGAAAAGCTCAGAAGTCCATATTATGATTAGGAGAAACTTGGAATATGCTTGCCCAAAAGATAAACGCAGTTCTTCTGAGCCATTATCAAACTGTGATATGTTGGCCCAAGGATTGCCTAAAGCGCACACCATGCCCACTTGCAATCCCCAGAAAGTAACCCACACACCATCATCATTTTGAGTAGTAGAATTTCTCACCATAGTAACATCATTTTGGCCAGGGATGTCCATTACATGGTGGGGGGAACAAGAACCACAATTTCCCTTCTTTGCCTCTTCTTACCCATTTGAATGAATTAGCTTGTTCTTCCCTTTATCATTACTTGGAGATGGAGATAGAGACATTTTTTGTTTTCAGTTTTGAAGTTTCTTTCTCCCGAACACTCGTAGAGCTACTACCTCTTGCGTTGCTCTCAAAAACCCTGATCAATTTTGTTTCTGCTCTTGGGAATTCTGGCAGCACTTACTCTTATGCAGTGGGACAAAGTGAAGAAATGGCTCTTCCTTGTACCCTAAATGCTAATGATAGCCGAAATAAATGGGTTTATGCTCAAGACCCTAAGAAAAAATGGCAACATAAGGAAACTCTAATTGTGCATGAGAACTCTAAGCAAGTTGGTGTGCATATTGATCAGAATATGGCAAGTCATTTTCCAGCACTGGCAGATGACACTTTTTGTAGTCTATCACATTGCAGCGTTAACAGATGAAATGTCTGGATTTAAGTGTGGCTCAGTTAAAATGCCAGCCCCTTTGTTTGTGTCTGGAGCGACCGTTGTCTTAATGTTACTTGTGGAGTTCATAATTAAGGTGGTAAGGTTTTGCACTGCACGACGCTCTCCAAATTAAGTTGGTAGGAGAACTATCAGCGTGATTGTTTTTCTATCTATTTTTTTTTAGTCTACCGTTGTAACACCTTAATTTTCTTTAATAGATAAAATAATAAATCCATTATTGTCATGGATCTTTCTACGCTTTTAGCTTGTTACAGTACATTATTCTTCAAACATTAGTTTTTTCATATGGTACTTACTGATGTATGGACTCACGCCACTTGATTATTTTAATAATATATTCAGCTTTCAGTCCTCAACCATTGTTTAAATGAGATTGCTTTCTTGAGTCTTGGTCAATTCCATCATACACAATCATGGAAATTAAAAAATTTAATAATTAATAACCCAATTTCGATTGTTATTTATATAGTAAACTGCAACTAATGTTATTGTTTTTGTTTTTTATTTTTTATTTTTTGCAGAACAACTAATGTTGTTTAAACAAGTCAAATATAATAATGAAAATTTTGTTAACTACTAAGTACTAACCTCCTATTTTAATTAGTCTATCACTACAAAAAAAGTGGTGATTTGTGACGGCTAAAATTGCAGTTTCTGGTAGTTAAAAACCGCCACAAATGGCAATTCTGACGGCTAAATTAGCCGTCAGGAGTACGCGCGTCACAAACAGCTTTTGACGGATTTTAAATAGCCGCTGGTATTGATTCTGAATAAGCCGTCAGAAAATCCTCAACATTTATTGGCAGCTAAAAGTCGCCAGTAAATGCATTCTGAATGAGTTTTGATGTAGCATTTACTGGCAGCTAATAACCGCCAGAAAATGCATCCATAATTTTTTTTAAAATTTGCTGGGGGAGGAATTGGAACATTAGATAGTTTTTTACAATTACACTAGATATAGGTAATCCCTAACCTACTTCCCCCTTGGATAAAAATTAAAGGAACAAATAACTGCAGACTAAACATCAAGGATCAACATCTTGCATTACTTTTTAAACCAATCAAAATAACTTCATGGGCATAAATACTTAAAAGAGGGAAAAGATGAACAAAACCAGTGAAAAGAAAATAAAGAAATCTGCACAAGATGTTAAGACCCTGTAAGAAGTAATATTTTTCAACAAGTACTTTATTATTATTAATACCTGCATGCATCAGGAACTTTAAAAAAAAGAAAAACTACATGTGTACTACAATTATTTAACAAGTATTTAAATTTAATTTGAAGAACCAGAAAAAGAATCAAGAGTCTCACTTTTCTGGCTTTCCTTCGTCAAAAGCCTCTAATAATCCATAACCTGTTTATCTCTGGCAGCCCTGAAATTTAAAATAACACATTTGCATAAATAAATGAAAGAAATCAAAGAAACTATCCCTTAAAAAATCCACAAAAAAGGCTTCATTGTGAAAAACGTACCTATGCAAAGCGAGCTCAGTCCTCAAAGAAACTAACCCTTTATTATCCATTTTGTCAAAGGAAGTTAAAATACAATAGAAACTAATATAAAAGAGTCAATAGACTCACTTTGAATTTGCTCCTGCTCATGAAGCCACTGTTTCTGTGGCCTTTCCTCAGCCTCTCGCTCGCTTAACAGAATCCTTAGCACTCTTTTGCCCAAAAGTTAGGGAAACAACCTTTGAATGAGCATCAGTATTTAGACAGAATCACCGAAAACTGCACCACTAACTGTTATCACAACCAAAATGTGTAGTTTGTTAAATACAATTAGACTGATACTTTGAGTGCTTCAACTTGAGGTGAAAAGATGCAAAATATGAAAATTGTGTCAGGTTCCTACATTGTATGACTATATAGCAGGAGGGATAAATCATAAACACCAAGAAAGCTAACCAAAATAAAATGTGTTAGTTTCCAATAATAATACTACATAGAAGTACTGAACTAGCAAATGATGTGGTCCAGATGGAAGTTACAGAAGGAAAATGATAAATAATCCGTAAGCCAATGAAACAAAAAGGACAATATGTCAAATTACCAGGCTCAAGAAATCTCCCTACTTTATGTCCTCTGCTTCAATAGCTCTATTTAGGATACCTCGTGATGTAGCACTAGATAAAGAAGAAAAAACCAGATTAAATTTATGTGGCAAGGGAACATCTCCTTTCCTGAATAATAACATCTATTTCTTCAACGACCACATAAGCTCAAAACTTTATAATTATATTAGACAGTTTTCAAAACTTTATTTCCTAATAATAATTATTTTAGTCTGACTTCCCAAACACGATCAGTGCTGTATCTATTTCAAAAATTACAGTTGTCAAAAGTCAACTTATTTTAGACAACTCAAATGCCTGGATTCCTGCCAGAGCAGCATCTGCAATAGCCACAGATTTGGCAGTGATTAATCTTGCAACATTTTCAGCTGAAAGACATTTTCAGCGATTAATTTGGCAACGACCATTTAGAAAAGCACAAAGAGTAAACTCACCTGAAAGAAGAAAACACCAATCACCGCTAATTAAGGAACAAACAAGTAATTTGCACTTGGTTTTTTAAGTAAGGGCTGAAAAAGCATTAGGTTCATTTAGAGTAACAGACGCACCTGGTTAAGCAAGTGTTGCTCTGGCTTCCAAACAAGTCCTTAGTAGGTGATGCAGACACACTTTGCTCCTGTGACATTTAAGCTCAACCATGTCTTTGTGAGTGTACGACCTCAGGGCCAGAATCAGCATTACCAAAACCTCATTGTGATTCTTCATGGCAGCTTTCTTGTAAGTCTTGTTCAAATTACCTTGAGAATCATTCTTTGAAATGCCAAGGATTCCGTAGTAGCTAAGAGTTCATCCTAAGAGATAGCTTCAATGTTTCAAGTCAGATTCAGATTAGGAAAAAGAAATAAAATTTAGAAGAAATAGGAGATGAAGAATCCAATTGAGAAATTATGGAAAAGGAATGAGTGGATGGTGAAAGAATCAAAGTTAGGGATCTGATTGCAAACTACTGGATGAACCTGTCAACTCACAATAGATCATATTGAAATTTGACCATCACGAATGAAAAACTAGCAGATGATTTTCACAAAGAAACCAAATCAGATAGCACAACAAGAACAGGAACATCATATGCATCAAATTAACATCTGAAAAGAATAAAGTGCTAAAACGTACTTCGCGCGGAAGCGCTCGCATTACGGTGAGGAAATGAAACCCTAATCAAATTCTCTTTAACCGCAATTCGTGTTTCAAAGCTAAACTCATCAAAATTCATAGCAAAATCCTAATCAATAGGAATTAAAAAAAAAGTAGGGGAAATGAAAACAAGAGCGAGTTGAAGACATTATCAGTATCACGATTCACAGGGGAATGAAAAGGCACGAGTGCGTTGAATGCAAAGTGAGATTAAGAAACGAACCCGAGAATCCTCAAATCCTCGTGTTGAAGAAGTTTCTAACGATACTCCGCCACCGCCTCACGGTGTCGTGCAACGTCATTTGCTATAGTTTCTGCGAAACCTCTTGCCCTATTGCGGTATTGCCCCCAAGTCTCTGGGTGAAGTGAAGAAATAAAGAGAATGAATCTTTTTTTTAATGGAATGAAATATTTTCTTTTACTTATTTGGTTGGATAAAATAGTAGCATTTGAGAAAATCGTGTTTTTTTTTCATTTAAAAATAATGGCATATCGAAACTCGTGAAGAGAGAAAGAAAGCATATCGAACTTCGAGGACCAAGAGAGAGAGTAAGCAGATCGAACTTCAAGGAGAACTATTGGTGGCTATAGAAACAGTCATAAATTGCATTACTTTTTGGTGGTTTATGGTGACTGTCACATATGAGCCACCAGTAAAACCTTAATTTTTTGTAGTGTATCATTGATCTATTGACAGTTATGAAATGTGTTAATATTATAAAAAAATCTTTGGAGATGGTCCAACATAATATTTCAGTCTACTATATATATATATATATATATATATATATATATATATATATATATATATATATATATATATATATATATATTATTGTGTATTAATGTGCATGAATACGTTATATGTGACTTAATTATTTGCTTTATTTGCTACTAGCATTTGACACATGTGCACTTCCAAGCTTGACGTTAGTATTTCTGTTAATGTCGTTTGACTCCAAAGGCTAACAATGTATTTTTTGAAATTTGAGGAACAAATTTTTTTTTTTCAATTTTGGGGGTAAAAACAGATTTATCCTAATTTTTAGAGATTAAAATCATAATTAAGCCACGGTCTATTATATCATATTACTTCAATTTTTTTTTTCTATATATTTGTGTGAATAAATATGTGACTTATTTATTTGCTTTTTTAATGCCAGGAAAGTGCTCAGTTACTAGGAAAATCCACCAAATCATATAATATCAACAATTGTTTAAATAAGATTGCTTTCCTGAGTTTTGGTCAATTCCTCCATGCATAATCATGACCCCTATTTTAATCTATCTACAGTTATAACAGTTATAAAATGTTAATATTATCAAAAGTTTTTGGAGAATGGTTCAAAGTAATATTAGTTTTAACCTACTATATTATATTACTACGAAAAGAATTTTCTGTGTGCATTGATAGTGTAAAGATTTTTTATACTATCAACTAATCACAAAATGTCATATTTTTAAAAAATTTGAGTCTTATTTTAACTATCTTAAAAGTCACACATACCAATTGGTTTATAGTGTAAAAAAATTTACACTAATAATATATAGAAATTAAACTTGTGAATGAATATATGACTTAATTATTCACTTTATTATATTACGAGGAAACACTTACCAGGAAAATCTACCAAATCATATACTAAATAACACTTTTGGTCTCTTTATCTTTTATCCTTTTTTTCTTCAAATTGGTCCCTCATCTTTTAAAAAATTCAGTTTAATCCTTTATGTATTTCAAATTATTCAAAAAAATTCTTCCATCATATTAAAGGTAACGCCGTTAATAATTTTAAGATATTAGCGGTAAAAATGGTTACAAAACGCAAGCTTCTCCCTATATAATATCAATAATTGTTTGATTGCTTTCTTGAGTTTTGGTCAATTCCACCATACATAATCATGACCCCTATTTTAATCTATCATTGATCTATCAACCGTAATGAAATTAATGTTAATATTATCAAAACACTTTGGAGAATGGTTCAAGGTAATATTCCAGCTTCCTATATTATATTAGGCTTAATTATGTTGTTAGTCCCTGAAATTTGAGATGAATTTGATTTTGGTCCCTCAAATTTAAAAAAAGATCATTTTAGTCCCTCAAATTTTAAAAAATATGATTTTAGTCCCTTAAATTTACTGTTCAGAGACTAAAAACAGCTTTCAAATAATCATTTTAGTCCCTCAAATTAGGTGTCCAGGGACTAAAAACACATTTATTCAAATTTGAGGGACTAAAATGATCTTTTTTAAATTTGGAGGACCAAAACCAAATTCATTCCAAATTCTAGGGACTAAAATCATAATTAAGCCATTATATTACTATGAAAAGAATTTTGTACCAATATGCATGAATACATGACTTAATTATTTGCTTTATTGTTATCCGTAAAAATCATAGCTTTTTTTTTTTTTTTTACAAAAGTCATAGCTTGTGTTCTTGACATAAATTAAACTATTTTTTGTTAATTTGTGACCTAGCAATTGTTTCTTATATTGTGACCTCTAGCCATTTCCCCATTAAGTTTCTATCTCAATCTATCTATTTATAATATATAATTTCTGAACCACACAGCCATACATTGACACCTCACTTTACAAATCTTTGCCACATCAGCTTAATTGCTTATGTGTCATTTCTTCTACATTCTTTTTTTTAAACTCCTCTTAATTTTTTCTATTATGCAAAATTGTTTTTCACTCATCAGAAAACTAATTATGTAGGTGTCGGGAGGTGCTGCTGATGTAAACTAATTATGTAAAGAAGTTCCCTGCTGCCAAACTAATGTGCTCCTTGTACTTAGTTTTGGTTTCTTACAATAAAATCAATATTCGCTTATAAAATAATTATCTTCGATCTCCACATGGGTTTCTTAAATTTTGTGAAGTTGTCTTCTAATAATTGGGTTTTGTGGAATTTTAGATGGTTCAAGGACCATTGGAGAATGGTGCTAAAGGAAGAAAAATTGTTCTGCTTGACAAGGAGAATGACAAACTGAACAAGATCTAGGAGACAATTAGGTCATCAAATTTGGGACACACTGAAACAAGATCTAGGAGCTGTTAATTACTTTTACAGTTTTTTTGTTTTCCTATTATGTTGAAAGTTCATTTTGCCTTATTAATATTTGTAACGACCCATCTACGTTAGATAACTATTAAAACTAAGGTTCCTTGATTTCCTTTTAGTTTAAAAACTCTTTCATTAGTTTACTTTATGAAAATATTGCGTGAACTTTTCGCATTTCCAAAAGTAATAATTAAAGTTCAAACTAAAAGAAAATATAATTTTAACTACAAACAACTTTTGGAGTTTATACATGAGACAAACCTAAGCTGGTCATCTCTATACATACAACTATATATACCAAACAAAGAAAAGAAAGAACGCAGCTTGAATCTCGTGCTCGCTCCATCTACTAAGTCTCCAAGAGGAGTCCACCTAGAAAGCCATCTGCTCCCCCGAACACAATGTCTGAGATCATCACAGGCACGGACCAAACATGCAAATATTGCAAGGGTAAACTTACCAAATAAAATTATACATATAAGTAGATAAGTGAATTTCTAATTATTAAGGAAAAGGACGAGAAAACTAGATTTTGTATACTTCAAAATACTATACATAATAACTTAAAATGACATACAATACTTAGTTCATAATTTCAAAACTCAATTCAGCAATAAACACCAATAAACAACACAATCATGACTCAACTATCTCAATTAGTTCATACAACATAGTTATAACATGAATCCTCAAAATATCAATGACAACATAGTTCTATCACCAATTATTACCATGAATCATCAAATCTCATGGATTACATCCAATCAACAAATCTCATAAATCCTCATCTAACATAAACAACATAAACCATCACCGTTCATCATCATGAGCCATAAGCATCATAAGTCACATCTCAACATAATACAATCACCAACATCTCTCATCACAAAGTGATGTACAACATAAACCACTAGACAACCTTAGTTGACAAGAGTGACTCTACTCCATGGAGTTTCAACATCATATGAGCGGTCCTCATAGGCCCCATCCCCCACCATAGTCAGTGTCTACTGACCATATAGGGAGTCCCCTGAGCTACCCTACGGGGAAAATGTGATTTTATCGAAAATAGACAAGTGCTATAGTGACTTACCTCTGTAGGTTTGCAAGACCTTACATCTATAGGGATTCGCCCACTCGTCTATTCTATGGGCCCACGGTTAGCCACCACGAAAATCCCCAGCACTAGGTTGAGAGCCCAACTGGCACCCTCAACTTACGTGCCTACTCATATGTTTGTGCACCAACTGTGCATATATGCACCAACTGTGCACATACAATATTTGGAATATTTCTGTGCATCAACTATGCACACCCCGTATTCCAGCGGCAAAACATATTTGGAACCCCTTACAGTCTTATATACGGTACCTCCCTCCGTACCCGCCATTTCCAATGGCCTGACTTAAGGATCCAAATACATCTCAACAACATCAACAATCCTCAACCACGACAACAACCCATCCCCTATACATTAAAAGAGTCACTAAACCTCTTGGGAAGTAGTTCTCAACACTCCAACACGCCATTCGGAGTCAAAACATAGGGGTGGTACTTGGAAAGATATCCCACTAGGCGAGACCCCCGGATCGCTTTAGTGGGCCGGAGTTCTGGCGTGAAACTCACCCTTCCAAGTATACCAATTTTCTTTTCTATAAAAATCTTTCCAAAGGACATAGCTAACTCCTCTTTAACATATAGGAATGGTTCCAATACATAATTCACATATATCATCATCTCATCAACATTCAATTTCAATTTCTCAACAATACACATACACCTCAATAATAAATAATGTTCTCAACAAAATTTTAAGCACCTCAATCAACAATATAATAATCTCAACAACAAAGTCATTTGCTCATAGAATAAACTTACTTACAAAATTCACACCTAAATAAACAAACATCATCATTCCAATAATTATATCATATTAACCAAATTGACCAAATAAGGTTGATTTCTCTTTGACAGTACTGGATGTGAGCTCTCACTGACTGTAGAAAATAAACTCAGAATTAAAAACTTTATATATCAAATTGAAGCTCTTGAAATATATTTTACAGAAAGGTATCCCACTTAAAAAATTAACATCTAGAAAATTTTATAAAAATTTTCAAAGTCAGCAGCCCTAAATTTTGAGTGCTCACTGAACATAGCTCAAAGAAATGTAAATTTCTCCCACTTCCCAAATTCATTTTGAGCTGAAATTTTTACAGTAGAAAGGTAACATCTCTATATTTCTAAAAAGGTAACTCTTGCCCCAAAAAATTTTCCTAATGTTCCCAGTAAATTTATTTCAAACAGCCTAACTTTCAGACTCAAAACAGAGCTCAAAACCCTTGCCCTGTTTCTCTTTAAAAGGTTAATTTAGAAATTGAACATGATAATTTTTGTAATTTATATGATTAAAAAACTTGTTTTGTATAGTTTTTAATGGTACAAAAAAGAAAAAGAAACATTATGCACACAAGTGGGAATTTGAGAAAAACCGAGACATGTTCCTGGGGAAACTCGAAAATAGAACAACCATTTTGGGAGTCATGGATGAACCCGGAGATGAGGTTTTCTCTCCAAGGTGTAAAAATGAAAGTTGCTCCATTTCGTGTATATTTTCATTCAAAACAAATTTCGTGAAAAGAAAACAGTTAGATCTTTCAAAAATCACAAAATCGTGGGGGCTGTCCAGGGCTGGACGAACCAACAGCCACTGCCACTTTTATTTTTGGGGTGAATCTCACATTGAAAACCTTGTCAAACAATTTTAATAAAATTTGGGCATGGTATCCTTGGTTTTAGGAGCCTTTCCAAGTAATTTAGAGAGTCAAAAACAAAAACACTCAGTCCATACACACTCACACAGCCACTGCCAGGAGAATCAAATATCAATTTTTCATCAATTTCAAATTCAACCACAACACAACCAACAAGAGGGGCATACATGCTGTATGTGGTTGAGCCCCCTAACTTTCAATCACACTTAAATTGAAAATAGAGAAGCTTCCCTTACCCAAAATTCTTGAAATTTCCTTAACTTTGCTATGGAATCAACTAGGAGGAACCTAAGTCAACATCAAAATAAGCTTAAATCAAGATTTCATCCACAACCCAAAATTTTAAATGAAACCCATTTAGTAATTTCTTGGTGGAAAGAGAGAAATTAACTAAGAGATCTTAGAATAAAAAAGATGAACTTACCAATTAGATGGAAATCCAAGAAGTTCTATAGAAGAATACAAGCTAAACTTCAACCTAATGGAGAAGGAAGAAGCGAACAGAGAAGGGAGAGCGACCAGAGAGGGAGCGAACAGAAAGAGCAAACAGAGAAGGAAAATAACGAAGAAATGACTGAATGGAAGAAGGATAAATAAAGTTAACTTTTTGCTATTCGCACCTCTATTTTTCTAACCTCACACCCCCTTTTTCTATAACAAAAACATACGAAAAATCGAAATTATTACGAAAACTACGAAACATACAATAATCACATAAACAAAATAATCTATTTTATTTATATAGTTCATTAAATAACACAATTTAAATTTAATTACTTTTTCATACATTACGAAAAATCATAGTGTTACAATATTAAGCTCCCCAACATTTGCTTATATGACTTCTCTTTGCAATTTGCATGAGTATGATATCAAGCAACTTTTTTCTTTTTCTTTAGGAATACTACATGAACTCTTTGAAATATATAATCAGGCAGGAGAAAAAAAATACAAAAACTATACAGGATAAGAATATCTCTAAATCCACCTTTGATCCAACTCTCAGATTTGTGATATTTTTTCCCTTCAATTTACACATGATAATTAGCTATTCTTAGTACCAAAATCATTATTAAAATATTTGGCAAATCAAGCACCAGCGGTATAAAAAAGAAAAACAAATTGAGTTATTTTTTATTTGGCAAATCAAGCATAGTGCATAATAATTTTTTTTAGTTAATTTTCCAATAACTGATGTATTAATCAAATTGACTGTCTTAATTATAAATTAACTATTAATATATAATTGATAATTATAACAACATTAGCATGTATTATTAAATATCAAAATGTCAGTTACTCAATTCAAATTCAAAGAGCATGTATTATGGCACAATTTGTCTGAATTAAATATTTATTACAAACTTTAATTCAATTATTATTCTCTTTAATGCATGATAACCTGAATATATATATATATATATATATATATATATATATATATATATATATATATAATTCATTTATCCCTGAACATATATTTAAACTAATTTAAATCAATTGTTAAATTTAAAATAAATATTAAATTTATACTTGAAACCCTCATGCATAATCATTAAATTATATAATTTAATAATATAACTCAATCATTGGAAGCATTAAAAACAGCTGTTTTTTTAATTGTAAATTATGATTAAATTAGATTTGTTATATTTTTTTTCTTTTCATTTGCACATGATAATTAGTTTATAAATAAATGTATATGATATAATTTAGAGAAAATTGAAATAATTAAACAAATAAATATTTCAATAAATTATAAAATAAAGTAACTGTGAAATATTTGTCTTATGAATTAAGAAAGTTGTCAAAGCCACTGAGAAAATAGATGTTGGTATGTGGTGTCAAATTTATAAATTATACTTAATTTATTGAAATAATAATATTTTAATTTATGGTCAAAAAATTTAACTTGCAGAATCCACTAGTATTGGCCTAGTGGTGGGTAGTTTGAATACTATGCATGAGAAAATAGTTCATAGATTATATTTTCAGTGTGACTATTGTAAAAAAATAAATAAATAAATAATCCACGCATTAGGCTACGTGTCCCATACATTGTACACATTCATTCTAGGTGTAGGCATCCAATTATTAATTGAGAACATGGGAACAATTTTGTTTTGCCTCTGCTCTTTCTTAGGTTTACCACTCACACATAACATAATAATAAAATTAAAATAATCGTTATTTTATTATTAATATTATATGTATATTGGGTTGGGTCGAGTTCATCTGGTTTGGAACTCATTAACCCAACACTCAATCCAATTATAATTTGGTCAGCCAAAATAAACTCAAACCAACCCAATGACCCAACCAAACTCATTAAAATGTAGTTGAATTGAACGGGTTCGTGTATCGATCGCGACCTACTTACACCGCTAGATTTGCATATTATACAAAAAAAAAAAAACAAGGAGTGAGAAGTCTAAACCTACAAGGGAAACCTACAACATACATATAATGAATTAGTTAAATAATTATAAATTGACAGTATGTAGAATTTTTACACTACCAATTAATTATAAATTGTCATTTATGATAAACTTGTTGATTTTTACAATAAATACCTTAAAATTTATATTAATGTTAATTTCTGATTAATCAACAAGCTTTAATATGTTTTAGGTCTCTGATAAATTAGCGAATTTTATATTTGGTCCCTAATAATTTTTTTTTTTGCATTGAGTCTTTAATAAAACAAATCTTATATTTAATCCTTGTTATTTTTGTTTTTGACTTTCTAATATATCTATTTTTTCATTTTAGTAATTATAATATTTTGTTCATTTTGTATTAGCTATTCCCTTTGAAAAATATTTGATAGGAACTAATAACAAATTATCTACATATTTGAGGGACAAAAACAAAAAATAGATATATTAGAAGGGCTAAAATAAAATAAAAAGGACCAAAAACAAATTTTTTCTTTTATTAGTGACTCAATGCCAAAAAAAAAAATTTTAAAAATTATTAGGGCTCAAAACAAAATCGCTAATTTATCAAGGACAAAAAATTAATATATTTAAGCCAATTAACAATATAAAACTTTTTCGACTGACATTGCAAAGAAATTAACCACTTTTGTAATTTTTTATTTCTCTGTAAAACATATTCCATACTTCTGTAAAGGAAAAAAAAAAAAAAAAAAACGTATTCCTTACCTCGTCAAAACTCGAATTCATACACATGATTCGGGGCACTGAAATTGTTTTCCACTGTGGGTCCACACAATATAGCGACAGAAAATGGGAAACGAGAAAAAAATGGTCTGGTTTCAGTTATTTAATTCTAAAATCGATTAGTGGAAAAACAAACGAATCTCTCATCTGAATAAAATAACATCGCTACTAGTACTAATGACTTAGACAATAAAATATTACAGCTTAGGCGAAATGAGGGTACCATATTCATACCACTTTGATTGGGAGACTAGAAGCACTACTTTGGGCGTAAATATGGGGTTATTGCCCTCATTTCACATACCACTTTTCTTGGTATCTTTTCATACCACTTTACTAGAGAGACAGCAAAGCACTACTTTGCTTGGGACTTATCACATTGTAATGGGTTATATCTATAAAGAAAAATAAATCTATGGAAAATTTTCATGTGGGACTTATTCAGTAATTAGATTAACTTCTTTTTGATAACATATATTTTTAATAGCTAGTTAATTCAGAGAGTTTTTTCTTATAAGATTTGTTTTTCCCAAAATTAGTGTGTGGCTAGACATGCATGAAGATACAATTCACTTAATAAGATGTTTAAATTTGCTTTTGGGGGGAGAATTTTATACAATTTGATATACATGTGTTTTATTTTGATGTATTTTATACTGTAGCAGAAAAAATTAATCAATTTCCATTCTAGTTAGTTGTGATTACTAGCTAGTTGGATTATTATCGCTGCAAATTGGACATACTAATGACTCTAATTTGCCTTTCTTTTGTACTGTATAACTCATTCTTTAGTAATTAGATAGAGAAAATTTCTATGAAACCTGCACGTAAGTTCAAAGATTAACCAACAACTATATATACTATTGGCTTAAATATGTTTTGAATCTCTGATAAATTAGTGAATTTTGTTTTGAGTCCCTAATAATTTTTTTTTTTTGCATTGAGTCCTTAATAATACAAAAAATTTGTTTTGGGTCCTTGTTATTTTGTCATCTTAGTTCTTCTAATATATCTATTTTTTCGTTTGAGTCCCTAAAATATGTAGATAATTAATTTGTTATTAGTCTCTATCAAATATTTTTCAGAGGGACTAATACAAAATGAACAAAATATTATAAGGACTCAAATGAAAAAAAATAGAAATATTAGAAGGACTAAGACAGCAAGGACTCAAAACAAATTTTTTGTTTTATTAGAGACTCAACGCAAAGAAAAAATTTATTAGGACCCAAAACAAAATTCTCTAATTTAATAGGGACCAAAACATATTTAAATTTAATAGGGACTAATGTGGCTGTCATGTTCTAATTTTTAATCTTATACTATATATACCTTTATTTTTATAGTGGAAATGGTCCATTTGAGTTCATCCTTTAATTTATTCAGATAGCAGAGACTCACTGATATATGGGTCTAAATCTAACTGCGAGTGGGGCTGGATTTGGGCATACATTGTGCTTAAACTCAAATCCTCTAATTTCTCTTTGTTAATAAAAAATTTACTTTTGAAAAAATACGATCCAAAGCTAAGCGATAGTCTGATAGAAACAAACACAACTTTAACTGTGTTAGGTATATATATGGTCATTTAATTAAGTTAAAATTTTCTTCCAATTTCAAATTTCCAATGCCCGATGGCCTTTATATATAAAAAAATTTATCTGAATTCTGAAGCAATAGTGTCAATATCCACAAAATATACTATATAAGTAGTATATGCCAGGTGAGACATTTTGAAAAATTTTGAACCTTAGCCTCAAAAAAAGAAAATATCAAGAGAAATACTATCCTCATTTGAAAAATATGAGACATTCTCAAAAAACTTACAGTCCCAAAGTATGGAAGATTTGGAGACAAGTTTAGTAGGAAAAGTATTGTAAAGGCACTCAATCTTATACCAGAGACAATTTTCAATCACATTTTCAAATCATGACCTGCTTTCAGGTCATTTTCTGGTTACATACTTGTAAAACCTTTTTTTGATGCTCTTAAAAGCTCTCTAGAACAAATACTCAATCAATATTATTCCTTTGCTGGCCAAACTGTTCAAAATCCCAAATCCCAAAACTAGTGAACCTGAAAGAGTTTAGATTTTTATGATCTCAATGAAACTCTCTAAGAAAAGTTAGTCTCGGTTGAACCAGACTTCCACTAGTGAATTCAGGTGACAGAGTACACTTGTGGAGGCATTTACTTTGATTATGCATTAGGTGATGCCTGTTCCTTTGGTAAGTTTATTGCTTCCTGGTGTGAAATAGTTCAAAATAAACAACTCTCATGCATACTCCCAGACCATACTAGACACCTTCGTACATGTTCTCCCAAATATCAACCATCCTTTTATCAGGTGCACCGTGAAAGAGATACAGAAAATGCCAACGAACCATATCTCTCTGAAACACCTTTATCATATCAAAGTATCAAGTATTAACACGCTGCAGAGACTTGCTTCTGTGAACCGGGTCAAGAGAAAGATTGGTACCATTGATCAAAGGCATAAGAAGTGCAGGATGAGTTGAAAAGGTAAGAATTCCATGCCAAATTACATTGGTAATGTCCTGTCTCAAGCATTCAAAAACTGAAGGACGCTTCGATATTGGACATTACGAACACAATGATGATGGTGAATCCAAATCCTAAAACTTTCTAGCATACTACGAAGTAGGAAACCAGCATAAAGCCATCCATCCATGCAGTGAAACTGACAAGAATTATATCAGCTCAGTAAGTTCAGGTGCAGTTTACATCTTCTATAGGATTGTCAATGTCAGTCTTTATATTAGGAAGTATTCCAATAACAGATACATTTAAAAAGTGAGGAATGAGTAGGATGTGGAATTTAATCTAGGCAATGCAATGTTTCATATACTACATTTTTTACCACACTTGCTGTGTCAAACTAAAAGAGCCACTAGATTAAATTGTTTCATCTTTGTATGACTCCTAGAAAAGTTGTTACTGAATTCTTTTGCTGCTTTTACATTTTACAAGTACTACTCTTCGGTAAATTGAAAAGTATTTTTTTCCTATGTTATCTTTAATATTTAAACATTGAATCTACAACATGATTTTAGTTAAGACGTGGACTCGGAAATGTGAAAATCCTTAACTAGAGAGATTGATTGAAAGTCTTGGTGAAACACATGCAGTCACTGCGTCAACTTATATGCAGGTTGCAGTCACTTGCAGTCCACTTTTTATCATGGCCCTGTATTTTGTGTTTATACATTATTTTTTTTCATATGGAAGTTTTTATATTTTAAGCTTTATGAATTCCAGGTCTAAAACCAAATTTAGAAAGAATTCTCTGTTATTTAGCCCCCGAATGTTGAAGACAAGTTTATGAATCCCAAAAAATATAAAATAAAATAAAAATTTGGTATGGTGAATATGGATCTATATTGAAAGCATTTTGATGCTCTGCGTTAAAATTTGGAAAATCATGGAAATAAAGGAAGTACATTTATAAAAATAAAAAAAACAGTACAAACATCATGTCCACTACTTGAATGATGCATTCAAATGAGTAATATAACGGGGGTAAAATAATTAAACTGTTCCGCTCCCTGGTGATTAACTCTACTAGAGTTCAGCATACAACATACGGTATAAATAGCTATGGCATTCGATCTCAGCTTTGATTCTTCAAGTGTCAGCACCTGAAATTCGAGAAGAAGCCTGACCTTTGAGGTTTTGGAATTTTGAAATACATGGAAAAATGGCAGAAAATGAAATTGTAGCTACATAAGCAATTTATCAGATAAGAGCTGAAGCCAGCAGCATGTGCATTTAAGCATCTAGAAATCTCAATTTTATTATGTTGTTAAGTTTGAAAAGCAAAATTAATAGTGTGAAATAATTCAAAAAGTAAAGTAAAAAACAGACAAAAAAGTATTATTAAAAACAGAACTGCTATATATTAAAATTTGGCAGAAGAATTAAGTCATTTTCCATTTATCTTACCAGAAAGAAAGGCTTTTCTTATTTTACTTAGCTCTCTAGTGACATCCACCATATTCATTCTTTCTTTTGGTGATTCCACTGAACAAGCAAGTCCAATCTTAAAGAGTGAAACTAAGCACTTTTCAATGGCCGGAGTAAGATTCTGACTGTTTTCTTCTTCTAATGTTGCTTCTTCATGTTTTGGTACAAGTGATGGGTCCAAAATCTGTAAAAGATTACCAGCAAATGAATTTTTCACAAAGTTATGCAAATTTTGACCATCTTCAAAGATTTCATCAGTGGGTCTTCTTCTAGTAAGCATCTCCAAAATAAGAATCCCGAAACTGTAAATGTCACCATTCATAGACACCTCAGAACCCATTCCATACTCTAACATATATAGCAAAAATAGTCAATATTTGTAATTAGTAAATAAATATCAAGTTTTCATCAAAAGATAGAATTCAAAGAAACATTGATCCAAGAGTTTAGAAAATACCTGGAGGAGCATAGCCAACAGTCCCCTTTATCCCAATTGTACTTGTTTGCTTAGAAGGGGTACCAATGATGGTTGAGAGGAGTCTTGCTATGCCAAAATCACCCACATGAGCAATCATGCCATCATCAAGAAGGACATTGCTTGGCTTTAAATCACAATGAATGATCGATTTCTCGCATTCGTGATGAAGATAATTTAATGCAGAAGAAACATCAATCATGATATTTAATCTTTGATCGAGGCTTAGTGTTGTCTGATGCTCTGCACTTGGTGTGATAGGATGCAACCATTGCTCTAAGCTTCCATTTCTCATGTACTCAAAAATTAGAGCTTTGAATTCTTGACCTTTGTAATCGGTGCTGGAACAACATGTTAAAATCTGAACCAGATTTCGATGTTTAATACTTTTAAGTGCATCGCATTCAGCAATGAAACTCTTGTGAGCACCTCTTTGTTGAAGGTGTAGAACCTTTATGGCAACAACTTTGTCTTCTAACTCAAGAGTTCCTTTGTAGACAGAGCTAAAATTCCCAGACCCTATCAAGTTTGTAGCTGAGAACCCATCAGTTCCATTGTGTAGGCTTTGGTATGAAACTTTTGCCAGCTGGTCAATTGTTGGTGAATCCAAAGATGGTTTCTTACTACTTTTCCTCATCCAGTAGATAGTTAGAATAATTGACAATATGAGAAGAAAAGCAACCACACTAACTATCACTACTATCAACCAAAACTTGTGGTGTTTTGCAAGTTTCTTACCTTTGACATGGCATGGTGGCAGATGCAGTTCTGAAATACCTCCACAAAGCTTACTGTTTCCAGTAACCACTAAACCACTTGCATTTTTAAAGACACCTTCAGTCGGTACCTCACCATCCAACATGTTAAAAGAAACATTGAAATATTGTAGGAAAGAAATGTTCTGCAGAACAATTGGAATTGATCCAGACAAACGGTTTCGTGAGAGGTCTAATTTTTGAAGACTTTTGAGTGATACCAAAGAGGATGGTATGATTCCGTGTAAAGAATTTCCTTGGAAATAGAGGTTCTCCAACATTATGCATTCTCCAATGGTTACAGGAATGTCACCAGACAGATGATTCTCAGACATATTTAGCAAATTGAGATTTTTTAGATTGCCCACTTCTTCTGGTATACTACCAGTCAATGAGTTTTGGGACAAATCCAACAAGTTTGTTAGAGAGGAAAGATTAAAAATCTCTACGGGTATGGTTCCTCTAAGGTTGTTTTGCCAAAGATCTAGACTTTGTAACTTTTGGCAGTTTCCGATGCTTGGAGGAATGTTTCCTTCTAACAAATTTTCACCCATTTGCAAGTAAAACAATTGACTAAGGTTGCCTATGAAGGCTCCTATTTCTCCTGACAGCTTGTTTCCACTCAAACCTAACAATTGGATCTTTTGAAACTTCCCAAAAGTTGTTGGGATAATCCCATCAATGCGGTTATCGTATATCGTCAATAGAATTAAGCCAATTAGATTTCCTATTGCTGCAGGGATTTCTCCTGATATATGATTGCCTCCGACATGTAGCTGGCTGAGTTGGGTGGATAAATTGCCCAAGGAGTTTGGCAAATGACCTCCAAAATTATTGATGGCTATATCTAATATTTGCAACTTACTACAGTTTGTCAATGATTCTAAAAACCCCAAATCATTAGTTGAATTGTCACCTAGATTGTTCTTAGACAAAGATAGATGTTCAATACCTTGTAGCTTCCCCAGACTTGGAACTTGTCCTGTGAAATGGTTTCCATCGATGTCAAGTATTGAAAGGATAGATGCATTAGTGATTGAAGGTGGGATTGGACCTGAGATTTGATTGCCACCAATTGCAAGTACTTGGATATTGGGGAGGGTGTGGAACATGTTGGGTGGAAGAGAGCCATTAAATTGATTTTCTGGAGCTGAGATTAGAGTAAGAGATGACATATTATAAAGACAAGAAGGAAATGTTCCAGTCAGCTTATTGGTAGTCAATGCTATGAATGTCAAGCTTTTGAGATGACATATTTCTTGTGGTATATTTCCCTCTAAGTTGTTATAACTCACACGGAGAAGAGTTAGGGAAGAAAGATTTCCTATGAATGATGGGATTCCTCCGGTTAACTCGTTATTAGAAAGGTACAAATGTTTAAGCTTCCGAAGTGAGCCAATTTCGATCGGTATTTTGCCAATCAAATTGTTCCCATTTAAGTATAAGAGTTTGAGATGAGTGCAACCTGTCAAGTTTGTAGGAATTTCCCCTACCAATGAGTTATTTCCGAGAGAGAGGTTCTGCAGTTGTGACAACCGTCCCAATTCCTGTGGGATTTCGCCGTAGAAGCTGTTGTCTGCGAGGTTGAAGTTTATCATATAAGAGAGATTGCCAACGTGAGGAGATATGGATCCCTTCAACTTGTATCCTTCCAAGTTCAACTCTGTAACTCTTGGAAGCATGGGATTGCATGTGATTCCATGCCAGTTACAGAAGTGAGTAGAAGTATTCCAAGAGAGCAAGATTCCATATGAGTCGGTGGATATGGATTCCCTGAATTTGAGCAGTGCCAAATGATCAGTCTCATTTCCTGATGCAAAGGCAATTGTGTTTGGGGTAAACCATGGTGAGTTTAATGTAAAGAGAGAAAACAGGTGAACATATATAGACCAAAATGCAAGTAACATGAGAGAAAAATACTTCATTTTGGTAAGGATTTGGAAGATGGTGGCCGTTTCTATTGTTAGATATGCCTTTATATAGAGTTTGGTAATTGGTTGGGATTAGAGAAGAAGCACATGTTGTTCTTTCTGCTGCTTTGATTTTATTACCATCAATAAAGGTCAAGTCAAGTTGCCAAATTAAAAAAGAAAGGGTCAATTCAATAACAGTGCTAATATAATGTGCTATTCTTCTTTTGAACGATTCCCGTAATTAAACTCACCAAATTTCTAAGACAAAGAAATTAAACTCTAAAATATCATTTTTTTTATGAGCAAAATGTTAGTTGTTAATTTGTTAGCGGAGGATTCGAACCTACGACCTATTTCTCTCTCCCTTTTTCCTTCATCACCAAATCAACCTTATAACTCCACTCTAAAAATACTGTTATATATAACCTTTAAAGAAAGGTATGATATTAATTATTTGATAGTTTTACTGACTAAAGAATTAAAAATAAAAACTTTCTATTTAAAAATAGAAATAATATTAAAAAAAGTTAGGATATTATAATATGTATAATTACTTAATTTTGGTCCATCTATTAATTGAAGTCTAATATTTAATGAAAATGCTGACTTAACAGTGCACTAGCTAGGGTGCTTGTAAACAAAAAACTAGGGTGGAAATAAATGTGCTAAAGTGACAGTGTAATAACATGTTAATTATTTTGTTCAATTAATTATTATAAATGGATGGAATTGGGAAGAGAGACCTGGATGTAAATCGAGAAAACATGAAAGATCTAATTGACACTATTAGAACCTCATAGACGAATTAAAATCGCATAATTAAATCTAAAAATAATTAAGATACTTGTGATAAGACGAGGGGAATGGTGACAAATAAGAGATATGTACAAGAAAACAAATTATAATGCATAGTATGTAATCTTAACAGTAAGTTTACAATTGGCAAGATCATATAGATTGTGAGGATTTTTTTTTTGATCGGCAGGAATCGAAGACAGTATCAGGGATTTACAACACTCACGCATCCTGCTCAATCAACTGAGCTATACCCTCTTGGTAGATTGTGAGGATTTAATCGTTATTACTCATTCATGTGAGAAAATAATGAGAATTGGGAAATTGAATCTACAATCGAGACCAAAGTACAATCATTAAGAGAGATACTGAAAAAATTTATATATTTATCTTTAGATTTACGATAAAAGGAAGCATAAAGCAAGCTTAATTATTTGCTTTATTGTTACCCGTAAATGTCATATGTTGTCCACTTGACATAAATTAAACTATTTTTTTTTTGTTAATTTGTCACCTAGCAATTGTTGCTTATATTGCAAAGAGTGTCAGCTTCAGCTTCATCGCGCCCCCCCCCCCCCCCCCCCCACCCCCACCCCCCTCCTCCTTTCCATTGAGTTTCCCTATCTCAATTAATTGTTACGACGTCTTTTGACGGAGAAAAGCATCCAATAATGTAAAGTTTTATTGCATTGAATTATATATAATTTATGTCTTTTAAGTTTATTATAGTTAATTAATTCTTCTATTTTTAAGATTATAAGATGTGAGATTTTAGTTTGAAGAATAGAGAAATTGATTTTTTTTTTACTGAGTTTGGTGTTTCAGTAAGTGAGTTTTGAATAAAAGAAGGTTTAATTGATTTAAATTTTATTGAGTAAAAAAATGACAATTTAACTCATAGAAAAACTGAAAGGGCCAAAAACTATGCATTAATAAAAGATATTAAAGGTACAATTAAAGTTAGATAAACTAAATATACTAGTATACTAAAGATTTCTCTCTTTCATCAATAATTTCAAATCCTTAATTCAATTTACTTTTCAATTTTCAAAGTTAATATTAAAAAAATTAAAGTTACATCGTTACATCTTCCCCTTTTTTTTTAATTTTTTTATAGATTCTAATTTTTTTTAATTATCTCTTTTTTAAAAATTTCTTTCTGTGCTATATAATTCCTTCTTTTTTTTTTTCAAATTTTATAGTCTCTAATCTTTTGAGTTTTTTTTTTAATATTTCTTTTATTAGATTTTCTAACTCTAGTTTTTAATCACTTATCAATTTCTGTAGCTACTCACACTTATAATATTTCTATAACTACTTTCATTCACTTCTTTATCTGATGCTATCTTCTTTTTTCTTTTAGTATTTTTATTAGTTTTTATAACTCTATTTTTTAACTTTGATGTGCTATTTAATCTTTTTTTTTCTCCAAAATTTTTCATATTGACTATATAAATAAGGTAGTAAAAACTTGAATAAGCCTGTGCATTGCACGAGCTATAACACTAGTACTATATATTTGCCTCCCTCCCATTCCAAATTCTAATATTGCTTGCAAAAACAAAACAATTCTAATATAAGTTGATGCACAACCAGTGTTGTCAAAACTGGACCGGACCGGCCGGTTTGACCAATTCAATCGGAAACCGGTCTGGTGGCTAGTCCAAATAAGACCAGAGAATTTCAGAACCGGTCAAGAACTGGTCAAACCGATCTAAAACCGGCCAAAACCAATCGAGTACTGGTGCAAAAAATCGGGTTGAACTGGTATTTTTTTATTTTTTAAATTTTATTTATTTTATTTAAAAAAATTTAATTTAATATAAAATATTTTAAAGATAAGTATAAACACATTTAAAAAAATTCAAATAGATATAAATTATTTTATCAATTATTATTAATTTTTTCTTGTAAAACATATAATTTGCTCATTTATATTAATTTATAATTTTTTTATATCTTGATTTTTGATAATTTTATATTTTATTAATTTGTCATTTTGTTTTTTTATTCTAAATGTAATTGTTATTGTTAATGAACATTTGGCTTAAAGCATAATGAGTTCAATGTAAAGAGACAAAACAGGTGAACTTATATAGACCAAAATGTAAGTAACATGAGAGAAAAACACTCCATTTTGATGAGGATTTGGAGGCTGCTTCTTGGTGGTAGTATTTCTATTGTTAGATAGCTTTATATAAAATTTGGTAAGTGGATTACATCAGAGAGGCGCTAGTTTGTTGTTCCTTCTGCTACTTTGATTTGATTACCATCATTAAACATAAGTCAACCAATAAAAAAAAAAGAGGCTCAAGTAAATAACCAATTGCCAATTGCAGATCATTTATATGGCATGAGAATAAATCCAAGAAATAATGAATTGTCCAGTAAGAAACATCCAAAGATTCCAGACAAAAAAAGTCTTCCTTCGAATAGCGTAACCAATGGGATTTTCTATCCACCACTTCATTTGTCACACTGCTCAATGGTTGATTAGTTAAAAGATATTGAACTTTAAAAAGAGTGTAGAAAGTTCCATAGCAGGCCTAGAAATAAATATAATGAATAGATACAAGAAAAAATAAGTTCAAGGTCAAAATGATAACGAAGTACTATTAAACAATAGCAGTGTAAGCTCTTATTCATATTGTCGCAGGTCAAATTCACATACACACGCAAGAATATAAGACAATCTCTTGCCCCCAAATTACATATTAAAAATCGCTGTGGTCACCTTCAATCATCTAAATTCAGCATATGAGCATAATAACACATAAGATGCTCTTTATATCAATTAAGTTTAGCATCAAGCTTCTTAATCTTTTCTTCCACCACGTCAACTTGTTTAGTAATCTAGAATATATACACAATTAATTTATATTGAGACATAATATTTTTAGGCTTAGTTTGATCACTTTTGATTCCTTAAGTATCACAATTATGCTATTTTATCCAAATGTGTCAATTGAGTCCATCAGATCTTGCAAATATGGGATTTTAGTCTCCTAAATTTCAATTGTGTCAATTAGTTCACAAGTATGACAATTGTGTGATTTAAGTCCCTTAAATTTCATAATTGTGCGGGCAAAAATCATTCAATTGCGATACCTGGTAACCAAAATTGCACAATTGCTATTCACAATAGATATAATTCATCCTCTTCTTGGATTGTTTAGCCATTCGTCTAATAATTGTGACTAATTTTATGTTTTTTAAATTATTTAATATCTCAAATTCATTATAAATTCCTAAATATTTAGATAAAGAAAAGAAAAAATTAGAGATTTTAAGTAAAAAGTTTATTTTTAAAAATAGAAAAATTTATTAACCCAAATAGACTTAGAATACTAAAATTATATATAATTTAAACCAATAACATTAAAAACACAATAAAACTTTATTTTACACTATTGGATGCTTCATGCTTATCTCCACACTCCACCACCAAAAGACGTTATAATAATTAACTAGAAATTCACCCGCGCAAATAAATAAATATATATGACATAATTTGGAGAGATTAGAAATATTTGAAAAAAATATTACGTTAAACTACAAATTAAATAATTGTAAAATAGAAAAATAGTAAGGTTTATATGTAAAAAAAATATTTATAAAAAATTTAGGAGACAGAAATTGTTAGGTTATTGTGGATAAGTTGTTGGTAAGTGCTATTAATGTATATCCTAGAAAATGAAGTATAACTTATAAATTAATGTGATAGATATTAAAAAAAAAATAGAATATCCAATTTTTCACGAGATTTATAGTCTAATTGTCCTTTTCAAATGTCAGATGGTATAATGATCCAAAAAAAAAAAATGTCAGATGGTATTATCATATTTACAAATAAAAAAATAAAAATTAATTTTAAATTTAATAATCATTTACCATCAAATAATAATAATTCAATTATGTCTTATTAAAGGAGAAAGGAGGCAAGGGAGACATGTTTAAAAAGTAATTTTGTGGCAATTTGATGAAAATAATTTTATTGAAAAAGTTGTTATGGTATAAAAAATAGTGTTTTTTAATACTCGTTTTATTTATGTTTTGTTGATTTTACCATTTATCATAAATATATTAAGATTGAGAATATTAAAATTAGTCATGAGTACAATTATTTGTTTTATATAATTATTAAAAAGGATTATAAGTTTAGAGTAAAATATAATTATTAAGGGAATCAATTTTTATAGGTATATTTTAAGTTGGATTACATAAAGAAAAAGATTGATTATAAAATTTGTTTGAAAAAAAAATATTTTTAGAGGGTTAATGTGGAATGATAGAAACATTGTTGGTTTGATTTTTTTTTTTTTATATTTTTAGAGTACAAAATATAATAAATTTAAGTTTATATATATATATATATATATATATATTAAAATTATAAAATATAAATTTATTTTATATTTAATGAATGATTTAAATTAATTTAAATATATGGTATCTAACATTAAAGAGAATATTAATGAAATTAAAATTTGTATTAATTAGTATAGTAACAAAAAATAATTCAAACAATTTGTCATAATGAAACGTAATAAGTTTATTAGAATTTCTATTTAGTAAGTAAATGATAATTTGAAGTTTTAATAAAACGTGATAATGATGTTATAATTTGTAATCAGTGCCTAATAATTATAAATTATATTTAATTAGCAGTTACTTATGGTAATTAAGAGACTCAATTTGATTAAAATGTCAGTTATTGGAAAAATAATAAATAGTATGTAAATATTATTAAATATAAATATCATTAAAGAATATTTTTGTATGAAAAAGGAGAAGGTGAAGTAAAGTTTGTATTTGCATAACAACTTCCAATATATTTATAATTTTTAAATAACTATTTTTTATATAGTACTGTAAAAAAAATGAAAATAAAATTAAGGAGAAGGAACGATAAAAATATGAGAGACACTATTAAATCCAGAAATGGGTTTGAGAGTAATAGAGATGGAGAAGGAGAGAGACACATATTAAATCCAGAAAGAATAATACAAATTGTGGGAGAATGTGCAGTTACACCAATTTTTTGTGTGCGGTTACACCAATTTGTGTATGTTAATTACTTAGTTTGTGGGCAGTTACTTCTATTTCAGTTTAATATTTTGTGTTCACATTCTTTTCCACCAGTGGAAACACAGGCTCGGTTATTGCCCTAACATATTTCTATTAATTTTTAATACATATTTATCATCAATTTTCAACATTCACTGGTAATATATTTGAGGATGTATATATTAATTTTGTTCTAATTACATTCACTGGTAATAACTGTATGCATATTTCGTTTTAAGATCTTTGAGAAATATGTTACCAAAGAATAATTACTTATTTATTAAATTAATATCAATTTCAGTTAACATTCTTCTGAAGAATAAAAATAAAATATTAAAATGATGTATTATGTATTTTTATTGTGATCTAAAATAAAACGTTATTATGTATTAATTTTTTAGTCATTACTCTTAAGATAATATATAGTATAACCAAATTAAATATATAATTTGATCTGTAAAAAGTGATAATTTATGTTAATTTGAAAAATGAAATATAGAATACTTGCTAACAAATTAAGGGAGCTGATTTTTTTAATCATAAAATACCACCTTAATTTTATTTGGAAATTAATAAAAACAGTTTTTTTATTATTTTAAATATTTTAATACAAAGTTTAAAAAATAATAAGTAAAATAACATTTTATAATTTTAAAAAATAAAAAGCTTTTCTCAAATCAAATTGACCTAATGTTTTTAGGTACATATACTTTGAAAAAGAGTATATTATTTTTACATCTAAAAGAATTATTTGAATATTTTCATTTAAATCATACAAAAAAATTAAGAAAAAGACAAATTTGAAATTTGTTATGTCATGTGAAAAATTATATATTTCAAGTTCGTTTCTATAGATCTACCAATAAAGAAAATAACAAATTTTAAATTTATTAAAATAATTTAAAACGTATTAAAGAAACATTGTCATTTGAAATTTATTTAAATGGTACTTTTGTGGTGTGCAGGATTTGTTTGTAGATATTAAGGGAAAAAGTTTAATTGGTATTAAAATCTTGATTTGTTGAAGATAAAGAATCAAATGGTGATTGATTCCACTAAGTGCAAGAGAAACGTGTCACCCTGCCTGGTGGTGTGGATAAAATCCCTACATCTTTTGTATTAAGCCTTGAGTTGAATGCAAATTAAAGAATAAAATAGACTTTCCAGAAGTAACTTTCACTTATAATAACTACAACCAATTTAAAATTTGAAATGTGTATTAATCATTCTGTGATCTGAACCAATTAGAAAATCATGAGTTTTGTTTCCCTCCAATGAATGTCTGCAAGAAACTCTATCTCTATGGAGAAAAAGCAATTGAAGGAGGTAAACATTTTGGAATCTGCATTGGAACATATATGTTACTTTAATAATTATGGTAAAAACTATAATTGGAAACAAAAACAACTTCTGTAGTGGGATCTTGGTGTAGTATTCTTTCCTCTCCTTGGCAGCTTGTTGGTGAAACCTGTCAGTACATTTGATAAAAAAAAATACTGTAATTATATTGTATAGTTGAAAAGGTAAGCATTTTTTTTAAAATTTATACATTATTTACATAAATATTTTGTATATCATATTTAATGTTTTCTAATTTTTTAATATATTTTTTGCCCTACAAGTATAAAAATATCACATCTACATAGTTCACATTGTTGTCAATATATTTTCCACATGAATTCTTTAAAAAAAATACTTTTTATTTAAACAAAGTTTATAATCATGCTTTTATTTCAACCAACCTAAAACTTACCCTTGCAAAGTGATTCACTTGAAATCTTTTTCTAAAATTGTTATAAATATAATATTACATAGTTGACAATATTCGTTCGTTGTCAAAAAAAATTTTACCAAAAAAAAATATCATAAACAAAGAACCAATCATGTTACAAGGTCAAAGTTACAGTCTATGAAGTGAAAAGACACATCATCATCAAATGAATAAGCATATTCAATCTTAAAAAGCCTTATAAGGAGAAATAGGTCTACACTAATTGTCGAGCTATCATCAAATGAAGAGCTACCTTGGAACACATCATCAAAAAGACATCAAAACCAACAACTGACACAATATCCTTTGATGAAGAGCCAATTTTGCTTCAAAGTTTAAAGAGAAACACACCGAAGAAAAAAGGAGTTCACAACTAGTCAACAAATAAATTATATGAATATGATTTACTATTTTCCTTTCATATTTTATAAACAATTCTTTAGTGCTCCATTTACATTAATTTCACTTTATTCATAATGTCCTCCTTACAAATCTTATTATGCATAATGCTCACTCTTATACATAATGTTAATGTTTACTTTTATCCTCATGTTCAACAAGTTTTGAGTGGTGTGGGTTCAAACTTGAAATGTTTTGCTAGAATATCAATAAATAAAAAAGATTTTGTGTTTTACTTATAGAAATGGTACAAAATTTTATAATTTTTTTTATCTTAAATATTTTTTGGGAAAAATTAAGATACAATATCATTGTAACTTTAATTTATGAATCCAACTATATTAAATTAAGATTTTGAGCAAATTTCTTTTTAAGATTTCGCTATAATTTTTATTTTAAATTTAACAATTGATTTAAATTAATTTAAATATATGAATAAAAAAAATAGATATGAATAAAAAAAATTAGTTTAAATATATGTTCAGGGATGAATGAATAATATATATATATATATATATATTATATATATATATATATATATATATATATATTTTTTTTTTTTTTTCAGGTTATCATGCATTAAAGAGAATAATAATTACATTAAAGTTTGTAATAAATATTTAATTCAGACAAATTGTGCCATTTTGAATTTGAATTGAGCAACTGACATTTTGAATTTTGATAATACATGCTAATGTTGTTATTATTATCAATTATATTTTAATAGTTAATTATAATTAAGACAGTCAATTTGATTAATACATCCGTTATTGGAAAATTAACTAAAAAAATTATTATGCACTATGCTTGATTTGCCAAATAAAAAATAACTCAATTTGTTTTTCTTTTTTATACCACTGGTGCTTGATTTGCCAAATATTTTAATAATGATTTTGGTACTAAGAATAGCTAATTATCATGTGTAAATCGAAGGGAAAAAATATCACAAATCTGAGAGTTGGATCAAAGGTGGATTTGGAGATATTTTTATCCTGTATAGTTTTTGTATTTTTTCTTTCTCTAGCCATATTATATATTTCAAAGAGTTCGTGTAGTATTCCTAACGAAAAAGAAAGAAAGAAAAAGAAAAAGTTGCATGATATCATAGTCATGCAAATTGCAAAGAGAAGCCATATAAGCAAATGTTGGGGAGCTTAATATCAATAACGCAAAACCAACCTTTCAACATAACAGGAAAACAAAAAAACTGTAAAAGTAATTAACAGCTCCTATATCTTGTTTCGGTGTGTCCCAAATTTGATAACCTCATTGTCTCCTAGATCTTGTTCAGTTTGTCATTCTCCTTGTCAAGCAGACAATTTTTCTTCCTTTAGCACCATTCTCCAATGGTCCTTGAACCATCTAAAATTCCACAAAACCCAATTATTAGAAGACAACTTCACAAAATTTAAGAAACCCATGTGGAGATCGAAGAGAATTTTTCTTATAAGTGAATATTGATTTTATAATAAGAAACCAAAACTAAGTACAAGGAGTACATTAGTTTGGCAGCAGGGAACTTCTTTACATAATTAGTTTACATCAGCAGCACCTCCCGACACCTACATAATTAGTTTTCTGATGAGTGAAAAACAATTTTGCATAATAGAAAAAATTAAGAGGAGTTTAAAAAAAAGAATGTAGAAGAAATTACACATAAGCAATTAAGCTGATGTGGCAAAGATTTGTAAAGTGAGGTGTCAACGTATGGCTGTGTGGCTCAGAAATTATATATTATAAATAGATAGATTGAGATAGAAACTTAATGGGAAATAGCCAGAGGTCACAATATAAGAAACAATTGCTAGGTCACAAATTAACAAAAAATAGTTTAATTTATGTCAAGTACACAAGCTATGGCTTCTGTAAAAAAAATAAAAAATAAAAAAAGCTATGATTTTTACGGATAACAATAAAGCAAATAATTAAGTCACTTATTCATGCATATTTGTACAAAATTATTTTCATAGTAATATAATGACTTAATTATGTTTTTAGTCTCTAGAATTTGGAATGAATTTGGTTTTGGTCCTCCAAATTTAAAAAAGATTGTTTTAGTCCCTCAAATTTGAATAAATGTGTTTTTAGTCCCTGGACACCTAATTTGAGGGACTAAAATGATTATTTTAAAGCTGTTTTTAGTCCCTGAACAGTAAATTTAAGGGACTAAAATCATATTTTTTAAAATTTGAAGGACTAAAATGATCTTTTTTAAATTTGAGGGACCAAAACCAAATTCATCTCAAATTTCAGGGACTAACAATATAATTAAGCCTAATATAATATAGGAAGCTGGAATATTACCTTGAACCATTCTCCAAAGTGTTTTGATAATATTAACATTAATTTCATTACGGTTGATAGATCAATGATAGATTAAAATAGGGGTCATGATTATGTATGGTGGAATTGACCAAAACTCAAGAAAGCAATCAAACAATTGTTGATATTATATAGGGAGAAGCTTGTGTTTTGTAACCATTTTTTACTGCTAATATCTTAAAATTATTAACGGCGTTACCTTTAATATGACAGAAGAATTATTTTGAATAATTTGAAATGCATAAAGGATTAAACTGAATTTTTTAAAAGATGAGGGACCAATATGAAGAAAAAAAAGGATAAAAGATAAAGAGACCAAAAGTGTTATTTAGCTTATTATATATGATTTGGTAGATTTTCCTGGTAAGTGTTTCCTCGTAATATAATAAAGCGAATAATTAAGTCATATATTCATTCACAAGTTTAATTGCTATATATTATTAGTGTAAATTTTTTTACACTATAAACCAATTGGTATGTGTGACTTTTAAGATAGTTAAAATAAGACTCAAATTTTTTTAAAATGTGACATTTTGTGATTAGTTGATAGTATAAAAAATCTTTACACTATCAATGCACACAGAAAGTTCTTTTCGTAGTAATATAATATAGTAGGCTAAAATTAATATTACTTTGAACCATTCTCCAAAGACTTTTGATAATATTAACATTTTATAACTGTTATAACTATTAAAATAGGGGTCATGATTATGCATGGAGGAATTGACCAAAACTCAGGAAAGCAATCTTATTTAAACAATTGTTGATATTATATGATTTAGTGGATTTTCCTAGTAACTGAGCACTTTCGGTATTAAAAAAGCAAATAAATAAGTCACATATTTATTCACACAAATATATAGAAAAAAAATTGAAGTAATATGATATAATAGACCGTGGCTTAATTATGATTTTAATCTCTAAAAATTAGGATAAATCTGTTTTTACCCCCCAAATTGAAAAAAAAAAATTAGTTCCTCAAATTTCAAATAATACATTTTTAGTCTTTGGAGTCAAACAACATTAACAGAAATACTAACGTGAAGCTTGGAAGTGCACACGTGTCAAATGCTAGTAGCAAATAATTAAGTCACGTATAACGTATTCACACACATTAATATATATATATTGTTAACATACTCTCACCCTTTTTTCAGTTGGAGTATGTTAGCATGTTACACCAAAAGTTTTAGACCAAAAAAACCAACAAGTTGTTTTGTTTTAATAAATTTATCTTAGGAATATTATAGTCATTTAGTATTATTTATTTATTTCAAAAAAACTTATTCTCTCTCCTCCACCATCCCACCCACTCATTCTCTTTCTTCGATCGTTTGTCACTTACCATCTTCACATTTCACCCAAATTTTCCAGATTTCTTTTCTCTCCGTTACTCATCTTCTACACAAATTTTCATCTTTCACGTCTAATTATGAATTTTTTTTCAGTGGCTTTTTTTCTTTTTTCCTATTTATCTCCTTTCTCCCATCTCTTACTCAACTTAACCAATTTCAATTGCAATTGGGTGGAGGTTCGCTGGCAGCACCTTAGCCCGAGCTAGGTTGCACGAGGAAGCTCCGGTGCGACGCGACTGCTTGCTTTCAATGTCAGGCAAATAGAATGAACTCCCGCCTAATTCTGTTTCTTAACATCCACACCCTGTTTCTTCATTCACACAGTATTTTTGTAACATTATGATAAAAATAAAATCAATGAGTTCTTTTCCAACACCAAATAAATAATAATAATAATAATTTACGGTGACCGCCACACCACAGCTACAACCGTTCTCGTTTGCCCTGCACCTCCGTCAGTGACAATGGCCAAACACACAACACCTATGATATGAATCGTCGACCAACGAAAAATAATTCGCAATTGACAATATCATTTTGGCTCCATCTTTTAACTGAAAAGTCATCATCACCATGCTGGAAAAATTATAACAGGACTCGACCTAGGTTGGACATCAATGTCCTTTGCTCGGCTGTAATGGCTAACAGCTCAAATTCTCAGGCAATGGTGCCCCACTCACGGTCATAACCAGGCTCAAGAAACTTAATCGAAGTGAGTGGACGAGGAGAGAGAAACTGAGAGGTTTAGTGGGTGGGGAGAGAGAATAAGTTTTTTTTATAAAATAAATAAATAAATTATACTAAATGACTATAATATCCCTAAGATAAATTTATTAAAACAAAACACCTTGTTGGTTTTTTGGTCTAAAACTTTTGGTGTAGGATGTTAACATACTCCAACAGAAAAAAGGGTGAGAGTATGTTAGCAATCCCCATATATATATATATATATATATATATATATATATAATATAATATATTTTTACTGGGTCAAAGTAATAGTATATAGTAGACTGAAATATTATCTTGGACCATCTCCAAAGATTTTTTTTATAATATCATTTAAACAATGGTTGAGGACTGAAAGCTGAATATATTATTAAAATAATCAAGTGGCGTGAGCCCATACATCAGTAAGTACCATATGAAAAAACTAATTTAGCCAAGCAGTATCAACTCTTCTAGTAAAGTCAGATCGATGATCATCTCACTACTAGAATTTTGACTATTAGATGCAAAATTTCCTGCGAATTTTTTACAAAAATTTGTAGGTAATTCCTTGTGGATAATAGCATTTTGCCAATTTGCTAATTTCAAAATTCGCAGGAAATTTTGAACGGATTTTCCTGCAAAAAAATCTACAAGAAACTGATTTTTTCGCAAGAAATTTCCTGCAAATTTTTTACAAAAATATGTAGGTAATTCCTTCGTGAATAATAGCCTTATGCCAATTTGCTAATTTCAAAATTCGCAGGAAATTTCCTACGGATTTTCCTGCAAAAAAATCTGCAGGAAAGTTTCTTGCATATTTTTTCGCAAGAAATTTCCTACCAATTTCATATTCGCAAGTAACTTTCTTACGAATTTTAAATCCACAGGAAATTTCGCAAGTAATTTTCCTGCGAATTTAAAAAATATAAAAAATAATTTTAAATCTTTCAAATATTAATAAATTAAAAATTATATTATTATTATTATTATTATTATTATTATTATTATTATTATTACTTAGAGCACCTCCAACGGCATTGCTTATCTCCGTTGCTTAAAATTAAGAATCGATACTTACATGAAATTACCATTGGAGCAAGTTACGTGGCGTTGCTTAACCATCACTCTTTAATAAAAATTGTACTTTCAGCAAAGTTTTAGGCCAGAATCATCGAAAAAAAAAGAGGGAAAAAAAGAGGGTAAATAACAGATCATTGTTCAGCAGAATCAACTACATACTAATGGGTTTGGGACTACCATCGCTCAAAGAGAAAATTAAAAAAAAATAAAAATCACGAAGAGGCCAATGCATAATTAGTCCGAGACTACCACACACAACCAGAAAAGTAAAGAAGGCAAAAATAAAATTCACAAAAGATTGTTTTGAGACTACACTCGTACAATCAGAAAATAAACAATTTTGCAGAAATCACAGAGGCCGTAGAGTGATCATTTTGGGACTTGCATGCAAACCCAATCATCTTAATCAGAAAAATATATATATATAAAAAAATATAATCACAAGATCTAAAACGGTAGAGAGGCGGCGACACAATCTACATCGACGGCGTGGCGAAGGAGTAGATTTGCAACGGTGGAAAGGTGGAGGGGTTGATCTGTACTGGCGGAGAGGCGGAGGATTTAATCTGCACCAGCGGAGAAACGGAGGAGTGGCGGCAGTCTTGATATGCAATGATCGTCATCGTTGTCGTTGAGCCCTTTGCTGGCCGCCGGAGAGAGTCTCCGAAAGTGAGAGAAAGCTTGAGAAAGAGAGAGTCATTTGGGAGAGAGCATTTCTGAAAACGTCTTCGTCTTTCTAGAAAGCTCTTGCTTTTTTTTTTTTAAAAAGAGATTAATGCTCATACACTGTCAGTCTAAAAGTACTTTACACAGACAACCAATCACATCTCTTTATTTTGCCACCTCGTATTTTAGTGTTTTAATTAAATTAAAATAATTAGAAAAATAAACAACATTTTATTCCATTGCTGCATGTCCACTGCACGTTCCTTCATTTGCACCCTCTCCACTAACACCGCTGCCTTTTCCATTCCGATTCACTCAACTTCCTTTGCCTTTCTGCCTTGTGCACCGTGCACCTATTGTTACAAGAGTGGATGTCACACACGTTGCATATAACATTGCCTTCAATATAACATTTGAACGGTAGAAGCCCAAACACTTGATTAATTTCTGAAGAAGAAAATTACAGTTTCTCCCCTTAAAAAAAGCAATTACGTCTTCACTACATCCCAACTTCGACGTCACGAAGGGCAGAGATAGCGGTTTAGTCTGATGCGTGAATCGGAAGGGCAGAGCAGAGGCTACCGTAGCGCCCTTGAGTGGAGAGAATGAAGTGCAGAGAACGTGGTGCGTTTAGGATTTTTAATTAGTTTTTATTTAATTAAAATAGTATTATGTGACGTGGCAAAATATAGAGACATGATTGGTTGTCTGTGTAAAGTACCTTTTACACTGACAGTGTATAAGCATTAATCTCTTTTAAAAATGCCATTTAAACTAAAATTTGTTAACAAAATATTGTTTGAAGCTTTAAAAAAATGAAGGTTCGCAAATATTTCCTATTTCCTGCTACAAGAAATGATGTGATATTTTTCTAGTTATTCCTTAATATATCAAATATCTAAAATTAAGTGCACTGTTGAAAAAAAATGGATCCCTAATGATTTGGGATTCAAATTTTACCGTTTGAAGCTTTCAAATTTTAAATATATTGATAATATTTTCAGTTGAAATAAATAAAAGTATAAGAAAGTATTAATATGTGGGGTCAATTGTAGACCCACAAAATTATGTTAAGCACTCACATTAGCAACCTTTGCATTGGAGTGATTTTTTAAGTAGAGTGCTTAAATCTATGTGGCATTGAAGGTCCCACAAAATTAAGATAAGCACTTCACTTAAGCAACTATGCATTGGAGTTGCTCTTAAAGGAATATACATTTGTCAAAAAAATTTCCCCCCAAAAGTAAGGTTATTTCTGTAATTAAGAAAATACTATTAATATGAAGATAACTAATTTTGAAAATGCTATTAATATACAAACTTTTTAAAATTAATTAATATTACATAATTACATTGTCATGGAATTAAAATTTGATTATAATTGCAGTTTCAGGTAATTAATTGAATTTAAGATTATAATTCCTATTCAATTCCTAAATTAATGATTTAATTTAAAAATTGAAATAGTATATATAATTACAGTTTCAAGTAATAAAATTTAAATCATAATAATTAGGTACCGTAAATAAATTCCTTGATTATAGTTATTACTAAATGAATTCCTAAATGTGTGCATCATTCTACTTCTACATTTCAAAATTTGCAAATTTGATAATTTCGAAAATATGCAAGGATTAAGGTGTGATTTTTGCCTCTTATTTATTTAACGATAGAATTAAAGCTTTGGACATTTCCAAACTGTCAATTCAATTCCAACATTTCAATTGTTTAATCCACCGTCAAACAATCCATTGAACAAATGTGCTTTAGTTCCATAAAATGTAGAACCATTGGTAGTTCTTCCTTTTGCATTTCTTATATACTTTTTTTAAAATTTTTAAAGAAAGACAAGCATCTTGAGAGGTTCGTCTTTTATACACCATCTTTAGCTCATTTTCCTCTAAAAATTGTTATATTTTATTTTATATTGTTCATCTTTTTTACTTTTACAAACTACTTTTCTCCCATTTTAATGGGCAATAGTTGTCTTTTTTTTTTTTTTTTAACTTTTCTTCTTCAACAACATAGGCTACGAATTGTGTTTTATTTTTTTATTTTCTTAATTTTTAATAAAAGAAAAATGACTTCTTTCCTTGTTTTTTTTTTTTGCAGCCATGATTTGAATTTTCAGAACAAGATGTTCAAGGCGAACGGTGCCTCAACATGGGATGATGGTCCTTTTTAGGATGGGAGCTGGATTGCCAACAATGAAAAATAATAGTTATTATAAACCTCATCAGACTGTATAGGTATTGTGAGCTATTGCATTTGTGAAAGAAGATTTCAAACACTCATTAACTCATTTTTTTGTTTTTTTTTGAAAGGCAAATAAGAATTAGAATATATATATAAAGAGAGTTATAGTCTACAAAAGGTCTGTACAAGAAGTACAATATGCATATACATCACCCCAAAAGGTTCCCTTTAGAACCAAATAAGACAGCAACATTATAGAAATGCTGTACATGGTAAAAGTTCTCTACAAACAATTGAGAGGGCTTATGTTCCAAGACGAAAAAAAGATGCCAGGTTTAGCTCCTTTCTTATACAACACCCATTGCCAAGAGACTACCTTAATCTGTGCGAGAATACCCATGAACTCCACTGTCCCATCTCTGAAAATAATATTGTTTCGCAGATTCCAAATGCACCAACATGTGACATGCCAAAACAAGGACTTAAACCTGCTCATCTTTTTCCCCCTAAAGCAAAGCCCCAACTGGGTGAACAACTGCTTAATATTGTGAGGAATGACAAAAGAGATTCCTAGCCAATCAATCACTGCTTGCCACAGTCGAAAGGAAAGAGGGCAAAGCAGAAATAAATGATTATAGTCTTCAATATCTCCCCTACAAAAAACACACGAATTTTGGAAATTTGGAAAAATAATACCATGTTTGTGCAATTGTGCGCATGTGGGTAATCTGTCTTGTAACAGCCTCCAAGAAAAAACTAGGACCTTTGACGGAACTAGGCATCTCCAGAATTTTTCTCCCAGAAGCACATTACTTTGACTAGAATTTGATCTTTGGGAGCAACAAACTTTATATGCCGAAGCCACTGAGAAGGTGTGATTATTACTGCCCAACCAACCCCATGAATCCAAGACACCGACTTGAAACCGCACCTCAGCTAATTTCACCATCAATTCAGACAACAGTTGCTCTTCCCAAACAAAAAGAGTTCTTCTCCACCTCCAACTCCAAACCCAACCCTGATCACCCATATTCACCATTTCAGCAATAAACTCATCTTGATTTTCTGCAATCTGAAAAAGGCGAGTGTATGAATTCTTGAGGCAAGTATCCCCTAACCATTTATCTAACCAGAACCGAGTTTGTCCTCCACCCCCTATATTTCTTTTGATCGAATTTGAGAACCAACAATTCGGACTATTCCTAATATTGTCAATACCAGCAACATCTTTCCACCATATAGACGATTTTGCTGGAATATTTTGGAATATATCTAGAAATTGTAAATTACCATACCTGAGGCGCATAAGATTATACCAAATGGCTGAGTGATCATTCAGGAATCTCCATCTCCACTTTGACAAAAGACTTATGTTGAACCACTCCAAGTTCTTCACTCCGAGGCCTCCCTCCTGTTTTGGCAGGCAAACCTTGTCCCAACTAACCCAGTTAATCTTTTGAGTTTCCTCCATCCCGTGCCACAGGAACTTCCTCTGAATACCAGTTAAGGTATTCAAGACTGTCTTTGGCGCCTTGAAGAAGGAGAAAAAATACAGAGGAAGGCTGCTGAGGACTGAATTTATCAAAACCAGTCTTCCACCAATTGACAAATGTCTTCCTTTCCAACCAGCTAACCTTCTTTGAAAGGCAGAAATAACCGGCTTCCAAGTTACACATCTGTGGGGATTTCCTCCAATAGGCAGACCAAGAAACTTAAAAGGCAAAGAGGCTATACTGCAATTTAAATAAGACTCTGCTGTCTGCAAAAAAACTTGATTGACATTTACCCCAATGATGTGACTTTTATTGAAATTAACTTTCAGACCTGAAACTAGTTCAAAGCTACGTAAGATAGCTTTTAAAGTCCATAGATTCTCATAGCATACCTCCCCAAAGATAACAGAATCGTCTGCATATTGTAGTAGTGAAAACTGAGAGTCCACCCCCAGAGACATACCTTTAAAAAGACCTCTCTGCACTGCATTTCTAAAGAGTCCTGATAACCCTTCTGCCACAATTAAGAACAAGAAAGGGGCGAGAGGATCCCCCTGTTTTAAACCCCTATGAGTTTCCACCTCCTGAGTTGGACTCCCATTCACTAATACTGAGACCCTGGTTGAGAAGGTACAGGCTTTTATCCATGCGCGCCACTTATCATCAAAACCCAGACAGGAAAGCATATAATCCAGAAATTGCCAATTCACTGAATCGTAGGCCCTTTCAAAGTCCGCCTTGAAAATAAAACAGCTCATTTGGTTTCTCTTCGCCCAGTCAACAATCTCGTTTGTGACCAAAACACCATCTAGCATTTGCCTACCAGGGATGAAGGCTGTTTGACATGGGGATATAACAGAGCCAAGAACTTTCTTGAGACGCAAAGCCAACACTTTTGAAATGATCTTATGTACACAACCTATTAGAGAAATAGGCCTATACTCCGAGAGGCTTTGGGGATGATCTTTCTTTGGGATAAGAGCTATAAAGGATGAAGATACTGACTTGGGAAAGCTAGCATTGTAGTAGAACTCTTGGACACATCCACAGATATCTTCACCAATGATGTCCCAGCAAGATTTGATAAAGTCAAAATTAAAGCCGTCTGGCCCTGGACTTTTACTCTCGTCACAGCTCCAGGCAGCAGCTTTGATCTCCTCTTGAGAAAAAGGAACAGTCAAACAAACTTTATCCTCTTCTAGTAATTGTCTAAACTCAACACCGTCCAGAGTTGGTCTCATCTCATAATGCTCCTGGAATAAGTTGGTGAAAAATTTTGTGACTTCCTCCTTCACCCCTACGACGTCCTCCCCCCACCCCGAATCAGAATTGAGTGCTATGATTTGGTTTTTTCTCTGTCTGGACCTAAGGCAAGAGTGAAAAAAACGAGAATTAGAATCCCCTTCCCTTACCCATTTCTGTCTTGACTTTTGCCAAATAGAACTTTCCTTCTGTCTAAGTAACCTCCAGAATTCTTGTGAAATTGAGCACCTCTGATTTGCCATATCTCCATCACCCTCTATGATCCTGTTGTCAAGCGCATCCATCTCAGCCACCTTTGCTTCAATATAATTATCTATTTCCCCGAAAGAGTCTTTACTCCACCTCTTTAGCTTAAGTTTTAGAAGCTTCAGTTTCTCTTTCACGCAGAAAAGTCTCCACCCCTGTACGTTGGAATTATTCCAGCAATCATGTACCACTTTCTTAAAATCTTTATGCTCCATCCAGTGATTAAAGAACCGGAAGGGCTTTGGGCCCCAGTCCAGAGCCTCATTCTTTAGGAGAACACAACAATGATCAGAAACATCACGATTTCCAATCCATTGTGACGAGATTTTCCATAACGTCATAAGCTCTTCTGTCATCAGGAAACGATCAATTCTGCTCATAGAGGACCCGTCTGCACTTATCCAGGAAAACGGTTTGCCAGACACAGGAACGTCAATTAGCTCCATATCAAGAATAAACTGATTAAACAACTCCATTTCACCTCTGAAGTCTTGTTGAGATCTCCCTTTACGTTCTCCAATTCTTAACACAGCGTTAAAATCACCAGCCACGCACCAATGTTTAATCCCAAATCCTCTCATTGACATGATTAAATCACCCCACAATTTCTTCTTACCAGCCAGAGTACATGAAGAATACACATTGACTACAATACAATTAATTCCTTGTTGTTTCCAATCAAAACAGAAACCCAGAAACCCATCCCCTTGGAAATGGAATTTTACTTGGAACAATTCCTTCTGCCATATACAAACAAGACCTCTTGCTAAACCCACCGACGATTTAGCCAACCATTCACATTCTCCATTCCCCCAAATGTCTTTGATTATGTTGTCATCTATCTGTTCACATTTTGTTTCTTGAAACAAGCACATATCGACTCCGCTGGAACCAATCAACTTTCTTAATCGGCGCCTCTTTGCCCGATCTTTTACCCCCCTGACATTTAAAGATAAAATCTTCATGGGATAGAGATGTTACCCCCTGTATTTGCCTTTGCCCTTTTATCCCTTTCTTCAAGAAGCCGAATTTGTTGAATGAACATATCATCCTTCGTCTGGCCGCAAACTCCTATGGCTTTGGCTATATCCCAAATCTTGTCCGCCATGTCACCTTCCGACAGCCGTCTATGCCTCCCGTTACATCTTCGAATATCAGAATCCGAAAGATCCTTGAAAGAACCATTTCTTGAAGCTTCCTGCGAGACACCACCTGCGTTCTCTTCTGAGGACCGTTGACAGCTCCGGGCCAGCAAGATACGATCTCTTTTTCGAGATCCACCTTCAGAACTTTTGCTATAAAGATCAAACCCCGGAAGTGATGCGGGGGGGTCCTCTCGAGAGAAAGGAACGGACCTTCTAGAATTACAAAAGGGCTGCTTCAGATGGACAAAGGGGTCATGTGATGCAGGCGGGCTCACATTGACTCTGTAACTGCCACGATGATCCATCTCACCTTTGTTTAGAAATTTAGAACCCAAAGAGTTGTTGGGCCCATTTAGAAGACTGCCAGAACCTGGCCCAACAATATCTTTGTCATTCCCTTTCTGTTTACCATTACTTTCCTCCATAGTGGGCCGTTGTTTAATTCCTCCATTAGAGTCTACCACATATGTTCCCTGCCCCGATAAAATCTCCCCCATCTCCTCCTGACCGCTCTTGTCCATCTGACCATTTGAAATTTGAAATTCAAAATTCAAGTTTGAGTTATGAGTTTCCGCCAAAAGCTCGTCAATGTCTTCCCTCTCCTGTAACCCTTCTAACTCCTGTTCATTCGATTCATCTGAACTATCGTCCTCCTGATTGTTTTTGTTCCTACAGAGATGACAGTTGGCACAATCTTCAGCTCCTTCCTCAACCAATTTGATGGTATACATATTATGATTAATGTTGACCCTGATCGAACAATTGATGATATCCAACACACTTGTACGGATGACGAATCTTGATACATCCATACGCACCCTATCTTTTGTTGGCTCATCCACATACATAAATTCTCCGTAACAGGACCCCAATAAATGAAAAAAATCCTCTGACCAGGCATGAGCAGGTACACCATAGCATTTGATCCACACCAACCTCTCATTATCAATATTTTGAGGATCCCAAGCTCTAATGTCCTCGAACCATTCAGAGACCCATTGAATGTCACCATTAATGTAATCCCCAACGTCCTTGGACTCCTCAGTTTCTAACAGCACCAGGGATGTCCCCAGAGGAATGGCCCTTATTCCAAAGAGGCCTTCCAAATGAAATTTCTGCTGGGTCAAGTATGAGTCTCCACTCTTAGCAACTCGCCCGACATACGCTCTCTGTAATCTAGTCATGATTTCCTGCTTCGTAACATAAGTAAGAGAAGGTTTAGATGGTTGAACTCTTCTTACCCCCGCATTATAGGGTGCCGGTTTGTGTGTATTGCGCTTTCCAACCACGCTGGCGTAAGACACTTTAGGACGAGCCCTGTTGCTGTATATTGGTGTTACCCCTTCGTTCTTCCTATTTTCCTCTATGGGTCGTGGTAACTCCTTTTTCCACTTTCCTCTCGTAAATTTGGGTGTGTTGACCATAATTTTCTTGTCTCCAATATAGATCTTGTTCAAGCTCAGTTCTAGTATACGCGCATCTACAACACCTTCGAAACGAACAAAACCGAACCTTTCTCCCCTTCTATCTGTTTTCCCCGGGATGTACACCTCTGTCGCCTTGCCATACCTTTTGAAAATGTTCCACATGTCTTTCGCTCTGAAATTATGTGGGAAATTGGTGAAGAAAAGCGAAATCTGACTATCACTGTCACCGTCCTGAGGTCCTAAGTGTCTCCCTCCAGCAATATCAGGTGACCAGCCACCCGAGATCCACTGCGTACCCTTCCCTCTCCGCCTAACCTCCTTCCAATCCCCCATTTTTGCCTCTGCAAACAGCTTGTTCCTAAATGACTATTTTAGTCTTTGAATGTGTAAACCGATAAGGGTGATAGACTGATGAGGGCAACTTAATTATCCCGCAATAGTTCCTGGTTCGTCAAAATCAAATTTCAGCTTCTCATTCTAAATTATTGCCAACTCATTTTTTTGTTAAATTTACTAGGCAAAAAACAAGTGTTCTTTCACTGTGTCAAATTGTTATGATTAATATAACTTATGCCCTTGTTTTTTTTTTTTTTTTTTCCAATTTGTGGTTCGATTGACATATATCTATGTTTATAGTTTTGTAAGACATAATATACCAATATATAATTTTACAAAATTGGTGTTTTTCTGTTTAAGTTTGCAGCGCAAAACTCAAACTATCAGATTGTCAACTACAAAAATAAGGAGCAGACTTATAATGTGGTTTGTTTTTGTAATTTTTTACAATTTCTTATTGTGAAAAAATTTATGCTACCACTATTTCAACTTATGTAACAGTTGAAAATTGGAGTTGATTTTTTTTTTTTTTGGTGTTGGTCGAAAGTTAAAGCAACAACAAAGAAAAATAAAAAACAATAGGAAGGTCCAAATTGAATAAGTAGTCTAAATTAGGAATAGATTTTAGTATGTAATATTTATTATAATTATCATATAAGGTGTGTTTTTATTAGAAATGCTACCTTTTTTAGTAAACTTTATTATAATTACAATTTTAACTATTTTTTTTCTCTGTGAAATATGTATCTTATTTGCTTTTGTTCTCTTCTCAACTCTAACGTCACATTTTTTGAATGTCTCTCTTCACTACACATTACAATCATAAATTCAAGGCAAACATTTATAGTCTATAACTATGTTTATATAAAGGATAAAGTTCATTTGTATAATGTTTAATCCTCATTTTTGTGTTATTAAGAATGTGTTAAAAATTATAAAGGAAAAAGTAAAGAACAATGAAATAATTAAATATATTAATATATTTACAATAAAATAATAAGGGTCCATAAATAAAAATTTAATTATATAAAACACAAACGAATATACTATAATTAAGTATTATTTGTGATTAATGTATATATAATATAAAAATATTTTAATATTTACATAAATAGAATTAAATATTTAAAAGGAAAAATAATAAAAGCAATTGAAATTTAATTTCTTATAAATAAATAAAGTAGACTAAATTACCTAATTATACAGTTTTTTTTAATTTATCTATTTATGTGGTATTCCAAAATTTCATAACCCTTTTAAAGTTCAAATGATACTTTTTCTTTTTTTTTTTTTTTTATTATTTTTGCATTCCAAATAATCATAACCCTTTTAAAGTTCAAATGATACTTTTTCTTTTATTCAATATGTTAGTTAATATATTTTTCACAAAATTATTAGAATAAATTATTTTTACTTTTTTTTTATCCAAATCACAATCTTTTCTTTGTATTTTAGTTAAATATTTTGAATCAAATAAATTGAAAATTAAAGGATACTTTTTAAATGATGAAATTATCTCATACTAATTTTTTCTTCAAATATTTTTTAAATTAATAAATTATTTTCTATTTTAACAAAATAAAAAATGATGCAGCGTATGAGACAAGCACGCTTGACATTTTGTAATGATTTTATTTTATATTTGTAAGTTGTGTAACAATTTCAGTTAGAACATGTTTTATTTATTTATTTTTAAGTTAATTTATGATATCATTCTTCCTTTATTTTAACTTAATTTGTTACTCACTTTAAATAAATCTCTTGAACTCACTAATTCTCTTTCTAATATAGCCTCAATATAATTATATTATTGTAAGTGGAATCATAAAATAGAGGGTCCTATATTTATGAGAAATCTATCATCTCAATTATGTTCATATTGCAGGATGATTTATAAAATATCTTCTTTTTTATATTTATCAATGATATTGTTCTTAGAAGAATAGATTAGAAGATAAAGGTTTGTATGAATTTGTTTGTGGACAATGTCAGAAATTAATAAACATGGTCAAATTAAGCTGAAAAAAAAGGGTCAAATTACCAGTATTGAAAAGATTTGTCCCAATGAAAAGGTAAGGATATTTTGATAATTAATTATTTAATGTTTTTTTGCCAATATTGTAATTAACATTTTAGCGTGATAAGATTCATGTTACCATCTGTATCAATTGAGGTCACAATGAGATGACAAAAAAAAAAAAGGTTAAAAAATAGATGAGTTGTTACCAATATTTATTTTAGAAAAAACATTAAAAAAACTCATAAGGAACAATCTTCAAAACCAAAAATGAGTTCAGGAATCAATCATGCGCAAAGAATGTATTAGCACACTACAACATCCATCCCAAGTCAATTACCTCTAATTAATTAAGCAAATTATTTTTAACTTTTAAACTATTTATCTCACCCATTTTTTTAAAAAAATATTTGATAATGATTTATTTTATTTATTTAATATGTTCATTCATCTTATTTCCATGAGGATTAAATTTTATTATTATAAAAACAAGGGTTAATATTATATTTTTATCTTTTTAGCCAGACAAGAGTGGTCCCTGCTCCCAAGTATCTTCGAGTGCAATAAAGTATCAAAGATACATAGTTCTTTTGATAGAAAATGTTTGTGTGTGTATTTTTTTTAATTTTGATATTATTATTATTATTATTATTATTATTATTATTATTATTATGTGTATTAATTTTTTAATTTTTGTTATTATTTTGTTACATAGCTCATATGTCCTAAAATACTGAATTGGCAAAGGTGTACCAAGCTAATGTAATGTCCATAATGATAGCTCATATCTCTACCCTCTTTTCTTCATTTTTTTTTCTCTTCTTTATGAACGTGAAGCCTATTTCTAGCTATCAATATAAGTAAATAAAGTATAGAATTTAGGAGTTATATATATATATATATGTGTGTGTGTGTGTGTGTGTGTGTTACGGATTATATAGGATTTTTTTTTTATGTTACAACATTTTACATTTGCTTTAATTGTTATTTTCATCTATTTATCTTAAAAATTAGGAGCAAAACCATTATTGAATATATTGTGATCTGAAAATCACTACAATATTATAATATTTTTATGCTAATAGAAAAATGAGGTAAATATATTTAATTAGTTAGAATTGCTTGATCAATAAAAACTAAAATAATTTTTTATAAAAATATATTTATCTCTTATTATTCTATTTAACTTTTAAATTTATTTTTTAAATAATAAAAAATATTATTCCTCCACACATAATTTATTCCGTGCATCGCACGAGATTCATGCACTAGTTATTATTATTATTATATACATACAATGTATTTATCTCGCTATAAATAGTATCAAACATCCTTGGACAATTTTCACATTTTAAAAATTACGAAAAGAAGTATATATAAAAAAGACAATTGCGCAAGTCCACGTCCCTACCTAGTTACAATTAATTGTTTTATAAACATAGTACATACGAAAAAAATAAGATCATTCAATGTATAAACTATTAATTATTTGATTATAGAATCATATATTGTGTAAAGGCGTTACTATTATTCAATCTTAAATTCCACCAATCACAATTCAAGAAACCCCACCCCCACCAAACCAGCTCTACACAAAGCCAACCCTGCATCCCCACACACCCACTGACTTTTGAATCCACATTATTGCACAACCATCTAAAGCTACAGCATCAAAGCCACACTGAACCAGCAAAACACTTGCACCATTTGGTGGGAAATATTGGTTGAAAACATCAGAGCAACAAAAAAATATGAATGTAGTAAGTTTGAACTGACCAAACGTGAGTGAGGATATGAAGGGAGCATGTCTCTACATACAAGTTACCAAAAATCAGATATATTAGTCCAAAAACCAGACAAATCTCTTACACAAGTAATCTTATATATAACTGCTCTTTCGCAATTGAGCTATCTACACAAAATATTATTATAGATTCATACTCAGAACATTTTCATGTTCTACTGCTAGATTGTGATCTGCAGTGAATGCTCAAAGCTCAATTAAAACTAAATCCTTCTTACACAGTTTATTATTTGTCTAAGAAAAGGAAACAAATAGATCAAAAGTTTCAGATGAACAAGGACTCACTTTTAATGCCCTGCATTGTTTGATTCATTAGGATTTCATCGAATTGGCCTTTGATTCACTTTTAATGCCTGATAAAAAATAACCCTATAAGTTTGATGCAGATAACATAATAGATAATATTATTTTAATATTAGAGATAAAAGAAACTATAGTAATATCAGTTGTCATTACTATACAGTAAAACAATGAATGGTCTGCACCGTATTGATATAAGATTGATGCTTCCCAAGATAGAAGCTTATCCATGAACACTGATATATAATCAAGCGCCCTACAATGATAACAAGGCAATCATAGATATACATGTTTCAAAGATTTGTCTACTAGATACATTACTCAATGCTTACATGCTTCAGATTGGTATTTCAAGTTTGTAGTTTAAAAGGCAAGTTAAAGTCATATAAATCCAAATAGTATTAAGCTCTAACTTTATTTTTAGAGGAATAATGGTTCACCTTGATTAGATATTTCAGAAAGTTACATAGGAACTAATAATATGACTATGAATCAACAGGAAAAAGGAATAGAATGAGATGAACTTACATTGCGTGGTGACTTATCTTTCTCGTTAATATCATGGTTGAGCATTCCTTTGACATGCTAAGAACATTAACTTGACAAGTGACAATCCCTATCCTTGAAACAACATCAAAGAATAAGCTGAAATATGAGATAATAGCTAAAAGATGAAAGAATAAGCTGAAATAAGAGATGAACTTCTTAGTCCTTACATGTTACAACAATTCAGAGGAATGAAAGGATAAATAGTGGGGAAGAAGAGGCAGGAATTATCCACCCAGACAAGGTGCTTCTTCAATTTTCAATGGTTAGTTGTTCCAGTTTGCATCATTTCAATCCTATCATATTTTGGAATACCAATTAATGTAATTATGAAATGTACTGAAAGGCAGACCAATCTGAGAATTCAAAGAATTTAAGTGTTCTATTACGGAGAAAGTAACTGAATCAATTGACTAACTTTGCAAGGAAGACCAGAAATATATTTATAAATAGGAAATGCTAACTGTCTAACTGCTTAAATACTCATCAGCTGTAACAGCCTAACTGACTCTGCATAAGTTCTGATAACAAACTTGACTAACTACCATAAAAGTAGTTACTCTAATATATACATAACACATACATCAATCATTTATTTTTTTTAATTAGAAATGAAACTGGTTAGGTGACAAAAGATAGAAAGAACTAATGCCTGTCTCCACTATAAAAGTAGGTTTCTCACTTTTCTCATTCCCTGTCTCCACTATCTTCAATTCTTAATGCCTCCACCTTCCTCCTTTTATATATTTTGCAAAACTAATCTATCAAACTATACTTTGAATGCACAAAGAAACTTATTTGTACATCATAAATTAAGGAGAAAATTAAGGAGAAAATTTGCTTCAAAAGAAAAATTAAGGAGAAAATTTTGCAGTAGACTTTTAAATACATAAAATATGATCAAAACAAAATCTATTTATAATAATATAAATTCTGAGATATGAAACAGTACGCTGCCACATCAATCCTATATTACTCGCCACGTCAAACTATTTGACCATGTGGCATTACCTCAAATTCTACAACTCACCTCCTCTACATAATACTATACCAACACAGTATAAACACCCTTTGCACCAACTCCAACACAAATAAAATAGACACAAAACCGCTCATTCATTACAATATAACTGCTAACAAAATACAATTTCAAAATTTCAGTTACTCATTCCAAATTGTAAGAGCAATATCACTGTCATTACAATTTCAAGCCTTTTGTGCATCCCATTAGAAACTGATTAATTGATTATCCTTTTAATTACTCATTGAATGGAAAAGAAATATAACAGTCCCTTTTATTTCACCTGTAACAAGTTTGCTCAGTCAAACTCACGTCCACTTACATATCATGAAATAGGGTTCTTGCATGCCCCCTCTATATGGTTGCCCAACCCATCTGCGCCTATTGCAACTTTGAGTGAGCTGAAACATTGCTGATATTGTCTCATGGTTTTGATGCGCTTAAGCATGAGCTGCCTGTGCACAATTGGAGACTGCAAGCATACCAAAAGCAACAAGGAATATGCATGTCAGGTCTTGTAAACTTCTTTCAGGAAGTTGTAATCATTTTGCTAGACTTGTAACATTGTGAGGTGAAGGGAACTTTAATTGTATAGATTTATCTCATTTCCTTTTTTGTAATCATGTTTGTAGTTAGGAGGGATGCTTGATCATGTGCTTTTGGCAGCAAGGGTATCTGTATACTGATGTACATGTTTATCTGCTGTTGGGCCTTCTTGACACATCTTGTGTTAAGTTTTCATCTCCTTATCAATAAAATTTCTTTGGCTGATTAAAAAAAAACCCCACCTGCGCCTATTTAAAGCAATTGCCAATTGAAAACAATTTAAGAGCCAGATGCAAGTAGTGAAAGTATGGTTGAGAGGACTCCTTATTCAGATATCAACAACAAAGGCAAATATGTGGAAACACTGGTTCGGGTTGTCTAACAAGAACAATGTTAATATATAAGGGATCTTCATATTGTGGCCTAGATAAGAAGGTGCATTTTTTTTTTTGACTAATTAAATTAATGAATTTGCAGCATTTTAATTTCCTTTCTGACATGTTAATTGGTGGGTTGTTGTAGATCAACCTGAGTTTTCTTTACCCTGCAACTACTGAGAGGAACATGGATGAAGTGTTCATGGTGATAGAGTCTTTGCAGAAGGCCTCAAAATTCTAGGTTACAACCCCAACAAACTGGAAGCCAGAGGACCCAGTTGTCTTAGCAAAATTCAAATCCAATAATTATTATTTTCACTAATTATATGTATGCAAGTGCTTTTTTTTTCTATCAACAAAGAAATATTTATTGATGGGCACCAGTTGTGCCAAGAGTTTCATATTACGTACATTTGAGTAAATTTTGTATCTGCATCCTTCTGACAGATAAAGCTTTGACTCCCCCACCTTGACTTACAAATTGTCCCTAAATTTTCTCTAAACCAATTAACATTATACAGAAGAGGAAATTTCAATTGTAAGTAATCATCCTATCTTTGTTGCCCCCTCCCTATCAGAAACAGAATCTCCAGTGCAAATTAAGATCAGACAAATTGATGTGCAACATAGCCCTTGAAACCAGTTAGTTGAACAAAGAGCAGATTTCCCACACTTCAGTTTGCAGAAAATGAACTAAAGTGATATAAAAACAGATGCAGCATATAGAACACAGGGCATCCTACTGGAGATTGTTTTACCTTTATCCTACCTGGCTGCTGAACCCACACTTTACTCCAATCGCAGGCTATAGACATAGCATGTGCAGCATATTAAAAAGATAATAAGCTATAAATGCTTTCAATCATATCATGGGTTCCATTGACCACTGGAAGAAAGAGCAAGAGAAGCCATTTAGCTTGGCAGTCAACCATGACCATGTCCTGAACTTGATTAAGTCTAGCACACTGTCTGTGTTTACTACTTCATTATTGAAGATAATATTGTTTCTGTGCAGCCATAAAGACCATACAGATGCAAACTAAACCACCCTCCAGGCCTTCATTAACTTCCTCCCTTTAAGACCACCACAATGCTGTAAAAAATGACTTTTAACATCGTTGGGTAGTGCCACTTGGGTTCCCAGCCATTTATAACACTAATTAAAAATTTGGTATGGGAAGGTACATATAAACAGCAAGTGTTCAGTGGATTCTTCTACTTGATGACAGAATTGATAAGTCATGTCATTCTTGTCCAGCACAATGTTTCTCTTCCTACTATTGTCCATGGTTTGTTTTGTGCCAAGGAGCACAATGCTGACACATAAATCATTTATCACAATTAAATAACCCGCGCATTGCCCAGGTTTAAATCTAAGTAATATATAAAAGCTGAAGCACAAGCTTGTATAGAAATACATGCCATATATATACAAGCATATACATCAACATTTCCAGTCCAAAACCATAAATTGGTTAAACTAAATCCTTATAGAAGCCATATTAACTACAGCAATACGATTCCACTGAAAAAAAGTTTTATAGAAGCCAAGCCAACAACCCCTAATGCATAACCATAACCTTAGTGTGGCCTCTGAAAACATGAGCATCAAGTGTTGCATCTTCTCTATTGACGAGCTCAAATATACAAACATCTCCAGGTTGTAGTTTATTTTCACTTGCAAATGAAGCCCAACCAGCAGAGAGTGTGCCTTGGGTATTGTATTCATTAAATACAACCTTTACAGGCCACAATTTCTTTCTAAACTGTATCATCATCACTTTCTGGTTCATGTTTACAAAATACTTTCTGACGAAGTTCTTCGGCACATGCTGCATCAAGTCATATATATAAAAAAAATCAAACAACTCATGAAAGAATAAGTGCATGTTTGGTTTTCCGTTGGGAAGCCTCCAAACGGCCATTGAATCAAAAGCTCCGAATTCCCACTTCTCACAAAACGTGCATTGAAATGTATGTCCATTCATCTTAACGTTAAACCAAACACACCCTAATAATACTTGCAGGCTAGCATGACATAAAATATTATGCACACATGTGGTTGTTATTTTCTGTTAGTAGTTGTTAATTCATTTTCAGTCTTCACATATTTTCCACACATTTAGGAGCTTAACTAAACCTTACCGGGCGTCTGGTTTTATTTTTCCTCACACCTGTGAATTACAATAAAGTGACCATGAAAAAGGGATTTTCTGATGTGAATTTGCTAGCTTCTTCAAGAGCTCTGCTTGTTAAGATCTTTGAGTCGAAGTCGCTTTCCAACTGTGGAGATCTTTGACTAGAACTCCCACCTGTCCAGTTAGTTGAATGATACACTATGCAACATCTTGAAAGATCTATTTTTTTCATTTTAACTAAATTCAGTTTTCTAGCTTTTCATAAAAACTACCTAATAAGTAGGATACAAATTACACACGTTGGATATATAGAGGTCTAACATGTACCTATTACTGATAAAAATCTAGAAATAGAACATTGATTTAACATAAGTATTCTCTTTTTCAACCAAGATTTGACTCATCTAAAGTGAAGAACTATACCCAATGATTGGAAACTTAACAGTTATGATTATGATTAAATTCATACATATGTATAATAAATTTGTTTAAATTTAAAGTGCTGATTTTTCAATTAATAGCTATACTCTTCACTTTATTCTCAAAAGGGAATCCATTGTGAAGAATTAAGTCTAATTAGCAACATCTCTTTGAACTGATTCTATATCCACATTGTTAGATAATATGGAATGATGGATTACCTTGTGAAATGGGGTAACTTGGTTCCTCTACACCTCGAAATATGGAAACTTTGAAAGCAAGGCCCTGGATCTTCTGGATCAGCACAAAAGCACATACATCCCCTGGCATTCAAATTATTTTCTGATGCAAATTTCTGCTATCAGGCCATTGTTGTGCACAGGGGAGATCTACACCAATGGGCCACAAGCACACCACACAAGTGAACTAGACGCCACCTTCAACTCAAAACCTTAAGTCATTAGGTTTGTGGGTCTTCCTCACTTATATGTTATTCAACTTGCCCATTCCTACCCAATGTGAGACTTCACCTTCACACTTGTACTCCAACAGCTATGTTCTGATCATGACATGATTTACATACCGTCTAATTTTTGCTTAATAAATTTGGCCTTTTGAGAGCTAACACTTCTAGTTTGGACATGCTGATGCAAGTCTACCCTAATGAGGTTTCTTTCAGCATTTGTAGTTATGCTATTTTTCATTTTCTGACAAGGCTGAGGAGATGACACTGTTGGTTTGACTCTAGTCTTTTGGCATGAATATTGCTAATCCAAAATTTCAACAGAATAATCACTAATCTCAACATGGTTGTCCTTTCCATCATGAGTACCTTGGTAAGGATAGTCTACTTCAACGGAAGTGTTGTCGAATATGTGCACATCAAAATGACAAGTTGCCTCATATTCAAACAACAGCAAGTGGCCATGACCTAAGGAATAGTATGTGACAAACTCCTTCCAACCCTTTTGAAACCAAATCTCACCATCATGCTTGGTCCAATATATTTTCCATTCAGTGCCATCTGGAGGCTTCAGAAACACCGGGTTTGACATTCCATCTCCATATTTTCTAGTGAAATCTTTTGGGAGCTTCTGCAAAGATTATGTTGTCAGCATGGATAATGAAATTCACAAGCCTAACAGAGACACACAAACCCCAAATACCTAACTTGTTAATTCAAATATATGAAATGGATAAGTTTGTGTATATTGGCATGCCGAGACAATGAAGTGGTAGTTCCTAATTGGATTTTTACACGTTATATTTGTAACAATTACCTATAGATAGTTAAGTGGGTTAAGTATATTTTTAGTCACGTAAATTTCATATTTTTGGTTTGAGTCCCTATAAACTATTTTGCTCATTTTTAACCTTTTTTTTTTTTTTTTTTTTTTTATCTTCAATATCAACTAAAAATGGGCAAAAAGAAAGGCAAATATTTTAAATCTCATAAAAGAAATAAGAAACTAAAAATGGACCAAAAAAAAACTTATAAATAAGAACTAAAACTAATCTAAAATTTTTTAGAGATCAAAATCATAATCCTAGTTAAGTAGAGTCATTTGAAGAGCCAACTATGGTGCTAAAGATGAACAGTATCAAGTTGACTGAAACAAGAAGTATGAAAGTAATGATGCTTACAAGTATTCCATATTCAAGACTTGTTCTGAGGATAATCTTAAAGAAATGAACAGCACTGGGCAATGGATGCTTATTGCGTGGGGAAGTCATGTTGAGATGAGATCTGAGCCAACAATATATACCATCTAAGAAACGAAGCTTACTGCTTGTGAAACGTTTCTTACTAGCAACACGGAGAAGAATTAAATGCCACAACTTCAAAATTTAAGACAAGACACTCAAGAGATTTGTTCTCGTTGAGAGTCTTAAATTTTTAAGAGTAATTAATTAATGTTCGCTCAACGGGCAACTGGGATGGCTGACTTTAAACAATTATATATAAAAAAATCAATTATAAAAATTCTTGTTAATAAAAGCAAAATCTTAATTATCAAGTTAAACGAATCATGGTTCTTATGTAATTACATTTAAGTCACGGGCTCTCCTGTCTTTAATACACATCATATAGGTCCTGACTTATTTAATAATTTTAATTTGACCTCTAAACTATTTTGTTTTTTTCAATTTGGTCTTTGAACTTGTACTATTTTTTAATTGGATCTTTCTGTCTAAATGTCGTTACAGAAAATTAACCTCTGTCACCTAATCATAAGTGCAATCAAGGAACTCGCACTTCTGGAGTGTCTTATAAACACAATTGAGTTAGTTATAACAGTTTTCTACAGTGTTTTAACCTCTACAAGATAACTCAACCCAAATATTGTTTCAACCGCTACAAGTTAACTCAATCCAAATATTCTTTCACAAGACTCTTTAAGGTTTTATCCAATAATAACCTTGCAGAAAACTCTTACAACTAACTTAGTTGTGCTTATAACACACTCCAAAAGCATTAGTTTGCTAACTACATTTCTGGTTAAGGGTTTATGGTTAATATTTTGTAATGTAGTTAGACAAAAGAAAAAAGGATAAATCACTGATTTAGTCCCTCTATTTATTAAAATATTCAATTTGGTTCCTTAATTTTCAAAACTGATGCAATGTTGTCCTTTCTATCAATACCATTTAAATTTCTAACAGATATGTCCTACATGGCAACTACGTGTCATTTTATTATTGGGTTATGTACACAGGAAGTTAATGTTGTTTCTCACACTTAGGCAGAAAGGGCAACATTGCATCGATTTTAAAAATTAAGAGACCAAATTGAATTTTTAATTAATAGAGAGACTAAATTGAACTAATTAAATAAATAGAGGGGCCAAATTAGTAATTTAGCTATTAAAAAATGATACAAGTTTAAGGACCCAATTAAAAAAATTAGGGACTTAATTAAAAATTACCAAATAGTTTAGGAACATACGGAGTAAGTTAACCTTAAATAATTTTATATCATAATTTAAATCATTTATTATAAATATAAAATATCATTTAATATTCAAAAGTATTTATTCATTATAAACTAGTGGTATTTTAGTTTGTACAATGAACATGACAAATGTTAAATTTTATATAATTAAAATTCATAAATAAATAAATATTTTTAATATATAAACTATATTTTAGGTTTACATTAATCTTTTATCAAAATTCTTATGTATCTTTTGATGTTTTGCATACCATTAGTAAAAAAAAGTTGAGCTTCCTTTACATGCACTTGTTGTCTTGGTTCTTTTCTCACTCTAACTGTCCTTGTTATTTTGAGGGAGGAAACAAAGAGTTTGCAATTGTTAATTAATTAATAAATAAATTTATACTAATAAATGTACCATTCAATTACTTTAATTAGGATTGGTTCATACACTCATAATTTTTATATTAACAATAAAAGAAAATTAATGTGTATAATTAATTAATACACTTAATTGTTAAGATTTGGAATTATATGCAATTACTCTGATTAATAATTTGTTTTGTCAAACAATTATCTTAGAAGTTTCACAATTTTTTTTTTGACAAGAGAAGTTTCACAAAATATTAATTTGTTGTTGTGTCAACCAGTAAAGGTGGCCATGAATTAGGTATGGCAAATAAACTCGAACCCGCGAGTATCGCCCTGACTTTGACAGGAAATACCGGCTTTGACTGGGTACGGGTATTATCCAAATTTTTTAAACAGGGATGGGTATCAAACTATACTTGTACCTGCCATCGTTACATTTTTTTTTATAATTTTTTTGTCCCAACATGTATATACATAATTTATATATTAAAAATTTTATTGTTATAATTTTTAAAAATATAAATTATTTAGATTAATAGTTAAATAATTTAAATTATAATAATAATTAAATAACTAACTTAAAATTATACATTTAAATAAAAATATAATTTAATTTTTAATTCTTTGCCTTTAATTCATTTGTTATTCATTATTTTTTTATATATTGTTTGAATTAAAATATAATTAATAACTTAATATATAATTTATTTAAAAATATATAAGTAAATTAAAATTATAAAAAATTGTGTAGCAAGTTACCGCGGATATACCGAACCCGATAAAACCTGATGGGAATGGGGATGAGCATTAAAATTTTAAATCCACATCTTTTTTATCCGAACCAGTACCCAGCCCGCTCCGAAAAGATAGGGATAGGAAGGGCCAAACCGGTTCCTGACCAGCCCCGTTGTCATCCCTATCATGAATGCATGTTCCCATGTGACTTGTATAAGGCTTAAATCATTCTCACAACTTATCTTGAAGGGCGATCAAAAAAAAAAAAACTTATCTTGAAGGGAAATGAGTTGTGGATTCGGTCCTGCCTCAGCTTTTTGTTTTCCAGAAACTAATTTTAAGAAGTGTTACAATTTTATCGCTTTTAAAAACTAACTTCAGGAATATTTTATGTATTAAGCAATGGTTCACGACATGAATTGTGATTCGACATAAAAAAATCACATGGAAAATATCACTGCTCTACAATTATTTGTCTCTCGTCATCTTTACAATCAATCAGTTATCGAAGATGCAAGTGGAAAAGAACTCAATAACAGTGGAGGTTCATATATATATATATATATATATATATATATATATATATATAGAGTACGACTCCTGTGAGAACACTTTCTTACGTGAGAATATAAGAACAACTAATAACAACCATCAGATCAAGATTAAAAATAATAAACGGTTGAGATCAAAATATTTAAAATTCAAATTATGATCTAATATATAATCTAATAAAAAATAAATCTATAAAAGATCTTAATTATCACTTCCTAAAATATAATTTGAATTTTAAATATCTTAATCTCAACCATTTATTATTTTTAATCTTGATCTGAAGGTTGTTATTAGTTGTTCATGTTCTCACATAAGAAAGTGTTCTCACAGGAGTCATTTTCTCTCTCTCTCTCTCTCTCTCTCTCTCTCTATATATATATATATATATATATATATATATTCTCATAAGGGTTGCGGTTCATATATATTTATCTTTAGCTTTATAGGAATTAAATTAGACAATCTTTTAAGACATCAGTTCAAATGAACTCAATATGTTTTTAGATGAATCATTAATGGAAAAATCAATATATAAAAAAATGGTCACTAATAAATATTTACCAAACTTCTTAAAAAAAATAAATATTTACCAAAATATGACAGACCCAAAACAAAAAGCATTACCGTCATGGTTGTCATATATATACAAATGAGGGTCCCAATATTTCATATTTTCACCCATCTACATTTGTTTTTCTATTATATATCCTTTGAAATAAATCAATTTGTGATGATATCAATGGAAAAGAAGTCAATTTCAAAAGTGGAGAGGTTCCTAGTTTTTCGAGTAGGTTATAGAAATATTAAAAAAAACAAAGAAATTAGTAATAATCAGTTTTTTCAAAATGACCAAGTACAATACGAAAAATACAAACAAATGAATATCAAAGATGAAGGGTTCATCATAATAAAAAATTCAATAATGGTCTGTGATATCTCTGATATCAACAAATTTACTTGATAAGATGGGTATATAGAAATGCATGCCCATATATGTGCAAATACATCAACACTACCAGTCCAAAACCGTAAATTGTTTTGAAATACATCTCTTGGTTGAGATATTAAAGTATTAACTACAGCAAAATGGTTCCATTGAAGAGTTGAGAGGTATATCTACTAAAAAATTTCCCTAATGCATTACATTGTTACCTCTGAAAACATGAAGATCAAGTGTTGCATTTTCTCTATTGACGAGCTCAAAGATACAAACATCTCCCCGTTGCAGTTTATTTTCTCTTGAAAATAAGTGCCAACCAGCAGAGAAGTGCCTGATGTTAAATTTAATTGGATCTATACAAGAATTTAGAGCACCTAAATGTTATCATAAAATTCTCATTAAATTGTGTACCTCTTGAAGACATTCTGGATAGCAATTATTTGATCCCACACAAAAGCATACACAAGCGTATACGTCAGAAACAGGAACTTTCTCTTGAACTCTTCCCTTTTACAGACTGACTATTGGATGGAGCAATGAGCCGTCAGAGAACAAGAGTCAAGTGGGGATCCTACTCTTCTTTAAATAGACAGGTAACCTAACATCCAACCATCATGGATATTAGGCCCATTAGGCCCTACACACAAACTCAACATACTTATCTATTGGGCTTAACCCAATAAATAAATACATGGTGATTCCCAAAGCTCAAATTGGATCACTTAATTATTAATTGAGCTCACGGGGACAAATATATTAGGTCATACATTCAACCCATATTTTATTAAAATAAAATACAACAATCAATAGAAGACCAAACAAAGAAAATTCTAACATTTTCCCACTTGGGCAATATTGATTGGGTTTTATTTATTTTGAAATTCATTTTTTTGAAAATGACTCATGGGTTGAATAACTGTGGCCACATAAACAACCTAAATATAATCACCACAAAACATGACCATTACAACTAACAAAATCACTAGCTAAGAGCCATAAGCAAAGATAAACTAATCCAAGTTTAGTTCACCAATGACCACATAACTAATGCTAACAACTTTACTAGTATGATCATAACACAAGTGTGCAGGTGTAGGTACACATCATAGCATCGCATGTGATCCCTTTCATGCTACTGTGTATGGATCCTACATTGTATTTTCTCAAGAAAACACAACCAATCTCTTAAAGAGATCATACTCTGTTTCTTTCGAAACATCATTCCACAAAGGAACCAAAAAACATCTCGAGACAAGTACAATAATAAATTGTATAACAATTGTTAAAAGAAAATTCAATACCAACATGCGCATAATATTTATTGAATTGAGATATCACATAAGTTCAATGTAATAAAGAAAACATAAAATAATAACAACTCCCACTAACCAATTACATCAAAGGACCTCACAATACCCATGTTTTCAACATGTTTCATAAACATTATGGGTCTAAGTCCCTTAGTTAGGGGTCAGCAAGCATTTCCTCTATAGGGATATACTCAACAAGAAAATTATATTTTTTAAACTATTATATATTCTTTTTATGTTGCGCTAATTTATATTTATATCCATCCGTCGCACGAGTATCCATACAAGGATAAATCCATTTGAGTGATTTTTTTTAATCATTGGTTTTTTTATGTCAATAGACTCTTAGATATTTATATATAATTTTAATTTAATGTATACAACTTTTATAAGAATGATGTTTAAATTTCATTTTATACCAAAACATCCTTCATTTTTAAATTTGAAAGTGATATATATATATATATATATATATATATATATATATATATATATGTATGTATATATATATATATGTATGTATGTATATATATATTAAACAATTATATTTTCTATTTATGTTGCACTAATCCATATTTATATCCATCAATCACACGGGTAACCATATTAAGACAAATCTATTGGGATGATTTTTTTATTTTTATAATCATTGGTTTTTTGTTGTTAAAAGACCCTTAGATATTTATATTTAAATTTAATGTATACAGCTTTTATGTGAATGATGTTTAAATTTCTTTTATATCAAAATATCCTTCTTCCTTTTTTAATTTGAAAGTATAAAAATTATATTTTAAAAACTATTATATAGTCTATTTATATTGCACTAATCCATATTTATATTCATTTGTTGCATGTGTATCCATACTAAAACAAATCCATCTTGGTGACTTTTTTTAATTTTTTTATATAATCATTGGTTTTTTATGTCAAGAGACTCTTAAATATTTATATTTAATTTTCATGTATACAACTTTTAAATGAATGATGTTTAAATTTCTTTTTATATCAAAACATCATTCATTTTTTAATTTGAAAGTACAAAATATTATATATTTTAAAAAATTATATATTCTATTTATGTTTCACTAATCCATATTTATATCCATCTGTCACACGGGTAAGCATTCTAGGGCAAATCCATTTGGGTGATTTTTTTTTATGTTCATTAGTTTTTGGATTTCAAGAGACTCTGAGATATTTAAATTTAAATTTAATATATACAACTTTTATATGAATGATGTTTAAATTTCTTTTTATATATCAAAACATCCTTCATTTTTTAATTTGAAATATAAAAAAATTATATATTTTTTAACAATTATATTCTGTTTATATTGCGTTAATCCATATTTGTATCCATTCGTCACATAGGTAACCATACTAGGGCAAATCCATTTGGGTGAATAATTTTTATTAAAACCATTGGTTTTTTTATGTCAAGAGACTCTTAAATATTTATATTTAAATTAATGTATACAACTTTTATAAGAATGATATTTATATTTCTTTTTATATCAAAACATCCTTAATATTTTTAATCTGAAAGTATAAAAAATTATATGTTTGAGACAATTATATATGTTCTTTATGTTGCGCTAATCCATCTTTATTTCCATCTGTCACACGGGTAACCATATTAGGACAAATCCGTTTGGGTGATTATTTTTATATATTTTTTCTAGTAATTGGTTTTTTGATGTTAAGAGACTCTTAAATATTTATATTTAAATTATAAAACTTTTATTGAATGATGTTTAAATTTATTTTTATATCAAAATATCCTTTATTTTTTTTAATTTGAAATAATAAAAATTATATTTTATAAACTATTATATATTCTATTTATGTTGCGTTAATCCATATCTATATCCATCCATCGCACAGGTATCCATACTAGGGCAAATCCATTTGGGTGATTTTTTTATATATATAATCATTAATTTTTTTTTATTTCAAGAGTTTCTTAGATATTTATATTAAAATTTAATGTATGCAACTTTTATCTGAATGATGTTTATATTTCTTTTTATATAAAAACATCCTTCATTCATTTCAATTTGAAAGTATAAAAAATTATATTTTTCAAAATATTATATAATTTATTTATGTTACGCTAATCCATATTTGTATCCATCTATCACATGGATAACCATACTAGGACAAATTCATTGAGATGATTATTATTTTTATAATCATTGATTTTTTTTTTACGTTAAAAGACTCTTAAATATTTATATTTAAATTTCAAGTATACAACTTTTATATGAATGATGTTTAAATTTCTTTTTATATCAAAATATCCTTCATTTTTATTTAATTTGAAAGTATAAAATATATTTTTTAAACTATTATATATTCTATTTATGTTGCGCTAATTCATATTTATATCTATCCATAACACCGGTATTGATACTAGGGCAAATCCATTTGGGTGATTTTTTTTTATAATCATTAGTTTTTTTTTATGTCAAGAGACTCTTAGATATTCATATTTAAATTTAATGTATACAACTTTTATATGAATGATGTTTAAATTTCTTTTTTTATCAAAACATTTTTTTTATTTGACAGTATAAAAAATTATATTTTTTAAACTATTATATATTCTATTTATATCACGCTAATCCATATTTATATTTGTGCATTTTACATGTAACCATATTAGGGCTAATCAATTTGGGTAATCATTCTTTTTTATAATCTTAGATTTTTGGAAGTCAAGAGGGTATTCCATTATATCCATGGATGAAAAAAAAAGCATCCTAAGGAATTTATTAGCTAAAATTCACAACCCTAAAAGTAATATTTTTTTATAAAAGTAATAGTTGTAAGAGTAACTATAAGACACGTATATTCAAATACACTACTTTTATCGACCCAAAATTTTAGATGTGCTCATAAAAAATGTGGCAACTTTGTAACATATATGAGGTTTACTTCATGAGGTTTTGATTCCAGTCATATAAATTTGGACATTTAATCATGGCAAAAAAAAATCAAGTAAAAGTTGTCATATTATTTGGTAGATGTCTATGCCTATTTTTACAATTAAATAAAAAATAAAATCCAAATAAAAACACTCAGATCATCTGATTACCCTTGCATCGCACGGGTCAAAAAACTAGTACTAATATAAATGAAATAGCAAAGATTATTCAAGGTAAAAAATTGAAAACAAAATTTGCAGGTACGAATATCACAAATTCATTGGCTAAAAAATTTATATAATTATTCTATATATACTATTAAAATCAGAAAAATTATTCAGGGTAAGAATTTTAAAAATTCTTTATCAGTTAACGTGCAAATCTCGAATGGATTAACTGAAAAGTTTAAATTATTAGTTGAAATTATTTTGATAAATTAAATGCATTATTTATTTCGGAAACAAATACTTTGAATTTTTCCTAATGTAAACTTTTTATACTAAAAAGTAATAAAATTGTTGTAATAGATAGATAAAAAAATTAACAATTAATATATATTAAATATATACTAATATAAATTAAATAACAAAGATTATTCAAGGTAAAAAATTGAAAAAAAAATTGCAGGTACGAATATCATGAATTCATTGGCTAAAAAACATTATATAATTATTCCATATATACTATTAAAATCAGAAAAATTATTCGGGGTAAGAATTTTAAAAATTATTTATCAGTGAACTTGTAATTTCCAATGGATTGGTTGAAAGATTTAAATTATTAGTCAAAATTATTTTGATAAATTAAATACATTATTTATTTCAGAAACAAATAATTCGAATATTTCCTAATTATCACTTATCTAAATTATTATTTCATTTTCTCTTTCAATATACACTATTAAAATTACATGCAGTAATAATTGGAAAAAGGAAATTGTGTATTTTTTTAGTTGCTTCCTTAATTATTTATAATCAATATATACATTTTGTAAATATAATCAATATTTTTATATTATTAATTATTAATTATCATTATTCAAATGAATCACTCTCATAAATAATTATATAATTCATGAATTTAAATTTTAATATAGTATTAAATTAAATGTTGATCCTGCTAATTGATTTGATGTAAATCATTTCTTTACCATTATATTCTTTAAAAGTAATAAAGGTTGTGGAAATTAGTTTCAAAAAGGTATTTAAGGTGTTGTAATAATTTCAATTTTAAAAAAATACTAATATACTGATGTAATTATCTTTTTTAAATATTAACGTAATTATTTGATTGTATATGAAATTACTAATTTATTGATGTAATAAGCTCAAGACAATCACACAGACAAGACTGATTATTATTCCTAATTATCATGTTTATTTAAAGGTGACACAATTTACAAAGACAAGATTTTATCTCATATCTTTCTTTTTGTAAATTGTTGAATATGGTGAGAAAGTTTAGTTTTATCGAAGACATTGTTTCAGACAAAGTTGATTGGAAATTCAAAGTCGACATTATTAAACTTTATCAAGTTTCTGATTACAAAAATCCTCCGCAAATAAATACTTTGAAAGTGACACCCATAGTTGAAAAGGTAAGAAATTTTAGTTTCTAATATTACTTAAATTTTTTGAGGGTCTTAATCTCACGTTAGTTAGTTTCAATATATTTGTTACATTATACTTGGCTTCAAGTTAGAGGCAATAAAGGAATAGCTTGTTTATGAAAAAGATTTGAATGCCAATCTCCAATTGCAATTGCTTCTTTAAGAAGGAAAATGTGGATATCTCTTTGAGGTTAAAGCAAGATGAAGCACAAAACATCAAGTTACAGAATGAACATTCATCTTCTTTAGTTACAATACAACAACTTGAATCCCAAGTAGAGAGATTAGAAGAAAAGCTACAGGTGCAGGTCTGCATCAAGGAACTTGAGAATGAAGTCAAGTCTGTGGAGAAAGAACTGAAAATACAGACAGAGAAATTTGAAGAAGATCTCCATGCTATGCAATGTGCAAAAACCAAGCAGGAAGAATGGGCCATCCAAGCAGAAGAGGCCTTGAGAAAGACAAGACACAATAATGCTGTCGCATCTGAGCGTTTTCAGGAGGAACATAGATTGCTTTCTGTTGAAATGTCACAAAAAGTTGAGGAGAATGAAAGGATGACTATGAAAGCAGTTGCAGAAGCTGATGAATTGCGGCACCAGAACAACTTATAGAAGAAATGCTCCATAAATGAAATCAAGAGCTCAGGCTTATCACGGATCAGAATGAAATAAAAATGAAAGAGCTTTTGAACCAAATAGATTCTAAAGCTGAAACAATAGAACAGATGTCACAAGAACTAAAAGTTAATCGGAACAATTTGAGGATGCACAAAGGCAAAAAGGGATGCAAAGGATGCTTCATTTTCAAAGCAAATTCAAATGCTCAGATCTCAAATTAAGATGTTGATGGCAGAGGGTGCATTGTCTGAAACCAAGCTAACAAAGAACATGACTGAAGTCTGAGACCCAGAAAGGACAACCACTTATTACACCAAATGATGAGGAGAAGATACTTGGAACCCTACTGTCAGAAGTAGAAACCTTTAAGAACCAGCACAATGAAATAAAACAGAGTTTGCGCAAAGAACAAGTGGAGAAAGAAAATATGAAGAAACAGATATCTCACTTAGAAGGAGAGCTGAAGAAGAAGGAAGCAGAGTTAAGTGCTATGGAAAAGAAGCTCAAGAATAACAAAGGATGTGTTGCAAAAGAGAGTGCTGTGCCTCCTTCTGCTAAGGCACATATCAAGAGGTCAAAATCCGAAATGCATAAGGTAATTGTTCAGCTGTCATATTTAAAATCAGAGATGATAACATAAATATTGCTGTTGTGTATTAGGACAGGTTGCATGGTAACATCAATTCCCTATGGCTTATGCACACTACATAGTAAAGACAAATAAGTAATAACGATAAATCCACAGAGATCAGTGCAAAGTTTCGGATAATTGAGCCGTTTTAGGTGTTTGATAACCAAAAAAAATATATCTACAACATATAAATGTACATTTTAGTCTTCTACCGTTGTCAACAAACAAATTCAAAAGCCATTGGAAAAACTATTGCAAAATGTGGCCCACCTTTTTATCTAAAAGAAGGAATATAATTCCCTCATTTAATCGTCCAAACTGAGTGAGGATGGTGATGCAGCATTGTTAAATATTCTCTATGTGTGTATTTCAGAAAAATCTAGAATTATTTTGGTCACTTATGCAACTATTAAACAGTTAGTAGAGTTTCAAATAACATATGCTTGAAACCAATTCTTAAGGATCTTGATACACAATGCCTAATGTTTGTACAAAAGCAAGCACAATTTAAAACTATTTATGGAGCTTTAGTAATGAAAAAGTGAAATTTTTTCTGGTCCATGAATCATGATACAACTATACATAACAAGGTCAACAAGAAGAAAATCTCAAACTTAAAATGGTGCTAAAAGAAAATGTCTGATCAAGGTTTAACTTTAGCTTTGCTTTGCATACATTAGTTGATCTTGGTGCTCTAGAATAACTCAAGACTGTTGTATTTGTAACATGAGAAGGGAACGGATGCTGCAAACAAGTCTGAAGGAGGAACAATAGGCAAGTCAGCTGGAAGGTAAAATCAAATTCATTTCTTTCCTTTTGAATCCCTAGTTCCCTTGAACATAATCATGAACCTTTGTATCATTCTTTATTTTTGTAATAGAAAATCACTGCCATAGACGTCCAATTTGTTGTTGTGTCACACATCTCATCCAAGTGACTTCTATTATTTTGTCTCCTTACTCTGACAGTGAGGGAAAACTTGCTCGGCTTAAAATCATGTGGTGAGGGCCATACAAATGAATTGTTGAATGAAGTTGCACAGCTAAAGGAAAGGAACAAGATTATGGAAAGTGAGCTGAAAGACATGGAGGAAAGATATTCAGAGATTAGTCTGAAATTTGCAGAGGTAGAGGGAGAAAGACAACAGCTTGTTATGGCTCTACACGATCTCAAGAATGTTAAGAAGAACTAGAATTCTCTGCGGGTGCCGCGTCTTATTGAAACATACAAGAGTAATGAAGGAGGCAGGCTATTATCATCACCAGAATGGAGGAACCAAGTTTAACCAGTACTTCACTCTCAGTTGTGACCTATATATTGTACATCCACTAACAGTTTTACCTCATCCAAAATTTTTCTGGGCCACTTGGTCCATCCAATATTCTTGTCATACGATACGTTGGCAAGTGAGCCAGGGGTATGATGCTGTAGCCTCATATAGGCCATGTAGCCAATGATTTTTATCATCAGTTTGACAGTTTTGGCATGCAATGTAACATATGCATAAGTTATATGATGCTCACAAGAAATGGTTTTTGATTGAGAGTGTGGATAGAATAAAAAAAAAAAACAGACTAATGAGTATAAGCAACTGTCAGGTTACCTTGATTAATGGTTTTCAGAAGCAAAAATTAGAAGCTAATTTTAGGAGTTCCTATTATTTTGTTAAGTTATTGAAAAACTAGTGCTATTTGTCATATACAGAAAGCTAGTCTTAAAAGCAGTTTGGTTCTTGCTAAAAGTAAAACACTACTTGAGTACTTTACAGTGTTGATAATGTTTAGTTTTACAGTACCATTTTTGACAATACCAAAATGTCAGTAATGAATAATTTTGACATAAAATTAAAAGTAGAAACATCTGTTTACAGTGTGTTGGAGAAAGCCAACGGGTGGGGACAAGGAATTTTTCCAACTTTGTGGTATTACCTTGGTTAATATAGTCAATTTATCCGTAACATATAGAATGATATGGAGGTCCATATTTAGCTTATTTACGTCATAATAATATATCAAAATAAAATGAATCCTGCACTGTTTTGATCTGGTCCGGGAGCAGGTAATACCACAACCACTGTCAAAACTAAACAATGCATCATCAGAATCAGTGCAACACAACATGTTAATGGATTGTTGAAATAGTCAAAGGAACATATATAGCTTCCCACATTAGGTGATTTGGTAAAGAGAGTGGGTGGTTTGATCTCTTGAGCAGTATATATATATATATATATATATATATGTCAACCAAACCTATCCAATGGAACATACAATCACCAAAATTAACAAGCTCTCCAACTCATTTGCCACACACACTTGTCACCATGCCTTTTATCAAAGTCACTCTTCTTGTGATAATAGCTTTCCTCTTAGTTGAACTCTCCCTGGCTTCCATTTTGGTTGGGTGGTGGTCATGGGGGCATATCTTTTGGTCTTTCACCTCAATTCTATCAGTTTTCATGCCCTCAAGCTAATGACATTGTCATGTCAGTGTTGGAGAAGGCCATTGCAAATGACATGAGAATGGCTGCTTCTCTACTTAGACTTCACTTTCACGATTGCTTTGTGCAGGTGAATTAATATTACACTTGTCATAGCAAGGCCTACAAGAAAACAATAACAAAAAAAATAAACAAAATCAAAAAATTCTTTACAAAAAATGTTTGAGAAAATTCTTATTGTTAGTACAATAAATTGTCTTTGTTCACTTGAGCTGTTTTTAAGTTTAGATTATTTGCAATTATTAATGAGTAACGTTACTCATACAGTAAACTTTTATAACAATTTTTATACTCACATTTTTTCTCTATCTCTCTCTATCACATTCATTGCCTAAATAATATATGGACATCTCTGTATTACAAACACTTTTTTTTTTTTTTTGATGAAAAATATACTTATTTCATTTCATTCAAAATAGAAGCATAAATACATTGTGGTATATGCTCAAACACTTGGTTAGTAGCATAAAACCTAGATGCCCTTGCTAAAGAGTGAGCAACTTGGTTAGCTTGCCTCCTTACAAAACTCACCACTGAGTTTGGAAAACTGTTTAAGATGGTTTTACATTGCTCCACAATTTGATGAAATTCTAAGTTGCCCTTTGTTTGCACCTTTATGTTATCAACCACTGATTTGTAATCTGACTCAAAAACAATACTTTCTGCAGTCATCTGTGATGTCCATCGCAAAGCTTGCAAAAGAGCCCATGCCTCTGCTTCTCTTGGATCGGGAATGCCTGCTGCACAAACTGTTTTAGCCTTGATAAAATTACCTTGCTTATCTCGAATGCATAGGCCAGCTCCAAAGCAATGATGTTGTTTGAAATTGCCACATCAACGTTGCATTTTAAGAAACCATGGCTTGGCTTTTGCCAAGAAGAAATGGTGTTCATCTGCTCCTCATTTGCTCGTTGTGTGCTACATCTGGCATGAATCCATTCCTTCAAACAAATATTGCAAAGTCAATGACATAGATGTCCTTGGATGAGGATCAACATCTTCCCATAATTTGTCATTACATTGTCGCCATATACACCATAGAGACATTGCAAACGTTCCTTTTTGGTCATCTGAGAGAGACTCCAGTAGTGAAAAAGTAAGTGATGTTGCTGATTCTGCATGATGCACGTCACTTTCAATGCTTTCCCAAAGGCCAGCTGCTATCCAAATATGTTTGACTTGTTCACACCCGAAAAATATGTGCCAATCATTCTCTGGATTCGTGTGACAGTAAGAGCATAAACTTGGACAAGAGATACCTTTTGATTGTAGTCTTTGCTTTGTAGGATGACAATGCCTAAGGACACGCCACAAGAAATGTTTTACCTTGGGAGGAATGTTGAGGCTCCACAGCAATGTCCAGTTTCCTTGCACTTTGAGAGAATTATTGCAGATCAAATTTTCCATGAGATGATGACAGGCTGACTTCTCAGAATAATCTCTAGTAGGTGTCAATCTCCAAATGAGCTGGTCATTTGATGAAACATGTGACAAAGGCAACGATTTGATATCTTGCAGGTCAATATCGCTGAATAATTGTTGTGCAATATATGTCTAATCTCCAGCATTGTTGGGCGTGATCAATAAGAGAACTTATACGATGGGATGCTCAAGTCCGTGAGGAGCAGGTGTATTGATGAAAGGCTTTTGCAGATTGCATAGCCATGGTTGAGTCCAGATGTTAACCAAGTGGCCATTTCCAATTCTCCATCGGATTCCTTTCCTTACCAATACATGTGAAGCGTGGATGCTACGCCATGTATAGCTTGGATTATGCCCTAGTTGGGCATCCAAAAACCTCCATTAGGGAAATATTTGGCTTTGAGAACTTCTGGAACCATAGCATCTTGGTTGGTAGATAATTTCCAACCTTGCTTCCCTAGCATGGCTAGGTTGAAACCATGAAGATGTCTAAAGGCCACGCCTCCAAACTCCTTCTTCATTGTCAATTTCTCCCAATTTAGCCAATTGATTCTTTTTGTTGAACCACTCTTTGAGCCCCACCAGAATGAGTTCATCATTTTCTGAATTTCATCCTCCAGAGTTGATGGTAAAAGGTAAACACTCATGCAGTAAGAAGGTATAGCTTGTGCACATGACTTAATAAGCACTTCTTTAACTGCTTTAGACAAATGTTTTCTAGACCAATGATTAATGCGCTTCCAGATTCTGTCCTTCAGAAAGCCAAAAACTGATTTCTTATTTCTTCCAATGATAGAGGGTAGACCAAGGTATTTTCCAGAGCTGATCAGACAAGAAACACCAAGTGAAGTCACGATCCTTTGCTTCATCGCATGAGTGGTATTGTTGCTGAAGAAAATCTACGATTTCTGGAAATTGATTTGTTGCCCAGATGCTCTTCCATATGTGTCAAGAATGTTAATAATGTTGGTTGTCTCCTTCTCAGTTGTCCTGCAAAACAAAAAACAATCGTCAACAAATAAAAGGTGTGAGAGGACTGGAGCCCCTCTACACACCTTTATACCATAAATATCCCCTCTACTCTCATATTTTTTCAAAAGAGAAGAAAGTCCCTTAGTACACAATATGAAAAGGTAAGGTGACAGTGGATCATCCTGCCTGAGTCCTCTCCCTAGAGAAATAGGTCCTACATCATCTCCATTGACCCTAACAGTGTAATGAACAGTTTCCAAACATAATTTCATCCATCCAACCCACTTCTCATGGAAACCCATTTTTGTCATCAAACCCAAGAGGTAACTCCATTGATGTCTATTTTTAAAGCAACCTCTCCAACAGTACCTTTTGTCTTGCATTTCATGTGGTGGATGATCTCAGATGCAATAAGGACATTATCCAGAATGTAGCGTCCTTCTACAAAGGCAAACTGCTCCAAAGAAATACATTTCCAAAGAAGGGGTTTCAAACGGTTGGCAAGTGTTTTGGAAATAATTTTGTAAAGCACATTGCATAAGCATTACAAACACCTATTTGACACTTTTTATTTTTTTTTCTATCTTTCTATTCTTGTTCCATCATCTATTATGTCTACACACTACACTTCTCTTTCAGGGTGTCAATTAGCATAAGGTGTCCACCAATCTTTTTCCTTATTTTTATCTCATCACACACTTTTCTTTCTTCTTATCCTATCTTTATTTTGTGTAGTAATTGTATATTGTATGAATAACATTACTGGTTATTAAATTGTTTCTGGTTCTTTTGTAAGCATTGGTCGATGATCTAAATTTTCTAGTTCTTTTCTTTTGAATGGCAGGGCTGCGATGCATCAATTTTGTTGGATGATAGAGCAACCATAGTCAGCGAAAAAAATTCTGGACCTAACAAAAATTCCGTCCGAGGTTTTGAAGTGATTGATGAGATCAAGTCTAAGTCGGAAGAAGCATGTCCTCGACTGTGTCCTGTGCAGACATTCTTGCCCTTGCCTGCCAGGGGCTTCACTGTTCTTGTAAGTGAACACAATTTGACTCAAATTGAGACAATTCAGAATTATCCACTTTGCATGTTACTACTACATAACACACTCTTTAATAGACTTTATTTAACACATTGTTTATTATCAACTAAAATTTATTAGGATAACAAAATATGAAAGAAACTCATTAAATAAAAACTGAGACATATGTTAATATGTAAATCCTAGTAAATTTCAAGTTATAATAAAATTTCAACTAATAAGAGTGTCAATTAGAATGTGGCATCAAAATTGGACACTCTTTAGTTCTAGCTTTCAGCTAAAAATATTTGATCTAAACGATGAAATGCCCTGCATCAAACTGGAATCAATTTATTTCTTCTCCCCACTCTGGGGGATCCAACTCTGTCCCGCTCGCATCCACCAACCTCCCCTTATCGTTCACAAATAGCGTGGGTGGTCCTTCGACCTGTTCCTTCATCTTCTGGAGTCTCTCCTTCTTTCGCTGACACGTTTCCAGATAGTCCTTCAATTTAATTTTTTGCTGACAAATACCAAACTTATCAGGATCCACAGATTGAAGAAGCCCAATTTGTCCTTGCAACTTTAAAATAAAAGCCTCACATTCTTGCAAATCCTTGTTGATTTTTCCGAGGGCGTAATCCTTTTCATTAAAGTTGTTTTCCTCGTCACTCATGTTCTTTATACCACTGTGATTAATTAAATAGAATGTAACAAATGCAACACATACTCAATGGCAAATCAAACATTAAGAGTTATACTAATAATTAGGAGAAACTGGAAGAACACTCTATGTTAAAAATGAAAAGCATAACAATAACAAAAAAGAGAGAGAGAAGAGAATTGCGACCTGAATTTGAGCAAATTAAGTAGGAGAGAATGTGGTGATTTTTCTGTAGGAATTAATATGATTTAGAATACCTAGAAGAATAACATCAAGCATTCATAACTGCATACCTCTTGAAGACATCTCTATACTCCTCAAGAGCCATCACTTGATGTCTCAGAAGCTTGTACACAAGTGTATTGCCGGGAGCAATGAGCCGTCAAAGAGAAAGAGAGAATTGAGTCAAGTGAGGATCCTACTTTACACACAAATTCATATAAACACATACGGATTCCCAAAGCCCAAATTGGATCACTTAATTAAACATTGGGCACATAGGAAAAAAATATATTAGGTCATACATTCAACCTATGTTTTGGTGTACAAATTTCTTATCCCATTTTATCCCTATAACTACCTTTTAATAGTTTTTCATCTTAAAAAGAAAATATTTTTCCGCCTAAAATAGGGATATTTTTGTATTTTTATATTAAGTAACTCTCAAAAAGGAAATATTTTCCCCCTCAAAATAGGGGTATTTTTTTATTTTATGCCATTCTTAAAAAGGAAATATTTTTTTGCTCAAAATAGGGGCATTTTTGTATTTTTTTTATTTTATATTTCTCTCAAAAAGGAAATATTTTCCCGCTCAAAATAGGGACGTTTTTGTACTTTTAATTTTATGTAAACTAGAATGGGTGACCCGTGCCATGCACGGGTCAATATTGTTAATGAATATTTTTATAAAATATTTTAAATATTTAAATATTTTCTTAAACTTATATTAAGAATTATTTATAATTAAAATATGAATTTTTTAAATATTAATTATTGGTATACATTATAAATATATAGTTAATTATATATCTGATAGACTATGATTTTTAAAATAAAATAAATAGGAGAAATAAAAATTAGCTACATGTTACGTAACATAGCAATTTAAATAATTATTGTGAAATAATATTTCAATCAATCTAAAGTAAAAGTTCCATTTTTTGCTGAGTGTAAGAGTTCCTAGTTACAATAAAAAATGAAAATATTTTTTTTATGAAATGACATTTTTAACTATATATTTTTAAATTAAAACCTAAATTCAACCAATGCGTGCCATGCACGACATATATACTTATAACGATGGCAATAGGTAGGTCTAGGTGGGATACTATAGTACCTATCTCTTATAAACTCATATAAACTCTCTGTATTCGGATCCATACCCATGGGTAATAACTTTAATACCCTTGTCCTTTTCCGTTGGTACTTAAATGCCCATATCCGTACCTGTTACACGCACTTTAATTAATATAAAAAATGGATAAATAAACAATATTGATTAAAAATACTATAATAATTAAATTGAAATCCATTCAAAGATCTTTTATAAATCATAATGATAATCATAAAACATCACAAAAATTAAAATTGTATTAAAAAAATTAAATTCATATAAAAGTATGTTTAAAAATTTAATTGCAAAGTATTACTTTTGTGACATAATTAACTTCTTAATTGAAAAAATATATGATTCTAATATTTAGATATTTACTATTAGTGCATCAACATTTTAAGAAAGGGATATTATATCACCTTATTATTTATTATTCTACCATTATACTAACCTTTAAATTATATTTATGAAATAAAATAATAAACGTTTTAATATTTTAATATATTTTCTTCTCTCACTTTTTTCCTTCCAAAATCAAAAGAAAGAATTTTTGTATAATTATTTATAATTTTTTATAAAATATACTACAATTTGTTAAATCAAATAAATTTTAAGATCAAATAAATTAGGAATAAATTTAGCGGAAATAAATTTCAAGATATTTTGTTTTATCATTACGCGGAAATAAATTTGATTATAGATTGGGATGACTCGTATAAAGATTATTAGCATAAATCAATTTATTGATAGTTTCCTTATTTCATTGTTAATACAAGCTGAAATAAAGCTCTTGCTATATATATGTTCGTCAAATTCGTGATATTCTCTTCTATAAATAAGCTTTTTTTATAAAAGAATTATACTGAATTTGGATATTAATTAATCACAATTAAATTTTACCAAAATTAAGGAAAATTAAATTAATTATATATATTTATTGATTTATTGATTACATTATTATCATTTATTATATATATTTATGTATTCAATTAATTAGATTGGATATTCTATTTTTTAATTGCTTAAATGATGAGAAAAAATTGCAATCCACTTTAATTGGTGTGGTCAAATTGAATTAATTAGAAGAATTTTTAGTTAATGTTGATTGCATATTTTCTTAAGGGGTTAATGTTGATTGCTTATTTCATTATTATACTATTTAATGACAAATTCGTGTATAAAATAATTATGTATGTAACCGATCCGATTATTTAAATTATGGAATTAGAGAAAGAAGATAAAAAAAATTAAAAAATGAAATTAAAAATAAAACAAAAAAAAAGATAAATGATTCAAGGAAACTAAAGAAAAGAAAAAATATATATAAAATTAACACTCAAACAAAAAAGAAAGATTAAACCTTATTTTTATAAGGTAGTATTATTTATTTATTTTTACTTTTGTGAAACCCCTATTTTAATCATTTTATATTTAATAGTTTTCTTTTTAGGTCATATATTTTAATTGTTAAATTATGAAGAAATAAAATAATATGAACATGAAAATGTTAAATGTCAAATTATTTATTCGAAAAAAATAAATAAAAAGGTAGAAACTTACCTTAAATAGAAAAGATAAGAAAAAAAAAACAAAAATGAATTCAATAAAAATATAAAAATATATAATACAAATATGATGCGCATAAAATAAAAAATGAAATCAAAATTGATAAATACATTGAGAGACTTGAACGTCATATTTACAATGGAATCAAAATTGGTAAACACATCAATATTTACATGAATCAAAATTAATTAGTTATTTTATTTCCACGCATTATAGACTTGCACGCTCTCTATTTCAAAATTCACCATCTGGAAGCACATATGAGCAACTACGTTTAAGGTCCATTTTAGACTCAAGGCTTCAATTGCTGCAAATTAGTTGCCTCTGCACCCGGTATATTACCTAATGAATCCATGAAAGTCATACTTAAACTAGTTATAGAGTGCATTGAAATGCCAAATATTAGTAAAAAATGAAAAAGTATTCTAAGAGAATGAAGAAAAAGGTAGAAACTTACCTTAAAAGAAAAAAAAAACTAAAAAAAATAAAATTATAAAAAAATAAATTCAATAACAATAAAAAGAAATATGGTAGAAAGATTTACGCGAGTAAAATGAAAAGAAAAATGAAAGGTCCAAAGTTTTTAAGATTACATAAATGAGTAATCCTGAACATTGATATTTGCGAGTTAAATTGGAAGACAGGTTGCAACAAAGAAAGAAGTTCACTGAACAAATTATTTATAATAAAAATTTAATTTTTAAAAAAGGAATGATTGATTCTTCAAATCATAATTACTAAGTATTTTACTGTATAAAAAGAGAAATATAATCAGATTTATTTCATTTACTACCTAAATGGTAATTTGGCAATTACTCAATTAATGCTGATTGATAATTTTAATTTCGGATAATAATTAAAAATGATTTTGAATTAATTTTTGTTCTTAATAAATTAATGAGACTTAAATGCATTTGAATTTGAATTTTGTTCGTAACCGAATCAAACAATTCCGAAGCATGAAATGATGACACGTGTCATCCAATACTTGAGAAACAACCTTGTTTCGCAACGTGTTTTCCAAAGCTATTTTTGGATTCGTAAACTTTATTTACTAGTATAATAACCCGTGCAATGCACGGGAGTATATTAAGATTATCAATAATATAATAAATTTAAGATGAATTTATTATATAAAAATATTATTAATATGTTCATGTTTTCTCACATCATATTATAAATTTATATTATATTTTATTGAGTATTGTCTAATTAATTTTAAATTGTGTTGCCAAATAGGCAAAAATAGTGATTTAAATTAATAATGAAAATAAATAGTAATATTATATATGATATATATATTTTGAATTATAAACATTATGTCAAAAAAATTATATTAATGTATAATTACTACCAAAAAAATTCAACATAATTTTAACATTAAATATAGAGATATATATAAATCAAATTATAAATAATTATTCCATCAATTAAAATCAATTTTCATAAATTTGCAAAATAAAAGTTTCGATTGACTACACTATATTAATTTTTATTTTCATTATCAATAAACTAAAATTTTAAATACTTTTTTTAATTAAATAATTTTTCATACTTGTAAATTTAAAAATTAATTTCACTTATATGTATTATTAAACTCTATTTTTTCATTTTGATACTCATAATAATTTATGAAATTACATATCAAAATTAGCAAATAATTTCCATTTAATAACTGATCAGGAACTTTGATTAATTTTTTTAATTGTTTATCCTGCAAAGATCTTTGATTTTTAAAATTATTTTAATTAATACTATTTTTTCATTAGCATTAAATATAGAGATATATATTCAAATCATAACTAATCTTGCATCAATAAAAATTAATTTTTAAAACTTTGTAAATCAAATTTTTTGAATGACTGCATATTTTTATAGTTAGAATATACACCCATTATAATTACCTTCAGATTTTATAATTATGATTTATTATGTAACAAAATATAAAAATAAAACACATAAATAGCTTGTATCGAAAAAAAAGCACATAAATAACTAATACAAAGTTGAGGTGAACTCCTCCTAATCTCTTCAAATTCAAATGCAACATAACAAATATTTCTTGAAGTTTTAATAGTAATTTTAACTTATATCCATTCATGAAATAAATAATTGGTCAAATTCATACATACTATTATAATTGGGTCTAGTCCAAACCTGTTTAATTTTATTTTGGGTATGATTTTATAGCTCATCTGGTATGAATAACTATTATTAGATATAATATTTTAATTTGTAATAGACAATTTATATTTTATTCCATTAGTTTTTCAAGATATTTTACATTAATTTAATAATAATATGGAGTATTTTCTCTTGCATGTTTATTATCATTCATCTTTGATTGACTTTTTTTTTAGTACTAAATAATTTATAAATAATTATAAAATATACCTCTCATATTATCCAACTAAAACATACACCAAATTGAATCATTATAAAAAACCAAAATAGAAATTAGTATATATAAAAATATGAGTAAAAATTTAATTGCAAAATATTATTTTTATGACATAATATGTTTCTTCATTTCATGTCACTTATTCTAGAATATTTCAAATGCTCAATTTGCAAGGACATTTCAAATTACCACATTTTTTTTTACCATGAATAAACATAAACAAACAACAAACTACAAAATACTTTTTTTCTTTTGAAAAAGCTAAATATATTTATTAAGAACTGATTATTAACATAAGAAGTGCCAAAAACCAAAAACATGTTACAATGAAGAAAAACCCAAAATAGTAGATATAATTACATTTCAAATCATGTAGCGTGAGCTTGCACATAGTTATCTTGAATTGCAGCATATATGTATTTGTAATCAGTGCATACAAATTCCACTTGGTCAGCCTCCACACTTCTCATTCACTGCACGTACTTGACATCTAGGTCTATACATTAATTTACATAAACAAATAATAACAAAGAAATTAAAAAAAAAAGCAGAGAAGAAGAAAAAAAACGAAGAGATGAGAGTCAATCCAAATCCTAGAACATGAATATATAAGTATGTAGAGAGTGAGTAGGACGTGAATCCTAGAACAAAATATTTGAATGAAATAATTTCCTTATTTAAATGTGAGAGGATGATTGAATGGAATAATTTCCTTATTTAAAAATAAATGTAAAGATTGTTAAGGAAGCCATTGTACCAATTGGATAACATGCAATCAAAATTACCGTTTAAAATTATTAATTAATGTGATTTATAATCAAATACATTTATATATCCACCCAATTATCTTCCAATTATTATTTTAATGTCATTAGTAAGCTTTTAAACGTGATTTTAACACACAATCATTAATAAAAACTAAAGTATGATTGTTCCCATTTTGAATTATTAATTTAAATAAATTAACATTCTTGGGAGAAAAATAAAAATAAATAAAAAGTCAACTATAATTGTTTCCATTTTAAATTGATTTATTTCCAAAAAAAACTTTTTATTGTTAATTATTTCCGAAAATAACTGTCTTATTAAATTAAATTTGATTGTTCCCATTTTAAATTTAATAGTATGATTTTTATACACAATCGTCAATTTTTTATTTTTATTTAATTGTCTATATTAAATTAATAATAATTTAAATTTAAATTATAGACTAATGATAATCAATAATTTAAATTATTTTAATTTCATATTTAATTACACTATGATTATTTTTATTATAAATTAAATTATTTCTAAAAATATTTTTCATATTTTATATTTAATTATTTATGAAAATAAATTTCACATTAAAAATTATTGTAAACAATCATATAATTTAAATTATTCAATCATTTTAAGTGAATAGTCTATTAAATTTTGGACTGATAATTGTAATTGTATAATTTAAATTATTTATGAATTAATTGTATTCTTAAATTATTTTAATTGCTTTATGTCATATTAAATTATTTTTGTACATATTATGAATGGTTAATGTTGATTGATTATTTTCTTGTGTGATTGATGCTAATTGACTATTTCATTGATTGATTATTTGAATTTGAATTTGATTTGTAACCGAACCAAACAATTTCAAAGCATGAAATGATGACACATGTCATCCAATGCTTGAGAAACAACCTTATTTTCCCACGTGTTTTCCAAAACTATTTTTGGATTTGTAAATTTTATATATATTGATATTGATTTGCAAATTACATTATAAAACATTTATTATATATTATATAAAGATTACATTATATATAATACATAAAAAATTAAAAATTAATATATTAAGTTAACGAGAAAAAAGTAAAAATAACTAGTTAAATTATTTATATGTAGTTGTTATAAAATAATTAAAGTAAATATTAGTTTGTATTTAATATGTATTTTGAGATAAATTATATTATTAATAGAAATCAATTAATCAATTAATACATATAAAGGTGTATTTTTAATTAATATACATAAACAAAAATATTAAATATAATATAAAAATTATATTAATTATTTAATATAATTAATATGGAAATTATATTATTAATTGAAATAATTTTGAAAAAAAATCAAAATCAATTATATGTAAATAATTAGATAATAGATAATTATAAATATTTATTTATAAATATTTAATTAATGAATAACCTATGTCATGATAAAAAATTTATTAAAGGTAACAGGTTCATACTTTTAATATATGTAACGGTGTAGTTTTAATTAATATATTTATCTGCCTATCTATCTATTTATCTATCTCTATCTATCTATCTATCTATTATATAAAACACAGTTGTTGACTGGGATTATCAGTACACATGTCACATTCTGGTGAAATTTTTTCCTCCCTTTTTTTCATTCCTAACTAGATAGTGCATGTGCAATGCACGGGTTTATTGAGGAGGGAATGATTTTTTGTATGTATAAAGTATGTTGATAATATTTTTAATTTGTTATATTATTTAAAAATATCTAAAACTAATTCAAATTTACACAATAAGGAACTTATTCATTAATAAAAATAATAAAAGATAATTAGATGTTTTTATTTTATAATACAACTCATTTAAAAAATGTATATATAATACACCTATAAATTTAAATTTCACAATGTCACTTTCTTATAGATAGATAGATAGATAGATTTTACTACCATTAATCAATCAATTAATTATTAGTACAATCACAATCTTAAAATTTATAAGACATTTAATATATTTATATTTTTCTTTCCAGATTTAAATAACTAAATTTTAAAATTATATATTTTTTATCCGTAGGAATCGAAAACAAATACCGGGGGGTTTACAACAACTCACGCACCTTGCTCAACCAACTAAGCTAGACCCCCTCGATACTTTAAAATTATATTTTGAATGTTTCTTAACATGCATAAGAAATATTTTAATTAAAGTAATTTTAAAATTTTACTGATATTAATTTATTCGATTTTTGTAATCATATTTCTATTATTATTATTATTATTATTATTATTATTATTATTATTATTATTATTATAAAATTAAACATTAAAAATTAAATATAATAAAGATAAAGATAATGTCAAATAGGTCATTTTTAATATATTAACACTAATTTAAATTTTTTATTAAAGGTAACATGTTAAGTCTTTTAATGATAATTTCAAATAATTTATAGTATTCACAAGTTATATATACAATTTACTCCCTATGTCCCTATTTATAAGACCCTTTCAACTAATTTAGTTAATCACATTAAATTGTCAATAATGTATATTGTTTTTTCTCCAAAAGTACCCTTAACTTTTTTTGAAATTAATCATCTCTCTTTACTTAATTGTTTTTCATCTAATTAATTAATCTTTGGAGAGAGAATACTAAATTAAGGGTATCATAGGAAAAAAATAATTAATGCATCTAGAAATTAGAAAAGGGTCTTATGAAAAGGGACAAGCAATTTTTAGAAAATAGTCTTATAAATAGGAACGGAAGGAGTAACAAATAGGGATGAATATTTTTTTTATAAAAGAAAGTAGAAAATTTACACTTAATTCACGGGAAAGAATAACATACTTAAAATCACATTAACATATAAATTATTATGGTGAAATTGTATTATTTTATTATAATAATTTTAATTTAAATGTATTTTTTATTGTTGTTTCTTTCTTAACTTAAATAATTGACTGATTGTTTTATTTTAAAAACAAATAGAAGTATGAAAAAATATTAAAAATGGATATGAATATTTTTCATAAAAATATGAAGAAAAATTTACATTTAACTTACTAGATTAGATATATATAATATAACACATGGGGATGAACATTTTCTATAAAAACAAGTAAGAGAATTTACTTTGAATTAACAGGAATAAACTTTTTTCTAAAAAATTTTGTCCAATCAAAATTAAAATTTCTTTTACATAATTAATATATATTTAATTACATAAAAAATCAATTTAAACCAACATAATCACTATTATTTTCTCCATACAAAATTAGTGTCAAAGATTAATTTTTAAGCAAATAATTATTAATTTTTATTTATTATCATCTCATTTATATAAATTATTCATTATTTTCTTCTACCTGAAAAAATTATAATTTTCTTTTATGTATTGATATGTATATGCCAATATATTAAAATAAAATTTATATATATAAAATATAACAAATAGGGATGAACCTTTTTTTTATATAAAAGTGAGTAAATTTGTTTACTTAATTCATATGAATGAACAATTTACCTAATATCACATTAATATCTAAATTATTATGGTAAAATTATATTATTTTATTATAATAATTTTAATTTAAATGTATTTTTTATGTCTATCTTTTTCCTGACTAAATCATTTATTCAATGTTTTATTTTATAAAAATAGTAAGTATGAAAAAATATAAAAAAAATTGGGATGAATATGTTTTTTAAAAGTATGAGCAGAAATTTAGACTTAACGTACCAATTTAGATATATAAAACATAATACATGGGGATGAACATGTTTTATAAAAATAAGTAGGAAAGTTTACACTGAATTTACAAGATTAAATTTTTTACTAAATATCTTTATCCAAAAAATATTAAAATTTCTTTTACATAATTAGTATATATTTAATTGCATAACAAAAACCAAATTAAATCAATATAATCACTATTATTTTCTCCACATAAAGTTAGTGTCTAAAATTAATTTTTAAGAAAATAATTATTCATTTTTTATTTATTTTATTCTCTATTAAATAAATTATTCAAGATTTTCTTTTATTTATTTTAAAGAAAATTTCTCTTCATTTTTCATTTATTTTTAATTTTCTTTTATATATTGATATGTACATGGCAAAATATAAAAATAAAAGTTATATATAAAATTTAACACATAGGGATACATTTTTTTTTTATAAAAACAATTCATGAAGATGAACAATTTACCTGAAATCTCATTAATATCTAAATTTTTATGGTGGATTTATATTATTTTATTATAACGATGTTAATTTAAAAAAAATTATGACTGTCTCTTTTCATATTTAAATAATTTATTGAATGTTTTATTTTACGAACATAGAAAGAATGAAAAATAACAAATGAGGATGAATATTTTTCATGAAAGTATGAAGAGAAATTTAGACTTAACTTACTATATATAATATAACACAAATGGATGAAATTTTTTTTATAAAAACAAGTAGGAAAATTTATACTGAATTCATGGGATAAATTTTTTTACCAAAGATTTTTTCAATCAAAATTAAAATTTCTTTCACATAATTAATATATATTTTATTACATAGCAAAAATCAAATTTAAATCAACATAATCACTAATATTTTCTCCATGCAAAATTAGTGTCAAAAATAAATTTTTATGCAAATTATTATTCATTTTTATTTATAATCTTCTTAAATAAATTATTCATGATTTTCTTGTACCTGGACAAATTTTAATTTTCTTTTAAACATTCATATGTACAAGTCAATACATTAAAATAAAAATTATACATAAAATATATCACATAGTGATGAATATTTCTTTTATATAAAAGCAAGTAGAAATTTTTACTTAATTCATTCACCGAATGAATAATTTACCTGAAGTCACATCAATATCTAAATTATTATGGTGAAATTATATTTCATTATTATCATAATTTTAATTTGAATGTTTTTTATAGCTGTCTTTTTCTTTATTTAAATAATTTATTGAATGTTTTATTTTACAAACATGGAACAAAATATAACATGTTAGAATCTAAGACTTTGGACGATGTCTAACCCCTCAAACTTCGGTTTTGATGATAACAAATGAGATTAAATTTTGAAGTATCTAATGTTCTATGTTTGAGTATTATAGGTACTACACCGTCCAATGCCTCAATGGTATTGTATTTCTTAATCTCAAACAAGATAGTTCTATGTGTACAGTGCGTCCAATGAGTAATTGGAAACTTATTTTTTCTAAGTATAAAATCCAGTGTCCAATACACTGTTATAAAACAAGCGTCCAATACATTGTGAAAACCAGTGTGTAAACACTGCGTCCATTCGAGGAAGCATCCAGCGCCTATATAACTTACATCATCTTTTCTATCAAACATTTATATAATACGTCCATGATTGTGTGAAAGTACACTTATACTTTTCGATGATGATTCTCTGAAATGTTCTGTTATTCCCTCTCTTTTCTAATGTGACATTTCATTTGAAAATTCGACAAGTGTACCACAGGGGACAGAAAAGCTTCTCTCTGCAGGAACCGTACAAGTAGTGGAGGCGCTGCATGTACTGTTGTCTCCTCCATCTCTCCACCCCAAGCTGACACGTAGCAACGGTCATATGATTGTGAGAGAACGGTTATTGGCAAGGGCACAGATCCCACAATGGATATCTTCACCAAGTTGCCTATAAATAGAGGAACAAGCTCACGAAATCAACAACGAAGCATTCATATTTTTCTAAGAGCTGTAACTCTGCCAAATCAATTGGACGACCTACACTTGTGCAAAAAGAGAAATCTTCTTAGCTTTGCTAAGTTATTCTGTGTATTCAAGTTATATTGTATTATCCTCTCTTGTGAGATTTATCTCTTTAACTTGTACTCAAACAGTTTCTGTTTGGAAAGCCAGGAGTGGCTTAGTGACAAAGAATACTTGGGTGTTCTTTAATCTCAGGGGGAGATTAAAGGTGTGCCAGAAGTGGCTTAGAGAATACTTGTAGCCAGGAGTGGCAGGGTATATAAAATACTTGTTTGTAATCAGAATTTGATTAGTGGAACCCTTCAAAGGTTTTTGAAGGAGAACTGGACATAGCTCAGGTTGAGTGAACCAATATAAACTAAGTGTTTTTACTCTATCGCTTTCAAGCTTACTTGCTATTCTCTTGAGTTATTTCTTCACATACTACACACAAGTTTCTTTATATCTTATTTGTGAAAACTTCTTATTTGCGCCTGGACGTTAACTAGAAAACGCAGTTTCACCAAACTGTCATTTTAACGATTGGACGATACCTGTGATCTTTTGTTTTACAAGTCCTTTGTGAAACTAAAGTTAGTTTATCTCCATCTTTGCGAAAAGTTTTTAAACTATATAACTAACACACTATTCAACCCCCATTCTAGTGTGATTCTCTGCATTTCAGTTGGTATCAGAGCTCGGCCTCTCGGGTTGAGTACTTAGCAGTACAGAGGAAACTAGATCCTGAGAAAGATGGAAAATGAGGAACAAGCTGCGAACAGACCACCGCTCTTCAAGGGTGTCAAATATGATTACTGGAAGCAAAGAATGATAGCATTCTTTGAGTCCTGTCATATAGACATGTGGGACGTTGTGGAGATGGGCGACTACATTCCATTCGATGAGAATCTCAACGAGATCCCAAAGGCTAGATGGACGGAGGAGCAAAAACAAAGATTTCATTTCAACTCCAGAGCCAGAAATACCATCATGTGTGCACTGTCCGAACAAGAATACAACAAAGTGCACAATTTCAAAAGCGTGAAACAAATGTGGGACACTCTTGCGTTAACGTATGAGGGTTCCAGCCAAGTAAAATGCAACAAACTCAATCTTCTTACTCGTCAATATGAACTATTTAGTATGAAGGGAAACAAGGACATACAAAGTATGTTTGGACGGTTTCAAACCATACTAAATGAGCTTAGAACACATGGTAAAGATTACAACAACTATGAACATATTGACAAAATTCTGAGGAGTTTGCCTAGGCAATGGAGACTACAGGTTACAGCTTTGAGAGAAACCAAAGGACTGGATGATATGTCCTTAGAAGAGCTTGTGGGAATCCTTAAAGTGCATGAGCTGGAACTGCAACAAGATGGTGATGGCAAGAAAAGCAAGTCTTTGGCACTCAGCGTCCAGAAGCCAAAGAAAGCACCATCGTCTAAAGCCATGCAAGCTGAAGCATCATCGGATGAACAATCTAAAGATGATGACTCAGACAAGGGTGATGAGCTATCCTTCATATCCAAGAGAATCCACTCTATGTGGAAGAAGAAAGGTGGATCCAAATGGAGAAACCTGAACAAGAAAGGTCTCAAGGAAAAGAATGAGAAGAGTCCAATCGTATGCTACGAATGCAAGAAGCCCGGACACTTCAAATCAGAATGCCCAGACCTTGACAAGAGCAAGGATAAGAAGAAGAAAGTCTTCAACAAAAAGAAGGGCAAAAAGGTTATGATGTCCACATGGAAAGATCTGGACGATGACTCATCATCGGAAGATGAAGAAGAAGAGGAAGCACACATATATCTGATGGCAGACACTACATCAGATTCTTCCGAACTAGAAGAGGAAGATGAGGTAAACTTTAATGATTTAAGGTCACTTCAAGAAGCTTATCATGATTTACTTTCAAACTCTTCTATTCTGTCAAAGGCGTACAAAACTTTGAAGAAATCCTCCAAGTCACTTTCAAAAGAAAAAGAAGTTTTAGAAAACAGTCTCAAACAACTTGAAAGTGAAAAGGAAGATTTACAGAGGAAGTTAACAGAGCTCTCAAAGGAACATAAAGCCTTAAATGAGGATAGGCGAACTCTCTGGAATGATACTGCTCAAGCCTATAAATCCTATGAGGATTCAAGGACTAGAGAAATGAATCTTTCCATAGAGATTCAAACTCTTAAAGCAGAAAACAAAAGGCTAGTTGAGAAGCTTCTAAAAGTTGAAGCAGATACTTCTTTAAGAGGCCAACCACATGATGTTATAAAACTTCATGAAGAGATTGACAGCCTAAAGAAGGATCTGTCAAACTTTGTCAAGGGATCTAACAACCTTAAAATGCTTTTAAAATATAAAGGTTGTAAGAGACCAAATGACAGGTCAGGGCATGGATATAAGGGAAAGAAATATATTCATGATGAGAAAGTAGATGTGTGTTACTTTTGTGGGAAACCTGGACACATAACGTCCAAATGCAGACACCTGCCTAAGAAGGGAGCGTCCAGTGCCCTTCAAACTAACAAGAAAGGACCTAAGTCAATCTGGGTACCTAAGGATAAAATTGTTCCTGTTGCAGACATGCTTAACAGTAGGAAAGAAACTCCAGTCAAGGTACCTGGACAGTGGGTGCTCGCATCACATGACAGGAGAAAAGTGTATGTTCCAAAGCCTCTAACCCAAGACTGGTGGGACAGTCACTTTCGGAGGGAATCAGAAAGGGATGATAGCTGGCGTGGGTAAGATCAGTATACCACCCTATCCCTGTATTGATAATGTCCTTTATGTTAAAGGTCTCAAGCACAATCTACTTAGCATAAGTCATGTAATAATGGATATGATGTTGCCTTTAAGAAAGGAGAATGTATAGTCAAGAACTCCGATGGATCCCTTCTCTTTATTGCAAAGAGGCAAGGTAATCTGTACAAGATTAAACTTGGGAAACTATCAAGTCAAAATGTATCATGCTTAGTTTCAGTTAAAGAAAATCATTAGCTATGGCATAAAAGACTTGGGCATGCCAGCTTGAGATTAATCTCAAAGCTTAATAGGCACAACCTCGTGAGAGGATTACCAAGTATGTCACATAAAGATGATCTTCTTTGTGAAGCCTGTCAGAAAGGGAAACAAGTGAAAAGCTCTTTTCAAAGTAAAAAAATTGTTTCCACTTCTAGACCTCTTGAGCTGTTACATATTGACCTGTTTGGACCCACAAGAACAGCCTCTGTAAGTGGTAAGAGATACGGATTGGTTATAGTGGACGACTATACAAGATGGACATGGGTCATGTTCCTATCTCACAAAGATGAGTCTTTTAAGGTCTTCTATAACTTCTGTAAAAGAATTCAAAATGGAAAAGGAGTATGCATTACTTCGATCCGAAGTGATCATGGGGGAGAATTTGAAAACGAAGTTTTCAAAGGTTCTGTGAGGATAATGGTATCCTTCACAACTTTTCAACACCCAGAACACCACAACAGAATGGTGTTGTTGAGAGGAAGAACAGGTCACTCCAAGAGATAGCCAGAACCATGTTGAATAATAATTCAACCCCTAAACACTTTTGGGCTGAAGCAATGAATACTCCCTGTTATTTACATAACAAAATCTATATTAGGCCTATCATGAAAAAGACTCCATATGAATTGTGGAAAGGGAGAAGACCCAACATATCCTACTTCCATCCATTTGGATGTCAATGTTTCATTCTGAAGACTAAGGACAACTTGGGAAAATTTGACTCTAAGTGTGATGAAGGAATATTGCTTGGATATTTTGAAACCTCAAAGGCATATAGAGTTTATAATTTTAGAACCTTAGTTGTTGAAGAAGCCATCCATGTGAAGTTCAATGACACCAAGCCTGATAAGGAATTATCAGAGCTGGATGAATCATTTACAGATCTCAGGTTGGACGATGCAAAGAAGTCATCAGACACGTCCAATAATGATGTCTCAGTTGAAGAGTCCAATGCACCCCTGGACAGTCCAGCAGAAGAACAAAGGGAACCAACTGGACACAACTGGCAAATGAAGAAGCATCATCCAGAAGATCAAATCATTGGTGATCAAAAGGATAAAGTCAAAACCAGATCTTCGCTTCAACAAGGTCACACAGCATTCATATCACAGATAGAACCTAAGACTGTGGACGATGCCCTGGAAGATGAAAGCTGGGTCAAAGCAATGCAAGAAGAACTTGATCAGTTTCAAAAGAACGATGTTTGGAAGCTTGTAGAACTCCCAGATGACAAAGAAGCTGTAGGAGCTAAGTGGGTGTTCAGAAACAAGCTGGACGAAACATGTAATGTTGTGAGAAACAAAGCCAGGCTGGTAGCCAAAGGTTACTCACAACAAGAAGGTATAGATTATACTGAAACTTATGCACCTGTTGCACGTCTAGAGGCAATTCGCATTTTACTATCATTTGCAGCTCATAGCAATATGAAGCTATATCAAATGGACGTAAAAAGTGCATTCCTCAATGGATTAATAAAAGAAGAAGTCTATGTGGAACAACCCCCAGGGTTTGAGAGTGATGCTTTTCCTAATCATGTTTTCAAACTTAACAAAGCGTTATATGGACTGAAACAAGCACCAAGAGCTTGGTATGAAAAACTCGGCTCATTTCTTTCAGAAAATGGTTTTTCAAGAGGAAAAGTAGACACTACACTATTTCGCAAAGATTATTCTTCTGATTTTGTTATTGCTCAAATATATGTTGATGATATTATATTTGGTGCTACTAATGAATCTCTTTGTGAGGAGTTTGCTAAGTTAATGCAGACAGAATTTGAGATGAGCATGATGGGAGAACTAAAATTCTTCCTTGGACTTCAAATCAAGCAAACTGATAAAGGCATATACATACATCAAACCAAGTATGTTAAGGAGCTTCTGAAGAAGTTCAAAATGGATGATGCAAAGCCAATGAAAACTTCTATGCATCCAACAACAGTACTTGGACTAGACGATAGTTCAAAAAAGGTGGACAACACCCTATACAGAGGAATGATAGGATCACTCCTATACCTCACAGCGTCCAAACCTGACATCATGTTCAGTGTATGCTTATGTGGCAAATTCCAATCTGACCCAAGGGAAGTTCACTTAACTGCTATTAAAAGAATCTTTTGATATCTTGTTGGAACAACTAATCTTGGTCTATATTTTAAAAGGCAGAAAGATTTCAGATTAGTTGGGTACTGTGATGCTGACTATGCTAGAGACAGAATTGAAAGAAAAAGCACTAGTGGAGGATGTCACTTCATTGGTGAAAACTTAGTCTCCTGGATATGCAAGAAGCAAGAAACCATTGCACTATCCACTGCTGAAGCATAGTATATTTCAACTGCAAATTGCTGCTCTCAAATCTTATGGATCAAGCATCAACTTGAGGACTACAACATATATGAGAGTAAAATTCCTATCTTCTGTGATAGCAAAGCTGCAATTGGTCTTTCTAAAAACCCTATATTACATTCAAGGGCAAAACATATAGAAATTAAACATCACTTTATAAGAGATCATGTTCAAAAAGGTACTGTGGAATTACATTTTGTAACCACAGATAATCAGCTAGCTGATATATTTACTAAACCCCTTACTGAAGACAAGCTAGTCCTTCTAAGGAATAGGCTTGGCATGAATCTTGTAAAGGAATGATTAATATCTGCATGTAGCGTCCAATGTGACTACAGCATCCAATGGACATGTCGTCCAAAGGTCACTTAGTCATGCATGTGTACTGCATATGTAACACTTAAGTCCAATGACTGGACGATGTTTTCTTTCTGTTATGTTTCTTTTTCATTTAATTTTTTTTATGGTTAAAACATTTCATTTTGAGTAAGTGTGAGTTAATGCTCTATGCTTAGTCACTTAGCTGTTGGTAACAGTACACAGTTACCCATATCCTCAGCACGCCTCATCATGGCAGGTCTTATGGCATAATCTCCTTTTCAAATATTCATAAAAGCCCAAAACCATTTTGTGTTCTCCAAACAGAGACTATACTTAAACTGTCAAATCTACTCAGCAAATTACTTTACCAATTTCCCTACTCTGAGATTATCTTCTACCTTAAGCACTTTCACTCTCTCTCTCTTAGAAAACCTAAACACTCTCTGCAAAATCTAAAAATCCAACCTTTATCATCATGGCGAACTCTGATAACTCAAGTGCCTCTGAACTTGATGTTCATACCTACCCTGAAACCACTATTCTGTCTCAAGGTGCTACTACTGTCCACATTGAGCACTTCTTCGACATTGAACAACTTGAAAAGTTAGGTCTCAACATTGAAGAAAGTCTCCTAAAATGTGGGATCAGAGGATACTTCAATGACAACCAGAAGATATTTCCAAAGCTGATCAGGATGTTCTGGAGAAATGCAAGGTTCCACACTTCAAGGGAACTTGTGGCCACTGTACTTGGACGAGAAGTGACTCTGTCCACTGAATCAATAGCCAAAGTCACACTGGCTGTGTCAGGGAACAAAATCATTACAATCTAAAGTGGGCCAAGAAATATGAAAACCATGTTGGGACGGTGCTTTGCAAGAACAAGTCTACAGACACATCCAAGATTGAATACAAGAATTTGTGTGAAGAAGCAAAGATATGGCAGCAAGTATGCAATAAGAGCATTCTGCACAAAGCTGGGTCTAAGTACTCAGTCACGGACTTACACAAGTTCGTGATATTTCATCTAATGGAAGGTATCCCATTCAACCTACCTCACACCATTTACATCAATATTTTACGTATGATGAAGACTATTGGTGGAAATGATGACATCTTCTACGCCGCACTGCTAAAAAGATCCTCTGGGATCAGAAAGTATACCAACGATTTTTTGATGAGTTGGATGAAGCTGATCATGAACATATTGTGAGAAAAGGAGGAATTGTTGCAACACAACAGAAATTCGGTGAATCAAACATTAAGCCGATGAAGATAAAGCTTACTGCAAAGGTCCTAAGGGATTTGGACGAGGAAAGCATAAACAAGAAGCATCATGAGCAAAGCAGAATCATTCATAATGATGAGGAAGAAGATATTGATCTTCTAGGTCTTAGAAGAAAGATCAAACGACTAATGGAAGAACAAGATAGCAAGAAAGTAACAAGACATATGTCCCAACAGCATGAAGAAGATGCAGAAAAAGAAAGAAGAACCAAGAAAAGACTTGTTGCTCCTGCACCATCCAATCCACCTGCTGAGAAGCGTCCAAGGACTGCTCCGTCCAAATCTGCACAGGATGAGCAGCGTCCAAACACTGCTTCAGTGAAGCCTGCACTAGAAAAGCCCAGAGTTCGCAAGCTGAAAATGCTAGATGACTCTGATGATAAGGATCAAATGCCCATCGGCCAAATTAAAAGGAAAGCTGAAGAAATGGAGTCTGCACAGCAGAAGAAACAGAAAGTATCTGCTGCATCCAAAGCAAGTACTACTATTTTTCCTACTAAAGTACCAAGAAGAGTAAAAACTCAGGCAGCAAGGCCAAGGAAAGTTCCAATTACACTCCCCACCTCTCAAGACACTGAGAGCGAATCTACAAGTGCTCCACAACCTACTCCAACAGTTACTTCAACATTAACATCAGCACAACGTCCAACTCTCCAGTTAGATTTATCAAAATTTGTGCGTCCAAGGGATGCTTGGAGAGATGCATGGCCTCAATGGACGATCCTACCAAAGGAGAAGACACAGGAAGAAGTAGACAAAGCAAAGTTCCCTGTTGCATTCTTCACAAGGAATGAATAGAACTATTGCAAGAAGAAAGATGTTATATGGAGATCTCACCAGGAACCACTGGAGAGAAGTCTCACTACAGTATATGCACCCGAATGGACGAAATATGACTATGTTCATCCTCAATCTGCTGAATTTGCTTCGTTACCAGAAGGAACTATAATCATCAATCCTCCATCAACTTGGATGAAAGAATCTTATCCAAACCTGGTTAGGATGGAGTGCCCTTATACATGTCCAACTGGGACTCAGCAACGGGTGCGTCCAGCTGAAGATGAACTTCCTGAGCCAGAAGTTGAAGTTGCATCTAAATTAGCCAAAACTGTGGCAGAGCAGAAGGGAAAGGATCAAAGAAAGAGGAAACCAGCAACAAAGAAGCCCCCTTTTAGCAACAAAGATGAATTGGCTGCCGAATTAAAAATAGCCATAAAAGAGAGTTTGACCCATCCAAAACAAAGCAACGTCTAGAAGTGCAATGGGTCAAAGATGTTCACATCTGGACTCCCATCACAAAATTTCTTCCACTACCACCCGGAACTCCATTGTTCAACTTTCAGCCCAGTGATTATGATGATCTTGGCAAACTGCTCCAGCAAATGTACATTCAAGACCAAGTAGTTGCTTATCTACCCAACCTCCACATCAAACGCTCCACTGATATCAAGTTTGTACTTGATAAGGTATGTCCTAGACTACCTCTATATGATGCTGGAAAGAAGAAAGGGTTTAAGTACTATGGCACTGAGATGCCTAGTAGAGATGAAAAGGTTCAGCTCTTGACTTCCTCACATACCTGGAATCAACTTTTCGATAAGACTGGAAAGCTAACAAGGCCTCTAGGCACTTTTGACACCATGATCTTCTGGCGTCAAATTGTGTAGGCAGATACGCAGAAAGCCTCAACCTCTGGATGCTCCAAGGATTCATTCTTTCATCCTCCAGAAGGACTTGAAGTATTGCATCCAGTCAAGACTCATCATTTCACTGACACCTTCGCTTGCTTCCTGACGGATGATGATGATTATATCGATCTGTTGAAGAAACTACCAATCATCAGAAGCAACAAGGTATATGACCTCAGAAGTCTTGACCGCGCTGAATTTGCATAAGAAGTTCAAATGCTTCATGACCTCCAAAAAGCTGAAGAAGAAAGAGCATTGCAAGAGCAAGCTGAAAGAGAAAGAGCTAAACAAATTCGCCTTGAACAAGAACGAGCAGAACAAGCTGAACAAGCTCGACTGGTGCGAATCGAAAATGAACAAGCTAAGATTTCTGCTAAAGAACAAGCTGAGCGGGTTGCCAAACCAAAGGTTACACAAGCAGAATTGGATGAAGCCTCTGCAAAGGTGACTAATATGCTCATTCATTTAGACTTAGAGATCGAGGTGCAGGTGGACATGGAACACTTTGTCACCTCCCATGAGGAACAAACTGTCCAATCTGAACCATCCAAGGATGCAAACATGGCTGAGGTTGAAGCATCACAACTAATGGAGTCTACTGCTGACAAGCCTCTTCATGAAGTTGCTACAAGCATACCAGTGGTGTTTGGCTCTTCAAATAAATAGTTATAATTTATCATGCAAAGAAACTAATGTAACATTAGTTGTAATCAAATTTGTTGTTTAAATATGGGTCACGAAGCTGGTATTGCCGCACCGAACAATATTGAAGGTTAAGTAATTCAACTTAGAGTATTTAACCCTTTTTTTATTTTAGTGAAATTATATTAGTCTTATAAAGAGCTTAATTAGTTAAAAAAATTTGTTTAAATTAGTTAAATTAATACGCAAATTATTTATGATATTAAATAATTCGTTTGAAGAAAAAATATAATTTCTACTCAATTCAAAATTACTATGCTTATTTTTATTTAATTGATACATAAATTAAAAAATAAACATATTTATTACTTACATAAATGAAAATATATATTAAAAAAATCTATGCATTTTTTGTTTTAGTAAAATTGTTGTTCTATTTCTGCCCTTTAATTTTTTGAGAATTATACTTTATTTGGGATGTTAGATAGTGGTGTTTGGCTCTTCAAATAAATAGTTTTTTTTAATCAAGTGATATTGAAGAAACCAAAATTTAATTGTAAAAAAATAGGCTTAAATATGGTTTAGGTCCCTGATAAATGATCGATTTTTATTTTGGGTCCCTAATAAATTTTTTCATTGCATTGGATCCATGATATATCAAAATTTTTGTTTTGAGTCTCTGCCATCAGTTAATTGATGCAAAAAAGATATATGTATTTAAATTTTAATAACAGTACTTTAAAATTTGTGACTGTAGAAATTAACTTTATAAGAAATTTATGATATTTTATAATAAAAAATTTATGTTGATTAAACCATTAGTATTCTTAATAACAATAAAAATCATATAAAAAATACAATTATAAGTTAAAATTTCATATTAAAAAATGACAATGTACACACAAACTTTAATATGGTTGTAACATTTTTTTTAAAAAAAGCTTGAAAAATATTCAATAACAATCAAATTTTTATGTTGATTAAACTATTAGTATTCTTAATAACAATAAAAATAATATAAGAAAATACAATTGCAAGTTAAAATTTCATATTAATAAATGACAATGTACACACAGAATAATTAATATGGTTTTAACATTTTTTATAAATAAAAAATTTAATGGTTTTAATTTATCATACTGGTATTGCTGCACCAAAAAATTTTAAAGTTTAAGTAATTTAACTTACAGTATTTAACTTTTTTTTTGTGAAATTATATTAGTCTTATAAACATCTTAATTAGTTAAAAAAAAATTGTTTAAATCAGTTAAATTTTGCATTAACACGTTACATAAATACCAACAAAATTTAAGTAATTTCTTTAACTTCAATCTATAAAAATAACCATCTCATAATGAAAATAGGGTATTAAAATTATAACATTTTCCCCCTCATTTTCAACATTTTAAAGTGTTAGTGTTTGGTCAATATTTTATTTATTTATAAATTTTAAAGTTAAATTTTATAACTAATGATAAATATTAAATGTAAGTATTTGTTGCCCATTTTAATTTTTTTTATCATTAGCCTATTTTAATTTATTTAGTGAAATTGAACAATACTAATTTAAAGTTAAAAGGTAAATTTGTTTGATAAAGTAATTTTGTAAATATTTAGTTTATTTTTTTTTCCATAGTCATATTTTTGCCCACGTTATCATGCATACATGATAGAGCCATGTGCCTGCAGCGAAAAATACGCCGACTTGAACCAACCTGTCCTTTCTCCTTCTCCCTCACGGCTCCTTCTTCTCTTTCTCCAGTTCCTACTTCACGGTACACAAACCCACCCGAAATTTGAATTTGAATTGCTATAGATATCCCGCCTAACAACATGTGCATTGGCTATTTTTCTTCTATAAGACAGGTAAGAAATGTTGTGTGTGCCATCTTTCAAGTCCGGTGCTCTCCTCCGAGTTTTGAACCTCTCAAATTCGTTTTGTCTTCAACGTCAAAACCCATTATTTTAGGCACTGGTTGCAGGCATGTTTTCGCCTCTGCGCCTCCCCCAACCATGACGACGAAGTAAGTCACGCTTCTTCTTTCCAATTTTCTTTCCTTTTTTTATTGGCCATTTTTGCCAAAAAAAAACCCTTTGATTTTTTATATTTTGTTTTATTATTTGTAGGGTATTATAGTTCTATAGTTCTATGGTGGACCAAAAGCTCTGATGAATGCTTGGTCAAATGAACACTTTGGGAGGTAGGAAAGTTCAGATGAACCCATGTATTCTGATACACAATTTCACCGATTAATTATGCTTCATTTGAATTTTCAATTTTGAATTGCATAAGATATCGCGCCTATACTTTCATCATACCATGAAGAATCGTCTATAAATAGACTTTGTGTGTTGTTTTGGGTATTGCAGTTTAGGGGTGTTTGTGGTGCGATTTGGTTCGGTTTTTGGCTTAAAAGTCACCCGAACCAAACAAGGAAATTAAGTGCGGTTCGGTTTGGTTCGGTTTAAATGTATTATGAATCCGAACCAAACCAAACCAATCTTTAGCGGTTTTGTTTGGTTCGGTTTTTACGGTTTTAAAAATTTGCTATTAAGTATTAAAAAAATCAAAATATTTATCAATTCAATGTGACACTTCCACTGTTAGATGAAACACCTCTCTTTTCTAGTAAGGAATTTCTATTTTACTTGCATTATTAGCGAGAATGATTTAATCCTTGATTGTAAAGTAACAGTCCAAGTCTCTGTTCTTGATATCTCTACCTACCCTGAAACCACCATTGTGACCCAAGGTGTTGCTACTGTTCATATTGAACATTTCTTCGACATCAAGTACTTGGAGGGCCTCGGTCTCAACCTTGAAGAAAATCTGTTGAAGTGTGGCATTAAGGGCTACTTCAACGACAATCAGAAGATATACCTAGAACTGATCAGAATGTTCTGGAGAAATGCCAAGTTTGATACTCAACGTCAGATTGTGTCCATGGTGATTGGACGGGAAGTGGTTTTGTCCACTGAGACTATAGCCAAAGTCACTAGCTGTATCAGGGAACAAAATCAATACAGGCCGGACTGGGCTGAAAATTATGGTAATCATGTGGGAAAGGTACTCTGCAAGGACAAGTCGACTGAGTCAGTGAAGATTGAGTACAGGAACATGTGTGAAGAAGCCAAAATTTGGCAGCAAGTATGCAACAAAAGCATTTTGCATAAAGTTGGATCTAAGGATTCAGTCACGGACTTACACAAGTTCGTGTTGTTTCACTTGATGGAGGGCATCCCATTCAACCTACCTCATACCATCTACTTCAATATTCTTAGGATGATGAAGACTATTGGAGGTAATGATGATATCTTCTATGCTGCTTTGCTGAATAAAATTTTTTGGGATTAGAAAGTATACCAGAAATTTTATGATGAGTTGGACGATGAGGAAAATGAAGCAATCATGAGGATAGGTGAACTGATTGCACTCCAACAAAAGTTTGGAGAGTCCAACATTAAACCCATGAAGATTAAGCTAACTGCCAAAGTTCTAAGGGAGCTAGATGAAGAAAGTATCAACAAGAAACGACATGAGCAAAGCAGGCAGATACAAAACAATGAAGAAGAAGAGATAGACTTCCTAGGTCTTGGGAAGAAAATCAAAAAGCTCATGAAAGACCAAGAAACAAGAAAGGTGACAAGACAAATGTCACAACAGCAAGAAGAAGAAGCAGAAAAAGAAAGAAGGACAAGAAAAGGCATGTTGCTTCTGCATCGTCCAACCCTCCTGCACCTGTTGAGAAGCGTCCAAAGACTGCTTCATCCAAACCTACACCAGAAAAGCCCAGATTCCGAAAGTTGAAGATGTTAAGTGACTGATGATGATGATAACATTCCTATTGGCCAAATTAAGAGGAAAGCTGAAGAAGTAGAGTCTGGACCACAAAAGAAACAGAAGTTAGCTGCAGCGTCCAAAGTAGGTAGTTCTATTATACCTACTACAGTGCCTAGACGAGTAAAGACTCAAGCAACAAGGCCAAGAAGATTTCCTGTACCACCCCCTTCCTCTCAAGACACTGAGAGTGAATCAAACATAGCTTCATCTGCTGATCCACCAGTTGATCCAAAACCTGCACCAACACAACGTCCACCTCTCACATTGGACCTCACAAGAACTGTGCGTCCAAGAGATACTTGGAGATATGCATGGGCACCTTGGACCATTCCACCAAAGGTCCAAGAGAAGACGAAGGAAGAGAAAGACAAAGAAAGGTTCCCTGTTGCATTATCCACTAGGAATGAACAGAACTACTGCAAGAAGAAAGACATGGTATGGAGATCCCCTCAGGAACCTCTTGAGAGAAGCCTTACCAGTCTCTGCTCCAGACTAGACGAGGTATGATTATGTTCATCCTCAGTCAGCAGCTTATGCTTCACTACCAGAAGGGTTTATCATATGTAATCCTCCACCAACTTGGACGAGGCAATCTTATCCAACATTGGTTATGATGGGACACCCTTATACATGCCCAACTGGTACTCAACAAAGGGTGTGTCCAAATGAAGAAGATCTTCCTGAACCTAAAGTTGAAATCGCTTCTAAGTATGCCAAGTCATTGGCTGAAAAATCAGGAAAGGAACAGAGGAAAAGGAAGTCTGCAACAAGGAAACAACCGACACCTAGCACTGATACGGAACTGGCAGTGGAACTGCAAGCCACAATAAAAGAAAGCTTGGATCCATCCAAGTCCAAGCAACGTCCAACAGTGACATGGGTAAAGGACATTCAGTTCTGGACCCCACTCACCAAGTTCCTACCACTTCCACCAGGAAATCCAGTGCTGAATTTTCAACCAAGTGATTATGATGATCTTGGAAAACTGCTTCAACATATGTGCTTGTAAGACCAAGCAGTAGCATATCCTCCTCGCCTCCACATCGGACGCTCAACTGATATCAAGTTTGTACTTGATAAGGTATGTCCTAGACTACCTCTATATGAAGCTGGACGCAAGAAAGGATTTAAGTACTATGGTACTGAGATGCCTGATAGAGAAGAAAAAGTTCAGCTTTTGCCTTCATCACAAACCTGGAATCATCTGTTTGACAAGGCTGGTAAGCTCACATGCCCCTTCGGCACCTTTGACACCATGACTTTCTGGCGTCAAATTGTATGGAATGACACTCAACTCGCCTCAACCTCTGGATGCGCCAAGAACGACTTCATCACTCCACCAGAAGGAATTCAAGCCATACGACCAGTCAAAGCTTATCACTTCTCTGATACCTTTGCTTGCTTTATGAATGATAATGATGATTTTCTTGAAGTCTTGAAGACATTGCCAATCATCAGAAGCAACAAAGTGTATGATATTCGTCTTCTCTATTGTGCTGATTTTGTGCGGGATATTTAGATGCTTCATGACCTCCAGAAAGTTGAGGATGAAAAAGCTGAGCAAGAATAAGCTGCAAGAGAACGAGCAGAGCAGGCTGAGAAAGCTCGTTTAGAGCAGATTGCAAAAGAACAAGCTGAAAGAGCTATAGAAAACCAAGCAGAACGGGCTACCAAAACTAAAGCAACTCAAGCAGAATTAGACGAAGCTTCTGCAAAGATCAATGAAGTGCTCATCCAATTGGACCTGGAAAATGAAGTGGAAGTGGACGCTGAATACTTCGTCACTTCACATGAAGAGTAAACAGTTCGATCTGAAGCGTCCAAGGATGCAGACATGCAAGCAGTGGCTGAAACTAAAGTGCCACAACCTCCAGAGTCCATTGCTAACAAACCCATTCCTGAGGTTGCTACGAGTTTCCCTGTTGCGTATGCATCAATGAAGCACATTCTGGAATAAGACAAGTTGTGCCTACAAGTTCCTCAAGTCCAAGGGCCATTGTTCCTTTGAGATTTGTTGAACCACAAGGCGTTTCTGAAGACAGAGTACAAGAGATTGTTCATCAAGCTCTTAGGCAACAACAGGCAGAAACAGAAGCTGCTCTTCATGCATTCCGAGATAAACAACAGGCTGAAGCTGAACAGCATAGAAAAATGTTGCAAAATGCCATTGTTGATCAGTTCATGAATCTCTCTCAGATATTGGTGAGTCAGATTCAGTCAACAGCTACTAACCTCATTGGCACTGTTGCATATCCTGTTCAACCTACACCTCAATAGCAATATCCACAACCAACAGTTGACCAACCAGCACCACCAGAACATCCACCTCCACCACAAGATCCACCTCAACAGCCTTAAGTAACCATGATGGTCAAATCATTTTTCCATCTTTCAAACCCATTTTTTTTTGTTGATGACAAAAGGGGGAGAAACTGGAATTTTGATGTCATAGAGTTTTAAATTGCACTATTCTATGAAAACTCTTTTATCTTTGGCTGTTCATTTAATATATGAGGTGTTTTAATCTCCGCATCCATATCCTTGATATGATTTTACTCTGATACTATTGTTATTCTTAACATGCTTGTTATATCCTATGTTTTTAAAAGCATGAGAAATGTTGAACTCAAGGGGAGTACTTCATTTCACTTATTTACACCCTGTCAACACCTACTGGCATAGCATAATCATCCATTACTCATATGCTCTGATATATTTAAATGATTATGTATTTGCTCTCATCAAAATTTAGCATTATTTGTCATCATCAAAAAGGGGGAAATTATTAGAGTCTAAGACTTTGGACGATGTCCAACCCCCTAAAACTTCGATTTTGATGATAACAAATGAGATTAAATTTTGAAGTATCTAATGATTTATGCTTGAGTATTATAGGTACCGTCCAATGCCTCAATGGTATTGTATTTCTTAAGCTCAAACAATATATTTCTGTGTATAACGCGTCCAATGTATAACTGAAACTTGCTTTTATAAAGTGTAAACCCAACGTCCAATGTGCTGTAATGAAACAAGCGTCCAATGCATTGTGAAAACCGGTGTATAAACACTGCGTCCATTTAAGGAACGTCCACTCGCCTATATAACTTACACCTTTTTTTTATCAAACAGTTATATAATGCGTCCATGTTGTGTAAAAGTACACTTAAGTTTTTCGATGTTGATTCTCTGAAATGTTCATTATTCCCTCTCTTATAATATGTGACATTTCATTTGAATATTCAAAAGTGTACCACAAGGGACAAAAAAGCTTCTCTTTGCAAAAACCGTACTGAAGTGGAGGCGCTGCATGTACTGTTGTCTCCTCTCTCTCTCCACCCCAAGCTGACACGTAGCAACGGTCATATGATTGTGAAAGAACGATTTTTCACAAGGCTCAGAGCCCATAACGGATACATTCACTCTGTAGCCTATAAATAGAGGATCAAGCTCACAAAATCAACAACGAAGCATTCAAGTTTTCAAAGAGCTAAAACTCTGCTAAAACTATTGGACGACCTACACTTGTGCATAAAAAGCAACTCCTTAGCTTTTGCTTAGTAACTTTGTGTATTCTGCTTACATTGTAACATCCTCTCTGTGAGAGTTGATATGAACTTGTAATTAAACAGTTTGTTTGGAAAGCCAGGAGTGGTTAGTGACAAAGAATACTTGCGTGTTCTTTAATCTCAGGGGGAGATTAAAGGTGTGCCAGAACTGGCCTAGAGAATACTTGTAGCCAGAAGTGGCAGGGTAAAGAATACTTGTTTGTAATCAAAGTTTTGATTAGTGGAACCTTTCAAAAGGTTTTTTGAAGGAGAACTGGACGTAGCTCAGGTTGAGTGAACCAGTATAAACTAAGTGTTTTTACTCTATTGCTTTTTAGCTTTACCTGTTATCTCTAGAGTTATTTTCTCGCATTAGAAGCACAAGTTTCTTTGTTAACTTATTTGCGAAAAGTCTTTGTTTCACGCTTGGACGTTAGCTAGAAAAAGCAGTTTCATTAAACTGTTATTTTGAACCATTGGACGATATCTGCAACTCTCTGTTTTACAAGTTCTTTGTGAAAATCTAAGTTAAGATATCTCCATCTTTGCGAAAAAGGTTTTAACTTTTATCTAACACACTATTCAACCGCCCTTCTAGTGTGATTTCTTGCATTTCAGCTACGCAACATCAGATGGCAGTGCTGATGGAGTGTCTTGATGTGTTCAATAAAGCTTCTGGTGCTAAAGTTAGTGAGGCCAAAACTAGAGTATTTTTCTCTAAAGGAGTTCACCACAACATCTCTTCTAGAATTGTTGATATGGCAGACTTCAAAATTACTACTGATCTTGGAAAGTACGTCGAGATTCCTTTGTTGCACTCCAGGAAGACGAAGGATAGATACTTCCATGTGCTTCAACGAGCTAACCAAAGACTAGCTTCTTGGAAGGCTAATCACATGGCTTTCGCAAGGATAGTTACGTTAGCCCAAACGGTCATTCAGACAATGCCAACCTATTCTATGCAAGCGACAATGATTCCTAATTCGATTTGCGACAGTTTGGAACCTATGCAACGTCGTTTCATTTGGAATGACAGGGAGAATGGTAGAGGATGGCATTCGGTGTCTTGGGAAGTTATTCGTAAACCTCGCCATGAAGGAGGTCTAGGGCTCAAAAATCTCCATCTTTTCAACATGGCCTTCAAGATGAAATTAGTTTGGGAGATCATTGCAAACCTTGGGGAACTCTGGGTCCAAGTACTGAGAGCGAAATATCGTTGTGGATCAAAATGCGTCCCAAATTTTGAACTTAGACCCCAGGATTCCTCGACTCGGAAAGGAGTAGCTGCAGCTTGGAAGCTTGTCCAGAAATGCCTTCATTGGATTGTTGGGGATGGAAAGACTATTCGCTTTTGGAATGATCCTTGGTTACCATCAGGAACAATCTTGTCTGAAGTTGTTCATTCTCATCCGCCATGGGATGAACTCCAGAAAGTTGTGGCTGATTATATCGACCAGTCGGGGAATTGGAATAGGGGCCAAATTCTCACATACTTGCCACATTGGGTCTGGTGTGAAATCTCAGCTTATCCTTTACCAAATGATGCTCATGAATGTGACATGCCTTCATGGGGTCCAAGCCCTGATGGACAGTTCTCTGTCAACTCTGCTTATAAGGTCCTGACTCAAATCACATTCAATGCTTCTCCCTCAAGTTGGAACCGTATTTGGAAATGGGGGGCCCACACAGGATTTTACCAATTTTTTAGGGTGGTTATGTGTCTAAAATCAGTAAATCAGGTAATAATGTGCTCGGTTACATAGGGCGGCACATGAATTGAACCACTTCTTATAAAGAAATTAAATAGTGTAAAATTTACACCATAAAAACCATGAATAATATCTGGCTCCTTTAATTATCAGGTTGACCCACTAAGTATTTGTGGAAGTTTGAAAGAGGAGTGAGAAAACTGCACCCTCATTCTCTAATAAAAGCCGGTGACTCAAATTCCTTGTTTGGAGGACTAAATTGAAGATTTACATTTTGTAAAATGGCTCCGCGAAACTATTTTCTTTCAGTAGGGGTTATGGCATGTAAGTTGATGGGCAGGTTTACTCAAAATGGAGTAATGCATGCCACAGTACTATGTGTGCATACCAGTAGAACCTAAAAATTAAACTGAAAGGGCAAACCCAGTGACTCCATTGCTCAAACGACAATCATGGACGGAAAGGAAACTGATATAAGCATATGAGAACCTGCCCCATATTCAATCTCAAGAAACTCATCATTGATCAAGTAGCTAAAAATAGATTCAGGAAAAAAAAAAACAAACAAACAACTTACGATAATGAAAAAACTCCAGAAATTCAGGTTTGAAACAGTTGATCAGTTTCATGTTAACTGAACACAAAAAAAAACTGAACAGAAGTTCTAGTTTCTAAATACTAACCATGTCATCAAAGTCTTTGTTTCAACTTTTAACTAAACATAAAAATAAAAAACTGAACAGAAGAGTGGGGAGGCAATCACAGCTTTTAGATTTCACTTTCAGGAACAGTTAAGCTAGATGAGCCAGTTAAGCTAGATGCCCAGATGATGTTCCTGAAACTGATGCTGGCTCATCTGCAGCAGCACTGACTTTTTTTCTTCTTCTCTGGTGGTTCATCGTCGTCAGTTGGGATATAATTTGGCACATCAGCTGATGGGGAATAATCTGGTAGCATGAGGAAGAAACCGGCCAGAACAAGCTGATAGACCAAGAGAGGTTCAGAGTGATTACCATACAATATGCAGGCATGTTTTACGTAAGTTGAACTAATTTGGGTAAGCTTAAAATAAAGTAATTTTCAAATTGTACAAAAAATTATTATTGTTTTAGAAAAATTTTCGAAAGTAACTCTCGATGTGGCTTTAAAATAGTTTAAAATTTATTTTTGTATTAGATTCTGATTTAAAGCAAAGCATCTGATTTAAAAGCAAAGCATCTTTTATTTAGCTTTTGAGTAGTACAGAATTGAATCACCTTTCCACTTGGAGGCAGTGGCACACCTCTAAACATGCCTTGAAACCATTATGTTATGTGCATCAAGGTTTTGTGAGGTTGCGTCAGCTGCCACCAAAGGGAAAATCAATTTCACTAATAAAGTAATCAATGGACCTTACTTGAACAACACCACCCGCAATCAGTGGACCCACAACGTGACCTCCAATCACACTTTCTGATATCTTCGCTACCACATCCTGATAAGCAAAGTAAATTCTTTAATTGATATCAGGTCCTTAATATACTAATTAAGTATTAAAAAATAAAAATTAATACTTATGTTTGTTAAGTAGTTAAAAATATTAATAAAAAGCACACATTAGAAAAAACTTTCACTACCTCCCCAGGATTCACTGTAATCACGTAAGGGGTCAAGGTTTTTCCAACTACTATTAGTATCCTGCACTGTTACACAATCAAATTCAAAGTGCTTAACTCAAGCCAATAAACAACAATGCAATGCAATAAGGGTTCATCTTAGCTATAACCACAAAAAAATAACTATTTTGATATGAGAGGTTGAATTCTTCATACCACCCTTATTCTTTCCTAACATCAAATATTTGAAAAAAAAAAAAAAAAAAAAAAAAAAAAAAAAAAAAAACCAAACCGGTAGAAAAGAGCCCAAACATTGTTTTTTTATTCTTTTCGCATTTTTGGAACTATGGGGCCGCGGGCCCAAAAGGGAGGTGGGCGCCTTGTTGCTTTTTTTATTATTTACTGTTTAGCGTTTTAAAATATTGGGCCCATCAGCTACGCGACCAGGACAAAGGGTCCATCTCCATCTCTCAACCCTATCCCGCTCCTAAACGGCTATACCGAAGACGACTTTCTCTCTCGGCGACAATGGTTCCGCACCGCCGCAGCCCGAGGCGACACCGACTCACCGGCGACATCGACGCCGGCGGCGCCACCTTTATCATCAAGCTCGAGATCCTCGTCAGTCCTCTCCACACGTCCATGGCAGATCCAGTAGCCTCCAGCCACGACGTCGCCGGCGACGCTTCTCCTTCTACCGCCGGCACCTCCGTCATCATCTCCAAACTCAAATGCCAACCTTCGTACGCGACACACTCCAGAGGTCATCGTTCAACGTCACCGACAACTACAGCGCTGGCGGAGCAGCCTCCTCTGCATGGCGTCGCCGACGGGAGCACCTCGAACTCCGCCAACATCCAAGACGAACACGAACGCAAACCCGACGTCACCGAAGTAAAACTGCCATAGCGGCCTTGCGTCCAGTCGCCTCCACCACGGAGGGCGGTGGATTCGGTGGCGGCGTGGCGGAAGCAACTTCCGGCCACCTCTCAAACATGAATCGGGGCGGTGACAAACAAACGCCACTCATATTTAAAAAAAAAAAAATGCATGCAGTTAAATTAATTAAATACTATGTAATAAAGGATGTATAGTAAAGAAACAGTAAACAATGGAAAGGAACAGTAATCAATGCACATAGTATTTTTCTTTTGGATAGAAAGTAATCAATGCACAGATCTTATTCTTATCTACTAGTATAAAGGAAATAAAGTATAAAAGTTACTAACGATCAAGAAAAATCTCTGAAAATGACAAATGAACACACAAATCGAAGCTCCAGTCACCACCGGTAAAACCTCTCTCAATCTCAATCAGATAGGATATTACTGTTACTATTTATATAACCCTAAAATTAGGGTAACTTTTGTCCTGAAAGGCCACCCTTGTAATTTGTGGGCCCAGTAAAACTTTTTTTTTTCATTGTAAGAAAAAAAAAATATTGTAAAGAAATGATAGTATTTTTATGAATGAAAGTAATATTATTTTGAATTTTTTAATGCTAATAATATCGTTATACCAATTTTGAAAATTCACGTAAAAAGAAAAATGAAATAAACTTATTACTAATTAGCATTTCTCTTCTTTTGTCTTTTTTTAGGTAAATAATAATACTACTTGATGTCATGCCAAGGTGAAAAAGTTCACATAATTTCTTGATAAACACCAACCAGACATACTAACAAGTGTCACCTAATTATCCAAATTATGTTCTTTTTAATTTTACTTGATGTCCGTTTAATGGCTACCTTCTTTGTTTACGCATAACAGCTTGTTCCTCAACAGCCGGATTCCACCATGGGTCCTGCCCAAAGTGAAAGATTATCTATAATTTATAATTACTAAAAAAATTAAATTGTTTCCTAATAATAATAATAATAATAATGTCACTATTATATATCATTGGATTGGTTATTTTATATATATAAAAAAATCTAATGAAACTTTCTGAATTCTATATACATGAAACTTTAAAATACTGTACAAAGCAACAAAAATACACATTTGGTAAGTCGTAATTGCATGGGTAGTGGGTAACGGTGATTTTCATTTTAATAATGTAGGGAGGGCATATATTATACAATCCACTAAAGATCATGTTATCTAAAAATTTACTTTAGCTATTATATAGTCATCTATTATCTATTAATTCACACTAATGATTACTTTAATAATTTTGAACTTAAAGTTTACTTAACCAAAAAATTAAAGATTATAATATTACATCATTAGAGATTAAAAATTAATTTTATATATCATTAAAAAATTATTTATATTATTAGTATGCTCTAGTTAAATTCTTAAAGAAGTTTATATTCTTTACTTAATAAAAAAATAGAAATAATAATTAATAATTATTAACATGCTTTGCCCACACAAAAAATTATTAACATGCTTAATTCAACATAAATTTTAAAAAAATATTTATTCTTAAAACTTTATTTGAAATTTACAAAACTAATTATTTCTCTAAAATAACTTAAGTAAAACGTATATTAAGATTACTTGATATATGAATTAAAAATTTTATTGACAAGTGTCAAATAAAGAAAATACATTTATAATATTTTTGAATAATTTTATTATGAATAGTGCCAATTTAATTTCGTGTTTGAAGCTAAAATTTTACATATGTATTATTAAATTTAGGACACAAGATCGTTAAAAAAAAAAGGTTTACGGCACGAGATTGTTTGAATCTTTTTGTTTTATTTGAGAATAACTTTACATTATTAATGTATAAAATATTTGTTTTTAATATTTTATTCATATTATTTTTAAAACTTAATGTATATTTTTATATTTTTATTCTTATATAGTCTTCCTAACAGATTATACGCGTCTATTTCTACAAAGAAAATTTGTTTGTCTATCTGTCTATTTCTATCAATACACAAATTGATAGCATTAATACCTCAATTAAATATTTAAATAAAATTACAATGACTATTTAACTCTTATAGTAAAAGTAATTTTATAGAAAATATATTTTAACAGTAATTAATATATTTTTATATAAGTGTATATTACATACTATTGAACAATATGGAACAAACAAAATAATAATAATAATTACTAACATGCTTAATTAAACATAAAATTAAAAAATATAATTTATTCTTACAACTTTTTAAAAAAATACAAAAAAAAATATTTCTCTAAAATAACTGAAATAAAACGTATATTAAGCATGTTAATAATTTATATAAATTTTTATATACATATTATTCTGTTTAGGAAATAGGATAATTTGATTTTTTATTTATTTATTTGAGAATAACTTTACATTATTAATTTATAAAATATTTATTTTTATGATTTTATTTATATATTTTTTAAAATTTAAAATTTATTTTTTATATTTTTATTCTTATATAGTCTTCCTAACATATTATACGTGTCTATTTCTACTAAGAAAAATTGTTTGCCTGCTTGTCTATTTCTATCAATACACACACAGGTAGCATTAATATCTCAACTAAATATTTAAATAAAATTACAATGATCATTTAACTCTTTTAGTAAAAGTAATTTTATAGAAAATATATTTTAACAGTAAATAATATTTTTTTTATATAAGTGTATATTACATACTATTGAACAATATGGAACAAACAAAATAATAATTAATAATTACTAACATGCTTAATTAAACACAAAATTAAAAAATATTATTTATTCTTATAACTTTTTTTAAAAATACAAAAAATAATATTTCTCTGAAATAACTTATATAAAATGTATATTAAGCATGTTAATAATTTATATAAAGTTTTATATACCTATTATTTTGTTTAGGACACGGGATAATTTGAATCTTTTTTTGATTTGATAATAACTTTACATTATCAGTGTATAAAATATTTTTTTATGATTTTATTCATATATTTTTTAAAATTTAATCTGTATTTTTTTTTACTTCTATTCTTATATAGTCTTCGCAATAGGTTATACGTATCTATCTCCTCTAAGAAAATTTTTATGTCCGTCTACTTCTATAGATACACACATGGACAACATTAATATCTCAACTAAATATTTAAATAAAATTACAATGACTATTTAACTCATTTAATAAAAGCAATTTTATAAAAAAAAATATTTTAATTGAGTAATTAATATTTTTTTTATATAAGTGTATATTACATTAACAAATTAAATAATATAGAGTTAAGAAAATACATAAAGTTATTTCTATTATACTATTTAGGACATGGGATAGTTTATTTTTTTAATTAATTTAAGAATAACTTTGCATTATTAACGTATGAACTACGTGTATTTATGGTTTAATTCATATAATTTTTTAAAATTTAGTATGTACTTCTTTTTTCACCTATCTATAGGTAGCATTTTTACAAAACATTGTGAAGATATGTAAAGGATTTTTCTTGGACAAGATATAAATTAATTTCTTTACAAGAATTTATGCAAAAGTTTTATATTTAATATTATTTAAAACATATTTTTACTAATATCTCACATAAATATTGAAATACAATTACAATGATTATTTAAATCTTTTAATAAAAGTAATTTTATAAAAAAAATTCTGTAATTATATTTTTATATACCTATATATTATATTAAAAATAATATAAAGTTAAAGAAATATAGAAAGTAATTTCTAAAAATTAATATTTTTAAGATAAATAATATAAAAAAACTTAATTAATGAGTATTATTAAATTATTTGATTATAATATAATTGATCAAAACATTATGAAAAGATATTTATATAAATTTATGATTATATAACATAAAAAATAATAATAATATGTGATAACCTGTGCGAACGCACAGAGGTAATGTACTAGTTACTTCTACATCTGTCCATCACTTCTCTTATAAGCAGTTTCATGGAGTAGGTGTCAAAAAGCAAGTGCTAGTTTTAAAAGGTTATTCATTTATATTGAAAAACTAGTTACTTCTATACAGAAATGGTTGGTTTCACTCACCAATTATAAATCGTTGGTTAAAAGTTATAGTAACAATAATTGAAATTTTAATTTTAAAAAATAAAATATAAGTCGGCTTTTTATTGTTGGTTTAATTGTAATTTTTACCTTCAATTTTTTATTTTTTAGTAAATTTTACTCTCAATCAATTAATTTGGCGCATTTTACCCTCAACTTTTTAAAAACTTAAAAATTTTACCTTCCACCAATTTACTGACGTGGTATGCTAAAATAATTGTACTTTTTGTCCCCAAGTTTTTACTTTTTGGCTATTTTACCCCTAACTCTTTTTTTTATTTTACCCCAACTTTTTACTTTTTGATGAATTTTATCCTCATTTTTTACGCTTATCCAGCATGTCACGTCAGTATAATAGTAGAAGGTAAAATTTGCAAGTTTTTTAAAAATTTGGGATAAAATGCACCATATTAATTTGTTAGGGGTAAAATTCGTCAAAAAGTAAAAAAAAAAAGGGGTAAAAAATACAATTAAACCTTTATTATTTGGTCTGATACCCCACTAACTGGTTATTCTTTCTTAATTTGCATATCATTTGTTTATAACATGCTGGTTTCAAAATATAAATAATTTGTTATTTTAAGTATGTTCAATTACTATCTTAATAAAAAAAAATACTCCCTCCGGTCCTTTATATAAGAAACAAATAACTAAATCATCAATACCAATAAAAATAGTTAAGTTAGTTAGTTATAATTAATAATGTCATAAATTTTAATTTTATTTCAAAAGTACCCCTTAAATTGATTGGTTTAAGTAATGGTTACATTAATGATACTGCACATCCACCAATAAGTGTAACTTGTATTGTTAATAGACCAATAAATGTATGAGAAATGAGTAAGTGTCTCATTAATGAACTTCACAAGATGAAGGGTAAAAAAGAAAACTAGCAATTAATACATCTTAAAGTGGGTCTATGTTTCTTATAATTAGGACAAAAAAAGAACACCATTTTGTTTCTTATAAAAAGGACCGGAGGGAGTAGAATTTAATGTTGATGTACTGACAGTGTAAAATAATTGTACACTGTCATTCAATAACAAATCACCATTTACTTGACTTTTAAAATAATTTTGTAAAAGTCAACAAACTTACCATAAAATGGTAGTTTGTGATTAAATGACTCTTAGTGCATAACCCTTTTTCTAAAAAAAAAAAAAGTATGTTCAATTACATGGGATGACGCTCAATAGCTTGACATTTATCTAAACACGGGATGGGATGGGATAACATTCTTTAGCTTGACATTTATCTAAACTAGTATTTATACTCGTGTTATGCCCAGGATTTTTGTTAGATTTGAAGTAAATTATAATAATTAGTAAAATTATACTTTACATTAAATTTATATTTTATAAAATATGTTTAAATTCATTTTTGTCATATATCACATACAGAAAATAAAGAAATATTTTTTATTTTATACATTCTTATAAATATTTAATTATTTAAATTGACTGAGTAAAATATATATTTTACTTTTTACTTAAAAATTACAATTCTTTATTTAATTTGTTTGTATCTAAACATTACATTCTATATCAAATTATTTAATGGTGTAATAGTTGCTGAAGTTATACCGGTGTAATTTGATTCCTCCTATATATATATATATATATATATATATATATATATATATATATATATATATATATATATATTAAGACATTATTTTGTATCCTATAAGAAGTAAAAAATAAAATAAAATTGTTGTGTACAAAAAATTAATATATACATAAAGAAAATGAAATTTGAGTAAAAAAAACAAAATGAAATGAAATTTTATATTTTTTTTAGAACAATTCTAAAAGATAGAAAATTTCATTTCATTTTCTTTCCTGTTAATTTTTTATATTATAAAAATAAAAGACAAGAAACACGACATTGACGTAATTGATCTACCTTGATAGATTTATAATATATACATAAAATATATAAAAAGAAATAATAAATGAAGAATTGATTTTTTTTACAGAAATAATTTATTATTCATAAAATAATAAAACGATAATGTATCTTAAAATGTAATATATATTTTTTAAATTAATAATATAAAGTGTTTATTTTTGCTCATTTATATATATATATATATATATATATATATATATATATATATATATATATATATATATTACATTAAAGTTGGAGAAATAATAATCATAATAAAAATAATAATAACTTCAATTAATTATGTCTCATATTATAATCACTCTTAGTCGTTTATTACTTAATTATTGAAAAACAACCTTATGTCTACATACTATGTTTATTTACTTTACTGGCTATTAATTTTTTTTTATGGTATTAATCCGTAAATCCTCAACATTTACTAGCGGCTAAAAATCGCCAGAAAATGCATTCTAAATTAGTTTTAATCTAGCATTTACTGGCAGCTATTAACCGTCAGAAAATGCATTCACAATTTTCTTAAAATTTCTGGGAAGTATTGGATGTTACTGTTAAGATATAATATGATACAGATTTAGGAGATATCATAAGATATAATATAATAGATATTTAGGAGATATGATAGCCTATATCTAGGAAAGTAGGAAACTTTTTATCTTTCATTATCTCGTAGGATTATATCTCTAAGATTTAGATTAGATTTGATTAATCTTTTACTTTTTATTTTCTTATCTTATATATATATATATATATATATATATATATATATATATATATATATATATACTTTTTTGAGTCAATAATGGAAAATTCACAAATTTTCAGTTCTATCCTTTAATCTTAACATGGTATCAGAGCCAAGCTAAGGTATCTCGAAAATTGTGCTTCACCGGGGACCCATTGTCCCTAGTGGACCCTTCTACTCGCCGCATCTTTTAAGGCAATCTTTTTCAGTGTTTCCAATGACTTTTCTACTCGCTGTTGCCGGTTGTTGCCGCTAGCCACCGTCATACTCTCCAACGTGCCACCATCATTAAGATTGTCAGCCTCTCCTAGTTCTATTGTTGTCCTTGGGGTTCGATATGGTCAAGAACCATTTTTTCAGCAGTGTTTGGTTGTTTAGCTTCTGTCTTACAAGATGGTTAAGCTTTGAGATGATTTGCTTTTGCCATTAGTGGTTAAGCTTTGAGATGATTTGCTTCTGTTATGAGTGGTTAAGCATTGTTTAGCTTCTGCGCTTGATGATTAAGTCGTCCTCTTCCCAGATGCACTGGCCCCGTCTTTGTCCCAGTTGCATTGGTCTCGTCCTTGTTCAAGATGCATTGGTTCGTCTTTGTCCTAGTTGCACTGGCCCCGTCTTTGTCCCAATTACACTGGCCCTGTCTTTGTCTCAGCTACATTGGCTGCATATTTGCCCTTGTAATTGGCCTTGTCTTTGTCCTAGTTGCACTGGCATTGTCCCAATCATTACTCAATTGTTGTCCTTGGGGTTTGATCTGGTCAAGAACCATTTTTTTCAGCAACTACTTACTTGTCTCATCCATTGTTGCCATGGATATCAGTTTATCCCAACCGTCTAATCAGTTTGAAGGATAATGTACTGTAACAAGCTAAAAGTGTAGAAAGATCCCTGGCAACAATGGATTTATTATTTTATCCATTAAAGAAAATTAAGGTGTTACAACGGTAGACTGAAAAAAAATAGTTAAAAAGAACAATCACGCTGATAGTTCTCCTACCAACTTAAATTGGAGAGCGTCGTGCAGTGCAAAACCTTACCACCTTAATTATGAACTCCACAAATAACATTAAGACAACGGCTGCTCCGGACACAAACAAAGGGGTTGGCATTTTAACTGAGCCACACTTAAATCCAGACATTTCATCTATTAATGCTGCAATGTGATAGACCACAGAAAGTGTCATCTGCCAGTGCTGGAAAATGACCCACCATATTCTGATCAACACGCACACCAACTTGCTTAGAGTTCTCATGCACAATTAGAGTTTCCTTATGTTGCCATTTTTTCTTATGGTCTTAATCATAATCCCATTTATTTCGGCTATCATTAGCATTTAGGGTACAAGTAAGAGCCCTTTCTTCACTCCGTCCCACTGTATAAGAGCAAGTGCTGCCAGAACTCCCAAGAGCAGAAACAAAATTGATTAGGGTTTTTGAGAGCAACGCAAGAGGTAGTAGCTCTACGAGTGTTCGGGAGAAAGAAACTTCAAAACTGAAAAAAAAAAATGTCTCTATCTCCATCTCCAAGTAATGATAAAGGGAAGAATAAGCTGATTCATTCAAATGGGCAGGAAGAGGCAAAGAAGGGAAATTGTGGTTCTTGTTCCCCCCACCATTTAATGAACATCCCTGGCCAAAATGATGTTACTATGGTGAGAAATTCTACTACTCAAAATGATGATAGTGTGTGGGTTGCCTTCTGGGGATTGCAAGTGGGCATGGTGTGCGCTTTAGGCAATCCTTAGGCCAAGATATCATAGTTTGATAATGGCTCAGAAGAACTGCGTTTATCTTTTAAGCAAGCATGTTCCAAGTTTCTCCCAATCATAATATGGACTTCTGAGCTTTTCCTGAACTTCATTTACATTGCAAGACTCACCCCTTCATCGCCTATTTTTGCGTGCTTAGATGCATTGCTGACACTTTCTGTAGTATAGCACATTGCAGCGTTAACAAATGAAATGTCTGGATTTAAGTGTGGCTCAGTTAAAATGCCAGCCCCTTTGTTTGTGTTCGGAGCGGCCGTTGTCTTAATGTTACTTGTGGAGTTCATAATTAAGGTGGTAAGGTTTTGCACTGCACGAGGCTCTCCAAATTAAGTTGGTAGGAGAACTATCAGCGTGATTGTTCTTTCTAACTATTTTTTTCCAGTCTACCGTTGTAACACCTCAATTTTCTTTAATAGATAAAATAATAAATCCATTGTTGCCATGGATATCAGTTTATCCCAACTGTCTAATCAGTTTGAAGGATAATGTACTGTAACAAGCTAAAAGCGTAGAAAGCTTTAGCTTGAGGGGGAGTGTTGGAAGTTATGACTCATCGGCTCTTCCTCTGCTTGTTTCAAGTCCTATTGTGCTGATATTTGAGTCTCTAATGTCCTTGCATTACTTGTCTTGAATTTCAGTCTACTCCCTCACAACATCTGAGTTTGAAGAAGAATATTTAATTTTTGGTATCGTACTCTACGCATTGGAAAGTCCTCTACCTTGGAGTTGTTTTCATTTTTTTATGCTTAAGTTATGTTCCAAGCTTGAAGCATTAAGTTGTATGCTCTAGTTTGAGGGGGACTGTTAAGATATAATATGATAGAGATTTAGGAGATATCATAAGATATGATATAATAGATATTTAGGAGATATGATAGCCTATATCTAGGAAAGTAGGAAACTTTTTATCATTCATTATCTCGTAGGATTATATCTCTAAGATTTAGATTAGATTTGATTAATCTTTTCCTTTTTATTTTCTTATCTTGTATCTATATATTCGTACACTCTTTGAGTCAATAATGGAAAATTCACAAATTTTCAATTTTGTCCTTTAATCTTAACATGGTATCAGAGCCAAGCTAAGGTATCACGAAAATTGTGCTTCACCGGGGACCCACTGTCCCTAATGGACCCTTCTACTCGCCACATCTTTTAAGGCAATCTTTTTCAGTTTTTCCAATGACTTTTCTACTCGCCGTTGCCGGTTGTCGCCGCTAGCCACCGTCATACACTCCAACATACCACCATCATTAAGATTGTCAGCCTCTCCTAGTTCTATTGTTGTCCTTGGGGTTCGATATGGTCAAGAACCATTTTTTCAGCAGTGTTTGGTTGTTTAGCTTCTGTCTTACAAGATGGTTAAGCTTTGAGATTATTTGCTTCTGTCATTAGTGGTTAAGCTATGAGATGATTTGCTTGTCATGAGTGGTTAAGCACTGTTTAGGTTCTGCTCTTGATGATTAAGCCGTCCTTGTCCCAGATGCACTGGCCCCGTCTTTGTCCCAGTTGCATTGGTCTCTTCCTTGTTCAAGATGCATTGGTTCGTCTTTGTCCTAGTTGCATTGGCCCCGTCTTTGTCCCAATTACACTAGCCCTGTCTTTGTCTCAACTACACTAGCTGCATATTTGTCCCTGTAATTGGCCTTGTCTTTGTCCTAGTTGCACTAGCATTGTCCCAATCATTACTCAATTGTTGTCCTTGGGGTTCGATCTGGTCAAGAACCATTTTTTTCAGCAACTACTTACTTGTCTCATCCATTGTTGCCATGGATATCAATTTATCCCAACCGTCTAATCAGTTTGAAGGATAATGTACTGTAACAAGCTAAAAGCATAGAAAGATCCATGGCAACAATGGATTTATTGTTTTATCTATTAAAGAAAATTAAGATGTTACAACGGTAGACTGAAAAAAAATAGTTAGAAAGAACAATCACGCTGATAGTTCTCCTACCAACTTAATTTGGAGAGCGCCATGCAATGCAAAACCTTACCACCTTAATTATGAACTCCACAAGTAACATTAAGACAACGGCCGCTTCGAACACAAACAAAGGGGCTGGCATTTTAACTGAGCCATACTTAAATCAAGACATTTCATCTGTTAACGCTGCAATGTGATAGACTACAGAAAGTGTCATCTGCCAGTGCTGGAAAATGACCCACCATATTTTGATCAATACGCACACCAACTTGCTTAGAGTTCTCATGCACAATTAGAGTTTCCTTATGTTGCCATTTTTTCTTATGGTCTTAATCATAAACCCATTTATTTCGGCTATCATTAGCATTTAGGGTACAAGTAAGAGCCCTTTCTTCACTCCGTCCCACTGTATAAGAGCAAGTGCTGCCAGAACTCCCAAGAGCAGAAACAAAATTGATTAGGGTTTTTGAGAGCAACGCAAGAGGTAGTAGCTCTACGAGTGTTCGGGAGAAAGAAACTTCAAAACTGAAAAAAAAATGTCTCTATCTCCATCTCCAAGTAATGATAAAGGGAAGAATAAGCTGATTCATTCAAATGGGCAGGAAGAGGCAAAGAAGGGAAATTGTGGTTCTTGTTCCCCCCACCATTTAATGAACATCCCTGGCCAAAATGATGTTACTATGGTGAGAAATTCTACTACTCAAAATGATGATAGTGTGTGGGTTGCCTTCTGGGGATTGCAAGTAGGCATGGTGTGTGCTTTAGGCAATCCTTAGGCCAAGATATCACAGTTTGATAATGGCTCAGAATAACTGTGTTTTAAGCAAGCATGTTCCAAGTTTCTCCCAATCATAATATGGACTTCTGAGCTTTTCCTGAACTCCATTTACATTGCAAGACTCACCCCTTCATCGCCTATTTTTGCGTGCTCAAATGCATTGTTGACACTTTCTGTAGTATATCACATTGCAGCGTTAACAGATGAAATGTCTAGATTTAAGTGTGGCTCAGTTAAAATGCCAGTCCCTTTGTTTGTGTCCGGAGCGGCCATTGTCTTAATGTTACTTGTGGAGTTCATAATTAAGGTGGTAAGGTTTTGCACTGCACGGCGCTCTCCAAATTAAGTTGGTAGGAGAACTATCAGCGTGATTGTTCTTTCTAACCATTTTTTTTTCAGTCTACCGTTGTAACACCTCAATTTTCTTTAATAGATAAAATAATAAATCCATTGTTGCCATGGATATCAGTTTATCCCAACTGTCTAATCAGTTTGAAGGATAATGTACTGTAACAAGCTAAAAGCATAGAAAGCTATAGCTTGAGGGGGTGTGTTGGAAGTTATGACTCATCGGCTCTTCCTCTGCTTGTTTCAAGTCCTATTGTGCTGATATCTAAGTCTCTAATGTCCTTGCATTACTTGTCTTGGGTTTGAGTCTACTCCCTCGCAACATCTGAGTTTGAAGAAGAATATTTAGTTTTTGGTGTCGTACTCTACGCATTGGAGAGTCCTCTACCTTGGAGTTGTTTTCATTTTTTTTATGCTTCAGTTATGTTCCAAGCTTGGAGCATTAAGTTGTATGCTCTAGCTTGAGGGGGAGTGTTAAGATATAATATGATAAAGATTTAGGAGATATTATAAGATATGATTTAATAGATATTTAGGAGAAATGATAGCCTATATCTAGGAAAGTAGGAAACTTTTTATCTTTCCTTATCTCGTGGGATTATATCTCTAAGATTTAGATTAGATTTGATTAATCTTTTCCTTTTTATTTTCTTATCTTGTATCTATATATATTCATACACTCTTTGAGTCAATAATGGAAAATTCACAAATTTTCAGTTCTGTCCTTTAATCTTAACAGTTACATAAACAGTAAATAAACGATAGTCAAAGAGTATAGTGCGCAACCATAAAACTAATTATGTTTCCAGAAATTACATGAATTAAAAAGTCCTCCAGCAAAAAAGGTTCATCAAGAAGATGGGAAACAGTAACCAGGATTACAAAGAAATCCTTAATAGCATGAAACTTGCATTAAAAGCATAATAATGAAACCATGATTTAAATCACACAGTAGAAAAATATAAAAAGACAATCTCATTAATATAATAGAGAAAGTTTTTTACAATTACATTAGATAAAAGTAGTTCAGGGGTAAATGTATTAGTTGTCAGTTACGTGGGGTAGGTTTGCTTGTTTCTTGAGTTCATTAATCTCATTCTAGAGAGTCCTTTGTTCTGATAGAAGAAACAAGGATAAGCCAAACAAAATGTTATGAGAACATAATAAATGCAGACTTATGACTATTGCTTGAACTTATAAACCTAGTCACCTAGATCAATAAGTATATTTCCATTCATATAGTACCTAATCACATAATGTGTCTAATACATTATCTGGTATTGACAGCTGGTATTGCAGCCAGAAAACAAGAATGAATTATTTCACATATAGAAAGAAAAATTTAATAAACCTTTTCCATTGTGCAGCAATAATAGTAATAATTTTTTTAATTGCAGAACTAAGTCACTACTTATAAAAGAACCAATCAACTATGGATCGAATGCCAATATCTGATGAGACCTTGCACCATTCAGACAGAACTTCATTAACTTTGCAAACATTACACATACACCCCCTTATTTAGAATGTAAACAAGAATAAACTTGTTATTTGTGACTTAAAAAAACCCAAAAAATAAAAGTTACCAGCAAACCTCTTAAGTACATGATGAGTAGCATGTTGAACGCGCTTCAGATACTGGCAGGCCAGAAAACAAAAGGTCATTAATATTAGAGAAAAAAACTGTGTGAAATTGTTTCTGATAAGATATAAACCTGCTGCATTATGACCAATAGAATGAGCATAGGTAATCCAATATGCACAATTTGCAAGCTGCATGGAAGAAGAAAGTTAAGTTCATGAAGTCTTTCTATTTATGTTTTTTTATTATAATAAATAACCCATTTATTAAAGTTTGAAGTTTGATTTCTGTTACCATATCCACTCTTCAGAATCAAACAAGAAGGAATGGCACTAGGTACCTAACACAGTGTCTTTTCTTGTGTCACTTTATGGTTTTTTCTATATCTGGTCTTGGCCTCCCATAATCTTGTAAAGCAACAGTACCACACACTGCAAGATATATAAACAATGAAACATAACAAAGTACATGTTCAAAAAAAAAAAAAAAAACACTGTCGAGGGACTTACAACTGCAAGACTGAACCCAGACTGAGTAACACAGTTAAGAAAACACATGATGATGTTAGTCAGAAGACATTAATCAAATAAATAAAAACTTAAGGAAAAACATAACATTATTATCAATGAGGATTTAATATGATAGGAGGTAACAGGAGAAGGAAGAAAAATTCCTTGTGAAAATTGAACCACACCCTGTAGAAAAATGACAATCCAAATGTCAAGTCTAGAAATAAACTAAAACAACAAAAATAGAGCGATGATAATTGATTGATCAAAAATTAGAAATAATCCTATACTGATTTCAGTGTCTTAAATGTTAGCTAGTATGCATTAATTAGTCCTTATCTTATTGGCTTATTGATTAAATTCTTTAAGAATTATTAAGGGCCATGTGGTGTATCAATAATTGTTAGTATAATAATAGTATAATTATATATTATATATTATTATACTACAAGAAGAGCATAATTAAAAACATAAAGATTCACCTGAGAAGCATCTACTACAAGAAGAGCACCCTCACATGCAGGGACTGATCAAGAAACCAGGCTTGAATCATTAAGGAAGAAAACAATAGATCAAATATAATCATCTAAGACACATGCATCAGATAAAAACCACAACATGATATATGATTGATCCAAACCTAGCATAGTAAGTGTGCAATTTTTTTTTATCAAAACCCTCATTAGCAATGATCTGTTGATTGGAGAAAAAAATCAGAAAGCAAAATTATTGTTAACTCAAAAGTATCCATTTCAAATAATAATAAAAATTAAAATCCATGAAAGGAAACTTACTACAAAATAAAGTTATGAAACATTGTGCTAATAATAACTTAAAAGCCTAAGATGTTTGGACTAATTAGCCCTTTAGGCTAAGAAACTACTGCCTAAACTTATATAACACTAATTACTAATGAAAATTTGTTAACCATAAATACTTTTTTTTTTTATTTTGTTAAATTGAATGGATCAATTAAAGTTTTCCTAAAACAGGTTTGTTCAGGGTTTTAAAAGCAACTATTGTGTAGGCTCTATAAAAAATAACGCTTGACACTACTAAAAGTAAATTATTTAAAATGAAAATGAAAATTAAATCTGTTTAAGATACAAATTTGGCACTGGGGTTCATGCATGATTTTAAAAGTAGCCTGAAATAATCCTATCTCTTTTTGGAAAATATAAATAAAAAGGATTTCTAACCTTCATCACAGGTGAGCAGGTTTAAAGAGAGAGAGGAAAAAAATGAAGTAAATTAGAGAATTTTTTAATTTATTTATTGCAACACAGTGATATTGTTACTTATGAGACGAGAGTGAGCTTGGAGAGTTGATCCAGAGAGAGAATTTCCAGATCAAGTCTGTGAGTACTTTGTGGGGAAGTATAAGTCTTTGGAACCTGCTGGAGGTGTGCTAAGTTCCCTGATCAAGTCCTTGTTTCTCCTGAATGTAAAGGTGCAATATTGGCAGGATTATAACCATTCTTAATTTTTGACACCCCATTAATTCCCTACACCAAGCACGACTTACTTGATGAATAAATTGATTGACAATACAAAAGTAATTAGTACTAATTAATTAGTAATTAGAGATGTACAGACCTCAATGTAATTCATCAGATAAGAACAATGTTGGCCTAAAGGTCCCACATATATTTCCTCACCTCCACACTTCAACAAAAGTAGCTGTAATATTACAATATATATGTTCAGCCTTGAGACACTGAATTTTGTAAGCAAGTTAAGAGAAGGAAATGGCCACTGACCTCATCAAAAGCATCAAATATATCAATGCTAGGCTGGTGGATTGTGCAGACCACAGTTTGCCCAGTATCAACTATCAACTGTATTCCTCACTATTCTCATTACTATAGCAGCAGCTCTCGCATGAAGGCCAGAGGTAGGTTCATCCATGAATATAATAGATGGATTGGCAACAAGTTCAACTGCAATTGTTAACCTCTTACGCTGCTCCATGGATAGGCCTTTCACTCCAGGCAATCCCACCAAGGCCATTAACCTCTTAAATATTCTTCACCCTATGAAGATCTGTTTCCATATATCTCATTAAATTTTTGCCATAACAATCCTACTCCAATTTGAAATGAACATATGTTAGTTATAAAAAAAAGGTAAAATATGTTTTCAGTGCCTATACTTTCACTAAAAATTGGTTTTAGTCCATGTACTTTCAAATCGATTATTTTAGTCCTCGAACTTTAAAAAACATATGAATTTAGTCCCTTAACAACACTAACATTTATAAAGGAAAGGGACTAAATTCACATGTTTTTCAAAGTTTAAGGACTAAAATGGTCGATTTGAAAGTACAGGGACTAAAATCATATTTTAGTGAATGTATAGGGACCAAAAACATATTTTACCCTAAAAAAATATACAAAAAGTTTTTTTCAATAAAACAAACCTTCTACTGAGTTTCTATTGTGACCCCCATTTGCTCAATTTGGTCTGACATAGGCTAAACAGAAGAAAATCATGCACCAATGAAAGGTAGAAAATGATTTTAACTACCCGATTATGAAAATAAACACCGAACCAATTTATATCCACCAAAGAACAATATAAAAACACTTGCTAGAAAAACAGAATGTCCATGGCACATAACAAAAATGATCTTAGAAGCTGAAAGTTACATGGAATGATGGTACTACTCTTGATGAATTATTCATATTGCAACAGCAGGTAACAGACACAAAGGAAAATAGAGGAAATAACCTTCTTTTCTCTCTCCTCCTTATAGTATCTTCCCTTTGGAATATAGATTCCATTTTTCTCGGGTGTAGCATAAACCTCTCATTAAAGTCACGAACTTCATGATTTTCATCAACGATAAGACACTTTAGCAAGAAATCTTAAGAACCTAGGAGATACTTACTTTAGCAAATACAAACAGCTGTATCTGAAACATAAGGCTCTCCTTGAAATATCAGTCAGAGCCAAAAAATTTCATTAAATGTGCATATGCAATTTCACTTAATCTTTGTTGATATGATGACAGGATAGAAATAATGATACAAGGATTAACAAGAGCTTTGGAAATAAAAAAAGGATATAAACAAAAGAGATAACTGAAAAGAAAGGAATGATTATATTACAAAACTTAGTACCTATTGAATTGAATCCTATATATAGCAAGACACATCTTCAATAGAACCTAACGGCAATATCGCTACAAAAGAAACATGCATGCTTTTCATAGTAACATGGAAATGCACACAGAGTATAACAGTGTGAGAGCTGAAAGGGTGGTTGGTTACCTTCAGAGATGGCGTTGCACTATTTGAGCGCATCGAGAGCAAAAGTGAAAGGATTGAACAGGCGAAGCTTAACGACCGTGCCAAACCTGTTCAGTCCGAAACAGAGTTCCGAATAGCCAAAAATTCAGAAGAAGAAAATGAAGCAAAAAACGCAGTCACAAAAAGAAAGAAGAATGGAATAGAAACCCTAACCCCCAATCCAAAAAGAGAGAAAAGTGAACTAACTAGAGTGAGATCAATCAGAGACATATATAAAGACCTAAATCCAAATCTGAATCGAAATCATAGGTTTAAGCCCTGAATCGAAGAGATAAAAATCCCAAAAGAAGAGAGAGAACGTGATTTCAAGAGAAACGCAAGAGAGAGAAACGTAGTTCTGAAGCAGGAGTGACACGTTGCAACTATATTTTGTATCTTTTGATATTTAACCTTAGATATTTAAATTTAAAATAAAGCATAAGACATGTGTCAAATTCTGACGGTTGAATCATTAGTCACAAATTATGTTATTTTCTGGTGGTTTTCAGTAACAACCACAAATGAACCATCAGCAGTAACACATTTTCTTTTGCTTAAATATGTTTTTAGTCTCTCAAATATAAGGGTATATTAGTTTTAGTCCTCTAAATTAAAAATCATTTTTTTAGTCCCTCAAATATGAAAAATGTTTTTTTTAGTCCCTCTCCTTGGATGCCTTAGTGTGAATTGAATTTGTAATTTGTAGGAACTTTTGACTGCTAGAATTTGATTTTTAATTTAGGTTTAAAACATGATTTATGGCAGCTATTGTTTAAAAAATTGCAAAAATCATTTTTTTTCTTCATTAGCCAAAGAACAAAAATCATCTTTATTTTGAATAGATTTCTCATAGAAGTCAAACATATCCTATAATTTTCAACAATCCTTGCAATCATACAAAAATTGTTGTAAAGAAACAAAGTCAAATTATGTGAGAAGGAACAAAAAGAGGAACAATCCATCTTTGTCACCCCTTATTTGAAACAAATCCATATCTACATAAGCAAAAAGAGATTGAAAATCAATCAGATCTAAATGAAAATTGGGAACAAAGAGCAGTTCACATTCTGGAATCGAAGCCCCACAAATCCTGGTCCTCTGTACCAGAAAATGCATTCGCCATTGCAGAAGATTCTGGAGCGACACAGCGGTCGCGACACTTTCGCAACGGTCATCTACGGTGGAGGAAGAATTAGGCGGTGAAAAAAAATGAAAGAAAGAGCCTCTCGTGGCGGTGAGCTGTTGAGCGCACGATTCGGCGGCTTTCTGAGTGACCTTGGTCTGTTGTTTCTCGAAGCGAGCGCGTGGCGGTGGTGATGGCAATGTCAACTTCTCTCTCCAAGGGTCAACTCATTGCTGGGAAAGCTTGATGGTGCAGGCTTGGTCGGTGGCGAGGGAGGCTTTGAAAAAGGTGTCGTCATCGACGAAGATGACTTTGGTGAGAAGCTTCGTCGAATAGGAAAGGGGGTGTGAGGAGGAAGAAGGGTTCGATCTGAAATGAAATGGGGATGGGGTGTGTGCGAACGAAAAGGGTGATGGAGAAAGAAAGAGAGAGTTGAGTTTCGTGAGAGTTCCTTTTTCTCAATCTCAGCACCAAAGAGAGAGAAAGCAGTGCTTTGTTTATACTCCTTACTCCTCTAAATCTGGGCCACCGTTCGAACAAACACCGCAGGGTGTATTGGACCTTCCTAGGAGAGATTCGAGATTGGACGTCATCTCCATCAAATTCATCATATTCGAATTTGTTATGTTTATAAATTAAGGAGAAGAAATGGGAAATTGAAACATTGGTGATGGGTGACGTGAGTAGTGGTTTCCCAGAGGAAGTTATAGGGCCTTATTGTTTTATGTGTTGATAATGAGAAAAGCATGTGGCCATGGTGGATTCATTTTCTGGGTTTATGACTAATCAAACAAATACATATTTATCAGTTTTTAATTTTTTTTTCACAATTTGTGGGGGTTTTAAACTGCCACAAATTGTGAATTTAATATTCCATGTTTGGCGCTCACTATTGGCATCTAGGGAGAGGGACTAAAAAAAGTATTTCTCAAGTTTGAGGGACTAAAGAAAAACAAACTTTAATTTGAGGGGCTAAAAAATATTTAGCCCTAATTTGATGGACTAAAAACATATTTAAGCCTTTTTTTTTTGTAGTGATCACTAGATCACTAGACATTGAGTGTACTAATCCATTTGTTAGACGTTGTTTGCTAGTCAGTGAACCTTTTTCCATACCTTACTATGTGTTATATAGGTGGAGCTTGAGGAGGCTTGTTCAAAAGAATAGTTGGAGTTATAGCTTGGAGAGGCAACTAAAATACTACTCGGGTAGAGCTACAAGTGGCTAGATCAAAAATACTTATAACTTTGAAAATTATAATGAAACTTGGTGGGTTTGTCAAGAACTGAACATAGTCTCAGTGGTGAAGACGAACCAACATAATAACATTCGTGCTCCTGTTCTTTTTGGTTTTCTTATATATATATATATAGCAAAGGTTTTCAAAAGTTTTATATAATTTGTTTTATCAGACAAAGCTAATCAGCCAAAGTCTGAGCTTTTCAAAAAGAATTGTAAAAACAGTTTTAAAACACAATTCAGTCATCTTTCTTGTGTTTTTTTTTCTTACCTTTAAACACTTCAAAAGCCCAAAAATTCAGTTTTATACAACTAAAAATATTAATTAATTATTCTTTCTAATTATCCTTTAAAAAATAAATCAAATTTTGTCTATAACATTACCTCAGGTTTACGCAAGTCAAATGAGAGAGCTAGTAGTCTATAACTCTCCATAAAAATATCTAACCAATATTTGTTCATTTTTTTATCATAAAAAAAAACATTATAAAAATCTAACCTTGACCAAAATTGTTTGGGTAAAATATGTTTTTAATCCTTATACTTTTGTTGAGTCTTGTTTTTAGTCCCCAAACTTTCACATCGTGAAATTTAGTCCCCGGACTTTATAAAAATCATGTTTTTAGTCCCTCCTCACAAACTGAAGTTAAAAAACATGCAGAAAAGGAGAGTAAGTCCAGGAGGGACTAAAAACACTTTTTTTTTATAAAGTTCATGGACTAAATTGTACAATATAAAAGTTCAGGAACTAAAACAAGATTCAACGAAAGTATAAAGATTAAAAATGTATTTAATTGTTTTACCACAAATCTTCTTCTTTTCCCTGCTACAGTCGAGACTCTATTCTTCACTCTTTCACTCTTTTTTTTTTTTTTGCTAAAATATGTTTTTCGTCCTCACAAAATTGGAAATGCACACTTTTTGTCCTTGCAAAATTTTTAGTACGTTTTTTGTCCCTACAAAATTGAAATGTGTCAAATTTTGGCTTGGAGCTAAGTTCGGACCTATACGAGGATTTTTTGTGGTTAAAAACCGTCACAAATTACATAAAAAACCGTCACAAATTGAAAAAAAAAATGCAATTTGTGGTGATTTTTCTACAATTTGTGGCGATTTTTAACCCCCAGAGATCCAACTGCCACAAATTTCAAAAACATCGCCACAAATTGCATAATGTAGGCTGAACTTAGCTCCGAACCAAATTTTGACACATTTCAATTTTGCAGGGACGAAAAACATATTAAAAATTTTGCAAGGAAGAAAAGTGCACATTTCCAATTTTGTGAGGATGAAAAACATATTTCAGCTTCTTTTTTTCTACTCGCTTACACACTCTAAATCTTTCACCTGCAAGAATTAAAAACATAAAGGAGGTTCTCACAAAAAAAAAAACATAACGGAGGTTTATGTCTAGTATTCTACTTCAATATCTTCACAATCAAGGCACTTCCATCACCAAGTTATCATCTAAGATAAAGCGGAGAGTGGGAAAAAACATTATTTGATTATTGATCAATGGGTTTGTGGGAGGGATTTGCCTCCAATCCCTGTTAGTTTCAATTTTTTTTCCTCTATTTGAAGTTTTAGTTTATATTATTGTCTTATGTTATTGAATTAAAAAGTTCTTTGAATATAATTTTTTTTACGTGATGGTTTTTAGGAATAGGGCATTCACCCATCTATCACTTCTATATTTTTTTTTTGATAGAATCTATTACTTCTATTACGAAAAAAAAAAAGATACTACCAAAATTACTTTTTTGCCCCAACTTTACACATGTCACTATTTGGAAGTGTAATACCCTAAAAATTTGCAACTAAGGATATATTAGATACTGTGTTAGTATATATTGCAATAACTAAATAGATATTGAGATTAATTACAATTGGAAATTTAATTTAGTTAATTAAGAAATATCTAAAAACTTTGTATGATTTTATGTGGCAAATTTCGGTAAAATTCTAAGTAAACTAAAATTTAATTATACTATGTGTGATTGCACTATGTAAATTTATACTGTGTAGAGATAATTCAATTACACGTTTCCCTAAGATAATTATTCACAAGTAAAATTTAATTTAATTGATTAAGAAAATTTAAATTTTATGTATGTTATTTTATGTGACAAATTTTAGTGAAATTCAAATTTAATTAAAATCTAATTTTTACACTGTGTGAAATTGTACTGTGTAAGATTGCACAGTATAAATTTACATTGTGTGAGGTTAATTTGAATTACATTTTTCTAGATAATTAACACATTAAACAAGGTTAATTAGTGTGCGATTAGCCATATTCAGTAAAAGTAAAATTAACATTTTTGCCTAAATCAACTTTAACCATTAATAGCTAAAATTTTCAAAAGCAATTTAGCCAAAAATGGCTTTGCTGGATGAGCAAAGTCTCACTTTGCCAACAATTTCACTCAATTCCCACACTTTTAATCTCTTGGATTTTTAACACCCTTGGACCAATGACCTGCACCCCCCTCCCCAACGTGTAACTATAGCACCATTTCAAAAGGAAGAAAAAAAAAAGTGAGAAGGAGACTTATGTGTCTTGGCCGAGAGTTTTAGAGAGAAAGGGAGGAGCTTTTGGTTCTTGTTCTTCAAGCAGTGTTATAGTTTGTTTTGGCTAGTTTGGCCTTAAATATTTGGGTAAGTAAACTCAAAATTTAATTTCATCTAATTTATATTTTCCTCTCTAGAATTTCTAGAGCTACAATTCTATGGTTTTGATTTTTCATTTGGTGACTAGGAAAATTTTTAGACACAAGTGTCTATTTCTTGACTTGCTTGGAAATTTTGTGTTCATCACTTGAGGTATGGAGGGGTTTCACTTTTTCTCTAAGCTATTCTTGTTTTCTTGTTGAATGTTGATTTTTGTTCTTGTTGGTGGCCTTTAGACACCATAGGTGTCACAAGAACATGTGAAAACCTTGAAATGTGCTAGATGCTATTTTTGCACTACAGCAGTGTTTGAATTTTTTGTATTGGCTTTCATGCATTATTTTGATGATGTAAATACACTTTTCTATGTTTTGATGCCTCTGGATGTCATGGTAATTTTTTTGGAATTTTTCAACCACTGAAACTATTTTTACCCGAATTATTTTCGAAAACTCTTGAATCTGGAAAATGGGCTGTTTTGAATTTTATAAAATTTTGGGATGGAAACTTGGAAAAATGGAAACGTGAGTTTACTTTATAAATCATGGATACCATCTTATAATTCTTATAAAGTCATAAAAATTTGGGAATTATTTTTACCAAATTAATCTTTAGAAAACAGAAAAGCTGGACAGTGCAGACAATAAATGAAAAATATTACATTTTATGAGAAATTGGCTTTGAGAAAATTATATGATTTATTTTGAGCCATGTAGAGTGTTCATGAAGTTTTTCAGAATTTTGTAAGCACTTTTTTGTAATTATTGGTATTTTCTCAATGTAAACTCTGTTTTGGAACAATAATGATATTGAAATTCAAAAAGGGCATTTTTCGTAGTTGGTTTATGCTGAAAAAATTATATGTGATGCTCTACATGCTTGAGATGCTCTCTGGAAAATTTGGTGGAAAAAGGACTTGATCTTATATTTTCTAAAATTCTCGAAATACGTTTTACAGAGTGTGTCCAGCCTCTATTTTTAAATCTAAATAATTATTTAGGAATTGAATTTTTGCTTGAGATTTTTATGTGAAGTATTTATATAAATGTGTATTTCTGCAAATTTTTGTAGAATTCCAAGTTGATTTAGTATATCTAATAATTTATGAAGCGTGAATTCAGCTCGATGTGATTAATTGTAATGTACTTGAAATAATTGCGTAAGTGTTGTGGTTTGACTTATTTGTGTTAATAACGAAGTATTCCACCTAAAAAGGGGAAACTTCATATAAATGTGAGTGTATTAATTACTGATGATTGGTGCTTGAATTGTGAGTTGTTGATTATTGTTGTTTATCTTATTATAACTGTAAATTGGAGACCGGGAAGAATGTGATCATCAGGCAATGAGTACTGGATAATTTCTATGTGCATATGAATTTTGTGATGGTTTGTCGATTGTGGGAACAAAAATCTTATATTCTTGTATGGGAACAAATGGACTCCAACGGAGCGCATTTGTGATGTTAGAATGTTGTTCTAGTAACTAATAACATTCACTACAAACAATAGTGAATCAATTATAAATGAGAAGAGTGTGAACCTAATAAATAATATTATGGGTTAATAATTAATAAGTACCTATGCATATGGACGATGATGGATGTTGGACTCAGAATAAAAATTAGGACCCTTGCATGGACTTTGAGACCCAATGACTAAATTAAGCATAAAACTTAAGAGTGAGTAAGGATTCCGATAAGATGTGATAAGATGGTGAAATCATGAATGTGGTTCATGATTGGGTAAAGTGCATTATGCATGCGTTGCTTTGGTTGTTTGAAATATTGTTTGCTTTGTTGTGAGAAACGAAAGGAGAAGGAAGAACCCTTTTTCCGTTTGGGTTGTGTGTGACTGTTGGAAGTGAAATGTGTTCGTGAAGAGGGTGACATGTCAATCGAGAAGGATAACCTTACACGATCAAAGCCAAATGGGCAAGTGTTGAAGAGGTTGTGTGGAAGCTTCATCTGCAGTGAGCAATGTGCTTGTGACAGACGGGGTCATAATGTTTAACCACTGTAATAGTGGGGAGTTGGATCTCCGTATGGTATGTTTGGGACATATATTGATTGAGGGCCGTAGTAAAGTACCTTTGGTAGAAAAGTCCACACGGACCTGTAAAAGATGAAACTCGACAAGGAGAGTGGTTGAGGAGTCAATCCTTAGATATTGGATGACCACACATAATGGTACCTAAGGTATGCTCGTTGACTTCTTGTTTCTTGGCAACTCCGACAAATGCGACGCATAACCATGTTGGTGAGAGCTCGCCATTGTACCGTGGTGAGGGTGTACTCCCAATAGTCATCCAGTTTAAATTGTGTAAGACCACTGAGTTCTAGGAGTTCCAGTGATAACGGGCCCGAGTTGTGATGAGTTGGAAAGTTAGTGAGATGGGTTGATTTTGTTGAGTGAGACTTGTGAGAGCACCACAATATTGTGGTTGATTTTGTGCATTTATGATTGTTTGTGACCGGAAGGACATTTGGTTGTTGGTTTAGAGGAGGAGGGAGACTCACTCCATACGCCTTTATTTTTTTTTTTTTTAGATAAATGATCCTGTGCAAACAATTATGTAATTATGCAAAACTCTTATCATGTCACCCATTTTCGCTTTCAAATTGAATAATTTTAACACCATTGATAACCTTATGATTGGAATCCAGTTATAATGATATATATGTCTAAATCATTGCACAAATTGTCATACATATTTATCACTCAAAGGTATCTACACATCAATACCACAAATCATGTTTTTCTAGTTGATCATCTATATTGTAAAGAGTGGTTTGAATGTATATTTTGCATTGCTGAATAATTGTTACGCAGGGTACATATATAGCCAAAGTGGCAAGAGATAAAAGATAGAAATAACAGCAAATACAAAAGATAAAGGATAGAGATAATAACAAAAAATAAATGCAGAAATACAAATTTGAAACTTTGTTGTATAAGATAATTGCTATCTAATTAATCTCAGCTGATCACGCAGATAATGCAGGGATTCAAATTTGAAAGTTTGTTGTCTCAGTTGACCACGCCAATACGCCCCCGCAAGATGGTGGTGGAGGGAGCCACACCAATCTTGGATAGCAGCCACTGATGTCTTGAGGATCCAAGAGGCTTTGTGAGTAAGTCTGCAAGCTGATGGCTAGAAGGAATATGGGACACTGTGAGCTCTCTTTTAGTGACCAAGTCTCGGACAAAGTGGTAGTCAATGGATAGGTGTTTCATTCTGGAATGGAACACTGGGTTCGCACACAGGTAGGTGGCACCAATGTTATCAGAATAAATGAGTGGCATTCCAGCAAAAGGAAGATGCAGTTCATGAAACAATTCACGCAACCAAAGAAGTTCAGCAGTGGTGGAGCCTATGGTGCGATATTCAGCCTCTGTGGATGACTTTGCTACAGTTTTTTGTTTCTTGCTAGACCAAGAAATGGCATTGGGACCCAAGTAAATTATGTAGGCAGCAGTGGACTTCATGTCTGCAGAGTCTCCTCCCCAATCAGAATCACAAAATGCGCGTAGGGTGAGATCAGATGAGCCACGTAGATGGAGACCGTAATCAAGAGTACCTTTTAGATACCGAAGCAATCTTTTGGCAGCTTGCATGTGAATCATGGTTGGAGCATGCATATATTGAGATAACTTGTTGACAGTGAAGGCAACATCAGGTCTTGTTAGGCATAGATATTGGAAGGACCCTACAAGTTGACGATAGGAATGAGCATCGCAGGTAGGGGTATCACCAGGGGCTGCCAAATTGATTGAGGTGGACATGGGCATGGATACTGGCTTGGCATCAATCATGTTGGACTTGTGCAACAGGTCACGCACATAGTGATGTTGAGTGAGGAAGAGACCAGATGCAGTTGGTACAAGTTCAATGCCAAGAAAGTGACTTGGTGAGCCTAGGTCCTTTAGTGAGAATTTTAGTGCTAGTGCCAACTTGAAGGACTGGAGAAAGGTGGAGTCATTGCCTGTTAACAAGAGATCATCAACGTAAACAAGGAAATAAGCTATAGTTGCACCTTGACTGTACACAAACAATGATGTATCAGACTTGGAATTTTTGAAACCATAGCTGATGAGAAATTCCTTCAAAGCATGAAACCAGGCTCGAGGGGCCTGCTTAAGACCATAAAGAGCCTTTCGAAGCTTGCAAACATGATCAGGATACTAAGGGTGAGTGAACCCAGGTGGTTGGGACATATAAATATCTTCTTCGATGATGCCATGCAGGAATGCATTATTCACGTCCATTTGACTCATGGACCAATGCTTAGAGAGAGCCACACAGAGGACTAGCTTTATGGTTTGTGGTTTGATCACTGGACTGAACGTATCATGATAATCAATACCTGGATGTTGATGAAAGCCCTTTGCTACCAAGCGTGCTTTATAGCGAGCAATCGTGCCATCAGTGTTTCTTTTGATGCGGTAAACCCACTTGTTCCCAATGATGTTGAAGTTATCTTGCTTGGGAACAAGGGTCCATGTGCCATTCGCCATAAGAGCTGTAAACTCTTCTGACATGGCAGCTTTCCACTCAGGGACCTTGAGAGCCTGTGTGAGGCAAGAAGGTTCAATAGGCTCTGGAACTGGAAACTTTGTTGCAGTATGAACCTGTTTCGGCTTGAAAATGCCATTCTTAGACCTTGTTATCATTGGGTGAGTGGGCACAGGTGGCGGTACTTCTGCGAGAGGGGTGGTGGTGGTGTCCAAGTTGCATTGGTTTGACGGTGGAGGGGAGGAAGGAAGACGATTTGACACAGGTGAGGGAGAGACAGAATTAGAGTTTGAATTTGAGGTGAGAGGGGTTGATGGCGTGGAATTTGAGGGAAGATCTGAATTTGTTGGAGAGGTTATGTCAGGATTTTGAATAGGTGGAAAGTTTGTTGGGTGAGTGAGAGATAGAGGTTGTGGGATAAGATGTGGGTTTGAAATTTGAATGGAAGTTGAGTTAGTTGGCAGGATATTCGACTCTGTGGAGAAGGGAAACAAATTCTCAACAAACTGAACATGTCGTGAGGTGTATAGTTTACCTGAATTCGGATGAAAGCATAGGTATGCACTTTGTGTTGGGCTATAACCAAGAAAGATGCACGGACAAGATTTTGATTGTAGCTTATTTGTTGTGTAAGGACCAAGCCATGGGAAACACAGGGAACCAAAGACACGGAGTTTGGAATAGTTAGGTAGAGAATTAAATAGGACCTCAAATGGAGATTTCATGTGAAGGATAGGTGTGGGCATACGATTAATTAAGTACGCAGCTGTTTGAAGAGCATATGACCAAAATGTTAAGGGAAGGGAAGCATGGTGAAGGAGACAACGGGCAGTTTCAACAAGATGTCTATGTTTGCGTTCGGATAGACCGTTGTGTTCCGGGGTGTATGGGGGAGTGGTGAAGTGTGAGATGCCGTGTTTTTGGAGGAAGGTTTTGAGTTTAATGAATTCACCACCATTATCACTGTATAGAGTTTTGATTTTGCAGTCAAATTGATTTTCAACCAAAGACTTAAAGGTGGGAAAAATGGTAAAGACATCAGATTTTAATTTAATTGGATATAACCACACATATTTGGAGAAGTGATCAATAAAAATAACATAATATGAGCATCCATTTATTGATTCAATTGAGGTAGGACCCCATACATCAGTGAAGACAATTTCAAGAGGCTTATGACTAACTAAAGTTGACTTTGAGAATGGTAACTTGTGGCTTTTATTTGCCAAGCAATCTGTACATGTGAAGGACGACGGGACAAAACTAGAAGGAATGACACGCTTAAGGACTTGAAGATGAGGATGACCGAGACGTTGATGCCACAGACTTATTGAAGGAGAACTACTGACATGATGAAGGCGAGGAACAGACAAAGGTGAATGCAACTTGTACACTTGGTCTTCAGTCTTTCCTCGCAGAAGCACCGCTCCCGTTTTCAGGCTTTTGACCTCAAAATGCCATGGAAAGAATTCAACAGAAACTGAGTTAGTTTGGCACAATTGTGAGACTGAAATAAGATTCTGAGTAACATTAGGCACATGTAAGACATTTGATAAATGAAGAGAAGTCCCAGATGTGGGTATTTTTGCTGTGCCATAGTGTTTGATAGGGAGTCCCTTACCGTTTGCCACGTGAAGTTGATCCGAACCCATGTAGTCATTGGAGAGGGAGAGATGATTGAGATCATGGGTCACATGGTGAGATGCTCCTGAATCTAGCAGCCAAGATGGATCAGAGGAATCCTCATGATGAGCCAAATTGGCTTGATGCTTCGGATGATCCGCCGGAAAGCCATGCAGACGATAGCAAGTTTTGGCGGTGTGGCCCTTGCGATCACAATATTGGCAAACAGGAATTGGGCGTTTGGAGCCATGACTGTTGTCTCTAGAGGAAGAGGAATTGTTGTGATATGATGAGGTTTGAAAGGAAGATTGATATCTTTTTCCTCGGTTTGAGCCTTGGGAACGAGCCGTGTAGTTGGCAGTAGCAGGAAAAGACTGTTGTTGACGTTCATCACGTTGCATGAATATTTCAAAGTCTACTAATTTGTCAAAAAGTTCATCAAATAGTAGAGGAGTGTCTCTGGTGCGAATTGAGGCTGAGAATTCGCGAAACGAAGGCCTAAGTCCATTAAGGGCAGCAATAACTAGATCAAGGTCATCAATGGGGTGCCCGATAAGGGCAAGTTCATCCGCTATGACTCGGATTGAACGCAGATAATCACTGACACTGGAAGTGCCTTTTGTGATGTTGGAGAGACGCTCCTTTAGAGACATTACACGAGTGCGAGATCTGTTCGCATATTGTTTGTTTAACCTTGCCCATGCAGCAGCAGAAGAAGTGGCAGAGGTCATGACAATTTGAGCATCAGAACTGCAAGATCCTAGAAGGGCTAGGAACACATAATGATCCTGACGTTTCCAATGACTATAGGTAGGATTAACCGTGGCAGCATCTCCTTCCCCAATGGTTGGGGAGGGGCAAGGGGTATCGCCGGTGACATACCCATAAAGATCGTGAGCCTTGAGGAGGTGAGTGATTTGCGTGTGCCAAGTGTGGTGGTTATTCGAGCTGAGTTTGATGGGGAGGGTGGAAGCAGTGGTGAGTTCCACAAGTGAGGTGATGGTAGGGGAAGCCATAGATAGGATCGAGAAAGATGCTGTGAAGCACTAGGCTAAACTGATACCATGTAAAGAGTGGTTTGAATGTATATTTTGCATTGCTGAATAATTGTTACGCAGGGTACATATATAGCCAAAGTGGCAAGAGATAAAAGATAGAAATAACAGCAAATACAAAAGATAAAGGATAGAGATAATAACAAAAAATAAATGCAGAAATACAAATTTGAAACTTTGTTGTATAAGATAATTGCTATCTAATTAATCTCAGCTGATCACGCAGATAATGCAGGGATTCAAATTTGAAAGTTTGTTGTCTCAGCTGACCACGCCAATATATATCAACATCAACTTCGACACTTTGAACGAAATTCAAACTCAATAGACTACATTTGTAATAAACTAATAATTTATCATGTTGTATTCACCACATATAACTCTTGCTCAAAATAATTACACAGCACATAGTTTATCCTCAAGGCGATTCATCACGTTCACTACTAACACATTAAGAAAGGCCAATCTCAATGATTTTGAACTAAACCAAAAGCGGAGATTTGATCGACCAACCATACTACAGAACTATAAAACACACATTAAGACAGAAAAAAAAAAAAAGAACCGCCAAAATCAAGGCAGAGAAAAGAAAAAAGAATGTTGCATGTGAATGCACAGGTAAACATAGAAAAGGCAAATCTTAATTGAATTATTGATGATGGGTCAACTATTCACGGCAACCAGCACGTTCTAGTTTACTATACTGAGGTTGAAGAGGCCCGTTGGACTCTACAACTAATTGAAAAATTAGTAATGAAGTACAATTAGAAAGCTTTTTTTTTTTTTTTTCTTTTTGTGAAATATAATTACAAAGTCATCACACCTATTTATAAACCAAACTGCGGTAGGTAGGAAAACCTGATTCCGCCCATTCTATTGAATTCAAAGCATAAATTGATAACAACTAGTTTCTAGTACGCATATAATAAAGAAGCAACTAGCAAGCAGTAAATAGTGTAGCAGCAAACACTATTTACCGTTTCAGTAAAAATGAAGCACCTCAAAGACTATGACGTGCTTGCAATATTCATACCTCATGCATTGATCGATTTTGGGTTTATTAGAAAGAACGGGAATGTAATGGAAGGGTAATGTTTAGTTTTAATTTGTTTAACTCCGACAGTTCCAACTAAAATAGAACTGTTTTACAATGAATTTGAGTGTAGATGATATCTGTCCTGAAGGTTGCATTGGTAAAAAATAACAGCAATATTTCTGTCAATAGCTCCAGTTGCAATTAAGTCCCGCGCATCAATAGATTAGAGAATGAGATGATAGTGGATATACTACTCTTATACAAATCTAAAGAGTAAGAATTTCATTCTCAGTTATATATTTTTAATATTTTCTTTTCTCTCCTTCAAATATATATTTCACTTGTAATCAATGTTTTTAAAAATAAGATTAGTAATTAAAATAATAAAAATATTAGTTCACAATTTATTAATTCATTTGCAGTTAAATTGTGGTTGAATTCATAATAATTAAATTTATATTTTTCATATTATATAATATTCTAAATAATAAAATAGTATAAAGTTATAAGAAATTAAGATATTAAAAATTATTAATTAATATAAATGATTAAATTATATATTTTATAAAATAAAAAATTATAATTATTAAAATAATTTATACCTGTGTGATTTTTAAATAGGTATTATTATTTATCACAAAAATATTTTAGATTAAATTAAAAAAATTAAAAATAAAACCAGAAATTTAAAAATACTAGTTAAAACTAATTTTTTACACTAACTTTAAACCAACTTGACCAATTCTTACTGATTTTGAGATAACCCAGTTTTTAAAGTTAATAGACCGATCTAGGCTAAATTGCTACTAGATCAGTCGAACCGGCCAATCTAATCCAACTTTTAAAACAATGCATACCATACTATTACTACTTTTACAAATAATAAAAAAAAAAATCTCTCAACTATCTCAAATTACCTCTTCTATCATTATTTATATTTTGACCTTCTTGATTCTATCCATTTCAATATACCATAATTTATTTCTATTTTCAAATTAAATTTCAATAATTTTTAAAAAACTATCAATTATTAAAATAATCTTAGTGTAAATTATCAAGGTTCTTATAACCAGTATCCATACGTTCTCAATAGGGAATTTAAAATATAAAGTTTTTATTAGAATTCATATTAAGAATGTATTGAAAATCACAGTAAAAATCTTAAATAATACATTTTAATAAAAAAAATTATTTTGAAATCCTTAACCACTCTTAGGACATTAGTTAGCCTTTACTTTTTTTTTAAAAGGAATTTAGCCTTCAAAAATTTATGATTAAAATAAATTTGAACACACTTATTAATTATTAAAATTAAAATTAAAAAATACTGATAAGTATGAAACAGATAAATACGAAAAATATGGATACTGGTTACTTTTTAACTTCATCCTCTCCCGTGTATTATATCAAAGTCAAATTACTACTATTTCCGGTTGTTTGACTTGTTTTAATCAGAAAAACTGAAACGTATTACTTTTGCAACAAAGCGGCGCAAATTCATTGAATCACCGGCAGTCCATTTAGGACCACCTTCTAAAGGTACAGTTACATATGAGTGACTTAGTGCGTGTTTGGATTGTCGTTTGAGAGACACTAAAAGTCCGTTTGTGCATTTCAATGCACAAAATGAAGAAGTAATAATTTATTATTTTTTCGTTTAACGGCCGTTTGAACCAATCCAACTGCAAACCAAACACACATTTACAGTTTCCTTTAGAAAACAGGACGGTGCGAAAGAGATAGCTTTTAAAAGACAAAGAGAGGAATGTGTTCATAAATCATTATTAACTAGCTTTGTGCAAGAGAGAGAGTGAGATGGAAGGCATAGAACACAGAACAGTTGAAGTAAATGGCATCAAAATGCATGTTGCAGAGAAAGGAGAGGGTCCTGTGGTGTTGTTCCTCCACGGCTTCCCCGAGCTCTGGTACTCGTGGCGCCACCAGATTCTAGCTCTCAGCTCCCTTGGCTCCCGATCTCCATGGCTACGGTGACACCGAGGCACCAGCTTCAATCAGCAGCTACACCTGCTTTCACATTGTGGGTGACCTCGTTGCGCTTATAGACTCTCTGGGTGCCCAACAAGTGTTCCTTGTGGCTCATGACTGGGGTGCCCTTATTGGTTGGTACCTCTGTCTGCTTCGCCCCGACAGAATCAAGGCTTATGTTTGCCTTAGTGTCCCTTTCCTCCGCAGAGACCCCAACGTCAGAACGGTAGATGGTATGCGTGCTATGTATGGAGACGACTACTATGTCTGCAGATTTCAGGTTATTTTTTCCATTTGTTTTTAATTTTAGAGCAAATTACAGCAACACCTCCTGAGGTTTCATATAATTACACAAGCATTCTCTGTTTTTTAACCATTACTTTCGTCTCCCTTATAGGGGATGTCAATGTAAGATTTGAGAGGATGTGAGTGTAATGTTTTCAAACATATCAGAGAGTATTAATGTAATGTTTTTAAACTAAAAGGAGGGTTAGTATAGGAAAATAAAAAAGAGTGGAGTTATATATAATTTGATAAAAACTCAGAGAATGTTGGCTTCATACATAATTTAATTTTCGCAATTGCATGCTGCTGTTGCATTGCATATAAAGAGGGGGGCCATTAATTAGTTACTAGTTGAAACACACATAAGGTTCCACGTTGAGCTTTTAATTAATCTTTGTTTGTGTCAAATGAAGGGAGAATTAGTTTAGTGCAATAATTGTGTTTAAACGGTGTGACAGAAACCAGGCGAAATGGAAGGTCAGATGGCTGAAGTTGGCACAGAGTATGTGCTCAAAAACATCCTTACAACTCGCAAAACTGGTCCTCCAATCCTTCCCCATGGAGAGTTTGGAACTGGATTCAATCCGGATATGCCTGATACCTTGCCCCCTTGGCTCACACAAGATGATCTTGCTTATTATGTCTGCAAATTCGAGAAAACGGGCTTCACTGGACCCTTGAACTACTACAGAAATTTGAACTTGTAATTTCTTCATTTTGCGTATTGCCTGGGATAATTGTTGTCGACTTCTCTAAATTAATGTTCTCTTTTGGGAAAATATTTGTACAACATGACAGGGATATCCCAATTTAAATTAATGATAAATAATTTTTTGTATGTGTATTTTGCAGAAATTGGGAGCTATTGGCACCATGGACTGGAGTACAAATCAAGGTGCCAGTAAAATACATTACAGGTGAGTTGGACATGGTATACACCTCGCTAGGCTTTAAGGAGTATGTCCACGGTGGAGGTTTCAAAGAAGATGTGCCAAATTTAGATCAAGTGATTGTGCAGAAAGGAGTAGCTCACTTCAATAATCAAGAAGCCGCCGAGGAAATTAATAGTCACATATACGATTTTATCAAAAAGTTTTGATTTGATCTGATATCCAAAAACGAATTCAAAGGGTCAAAGGTCTAAATCCTTGAAGTTGTGTGTAATAATAATATTTAGGGTTAACTAAGTTTTTAGTCCCTAAACTTTTTCAAAATTCGGTTTTTAGTCCCTAAACTTTAGTTTGACTGGTCAAGGTCCCTAAACTTTTTAAAAATTCGATTTTTAGTTCCTAAACTTTAGTTTGATCGGTCAAGGTTCCTAAACTTTTTAAATATTCAGTTTTTAGTTCCTAAACTTTTTAAAAATTCGGTTTTTAGTCCTTGAAATCTCATTAATTTAGGGACTAAAAACTGAATTTTTAAAAAGTTTAAGGACTAAAAACCAATTTTTTAAAAAGTTTAGGAACTTTGACCGGTCAAAATTTTGTTCAGAGACTAAAAACAGAATTTTTAAAAAGTTTAGAGACTTTGACCAGTCAAACTAAAGTTTAGGGACTAAAAACCGAATTTTGAAAAAGTTTAGGGATTAAAAACTTAGTTAACCCTAATATTTATATCGTACCCGCTAAATAAATTTTCAATCTTGTTATGGAAATAGTATATAAGTTACCGGAAAATGATTGTTAGAGATCTAATTGGTGAGAAGAAATAAGTGATTGATTTAATTGGTGATGACTAATGTGATAGAGAGAAATTAGACGTGTTGATGGGGGATTCAAATCACCTGTCTCAAGGGTGTGTCCCAAATTCTGTCCCACCACTAAAAAACTGACATGTCATTTAAAATAATTCCCTTTATTGTTTTATCTTTTTTATGCTACCCTTAATGCCCTTATCCCTCTTCCTTCGTTATTCCTTTCTCCGCTGCTATCCATCCCATTGCGCAGAGAGTAGATAATGGTTCCGGTAACCTCCAAAATTCAAGTTGTCAACCACATGTTCTCTTCCTCGTGCACGTGCTTCAATCCCGCACATCAGTTTTCAGAGGGCAACTTGTGGAGACACTTGGGGCAATAATTTCGAATCGTGAGCCATGGCAAGATCATTCGTTGTGTCTCCTTAAAGGCAACGATCGGAGACTGAAATCGACGTGGTTGTCGTAGTAAAGGTCGAAGCCATGGTTGTGGCTTGTCCCCTCGATGCGGAGCATGATGACCGGATTGAGTGGTGAACGGTCGCCGTCGACGGTTCAACAATGTTGACGGTGAGAGGTGCAAAGGTTGTGATCGTGATCGGAATCGGAACAATGGCCAATCATCCAGCAATCTGTCTGCCCCGACGACGGTGCAATAAGATGGGTAGTAGAGAATGGGATTAACGGAGGAAGAAGAATAAGGGCATTAAGGGTAATGTAAAAAAGATATAAAAAAATAAGTAATTATTTTAAATGACGTGTCAGTTTTTAAGTGGTGGGGCAGGATTTGGGACACACTCTTGAGACAGGTGATTTGAATCCGTTGATGGGGATGTTTAGAATTTGAGTGTCCAAGTTAAACACTCTAAGTTATAACATATTCTAGTCAATAAATTTATCTTATAAATTGTTTTGAAATATGTGTATTTGGAAGTAAGCTTCAACACACGTATATATGATCTCGACACAATCTCATTGAAAATCAAGTGAGAGAGAAGTACTTTTTGTCTCACCATTACGTTTTACAGACTTGCGTATTCTAAACTTTAACGAGTTAACTATCACACTTGGAATACTGTTGCAGGATCGTGCAGTTGAAGTCAAATTAAAGGGTCTAAATCATTAAAGTTGTGTGCAATAATAATATATGGTATACCCGCTAAATAAATTTTCAACCTTATCATGCAATGTTGTAAGTTACTAGAAGAAGTGCATGTGCTATGTACCGGACAATTGTCAAGAAAATTATTTAAAAGAATTTTTTTAACACAATACAATTCATAAAATGAGAATTAAATAGTTATTGGATATGAAGATCATTAAAAATTTATGTTCTGAAAAAATTGTATTTGATAAAAATTATGTATAAAATTCATAACAAAATAAAATTTGAATATTGATTTCACAAAAAAAAAATAGGTTATGTGTTGATAGTGTAAAACAGTTTTATTTTTATAAATTCAGACTTTAATAATAATAATAATAATAATAGACAAATCTCATTATGTTGATAGAAAGTGTTCAATTTAAGCCGTAATAAGGTTAACAAATTCAAAAACTTCAATAATATTATATAATTAAAACTAATATATTCAAAATGATTAAAATATTACTTTAAAATAAATTTTTAATTTTTATAATAATTTTCTTAAAAATTATTAATTATAAACACATAAAATTCAAGTACATGTAAACATAGTATTCACAATACTTTCAAAATTACAATAATATTAACTTATTTTCTTAATTACCGTGAATCAATTTTTTTTTTACATATATATTTCAGTTTGAAAGCAGTGCCAATTTATTTCCGCACCCACCACGTTATAATACTTTGTCCCCTCAAATTCAATAGTTCCACCAATTAAAGTTATTTAAATTATTTTAAATCCCCTTCAGTCATTGCCCTAATCAATGTCGTCCTGGATTTTGATACTTTGCCGTTTTTCGATTTTTAGAAAGAAAAATGATTAATGGACGTTCAAGAGCTATCTAAGACCAAGAAAAATAAAGAGAGAGAAGTGTAGATATAATATTTCCTTCGTCCCAAAATAACTGATGTTTAAAGTCTTTTTACATAGATTAAGAAAAATAAGTATAACCAAGAAAATTTTATTTATTAAAGGATAATTTTACTAAACTATCCTTATTGAAAAGTGAGAACATCAGTCTATTTGAAATTTTTTTCAAAGGTTAAAACTATATTCATTTAGGATGGAGGGAGTAAGTATTAATTATTATTATTATGTGATAAAAAGAGAGAGATAAAAAAAAAAAAGAAAAAACTTAATGGGAGTAAGTATTAATTATCCTTAGATACATACAATATCATAGGTACTGTTGGTGTTGTTCTCCCATCAGATTTAGAGTTTTACCTTGGTAATATGCGATGACATTTAATGGGTTCATTTGTGTTTCGCATATTACTGAGGTAAAACTCCAAATCTGATTAAAGAACAGTACCAACAGTACTTATGGTACTGTATCTAAGTTTTGTCCTAAAAAAATGAGTCTTAATGGAGTGTTTATAATTGAAAAGTATTTATATATTAATGTCCTATGAAAAATTGCATGGGATGAATCTCAACCATTCATTTTATTTTGAAGTTGCACACGGTTCTATAATCTATATATTCTAAGTGTATCTTTGAATTAAAGTTTACAAACTTAAGTATGGGTCAAACTTAAGATTACAAACTAAGTTTATAAAAGTAGGTGGATTCTATGGTGCGTGAGTTACTCATATCACGTACCGTGCAAAAGTTTTTTTGACCTTTGGATAATAACAATAAAACAGTCAAGGGTGGAGATCTTGAGGGTGCACCGTGTACACAAAGCATTGGATTACAAGGTTTTTTTTTTTACAGTGATAATCACCGACGGTGCTGGAAGCTCTCTTAAACATTGTCCGATGTTTCTGTTTTACGTCTTTTTTTTTTTGCATATGTAACAAACAAAAAATCAACTCATCCCCACTGCCACCACAATAATCTTCTGTTAAAAAAATCACCATAACAATGTGCAAACAAAGAATGAAGAAATAAAGAGAAAAACACAAAAAAAAGGAAAAATATTAGTCGCCGGAAAACTCCACGAAGCACCGTTGCGACGATTTTCAGTGGCTGTGTGCGGCAGCGACCTATCCCTTTCTTCTTTGTTTCCTCTCACTCACTCGCTTCACCACTAGTGTGACCGCTGTGATCAAATCTGTGACCATTGCGAGAAGATCTTCTTATTCGAAAACGGTGTCCTCCTTGTCTACTGTCACTCCGCTAGGAACGGAAATCACCATGGACGGCAGAGGGCGTGGTTGGTGGTGACGGATGGGAGGTCGTGGGCGTGGTGGTGGTGGAAGTTTCTAGCGACAAGGTCGAGGCAGAGGAGGAGAGCACCGAGGAAGGGGCTGCGTTGGAGTGGATCTTGAAAAAAATAGAGAAATTGAAAGAGGGAGGAACGTTCCCATAAAAAAATTATCAATTAAAAAAAACGTGTTATCTCATGCTTTGTGTACATGGTACACTCTCAAGATCTTCACCCTTAATTATTTTATTATTATATCCTAAGGTCTGGAAAAACTTTTGCACAGTGCGTGATATAAGTAACTCACGCACCGTAGAATCTGCCTGTAAAAGTATTTCAACTCTTACTTATCTCAAATTCAATTTTAACGTAAAAAATTATTTTCAAACATATTTTTAAGAGGTAATCTAATATAATTTCAAAATAATTTTATTCTCAAATATACTTTTTGATCCTCCACTGGAGATCCAAACATGCTATGAAACTTTAAAAAATGAGAATCCGTGCGCTCAAATATAAATTTAAAAATGAATTAAATGAATACAAACAAATCCATTGTTAAAAAATATTTTTTATTTAATTAAAGCGCGAATGATAAATATGATTTACTTACAAGCATGAATATATAAGTATTTATAAATAAGAGAAACAAATACTAAATTTAATGCTCACAAATATAAATTTAAATTTTTTTTTTTTAAAAAAGAAGCAAATATAAAATACGAATACCTTACATAAATGAAGTTTAAGCGATAGTATTTATTAAGAGCTTATTTATTTTACAGTGAAAATCAATTATTTACACTATGTATATTTTTAATGTAAATTTATAATTAAAATTAATATAGACACACTTCTTAATTATTAAAATTAAGAAAAATACTGATAAGTATGAAACTAACAAATACGAAAAATTCGATGTAGGTTAGTTGTTTAACTTCAACCTCTCCTGTCTATTAAGTCAAAACACAAATTATTAGCAAGTTGTTTCTTTCTGAAATAAAAGAAACCTGCATGTTACTTGTGCGATAAAGCTGAATATTCATTGAATAATAATCGGTAATCCATTTATGGCCACCTAATAAAGTTATAACCATAAACCATCCTAATTAAAACTATAACACGACATTAGACTTACACTTTGGATATTAATTGTCAAATCACATTTTCCTTGAGTGAAAAAAAATCAAGATACATATGTGACTTCCTATATTACTATCATATGGGTGATAGTACACAGGACAGTGGAATTAAAAAACGCGTAACATGAAAGTGCGTTTAAAAGATAAAGTGTGTGTTTCGATTGTACTTGAAAAAGTATAGTTGAGTTGAGACGAAGGCTACGGTGGGAAAGTAAGTAAAGTTTTCCACCATGCGAAAGTTTTTTTTCACCATTGGATATCTTTAATTTTAAATCTATGATTCAAAATTTTCAACTTTCTTCTTTTTCTTTTTTCTCTTTTTTTCACCCTTTCCCCAGTTTGTCCCTTGGAAAACCTTTCTCTCTGTCAATGTGTCTTCCCCTCAAAGACCCAACCTCTTCCCACTCCAGCTCCTTCTCCGACAGCGACCTCCACTCCCTCCCCGGCGGTGGACCACATCACCGTTGGCCTTCATCGGTTGATTTTTTCTGACTGGGATCAAGTTCTTTGGTACTACCATGCCTTATTCATCATCCCCACCCAACAAACAAGTTGCAAACAGTTGTTTTCCGAAGCTTGCATTTCGATTTGCGATATGAGTTTTTAAAATTTCAAGTACAACATTGACGGCGAAGGGGGCGAACTGAGAACATGGAGGTCGGGTGCATGATGGTGAAGAAGCTCTGGCGCGGTGACTTGGGGTTTTCATGCCTATTTCTGTTCTTTTATTTGTCATATTTTTCTTGATTTCTTGATTTTTGTTCACACCTCTCTGATTGGGATCTTGGGCATGAAGGGGGAAAGGGTGGAAATCCATGTGGGGTGGCTTGGATCTGTTAAAGTTTGATCCTTTGAGGGTTTGGGATGAATGGGTATGTGGTTGGTGATGGGTGTCGCCGTCAGAGGGTGGCCATAGCGGAGGTGTCGTCGGCGCGGCGAGGATGAAGGTTGTGCGAAAGCGAAACTGCGGACTGGAGTCTAAGAGAAAAGGGGTTAGGGACAAGTTAGGAAAAACAAAGAAAAGGAAAAAAAATAAAATGAAAAAAAAAAAAATTTGAACCCTTCGATTAAGAATTAATAGATCTAACGGGTGGGAATTCACTTTCCCACGGTGGGAAACTTGGGAGGTTTCCCACCTTAGAATCCGTCTTGAGTTCAACTTAACTTTGTAAACTTAAGTTTAGTTAAAAGTAAGTTTAATGTAACTTGATTTATGTTTAGATGTTTTTATTTTAAAAGTACTTTTATCATAATAGAAACTTGTTTGGATGATATAAATGAAAAACACTTTTAAATATATAATTATTAAAATGGATGTGAATTTCATACTATTATTTTTTATTAACTTTTTTTTATCTTGTTAAACATTAAAATTAATTTCTTATACTTTTAACTTTTACCTATAATCTACTGACGGTGATACACAGGAACAATATTCCCAATGTTCCTATCTCAAATATCAAATTGTGAGATAAAAATAATCTTAATGGCTGAGGTTGGGGTCTTATCCCTGTTGTTTCCAAATATTTGAAGTTGCTTTAAGCAACTCACAATGGTAAATCCCTTCTCAAAATTTTTTCCTCTTTCAGTCTTCCCTCATCCTCCCCTCGTTTTCTTCTTCTCCTCCCCTCTCACCACTACCATGAGCCAGCTACCTGCGGCACGGTGGTGATGATGGACAACATGCTGAGGGAGCAACTGAAGTCGGCATGGAAGGTGGTGAGGAGGGCGTATGCGTCGGCGTCGCAGAGTGGGCTAAGGTTCCTAATGGTGCTCAACTTGGCCTTCATCCAAGAGATAATGTTGTCTATGATTATTTATTGAAATTTAAAATATACATAAACATTTTCAGCTTACAACGTTGAACGGAAAAAAGCAAGTCACTAGTTACTTTGAGTTCAACGGAGGTTTTGATGAAAATTGCATCCAGTCCAACGGAAAACGGAAGTTGCCAAACGAGCAGGTGTAGCGTTCAATGGTGCATGAACGCCCGTTTGGGTGCCGAAATGATGAACCAAACACACCCAAAGAGAAGAAGGGTGTCCATAAATCATCAATTAGCTTTGGTTCAGCCCGTCCAGCTGATGCAGGCTAGCGTAGGGGAGCTACACATGTCCCCCACTGTGAGAAAATTATTTTTAACCGTTAGATTTCTTTTTTTTTTAATTCACAGTTTACATTTTTCTCCTTTTTTTATTTAATTTTTATTTTTTTCGTCACTTTCTTTACCAAATTACCCCTCCCTCTCAATGCCACTTTTCCTATAACACCCCATCGCTCCCCGTGCGGCTTTGAATGTTCGATTGTTGATTTCTGTCTCGCCACCATGCAGAGTGATTCCCATTCTTCTTCCATCATGGATTATAAGCGTTGGGTGGGGACTTTTGGGTCTCACAGCAGTTCTAATCTCTCGAAGTGCGTCGCGCGTGGCGGTGAATGTCACACTAGTGGTGGCTTTTAGATGTATATTTCCTTTGGGTCTTTTGAATAATTATTGAAGATCTATGGAAGGCAACACAAAACCATATCTGAATATGGGTAGTGAAGTTCGGGAAAAATTTGTTGGACAAATATACTCCTTTCTGTCAAAATATTTTTGCTTGCATGATGATAATTTTTGGGACTAAGAACCAAACAAATTTTCAGAACTATCCACTCCTCTTGCCGCCACAGTCAAGATTGGAAAGGGGAAACAGTGGAATCAGTAGTGGGCTCGTGGGAAATGGGTGGTTTTGGGTTTGGGTGGTTTTGAGAGGGAGGGGTAATTCAGTAAAGAAGGTGATAAAAAAAAAGAAAAAAAATAAAGAAAACAAGGAAAAAAAACTTAACTATTTATTAAAAAGCAATAGGATCCAATGGTTAAAAATATATTTCGCACCGTGGGGGACCTGCTACGCTAGCCTGCGGTTTAGCCGTATGCAATCTAATACTATCAAGTGAATGGAAGGCGTGGTACACAGAATAGTGGAAGTGAATGGCATCAAAATGCACATTGCAAAGAAAGGAGAAGGCATTGTGGTGTTGTTCCTCCATGGCTTCCCCGAACTTTGGTACTCTTAGCGCCACCGAATTGTGTCTCTCAGCTCCCTCGGCTACCGCACCGTGGCTCCTGATCTTCGCAGCTTCGGTGACACGAAGGCACCAGCTTCAAGCACTTATACCATAATGTCGACCACTAATAGCTCTCAATCGAGGCCCCATGTGTACGGGAATGGGTATGATGATGAAGCTTCGTCTCATAAATCAGCGTCCAGCTTCTCCAGCGCTCATGATGATCCCAATGCCCTTGGGAGTTTCGAAAACACCTTACGCGCTAACAAAGGGCACTACTATCTCCACCCTTGTGCTGATGATGTGATAGATGCCGTTACCTTCCTCAACTATTACCTTCATCACACTGATTACCCAATTCCCATCACCTATTGGTTTCGGGTAAATGCAATCCCTTAAACCCTAGGTACCTGGCCTAGAGGTTCTGATCCTTACTACAGGTGGCTCAATTGGATGACCAAAGCGAAAGGAACTGACTGGAAGAGATGGGGTATTTATGACGCCATCAATTTGACCAGGCACGATGTTGAACCAAACTATTCGTTGATCTTCAGCTTCTTGAGCTTTTGGTCAATGGCTATCAACGCTTTCGTCTTCCCATTCGGCATCATGACTATCACTCTCCAGGATGTGATGACCATTCTCGGATTGCCCATTATTGGGAATGAACTCCTTTCCTTGTACGCCCAGGCCAGCGACAACTTAGGGTTCTTATTCGACAGATTCACCAACGGCTACCCACACTTCATCAAAACTCATATGAAGTCCTCGGCTAGCGTTTCGGCTGAAGAACACAATGTCTTCCTCTTATACTGGTATTGTAAATATTTCATTTGTTCCTCCTCTAAAGTAGTAGTTTCTGAATATGATCTCCACGTTTCTCTACTTCAGTTGAATGAACCTATGGCCATTGGCGTACTATTCTTATATTCTTTCTACAAGTCTATCTTTCTGCTTTTAGAAAAGATGAAAGTGGTCAGAACATAGGCAGTGCTTTTGGCCTCTTTTAGTTCTTGCAACTTTGGATTACTAGGTATTTTCCTATGTTTGTCGCCAACATCCCGAAATCAACTATGGCGGCAGAGCGCCATGCTAAAGACACTACCTTGGGTGAAGCTCTTCGAATCAAGTCCACTGCCACTGGTTCGGCTCGCTTCTTTGTTGAATCTATATTTGGAATCCTAGATGATGTTGGGGCTTTCTGGAATCCTCCAATAGTTGACCATGCTCTCCCTAGTTGGCTAAAATTGGACCCTCAAGCAAATCCAGAGGCCCAAGCCTGTCAAACAACTAACTGGGGTAACATCCTGGCAGCTAGGGACTTGCTATATGGTATCAAACCTAGCTCCATATATAACAAGATTTCAGTGGAACCTTACAACCCTCAATTTGTTACTCACCAATTTGGCCTTACACAGCACCTTCCAATGGCTTTCTTGACCCTGTCATCTCCCAATTCTCGACCTTCATTATCTGCCAAAGAAGTGAGGAAAATTACTCACCAAACAAAATGGATGCTTGACTTGTTCGAATTCAGCTTGTTTCTTCCTGACCCGAAGAAGACCCTCAACTTCTTCAATTGGTAGCCAACCATAAAGGATGCTTTGTTCCCTAACAGCGTTGCATCCTACCTTCTGCAGGCAGATGGACAACTTACTGTGGAACCTGTCATTTCCAATGTAGAAATATGAAGACCCCTATGTTATGTAATTAGTAGATCTTTAGTTTTGATGATGTCTCTGAACTTGTAATTTCTCCTTATAGTATGAACTATAACCTATTAGAATTATTGTTATAAGCTTTCATTGTGTGAATGTGTGTGTATCATGCATATAGGCTAGATATAAGTATATTCCCTCACATAAGCATTGATTAATCATTGTTAACTTATCTCATTTTAACCAAGGATTGAAACTGGGCAAAAAACCTTTTGAAAATTTGAAAAGTTCAATCCTAGAACAAATTAATCGATTACATGAACGATATAATTGATTATCTCGAGGCTCTATTTTATGAAAATTGGATAATGTTTGCTGATAATCGATTATCCATTAATAATAATCGATTATCTGGCCCTGCAAGAAAATTGAGCCATTTGCAGTTAATCGATTATCTCAGGAAATAATCGACTATTTTGATCTTCAGCAATTCCAGTTGATGATTAGAACGAAATAATCGATTATCTTAAGCAATAATCGATTATCTTTGTTTTGAGGCCTATATAACTAAGTTTTTCGAAGGCACTCGTGTGTGACACCATTTTCTCTCATTTTACTTAATCTTTTTCATCTGAGAGAACTCTGAAAGTTTGTGTCATCATCATCATAAAGAGTCATTTGATCAAATCTTTCTAATTCTCAAGAAAACAATGAATCTTTCACAAGCTACATGAAGGGAATATGAACACAAGTTAGGAAGAGCTTCAACTTCTGATCTTCACATTAGGTGATTTCTTTCCTTAACTTTGTTGTGTAAATTCGTGTAGGGTAGGTTTCCCTATGAGGTTACATTGCATATAGGTAGGTGTTCTATATTGTAGTGTGTTTCTTGAATAGGTTTTTCAATAAGGTGCATTTTGCATGGTGTGTGCATTTTGCATGTCAGTTTGTATGTAAACAAATGTGATAGTGAATTAGGTCCAAGTTCAAGTTACTTGTGACAACACTGGATGTAGATTTCATGTTGAAATCGAACCAGTATAGATCTTGTGTCACTTTCTCTTTTCCCTTATCTTCAATTTCTTGATCTTGTACTATCTTTGAATATTGATCTTGTGCTAAAACTTGTCTTGGATATAAGGAATAAGTGACATGAGCTAAGCATACAATACTCATGTTGAAAGGGATTCAAAAAGGAAATTTCATCTTACAAAAGGTTTCTCACTTAAAAAGATTGCTTTTTAAAAGAAAAGTTTAAGAATCCAATTCACTCACCCCTCTTGGATTTCCTGTGATCTAAGCCATTTTATCTAATATCCAAGTCCTTAAGTAGACCACAACCATCTCCACAGTCCGCTTCGGTTTTGGTCAAGAAGAAGGGTAATTCGACTGGCATCACCATTAATCTACCAACAGCTCCTACACTAGGTAATTTTAGCCTCTTGAGATGTCCTTATTTTCCTCTCCATTCAACTAATATTCCTTCTTTTCAGCAAAACGTCGTATTGAAACCATAGACCTGGACGATGTAGATGAAGGCAACTCCCCTGATTCAGCCCCCCTAATTTTTAAAAGAACTACCAAGTCTACAGCTGTTGCAAGAAGTGCTCCAACATCCGAGCCTACTCCTTCCAAGGTATTTATCATCTTCTAAAATGTATCTATTTTTGCCTTGCCGAGAACTAAACAATCCTATACTCCCTATAGAATCAACTTCTGCTTTTAGCCAAACTGTTAAAAGACTGAAGCTGGGTACTGCTACCAAGATTCTACCTATAAGTGTCATTCATTTAGTGTTGCTTTTAGCTATTATCTCATATCCTCCAACTAATTCCTATGCTACTCTCTCAGGAATCGTCCCCTGCTGCTAAGCCTGTCGACATGCCACTTGAATCCTTTGCCATGCTTGACGTACCAGTGCCCAGTCCTGGTGCTTCTTCAGCTTTTACTCGACCAATCTTACCGAACGTGACAGATGAAGCTTTTGTCGAATACTTTCAATGCCCCACCTCGTCTGTTCCAGTGGTTCCGGATGGGTCACCTATCGATGACCACTTTTAGCATGTTGAACAGTTTATGTCCAGTGATGTCCCTGCCGATCCGGCCATACTCAAGTTAGTTCAGCTATCATTTGCCAAATTAGCCAAAGCCCCGACCATTTCAGAATCCAGTTGTCAAATCCTAATTCATATCAGCATGACTGTGGGTGATGTTATCTTCAACCATAACATGCATCAACGTAGAAACAATTCTATTGTTGCTGACTTAAAGCAACTACGAGACTTGCAGGCTCAAAAATCTACCTACACCTCCAGCTTTCAAACTGTTGAAGCTGATAGGCAAGCTGATTTGGCTGAACAGGAATGACTTAACAAGAGGGTCAAAGATTTGATGACAGAACTGGATCGGATTAAGAAGGAATTGGTTTAATTGAATCCGAAGATAGCCATGTTGAACACAAAACTGAACAGCAACTCGGACCGACGTATTCAGATGTATACCTTGGCCACTTCTCTAGATCCAAATATCAACCAGTTACTTCATCAGAAGGATGGATTAGAGAAATACCTGAGTGTAGGCGAAGCGGCATTGTCGAGGACAGGAAAACATGGGACAACTTAAGGCAATTATTTGACCAAGCTAAACAAGCCTTGTTTACTCCTCCTTCTGCTCCTACTACTTCGGTTGCTCCGTCCTCCTCTATCCCTCAAGCAGGTATTGTTGATCGTATTATGGAAGTTGCTATCGAAGTAACTAGTGCCACCGCTGCTGCTGTTGCTACTAATGAGGCTTCTATGATTGCCGAAGGTGTTGATACTGGCATTAGCAAACTGCATGCAGAAGAAGACGTAGGTTATACTGGCACTTCTTCAGCCGAACCCACTGACATGGCTGTTGACTCGGCTGCCAACCCTTGAAAACTTCTATATTGAACTTGCTTTTAAATTATGAATAAGTTTAATTTTTTAGCATTTTTGCTTAGGTTAGCTATGTTGCCGGCTTGTGGTCACCTTTTGAACAATTTGATTCTTGTTTCTGTCCTTCTTCCCATATGGAAGGATGGAAGATTTTTAAATATTTTGCATTTATGCTCCTATCCATTTCCTTCCCATTTTGATTGATTAGCTGATATGCTCCATTAGGTAACACTTCACTAATTGCGAATGGTCCTTCCCAATTTGGAGACCACTTGCCAAAATCCAAGTCTTTCAAACCTAGGGGCAACATCGTCTTCCAAACTATGTCACCTTCACATAAATGTTTCAACTTAACATGTTTATTATATGCTTTTTCCACTTTTTGCTTGTTAAGCTGGACATTGTCAAGTGCCATTAGCCGATCCTCATTTATCTTATCCAATTCATCTAACATGGCTTGCTGATACTCATCGAGAGCCAACATGTTTTGTTAGCCACTTGTAACGATTTCACGTTAATCTCTAATGGAAAAACCGCTTCATGCTAATAGGTTAGCCGAAATGGAGTACAACCTGTTGCTTTAGATGGTGTATTTCGGCAAGAATGCCTCTTGTAAGGTCTCATGCCACTTTTTTGGATGATCTTCTAAATTCTTCTTAATTATTTCAATTAAGATCTTGTTGGTTGCCTCGGCTTGCCCATTGGCTTGTGCATAATAAGGTGTTGAATGAACCAACTTGATACCAAATTGCCGCACAAATGAGGCTACCTTATCCCCAGTAAACATGGTCCCTTGATCAGTGGTAATTGACTCAGGTATGCCGAAACGATAAACGATATTATGTTTGATAAATTGGATCACTGCTTCCTGAGTTACATTGATCAAAGGTTTAGCTTCCACCCATTTTGTAAAATAATCCGTGTCCACTAGGATAAAACTATGCTTTTTGGATGATGTCAGGTGAATTTTGCCAATGATGTTCATGGCCAATCCTCCGAATGGCCAAGGTTTAATTACTGCATGCATTTTTCCTGCTGGAATTTCTGTAATGGCCCAAATTTTTAACATTCTTCACATCCTTTGGCATATCAATAGCAATCAGTTCTGATTGTTGGCCAATAATACCCATGTCGAATCAACAACCACTTCATCACAGGTCCAAATCTATGGGCTCCGCATAAACCTTCATGTACCTCCCCCGTGAGCCGCATTGATTCTGCTTGATTTACACATTTTAACAATACTCCGTTGAAACTCTTTCTATACAAATCGTCACCTACCATTTTATATTTCAAAGCCTTTTGCTTTAACTTGAATTCAACCTTGTTGGATGGATTTTGCCAATGAGACTCTGTAATTCCTTCTTATTTTGAGGAGGTCTGGCTTCAAACACAGCCTTTGCTTTATTCCTGTCTACTTCTATTCCTTGTTGATAAACCAAGAAACCTAAAAAGTTCCCAGCTGATACCGCAAACGCACACTTAGTTGGATTCATCTTAAACTCATGAATCCTTATCTTTTGTAAGGCCTGTTCCAAGTTGACTAAATGCTGATTTATATCAATTGACTTAACCAAAACGTCGTCTATGTAAACTACCATACTCTTTCCAATAGCATCATGGAAGATAAGATTCATAGCCCTCTGGTAAGTAGCACCAGCATTTTCAACCCGAACAACATCACCAACCATTCGTATATCCCCAAAGCACCAAGACAACCGAATGCCATTTTGTGTACATCTTCCGTAGGCATAAAGATCTGGTTATAACCAGAATGTCCATCCATGAATGTGAGTATGCCATGTTTAGCTGTCGCGTCAACCAACATGTCAGCGATGGGTATGACATATTTGTCCTTGGGAGTTGCTAAATTCAAATCTCTGAAATCAACGCACACTCTTACTTGTCCGTTCTTCTTTATAACAAGCACTATGTTTGACAACCACTCGGTATACCTAGCTATTCGGATAAATCATGCCCTCAACATTCTTTCAATTTCACCTTGATTTAAGGCAACAACTGAGGATTACAATGTCTTGGAGGTTACTGATGTGGCCTAAATCCTTCTTTGATTGGTAATCTATGTTCTACCAACTCCCTCGACAATCCTGGAATTTCATGATAATCTCATGCAAAGCAATCTCTATATTGTGTAATAAGTTTAATTAGCTGATTTTTGTCCTCTTCGGCTAGTAGCCCACTCACTTTAGTCATTTTAGGATCTTCTTCAGTTCCTAGATTGACGCTTTCTATGGGATCTTGCGCTTCAGAACTGGGGCCACCCCTTTTGATTGTAGGCATGGTGATCTGATCATTCTATTCAATTTTCCCCCAAGTAAATCTATCATTGCTGATTCAGCTATCCTATCTTCTACAATAAACAAGGTCAGTTGATCTAGCAGACTTTGTAGGACTTCATTTCGTGTATCCATCTAATAACTCAATCGAAGGCCGTACCTCAGCCTGCCAATTTACAACAAATCCTTTCTTGGTCAAATTGCAAGATTCCCAACTCCCTTCTTCATAATCGTTTGGAATTTGAATAGGATCCGTGTGCGAAGAGTACAACAAGGCTTCAGCCATCTTTACATCGGCTGAGAATGGCCTATCATTAGCTGATATGATGCTTACTTGATCTCCTTCCCAAAACAACAGTTGTTGATGAAGCGTGGAAGGGACACATTGGCTGGATGAATCCAGCCTCAGACCAACAACACCTAATATGCTGGTTTGGCATCCACCACAAAGATGGCTGAATGTATAGTTTTTCGTCCAACCGTAATTTCAACTACCAAAACTCCTAATGCAGCAGTGGCTTCTCTAGTGAAATTAGTCATCCTCATGTTGGTGGGCACCAAATTCTTCTGTCCTTTGCCGATTTTCTTCCAAGTAACTAAAGGCATTATATTTAAAATTGCTCCCCATCTACAAACACCCTAGATAGAGTTTTGCCATTCAATTGGGCCCTTACATAGAGAGGCCTCAAGTGTTTCATCATTTCTGACGTAGGCTTGCCGAACGCAGTTTCGACTACCTTGCCAATGTTATCTTCGTCAATAGTAGCCCATTTTGTTTCTTCAATGCATACATCACCCTCCAAACTTTCGTTTTGATCAGAATCGGCCCAAAACTCACTAGGTATTAGGTGCTGCCGGATTCTAGGAAGAGAGAGGGAATAGAAATTCAATTTCTCTTTGTGAACGTGTGTGAAGGTGAGCTCCCCCTCTCTCTAGCTTCTTCCTCCTTCTCTCTAACATTTCTCATACTAATTCTTTCCCTTTTTTCTTGCATTATGGATATGTTGTAGAGCTCATCAAGCTCTAACTTTGGGTGGTTGGAAATTTTGTTTTGGAGTCTTGAGCTTAGGAAACCAAGGTACGGGAGGGATTTTCTATTCTCTTTGAACCTAAAATTTGTTGCTTTGAGACCTAGAGTGATGGTCTATGTAGCATGTGAATCTATTTAATTTTTGAGTCTTGAAATTGTGTGTATTTGGAGAATCTCGTACTGCCTTGTGTTCTATGAAAAATGGGTACCTCTTTTGGTGCTTTGGACCTCAAAAATGGGTTCCTTGGGTCCAAAAACCTAGGATTACATAAGATTACATAAAAAGTATGTTATTTTTTAGCACTTGAGCTATTTATTTTTAATTTCTTAAGTTTTGAGCTATTTATATAAATTGTTGTTATGTTTTGGGGAAAATAAATGTTGTGTCTGTGCTGGGCTGTTTTTGACACTAAAAATGGTTTCCCATGTCCCAAAATATAGAAATGCATATGTGGAATATTGAGAATGGATTGTGAATCTTTTAGAAAATTATTGTCTAGCGAAAACGTAAATTTTGGGCACTGTAGCCACTGTTTCGTGACATGGTAATAATGTAGTTGGAATAGGCTATAATGGACCTCAAAATTATCTTCCTCATGCCTTAAAACCTAGGGTTACACATAAAATTCGCCAAAATCCGATTTCTACATCAACGGGAATTTAAATTTTAACGTTTGGCATTATGTTGCTCTGTTTGGCCTCTGTTTGTAAACTGGGAATGACGTGATTGTAATTGGTTGTAACGGACCTAAAAATTAGCTTCCTCATGCCTTAAAACCTAGGGTTGCATATAAAATTCGTCAAAATCCGATTTATACATCAACGGGAAATTAGTTTTTAAGTTTTTATGCCATTTTCATTGAATTTGCCGCTGTTTCGAAATTAATCTTTTTTAGAGTTGGAATTAGCTGTTCTGGACCAGAAAAACGGTTTCTTACGTCTTTGGTTCATCAAAATCCAATTTCTAGATCATTGGGAATGTAATTTTGAAGTTTTAGGCCCCTTTTATAGAATTTTAGAACCAATTTCTGGTTGGGTGTTTAACCATCTAAAATATAAGCTTTAAAAGCCTAAAATAAGTATTTTGTAGTGGAGTATGATAGTTAACATGTACATATGGGTTGGCACTTAAATTGTGAGTACTTGAAACCCAAAACAAGAAGTTATGATACTTGAAAATTGGGATTTTGTGTTGGCTACGAGTTTGACCTAAAAATTTGTAAATTGTGATGAGTTTAAATTGTATAAGTATATGAATGTTATTCTCGTTATGGAATTATTAGCTAAGACTGAGAGGGCGTGACCTTCGGCACATATTTGTTGAATTATTTATATATTTTAGTATGTCATGAATGCGTGTGATCAACTATTGTTAAGACCGAGAGGATGTGACCTCCGGCGTTGAAATAAATTGTTAGATATCTCCTGTGGATATGTTGCTTGTTGTGATCTGAGTCCGAGGGGCGTTGTCCCTCGACAATGCATGTTGGTTTTGCTCGTGCATGAGTAGGATAGATGCGTTGGAGTGCCCGAGGCACTAAAGTATGTGCAAGTGGATATATCAACTTCGAAAGGTCATGTTGTTCATGACGTTAAGAGGTGAGGAGGGACGAGACCCTTCCCCTCTTGTTGTATGAAGAAGAACAATGAACGTTCGTGTCATTCACCTTGCGTGGGATGACGCACGCTTTGGGGAGGCAGATGATGTGAAGAGGGCGCCAGTGACAAAGACAGGATGGATGTAGAAAGATGGGGTCTTTAATTAGAGATGAGGCTTGACTCCATGCTTAGTGGGGAGGGTCCCCAAATATCCTCTTGACAGTATCATTGAAACCGTTTCGCCCTGTGGAATACATCTCACGGTGTGGAGAATGCATAAGGAAACATTTTGAGGAGTGGATGATTACAACCGGTACACTGGGGGATAGTTCGTTGTCTCAAAAGAGGCTTGGGTAAATGATGTCAGGTTGTGATAACCCGACTAAGGGTTAGTACGGGGGACTCACGTAACCGGCTTGGCATTCTCGATGAAGACGAAGCGATATCCATGATTGGTGAGATCCACATCGGACATGAGTCGAGTGTTCCCAATTGTCATCCACGAAATTACGTAAGACCATTAAAACCTGGAAGGTTTAATGGCAGTGAGGCCCATAGGAATAGATGTTGTGAGATAGATATTCGCGATAGGTTTATCGTGAGCGTCATCGCTAAAGTACCATACACAGTAGTCGTATAGGTTGTTTGGGACTGAGAGTCCATTTGTTTGTGGCGACTAAGGAGGTAGAGAATTCACTTCCATGCTTACCATTTTTGCAGGAACCGATGGTGTGGCAGATACCCACAATCCACTTTTAGATTAGCACTATCGAGGATCGTTGGACGCACGACCCGCTGATGGATGAAGCTCACTTCATCGGTCACATGCTTCTGCATATAGTGAGGGTGGGCGACCCATATACTGCACCTCAGACTTTTGACTTCTACTTATGGTGGACTCAACCTATGCCTCCTTACTATCCGCGTGTGACCTCAGTGGAGATTGTAGAGTTGTCAGACTCTTCATCATCCTCTTCATCTTCATCATCTTCTTCTGATGGGGACGACTTCTCCGACATGGATTCCGAGGCTACACTCTCTGTTCCGGTATCTCCTCAGTCGGTGCTACTTGTGGTGCGTACGTTCCCGCTGGGAACCGGTCGATTGAGCTTGGTTGGGACGAGTGCACAAAGGTTGGCTCCACCCGTAGTGGACTTGGACGACCAGACATCTAAGGAGGATGAGATCGTAGAGGAGGAGCCAGTAGAGATAAACGAGGGACTTCCAAAGGAGGACGATGAGCCCGAGGAAGAACCAGAGATGCTTGTGGAGTTTGCTACGGAGGAGGACCCTGACACTCTTGAGGAGGATCCCATGGAGGTTGCTTTTGTATGCTCCTCCCAGGGTTCTTGCTAGGGAGCCCTCTGATAGTGATACTATCTTTTGGGGTACAGCTAACTATAGGTTGGGTAGATAACTGCTCTGAAATCCTAGGATTTTCCCTCTTTTGTGTATTTGGTCGGGTAGATCTAGGTTTCAGATATTTTGTATGTATTCAGTTATCTCTCACACTTTTATACTTTACCTTGTTACTTGAGTTTTATATGTCACTTATTCGCCTGCTGATACGCTTACAGTTTACACTCACTTGATACATTTTACCATATATATATGTGTGTGTGTGTGTGTGTATGTATGTGTGTGTGTGTGTGTGTGTGTGACCACGGAGGTCCTTTCAGTTATTTGTATATGCTTGATGATATTAAAACGATGCATGAGCTACCTTACTTTGACGTTACACGATTTCGAAATGGTGCTTTTGATTTAATAACTACGTACGAGATTATGTAAACGTTATGAATGGAATTTCTATAAAGGAATAAATGGTGGTTGTCTTGATTCAAATTAAACCTTTTCTTAAACGAAGTGAGACTTCAAGTCGTGAATCAAAAGTTTTAAATTTTTCGCAAATTTTACCTATGTGAATTCTTTTCAAATTAAGAGTTTTTCACAAAGTTAAATAATTAACTCTCATATTAAGAATTAAATAATTAATCGATGTATATCTATGTAAACCCTGAATTAAGGTTGTTACATTAGTGGTATCAGAGCAGTTCGTCCTACCAAGACTGGGGAATGGACTTAACCATGTTTGTAGTGTGCTCTTGCATTCACTTATGGTAGATAAGGATGTGAGATTTAAATTGTTGTGCGACTTACTTGAATCCAAGTAAGGACTTGTTTGACTTGTGTGATTTTGCATTAACTAGTGTTCTAGTAATAGGGAATGAAGTTGTTGTTTATGTCTTGCATTGACTATGATAATAGTAGTGCAAGATTTGTATGAGTATGGTGTGATAGTTTCTTGGAAGCTAATGAAGTGATTTCAGGAAACCATGGCTGGGAGACCTAGTGCGACTCAACAAATACTGGAACGGTTGAATACTGTCTTGGAGAACCTTGTACAAGACCGTGAGGCAGAACCTCTAGAGTACCATGGATTGACTGCTTTCACTAAGCATAGTCTGCCCAAGTTCAATGGAGCATTCAATCCAGAGGGAGCTGAATTTTGGATCTCAAAGATAGAAATGATATTCGAAGCGATGGGGGTGCTATGAAGAGCACAAAGTAACTTTTGCTACCTACATGTTGAGTGGGGAAGCTGAAAATTGGTGGAGGTTTGCTTGTCAGACCTTACCAGCTGAGGAAGGAATCATAGCCTGGGATGTGTTCAAGGCGAAGTTTATGGAAAACTACTTCCCAAAGGACTTGTGCAAAGAGAAAGCGAAGGAGTTTCTGGAGTTGAAACAAGGAGGTATGTCCGTTAGGGAGTATGCGGCAAAGTTCAATGAGTCGTTGAAGTATTGGCCCTATTATAGGAGGGGCAAAAATGTGGAAGACATCTGCACCCAGTTTGAGAACAGGTTGAGGGAAGACATCCGAACTGCAGTGGGAGTTATGCAGATTATTGATTTTCCTACATTGGTTAGCAAGTGTCGCATATATGAAACTAATTCCAAAGCCAAGCAAGCTCAGTGGAAGTTAAGTGGTCTGTAAAGGCACTTTGGCGGAGACAAGAAACCTTACTTCAAGCCTGGACAGTCATCTGGAGGAAACATGGCACCAAGGAAACCTGCTGCGGGAAGTTTCAACAATGGCCTGATTAAGTGCTTTCAGTGTGGGGGACCACACCTTAAGAAGAATTGTCCGAAACCGGCCCTGATTTACAACAACTGTGGGAAAGCGGGACATATGACTAAGAACTGTTGGTCTGCACCAAGGAATAATGGGAACCAAGGGAACCCAGCTAAGAACAACAAGAACAACAATGGAAAATCGAGGGTGGCCGGAAAGATCTTTACTATGAGTGGCTCTAAGGCTGTGACATCTGACGACCTAATCCCAGGTAAGTGCATCATAAATGATAGACTCTTAGATGAACTTTATGATTCCAGTGCAACGCACTCTTTCATATCACAAGATTGTGTAAAGGATTTAGGATTGTCTGTATCATCTTTACCTTATGACATTGTGGTAGCAACCCATATCGACAAGCCCGTTACTACTTCACATGCGTGTTTGAATTGCCCTCTTTTGATCGAAGGCAAGGCCTTCTCTATGAATTTAATCTGTTTACCTCTTTCTCACCTTGACATTGTGTTGGGAATGGATTGGTTATCTTCCAACCACGTCCTTCTCAACTGTAAAGACAAGACTTTGGTCTTTGGTACTTCGACTCAAGATTCTCTTGAGTCCTCGGGATTAAGAATTGCCAATAATGGTGAAGTTGGAAAAAGGAAGAACGTTCAAGCATACATGGTTCTGTTTTCATCAAAAGCGGAGGAATACCCTGATATCAGTAACTTGCTTGTTGTGTGTGATTTCCCAGAAGTTTTTCCCGGTGACGTTACTGAACTACCACCTGAGAGAGAAGTAGAATTCACCATCAATTTGATTCCTGGATCTAGTCCTGTTTCAATAGCGCCTTATAGGATGTCACCTATAGAATTAGCTGAGGTGAAGACCCAAGTAGAGGATCTTCTAGACAAACAGTTTGTGAGGCCTAGTGTATCACCTTCTGGAGCGCCAATCCTGTTGGTGAAAAAGAAGGATGGTAGCATGAGGATGTGCATAGATTATGGCCAACTCAATAAGGTAACGATCAAGAACAAGTATCCTTTGCCAAGGATCGATGATCTCTTAGATCAATTGAAAGGCACTTCAGTGTTCTCAAAGATTGATCTACGATTGGGATACCACCAGATTCGTGTCAAAAGGGAAGATATTCCAAAGACAGCATTTCGAACACGCTATGGGCACTACGAGTATTTAGTTATGTCGTTTGGCGTAACCAATGCTCCTGCTACTTTCATAGACTACATGAACCGAATTTTCCATCAATACTTGGACAAATTCGTGGTGGATTTCATAGACAACATCTTGGTGTATTCTAGAAGTCACGAAGAACACGCAGAACACCTGAGGATCTTACTACAGATTCTAAAGGAGAGGCAGCTTTACGCTAAACTCTCTAAGTGCGAGTTTTGGCTCAAACAAGTGCAATTCTTGGGGCATGTAGTGACGAGTGAAGGGATTGCAAGATCCAACCAAAGTGGAAGCTGTGATGCATTGGACTTAACCAACAACACCCACGGAGATAAGAAGTTTCTTGGGATTAGCGAGATATTACAGAAAATTCATTGAAGGGTTTTCTCGACTAGCATTACCGTTAACCAAGTTGACTTAGAAAGGGCAAAAATTCGTGTGGAGCGAAGCCTACGAGAAGAGCTTTTAGGAATTGAAGAAGAGGTTAACATCCACACTAGTTCTGGTCCTACCCGATTCGGAAAAGAAGTTTGAAGTGTATTGCGATGTGTCCGGTCAAGGACTTGGATGTGTGTTGATGCAAGAAAGGAAGGTGGTGGCATATGCTTTAAGGCAACTGAGACCGCATGAAGCGAACTATCCTACATATGATTTGGAGCTAGCAACTGTAGTTTTTGCTTTAAAGATTTGGAGACACTACCTCTATGGAGCAAGGTTCCAGGTATTCAGCGACCACAAAAGTTTGAAGTATTTGTTTGACCCAAAGGAATTGAATATGAGACAAAGGAGATGGATGGAATTCTTGAAGGACTATGACTTTGAACTGTCATATCATCCTGGGAAGGCAAATTTAGTGGCTGACGCGTTAAGCCGAAAGTCATTGCAGATGTCTGCCATGATGATAAAGGAGCTTGAATAAATTGAGGAATTCAGAGATTTGAATCTAGCAGTGGAAGTGAGACCCAAGAGTCTTTACTAAGGAACCTTAAAGATCACCAACGAGTTTTTGGAGTGAGTTCGGGAAACTCAGCACGAGGATAAGTTTTTGCAAGATAAGATGAAGTTGGGGGAAGAAGGCAAGGAACTAGATTTCAACAAGGATGCTAATGGAATCATCATGTTCAAAGAGAGAGTGTGTATACCCCATGAAGGTGAATTTAAGGAAGCAATTCTAGAGGAAGCACATAAGAGCTGACTTAGCTTTCATCCTGGCTCAACAAAGATGTATCAAGATTTGAAGAGAAACTTTTGGTGGCATAGCATGAAAAAGGATGTGGCTGAGTACGTGGCAAAGTGTTTGACATGTCAGAAAGCGAAAGTGGAACATAAAAGACCTCCTGGTGAACTACAACCTTTGGACATTCCTGAGTGGAAGTGGGATAGCATTTCTATGGACTTTGTTTGTAGTTTGCTGAGAACCAAGCTTGGACATGATGTTGTATGGGTAATTGTGGATAGATTGACAAAATCCGCTCACTTTATCCCCATTAACATAAAGTACAAGTTAGAAAAGCTCGCACGAGTTGTACATCAAGGAAGTTGTAAGGTTACATGGAATACCCTCTAGCATAGTCTCAGATAGAGACCCTCGTTTTACCTCTAGATTTTGGGAGATCCTACAAGGAGCATTAGGGACAAAACTGAAACTTAGTTCGGCTTATCACCCACAAACTGATGGCCAAACTAAGAGAACTATTCAATCACTAGAAGACCTCCTAAGAGCTTGTGTGATAGATCAGAAGGGTAGTTGGAAAGAGTGTTTGCCTTTAGTATAATTCACATACAACAATAGTTTTCATGCCAGCATAGGAATGGCACCTTTCGAAGCGTTGTATGGTCGGAAGTGTAGAACATCCCTGAGTTGGTATGAGACTGGTGAATATCTTTTGCTAGGGCCAGAGATGTTGCAGAAAACTACTGAGCAAGTGAAAGCCATAAGGGAAAAGATCAAAACAACTCACGATAGGCAGAAAAGTTACTATGATAGAAGAAGGAAGCCTCTTGAATTTCAAGTTGGAGATCACGTGTTCTTGAAAGTCACTCCTATGACTGGAGTTGGCAGAGCTCTGAAATCTAGAAAACTCTCCCCAAAATTCATTGGTCCTTACCAAATTCTAAAAAGAATTGGCTCTGTAGCTTATCACATAGCCTTACCCCCAAATTTGTCAAATTTGCATCATTTCATGTGTCTCAACTTAGACAATATAATCCTGACCCTTCTCATGTGATTGAACCGGATCATGTACAAGTAAGAGATAATCTTAATTACGATGTGATGCCACTGAGGATTAGTGATCGAAGGATCAAACAGCTAAGTGGCAAAACTATTCCGCCAGTGAAGGTTATATGGAGTGCAACGGATGAGGGAGATGCTACATGGGAACTCGAGGATAAGATGAAGGAATCGCATCCGCATCTTTTCCAAGGTTAGTAAAATTCCGAGGACAAAATTCCTAAAAGGGTTGGAGAGTTGTAACACCCCGAAAAACGTGTAACTTTTATTTTAATTATTTTGTCTGTGCAATATGTGGTATAATGTCTTGTGTGTGCATGGAATGTTATTAAGACACTAAACCTTCATTAATTAAATGAAAATAATTAACAAAATCAAGTTTTAACCATGATTTGGCCAAAAGTCAACTTTGGTCAAAGCTAGTCAAAGCTGGTCAAAGAAAATAATATTCTCATTAATGGCATTTTCATAATTATGAGCTCAAAAATTTAATTTGGACTTAGATAAGATTCTAATAATTATAATTTAGAATGGAAATAATCTAAGTTCAGCAAAAATAATTAAAATGAATTAATTATTAATTTTAGCAAATTATTTAGTATTTTGGACCTAGAAAATTCATTTAAAGTCCAAATTGAGTGATTCCAAAGGCATTATCTTTAGGAAATTAAATGCTATATTTTAAGAAAATTTTAGACCTAAAAAAAAAATCAAAATCTAGAGAATCTAAACACCTAAACACAATTAGGTTTAGAATTTTTTTTAAAATTTATGGGACCTACCCTTAGGATTTTGGGGCCCCCTATATAAGCTAAGAGGGACCCCTTCCCCCTTGAAGGTGCGCCAGATTCTAGGAAGAGAGAGGGAAGAGAAATTCAATTTTCTCTTTGTGTAGGTGTGTGAAGGTGAGCTCCCACCTCTCTCTAGCTTCTTCCTCCTTCTCTCTAACGTTTCTCATACTAATTATTTCCCTTTTCTCTTGCATTTTGAATATGTTGTAGAGCTCATCAAGCTCTAGCTTTAGGTAGTTGGAAATTTTGTTTTGGAGTCTTGAGCTTAGAAAACCAAGGTATGGGAGGAATTTTCTATTCTCTTTGAGCCTAAAATTTGTTGCTTTGAGACCTAGAGTGATGGGTCTATGTAGCATGTGAATCTATTTAATTTTGAGTCTTGAAATTGTGTGTATTTGGAAAATCCCGTACTGCCTTGTGTTCTGTGAAAAATGGGTACCTCTTTTGGTGTTTTGGACCTCAAAAATGTGTTCCTTGGGTCCAAAAACCTAGGGTTACATATAAAGTATGTTATTTTTTAGCACTTGAGCTATTTATTATGAATTTCTTAAGTTTTGAGCTATTTATATAAATTGTTGTTATGTTTTGGGGAAAATAAATGTTGTGGCTGTGCTGGGCTGTTTTTGACACTAAAAATGGTTTCCCATGTCCTAAAATATAGAAATTCATATGTGGAATGTTGAGAATGGATTGTGAATCTTTTAGAAAATTATTGTCTAGCGAAAACGTAAATTTTTGGCACTGTAGCCACTATTTCGTGACCTGGGAATAATGTAGTTGGAATTGGCTGTAATGGATCTCAAAATTAGCTTCCTCATGCCTTAAAACCTAGGGTTGCATATAAAATTCGCCAAAATTCGATTTCCACATCAACGAGAACTTAAATTTTAACGTTTGGCATTATGTTGCTCTGTTTTGCCTCTGTTTGTAAACTGAGAATGACGTGATTGGAATTGACTGTAACGGACCTCAAAATTAGCTTCCTCATGCCTTAAAACCTAGGGTTGCATATAAAATTCGTCAAAATCCGAACGGGAAATTAGTTAAGTTTTTATGCCATTTTCATTGAATTTGCCGCTGTTTTGAAATTAATCATTTTTAGAGTTAGAATTAGTTGTTTTGGACCAGAAAAACGGTTTCCTTACGTCCTAAAACCTAGGATTACATATTTGGTTCATCAAAATCCTATTTCTACATCATTGGGAATGTAATTTTGAAGTTTTAAACCCCTTTTATAGAATTTTAGAACCAATTTCGTGTTGGGTGTTTAACCATCTAAAATCTAGGCTATAAAAGACTAAAATAAGTATTTTGTAGTAGAATATGATAGTTAACATGTACATATGGGTTGGGACTTAAATTGTGAGTATTTGAAACCCAAAATAAGAAGTTATGATACTTGAAAATTGGGATTTTGTGTTGGCTACGGGTTTGACCCAAAAATTTGTAAATTGTATAAGTATATGAATGTTATTCTCGTTGTGGAAATATTAGCTAGGACCGAGAGGGAGTGACCTTTGGCACATATTTGTTAAATTATATATATATATATATATATTAGTATGTCATGAATGTGTGTGATCAACTATTGTTAAGACCGAGAGGATGTGACCTCCGGTGTTGAAATAAATTGTTAGATATCTCCTGTGGATATATTGCTTGTTGTGATCTGAGTCCGAGGGGCGTTGTCCCTCGACAATGCATATTAGTTTTGCTTGTGCATGAGTAGGATATATGAGTTGGAGTGCCCGAGGCACTAAAGTGTATGCAAGTGGATATATCCACTTCGAAAGGTCATGTTGTTCATGACGTTAAGAGGTGAGGAGGAACGAGACCCTTCCTCTCTTGTTGTATGTCGAAGAATGATGGGCGTTCGTGTCATTCACCTTGCATGGGACAAAGTGTGCTTCGGGGAGGCAGATGATGTGAAGAGGGCGTCAATGACAAAGACACGATGGATGTAGAAAGATGTGGTCTTTAATTAGAGATGAGGCTTGACTCTATGCTCAGTGGGGAGGGTCCCCAAACATCCTTTTGACAGTACCGCTAAAACTGTTTCGTCCTGTGGAATACATCTCGCGGCATGGAGAACATGTGAGGAAATGTTTTGAGGAGTGGATGATTACAACTGGTATACTAGGGGATAGTTCGTTGTATCAAAGGAGGCTTGGGGAAATGGTGTCAGGTTGTGATAATCCGACTAAGGGTTAGTACGGGGGACTCACGTAACCGGCTTGGCATTCTCGATGAAGACGAAGATATATCCATGATTGGTGAGATTGACGTGTCACTATGTACTGGACATGAGTCGAGTGCTCCCAATTGTCATCCACGAAATTGTGTAAGACCATTAAAACCTGGGAAGTTTAATGGTAGTGGCGCCCATACGAATAGATGTTGTGAGATAGATATTCGCGATAGGTTTATCGTGAGCGTCATTGCTAGAGTACCATACGCAGTGGTCATATAGGTTGTTTGGTACTGAGAGTCCGTTTGTTTGTGGCGACTAAGGAGGTAGAGAATTCACTTCCATGCTTACCACTTTTGCAGGAATCGATGGCGTGGCAGATATCCACAATCCGCTTTTGGATTAGCACTATCCAGGGTCGTTGGACACACGACCCACTGATGGATGAAAATCACTTCATCGGTCACATGCGTCTGCATACAACGAGGGTGGGCGACCCATATACTGCACCTCGAACTTTTGACTTCTACTTATGGTGGACTCAGCCTATGCCGCCTTACTATCGGCGTGCAACCTCAGTGGAGATTGTAGAGTTGTCAGACTCTTCATCATCCTCTTCATCTTCATCATCTTCTTTCGATGGGGACGACTTCTCCGACATGGATTCCGAGGCTACACTCTCTGTTTCGGTATCTCCTCGGTCGGTGCTACATGCGTATGTTCCCACTGGGAATCGATTGACCTTGGCTGGGATGAGTGCACGAAGGTTGGTGCCACCTGTAGTGGACTTGGACAACTAGACATCTGAGGAGGACGAGGACGTAAAGGAGGAGCTAGTAGAGATGGACGAGGGACTTCCAGAGGAGGACGACGAGCCCAAGGAAAAACCCAGAGATGCTTGTGGAGTTTGCTACGGAGGAGGACCTTGACACTCCTAAGGAGGATCCCATGGACGTTGCTTATGTATGCTCCTCCCAGGGTTCTTACTAGGGAGCCCTTTGATAGTGATACTATCTTTTTGGGGTACAACTAACTATAGGTTGGGTAGTTGGGTAGATAACTGCTCTGAAATCCTAGGATTTTCCCTCTTTTGTGTATTTGATCAGGTAGATCTAGGTTTTAGATATTTTGTATGTATTCAGTTATCTCTCACACTTTTATACCTTACCTTGTTACTTGAGTTGTATATGTCACTTATTCGCCCGCTGATACGCTTATAGTTTACACTCACTTGACACATTTTACCATATATATATGTGTGTGTGTGTGTGTAACCACGGAGGTCCTTTTAGTTATTTGTATATGCATGATGATATTAAAACGATGCATGAGCTACCTTACTTTGACGTTACACGTTTTCGAAATGGCGCTTTTGATTTAATAACTACGTACGAGATGATGTAAATGTCATGAATGGAATTTCTATAAAGGAATAAATGATGATTTTCTTGATTTAAATTAAACCTTTTCTTAAACGAAGTGAGACTTCAAGTCGTGAATCAAAAGTTTTAAATTTTCCGCAAATTTTACCTATGTGAATTCTTTTCAAATTAAGAGTTTTCACAAAGTTAAATAATTAACTCGCATATTAAGAATTAAATAATTAATCGATGTAAATTGATGTAAACCCCGAATTAAGGGTGCTACAAAAATAGTTTTTCGAAATCATCATTTAGTAATTTTATACAAATGATGGATCCCAATATTTCTAAATTGCATAAAATTAATATAAATCAATATTTTAATTTTGAGAAGAATATTAATCATTATTTAGTTTAGGAATCAATTGAAAAAAATGAAAAAGTGAAAATGATAAAAATAAAATAAACAATTTGACGTCAGTAAATATATAAATATAAATGAATTGGGGTTTAGTATACAGCAGGAGCTTTGACACAGTGCAGTACTATAATTTTTAATTAACATATATAAATCATGGTTCAGTATATTTAAAAAAAAACTTCACATTAGTAAATAAGTAATAGTTCAGGACATGATTGTGGTTTAATAGGGAAAATCACTCCATCTACAGTTGTTTTACTATTATCCATAAATAAAAATAACAAATTACGATGATATCAATGGAAAAAATCTCAATTTCAAAAGTGAAGTGGTTCTTAGTTTTTCTAGTAGGTTATTGGAATATTAAAAAGAAAAAAAAAAGAAATATGAAGGTTATTGGAATATCAAGTCCCCAAGTACAATATGAAAAATACAAAAGAAAGAATTGATATTCACATGTCTGATATCTTCGTATTACTTGATAAGACTGGTATATAGAAATACATGCCATATGCAGGCAAATACATCAACATTACCAGTCAAAAACCAAAAACTGATAAAACTAAATCCTATGACATTCAGCTATTGGTTGAGAAATTAAAGTATCAACTGCAGCAATACGATTCCACTATAAAGGAGTTGGATGGTAGAAGCTTTATAGAAGCCAACAGCCCCTATTGCATTATCTTACTGTGGCCTCTGAAAACATGAACATCAAGTGTTGCATGTTCTCCATTGATGAGCTAGCATGACAAAAAATGTATTATCCACACATGTGGATGTTATATCTGTTAGTAGTTACTTCATTTTCAATCTTTCACATGTTCTGAATCATTAGATAAAAAATTCCACTCATTTAGGTGCTTAACTAAACCTTACTGGGCGTCTGGCTATATTTCTGTTATTCCCCTTGTCATGAGTTAAAGTGACCTTGAAAAAGGGATATTCTGATGAGAATTTGCTGGCTTCTTCAAGAGCTTTGGTTGTTAAGATCTTTGACTTGATGTCGCTTTCCAACTGTGAAGATCTTTGAATTGGACTCTCACCTGTCCAGTTAGTTGAATGATACACTATGCAGCAATTGAAACATCTTTGTTTTCATTTTCACTGAAATCAGTTTTAGCTCTTCATAGAGTAATAAAAGCAACCTAAGAAGTAGGATACAAATTACACACAGTTGGATATACAGAGGTCTAACATTAACATGTACCTATGGGTGACAAAATGGAGATTTACATTCAACATCAAGGATTCTGTTTTTCAACCAAGATTTGACTCATCTAAAGTGGAGAGCTATAAACCAATGCTTGAAAAATTAACAATTAAAGATTGTGATTAAATGCATACATGTTGATTTTTCAATTAATTGCTATACTCTTCACTTTATTCTCAAAAGTGAATCCCGAATTAAGTCTAATTAACTACATCTCTTTGAACTGATTCTAAATCCTCATTGTGCAGATATAATGGAATAATGGATTAACTTGTGAAATGGGGCAACTTGGTTCCTCTGCACCTCGAAAGATGGAAACTTTGAAAGCAAGGGCCTGGATCTTATGGATCAGCTCAAAAACACAGACATCCCCCACATTCAAATTATTTTCTGATGCAAATTTCTCCCATCCCCCAGTAATTCTAGGAGCAGAACAAATAACAGGCCAAGTTCTGCCATCCAAGACCTCAAGAATGACAACTTCATGTGTTTTCTTCAAATATTGTTCTGCAAATTGAGGCGGTAATTCCTGGGATATTTTTTTACAATGAAAAATTGTAAGAACTAAGAATTATATTTCTTCTGCAACATCCTTATAAAAGAAGCTGACTCATGAAAATGCATACATTTAATCAAAGGTTCACCAAGTAATCTCCATTTATAAAGGATGGCTTGATGACAAGCCTGAAAGAGGGATGCTCAGATCTGAAAGCTGTGGCTTCATTTAAAGTGGTAGAAGTTAACTGCTCCACTTTTGGGCATTCAGTGATAAAAATGCCTTTATCCTCATCTTCTGAAAAATTGAACATCACATGAGTAAGTTATAAAAAAAATTGGTCTCCAAAAGCTAATTGGATCAACAGAATGACAGAATAATCTTACCATCTAATTCATGCTTGACAAATTTTGCTTTTTGGGATCTAGTACTTCTAGTTTGGACATGCTGATGCAAGTTTACCACATTGGAGCTTCTTTCAACATTTTTAGTTAGGCTGTTTTCATTTTCTTGGAAGTTGAGGAGAAGACAGTGTTGGTGTCACTCTAGTCTTTTGGCATAAAAGTTGGTCATCCACAATTTCAATGGAATCATCACTAATCTCCACAAGGTTGTCCTTTTCATCAAGAAAACCATGCGAAGGATAGTCTACTTCAATGGCACTTTTGTAGAATATGTTCACATCAAAATGAGAAGTTCCCTGAGATTCAAACAACAGCAAGTGGCCATGGTCTAGAGAATAATATGTGGCAAACTCCTTCCAACCCTTTTGAAACCAAATCTCGCCATCATGCTTGGTCCAATACGTTTTCCATTCAGTGCCATCTGCAGGCTTGAGAAACACCGGGTTTGACATTCCATCTCCATATTTTCCAGCTGGGAGCTTCTGCAAAGATTATCCACAAGCATAACAGAGAAACATAAACCCCAAAAAGCTATCTTATCAATTCAAATATATGAAATGGAGAAGTTTGTGTATGCAGAGATAATGAAGTGTTAGTTTCAAATTGGATTTTTACACGTTTGACTATTTTTAATAATCACCTACAGATAGTTAAGTGGGTTAAGTATATTTTTTGTCATGTAAAATTTCAGATTTTTGGTTTTAGTTTCTAAAAATTATTTTGCTCATTTTTCAACTCCTTTCTGTTTCCATTGTCAATATCAACTAAAAATGGGCAACAAAGGAGCAAACTTTTTAATTCCATGAACTGATATTGATGACGAAAAATAAACAAGAAACTAAAATGGACCATAAAAAATAAACTATAAAAACTAAAACAATAAATCTAAAAGTTTATAGAAACTAAATCACAATCCTAGTTATTAGGTAGAGTCATTTGAGGAGCCAACAATATATGGTGCTAAAGATGAACAATATCAAGTTGAGTCAAACAAGAAGTATGAAAGAAATGATGGTTACAAGTATTCCATGTTCAAGACTTGTTCTTGGGATAATCTTATAGAAATGAACTGCAGTGGGGAAGTCATGTTAAGGATTGGATGTTGATATGAGATCTGAGGGATGCTTTTGTTTTGTATTTGGTGAAAAGCTTGCTGCTTGAGATGATTTCAAGGAACGTTTTTGAGTAGCATAATCGAGAAGAATTAAATGCCACAAGTTCAAAATTTATGACAAGACACTCAACTCATGTTAAACGTAGAAAACGAAGAACAAGGGAAAAGCATGGTGAATGCTATTGCTATGTTAGTATTGTGACAGGGTGGTTTCTCCTGGTTGGTGTCTGCCATTTACCATTTTGGTGATACTCAAAGTAACACCAGGACAGGAGGCAGTTCTGTACCAATTTGCTAACAACTTCTCAGACATATTTTGTCTCTATCAATAAAGAGGGCAGAGCAGGGGCACACACTCAACTCAACTCAACTCACCCTAGGATTGGACTTTTGTGCTCTCAATCACACATTTTTCTCACACAACCTCTCTAACTAGGCACACACGCTAGCTCTCATTCACATTAATCAGACTCTCTCATTCACAAATATCACTCACACACTACTACTCACTTTCACACATTCTCTCAAGCATGCATGCATGCATGATGCAGCACTTTGATCCTCCATCAATGTATATAATAATAATTAGTCAGAGAAATTAATTTTTAGTTTTTCCATTTGGTTTGTATATTATGGAACACTCATAATTTTTATTTTAACAATAATTAAAGAGAAAGTTAATGTGTTCAACTAACTAATACACCTAATTGTTAGATTTCCTTCTACTACATCATTTAGTAGTGTTTTTCTCATTTCTCTCTTTTCATTACTGCTATATATTAGTTGTTATTTTCTTGCCACTGAACCTTTGAAGTAACACTTGCAGTCGACTTTTGCCCCGTCCCATGTCTCCATTCCTCTCTTTAACTTTTTTTCCTCATTGAATTAATTAATTAAATGACAAACGTTGATTGTTAAGGAATAAATTTAATATATTATGAAAAATTAACATTTTATACATTATATTATATTTTTTTTTATTTTTGAAAAATGTGAATAATTCATACAAAATTAGACATATTATAAATGTAACACCCAATTACATTAGATTTAACACATACTAATGTTTTATTTGTTTTGGTTATTATAAAAATGAGGTTAAATTTTTTGCGATTA